>CM048923.1:36171553-37371553 GCA_026686955.1 Epinephelus cyanopodus | reverse complement strand
CCAGCACTTTGACCACCAGCAGCGCGGTGCCAGTTCGGGGAGGCTGACCGCCGTCCACCGCGGTCAGCACGTACCTGTGCGCCGCCTGCTGCTCCCGGTCCAGCGGCTTTTCCAGGACCAACTCCGCGAACTTGTTTCCGTCCGATTGGGTTTGCACATCCAGGTAAAAGTAGTTGTTGGTGGTGATATCGTACGTGCGTAAAGCGTTAGAGCCCACGTCCGGGTCGAACGCGCTCTCCAGAGGGAAACGGGTGCCCGGAGTGGCGCTTTCCGAGATCTCCACTGTGATGTCTGTCTCCGGAAAGCTGGGTGGGTTGTCGTTAATGTCCACCACTTCGATTTCGACCCGAAACAGCTCCAGTGGGTTCTCCAAGAACACCTCCATGTTGAGCTGGCAGCTGGCGCTCTGCTTGCAGATATGCTCCCGGTCGATTTTTTCGTTAACGAATAGGACGCCGTTCTCCAGGTTCACCTCAAGGTACGGTGTCCGTGAGCTGGGCACCACCTGGAAGCGGCGGGAGGCCAGTTTGGTAAGGTCCAGTCCCAGGTCCTCGGCGATATTCCCCACCAAGGTGCCATGGTCTGCCTCCTCCGGCACAGAGTAGCGTATCTGAGAGAGCACTCCATCCGTCATGCACAGGACAATCAAAAGCACAATCATCGCCGGAAAAACAAGTGCACTTGGGTAGAAAATATTATAAACCGTATTATCCTCTGTTAATGGACAAAATGTCCATTCCCATCACCCATTTCAGTCGGGAGACAAAAGTCTCCAAAATGCGTAAAAGTCTCCAAAAATGCGTGAGGCGTCCGGAAAAATCTGCCCCATTAAAAGAGAGGCATTTTGATTTTTTAAAGGACTTTTTCTGATTGCAGAAGCTCTTTTCTATTCTATCTCCGTTGTCTTGTGTTTCAGACGTGTCCCGGAGAACCTACAGCGCACATTCCAATGAAGCGCAGTGCTGCTGGCGTGATGAAACCAGCCTGGAAAGGAGTTGGGGAAAACAGAAATCAGTATCCATATAAAAAAAAAAAGAGAGATTCGTTTTTTCTTCTGTGATGCTCCCTAATCAGAAAATAAATGTCAGACTTGTCCTCCTGTTTTCTGGCTCTGTCTCTCCTCTTGGCACCCTGCTCCCTCACTGCGGTCCCCTCCACTCCACTCTCTACTGACGCTGTTCACTCAACTATTTGCTTTTTTTCCCCGCATCGCGCCTCCCCCTCTCAGCCCCCGCGGCTGTAAGTCACGCTGAGAGCTCTCTCCTGATTGGATAGCGGGCTTGCCTGTCAACGTCTGCCCGGCCCACGTCTCCCTCACCGCCTCTCTATGTCGCTCTACCTCCCTCTGGGTTCCAACTGGCTTTAGAATACCTGATGCAAAAGAAAAAAGGGGACAGAGAGCGACATTTATGACTTTAACCCATAAGCTGCCAAACCCTAAATCACGCTCTCCACCTGTCCGTCACGTAAAGCGCATCATCCACAGAGCCATCGAGTGATGAGGGTGAGTGGAGGACTTGTTGACTTGGTGGCAGGGCCTGTGTGAGCCTCAGGACAGGCTGGGCGAACCGGGTTAATGCATGCAAATGTTGTGATATGTATGCAGGGAATCATTCGCCATTCATGCGCTGTTCTTAAGGCTGTGCGCTATAATTACACCCAGTAGTTGTAACGTTATTAACTCTCCTCCAGCCACACAGCAGCGGGACAGAGAGGCAGGGAGAGCGGCACATACGCGGACCTCATACGACCCCTAGCGGTGTAAACATAAACCAGAGTCTGATTCATATCGGGGATCATATATATATATATTATATATATATATATATATATATATATATATATATATAGTGGATAAAGTGACTGTTACTGTGTGTGGGGACAAGTCAGTGATGGAGAGACTAAAGAGAGTTAGAGGGAAGGAAGATCGTTGGATGTTTTTTTTAAACAAAATCTGGCTTATTCCTCTGTGCCATACATCTCCTCTTCAGATCTCATGTTTTTTCCACTCATCTCACTCATCCCTTCCTCCACCTATAAACAGTGCTCAGTGTTTATGTCAACTAATGTCTTCACTGCATTTTTACATCTGACTGAGAAAGTATAAAATGGATTTTACCATTTAACCACGTGTGCACGTGTGTGCACACATGTGGTTAAAACAAGCAGAGAGAGCATCTATTCACATGGGTCAAGCCACAAAGGATTAGTCACATATAGTCAGAGAGCTCTGGGAACTAAATGCAACACTGATGGTGGTGTTATAAATGGCAGAGAATTTTAAATAATGGAAAGACTTATTGAGAATAAAGGAGCACTAAGCTTGAAAAAAGAAATATGCATATATCTGTAGGCAGGGGCATCATAGTGGGGGTGATTACCCAGGGGCCCAATGGGAGGGGGGCCCACAAAAAGCCTGGAGTGAGAAATTTGGTTTTCTTAGTAATGTTTAATTAGCCCGATAACTAAACTAAAATTAGCTGAATAAATTGAAATGGTTGAAAGACTGAGTTTTGTCTAAAAATAGTGGAAGCTCTTTGAGGCCCCTCTCACCCCTTAAAGGTGCAAAATGGTTTAGTCCACCCCTACACTCACATTTGTCTTTAAATGCAGCGGGAGCAGAGCGACTGCTTATACCACTGGAGCACCAACATAGACTGCCATGTTTTTCCCAGAGAAAAATAAACCAAGGTTCCAAGAAAGATAAGAAAGAAAGGAAACTAGTTAAAACAGAAATAAAGAAAAATCAAAAGGTGCACGAGAGACATGGATCGGGGGGGGGGGGGGGGGGGGGGTCACAGAGACTGCTTATGCATAGGGCCCAGAATTTGGTGCTGCGCCCCTGTTCATATGAGTATCATACATGTAGATTAGGCAAGAGGGGGCACATACCCCCCCCCCCTTAAAAAAAAGAACATTTCAGATGACTTTAATTTTGACTGGAAGACATTTACACTATAACCTGATGCAGAAAATGCACAAATGCAGTGCATACAAATTAATCAGAATGCAGGAAATTAAGTGTTTGATTGCGGATAACCCCCCTTGCCCCCTGTGTCATATGTGCCCCTCTCCTCACCATTGTTGAAATGAAACATACCCTCTTGACGGCAAGTTTGGAACTCTCTTTTGCAAAGAAAACCGGGCCAAAACTGCAGCATAATAAGTTGCAGAGAAAAAGACAAAAACAAAATGAGACGATAGATAAAACAATAATAAAAACAGACAGTAACACTTAAAGTAGGCTGGGAACAGACACTGTTACAAAAAGAATAATATAACAATGGGTTTATAGTCTTGATTTCAGCTAGAGTCAGATTCAGCCGCCATTTAAATTCAGTTTGCAGACTATTCCAAGTGGCTGGAGCAGTAAACACTACAGCTATCTTTCCCATCTCTGTCCCTACATTAGATTATTAGCACTGCACAAAAGAAGTCATTGCACAGTCATTTTTACCATTAACTGATTACTCGTAATTAGTTTATTACAAATGGAGAAATGTGCACTATTTGTGTAAACTATCCCAGAGCTATATACCTAAAATTAATTCTTAATTTTGACACGCTTATTCATGAGTGTTTGCAGTTGTTGTCCTCGCTTCTCTTTTATTCCTTTCTAGTCTTTTTAGAGTCTAATGTTTTACAGATTTTGTTAAAGTTGCCTTCACCAGATGAACTGGATGGCAGTTTCTAAATATTTTCCATTCACCAGTTCATCTAAATGTTGGATCGTTTCTCCAGCATCCGTGTTGAACTGTGAGGCTGGTCCATAAACCTGATTGGTAGACCCAAACCTTTTAAATAAATATATCAGCAGTCAGGTAGATTGCCTGCAGATTTTTTCCATTTATTTTTCTTTATTGTTAATTGTCTCTGGTCTCCATAAATCATCTCCTCCTCTCGTTCCATTTCTGTGATCTGACACCTGACCTTGGTCGTAACAGGAGATCTGTGCCTTCAGTGCATCACTGGGTGTGCGAGTTCAGCTGAGTGAAGGAGAGCAGCAGACCAAGTGCTCCCCCTAGTGAACGACTACAGCACTACATCATGCACACTGCTGCGGCACCCTGTGCGGTGTGGTCTCCCCTTTCCGCCCTGACTCTGTCTACTGTGCTGGAGTCCAGAATGGCCACAGATTCACATCCATGAGCTGCAGTGAGTAAAAAAAAAACAAAAAAACAAAAAAAACAACACACACACACACACACACACACACACACACGGTGGCATAAGTGCATGATTCACGCTGTCTGCAAACTGTAAGAGCTACACAGAACAGGCCACTGGAGGAGAAACATGAATTGGCTCCAAGAAGAGATTTTCTAAATCAAGTTCCATCAAGCCAGTGGTGCAGTCAGACATGCATCACTGTCTGCTCAGATAGCCAGAGCGGGGCTGGAGAAGGTGGGGATATATCAGGGCTTTCTGCATGTGCAAATGCACACAGTAATCCAGGGTGAGCACTGACACAGAAGCCATATTCACAGTCATGACTGATTTAACTACGCAAATATGATCATGGTCCTCTCATCACTCCCCACGCACTTCACCACTCTCACACATACACACACTAAAACAGCAGCAAAGCGTCCTCTTATCCTGATTTACATGGCCATAACATTTTATTCTCAAGTCACTTTAAGGGCTAAAAATACACCATAACGACCAGTAATTGCTGCCTTTTGGTGGGTAAAAATAATGTCCGTCTCGCACATCAAAAGTTTCCCACACATTGTAGCGGGCAGATAGGGGAGAGAAAAAAAAAACTCAAGCGTCTAAAAAGGGTGCCCTAAAGCTATCCCACCCATAAGATAATTAGAGCAGGAGAAACAGCATGTAATCATCAAGTGTTATAAAGCTACAGGGACCAGAGAGCATCTTCTAATCGGAAGCCGAGCAGTGTCTCTCCTCCTGTTAGCTTTAACAAGCACACTATCAATTAACACACAAGTAGAGTCACTCCTGCGGTGTCACACTCAAGGTAAATTTAGATGTTAGGGAAGACAAACAACTTTTAGCAACATAAAAGACAACAAAGTCTGCAGTGTTCTGTGGGAAATGTACAAACTGCAAATTGTCATTCCTCTATGTGTCTTCCACACTGCACAGAGGTTTCTTTCTTCTTCTTCTTCTTTTTTTTTTTTTGTAAAAGTCTGACATTTAAACAGCTTCTGGTACCAAAGACCAAACAGTGTTTTGAATGTGACAGGACTCTGACTCTACACTGACAGTACCTGTAAATCAGAGCCATGGACTCAAATCTTGAGAGTTGAACTGGAGTCAGAGTGCAATAAATAAACTCGACATTTTCTTGACAATGCTTGTACTTAAATCAGTCTCACAGCAGCCAGTCACACTGCACAAGCTGGAGGTAAAAGTGTGTTTGTCAGTGCAAATCAGTAGACTGACAACAGATAAACCTCTGATTATCACATTTGAGTGTAAAGACTGCTGAAAGAATTCAGCGAAGACATTAGAAAGTATACTTCTTGAGAATTCTTTATGGCATAAAATACAAAGGTGTTAAGGACATAAGACTATCGTTCTGCTGTGGAACTTTAATTGCATGATATGCTTTGTTAACATTATCACTGTTGGCATGCTAACGTGGCCATTTAGCTCTAGCATGACTGTAGAGTTGTTGATCCTCTCTTTCACAAGGTTCTTTGAATAATCACATTTTAGCCATGCTCTTTTTTTTTAACTACTACTTAAAACCATGGTGCATCTTATCATTTTGCTTTTACATGTGATGAAGTAAATTTCTATAGCACTAGCCATCCTGTTAACATTTCTTATTGCATGAAATTTGGTGGGCTCATACAATGAGGTGTTTAGTATCAGGAACACAAGGTTTAGAACTTGATCTTGACTTGGAACTTGATTTGGGACTTGTTCTGGAATTTAGACTTTTAACGTGGGACTTGTTGAACTTGATGGCTTGGCCAAGGACTTGTTCTTGACTTGGATCTTGTTCTTTAATTCAGACCTGCTAGTCCTGATTTGAGACTTGTGCTTGATGTTGGAATTGCTCTTGACTTGAGAATTGTACTAGATTTGGGACCTGGACTTGTTATCAACTTGGAGATTGTTGGTCTTGACTTGGGACTTGTTCTTGAGTCAGAACTGTTTAGTCTTAGCATGCTAATGTTAACATGCTAACATTAGCTTCAGCATGCTGGATTTGTTAGTCTGGCAGAGGTCATTATCATGAATACGACAAGGGTCTTTGAACAATCACATATTAGCCATACTAATTTATTTCTCCTATTAATGTTTCTCTACATTGATTTCAAAAATCACAAACTGATGAATAAACTCCACTAACTGACAGATCACATAGACCAGAGATTTTCATCAGAGCGGAATAAAGAGCACAGCGCAGTGTCTCATCGAAGGCTCTGAGCGCTTCTTTGTATTATCACTTCACCGTCTTTCTATTTTCAAGGTATCTCTGCTTCCTCCCTAATGTGTGCATGACCTCGAGTAATTTCTAGATAACCTGTTAACTTGAAGTGATGCTATTAGAACTCACAGCTGAGAAAACTGCTGTTTGTCAACCTTGAATTACTCCCTTCTCATTTGTTAAAGGCACACAGCGGAAAACTTGTCAGAAAACTAATTGCATTTAAAAGGAGTGAGGGCTGAAGTAATTCACACTTCAGCAGGCTGAACTCCACCCTGGAAAACAAAACCAAGTGAATTTGCATGTTGTTCAGAGTCTGAGAGTTTAAACAGATACCAAGGGCAGCGTGTTGACACTTTGTGAATGGGTACATATTGAGGTACAAATGTACAAAAGTTTTTAGAAGAAGTGGAACATGAGTTTATCCGACTGATGGTTTTTGGAGCTGGGACACAGTGCCACAGGCCGACAGCATTGTCTGAGTGCTGTTAAGGCTTGTCTACTCCCCCATATTTTCCCTGTCACCTTGACTCATTTAGCCCCGCTCTCAATCCTGCTTCACAGACTGCATGTGACACATCAAAGACACACGCTTCCAGGTGCTTTAATTTTTAATAAAACCAGCACAGAGGCTGCTTTTCTGTGACAACAATAGCCACTGTCAAAGACTCATCTGCTGCTCCAGCCACATATGTGCTAACTTTGCAGAAAAACTTCCCTGCATGCCTGCACACACACACACACACACACACACACACACACACACACAGTGTCCAGAATGGTGCTGTCATGGTGGCATCACTCAAGCAGTGGGAGCTTCAGTCAGTCAGTCAGCTGGCGAGAGGCAGACGGTGTGAAGCCAACACGAGCATCCCCACAGCGACAAAGAGAGAGAGGGATGAGAAGACAGACAGAGGCGAGTGGAGGAGAGACAGACAGAGAGGAGTGGACAGATGGAGAGAGAACCGTGGAAGGATGAAGAAGGAGCAACATGGACGTCAGACAGCAGAATCAGAGCGGCCAAGCCAGCCTGTCTCACATCAAACACTGTAAACTTAAGAAAGTTTGAACTGCAATGTGTTGCTCAGACATCAGTTACACATTTAACCCCATTTCAAACATGTAAGCGGTATGGATCTGGATCTGGATTTACAGCTGTTACTACTGTGTTCTTATTATTTCAGTTCTGCTGCATTGTGAAGGTCAAAACTTAAACTGGTTCTGGTCACTGATTTTATTTGGCCTTGGCCTATACTACTTGTTTTAAATAGGATTTTTAAAGTAGTTTCCACAAATGACTGCCCAGAGCCTTGGGTACAGTGGCTGACAAGGACAAACATGCTACAATGGTACAAAACATTTCCATTAGGAGAAATGTGCTGCAGCTTCAGAAATGAAGACAATTCAAAGTCATATACAAGAACTCCAAAACAAATACAAAAGTGCTGCAAAAGACAACTACAATTACCAACTCATGGTGGTATATCTCTCGGAGCAAGTCAAGTTGCAGTTAAAGTTCACGTCCATGTCTGTGAAAACATGGATGCTTCGCCCACATCCTCAACAGCACAGGCGCTCTATACAATCAGCACAGCTTCAAGGTGGGCACCTACGATTAGTGTCACCAATTCCGTATCTGACCAAATGTCTCCCCTTCTCTTCCTGAGATATGGCACTGAGTCATGGCCAGGAAAGTGTTTTTGTAGAACATTTTGATGTTCCACTGAAGGTGACCTTTGACCTTTGAGGTATAAAATGTCATCAGTTCATCATCTTATCCTATAAAGACATTTGTGTTAAAATTTATCATAATTAGAGCAAGACTTCTTGAGTTATGGCCAAAAGCTTGTTTTGTGAGGTCACAGTGACCTTGATCTTTGACCTTCAGCCACCAAATTCGAATAAGTTCATTATTGAATCCATGTGGATGTTTGTGCCAAATCTTAGGTAATTCCCTCAAGGCCTACTTGAGATATTGCATTCACAAGAATGAGATGGGCATAAGGTCACAGTGACCTTGACCACCAAATTCTAATCAGTTTATTTTTGGCTCAAAGTGAACATTTTTGCCAAATTTGAAAGGATTTCGCTCAGAGCGTTCTTCAGACATCATGTTCACGATAACGGGATGTATGGACGAACAACCTGAAAACATAATGCCTCCAGCTTGGCTATTGCTGGTGCAGAGGCATAGAAATATGCTGCAGAGAGACAAACAAATACATTCATTGCAAACACACTGCAAAAGCAAAAACACACAAGTTCACACAACAATGATTCTCCAGGCATCTCGGAGTGACGTGAATTGGAACAGCTTAATTTTCAACCTTAGAGAGACCTGATTATAGAGCATTTTAATTATTTTTTAATTTTTTTGTTTATTTAATTTTTTTTTTTTTTAAAGTAGCGAAGTACAAAAGCTTCATAAAAGGTACATATTCTTTTTTACATTTGTAAAAGACTATGGTAAAATGTAAAAAAATAACCTACCTTTTTGTGTCGCTTCTTCGGGCACTATGAGAGCCCCATTACTGTTGCCTTCATTACCTGGTTGGTAATCCAGCCTTGGTGGTGAGCACCAGCCTTCCGGAAATTTGACCCCATATTCTTTTTCATAAACATGGATTAAAAAACACAGTGAGTGCTCCCAAAGAATGTGGGTTTAAACTTTAAAGAACAAATAAAACTGAAAAGATAATTTGGGTTCATAACAACCGGGGTCTTATTTTTGTCAGTTTTACCATATCAGTATAGTAACTGGGGATAAGGCAGTACACCATTGTATATCGTATTGGAGCTACCCACTGAATTAGACTGATTTGAAGGGGGCGGGATTTAAACTGGAAGGGGTTGGAGTTTAACCAGAAGTAGATGGACCCTAAGTGGTAGTTGATATTTAAGCCTCAGAGGTTGATACATTTACTATTTAATAGAAACTACTTACAGAACAATCTTAGACTAGAGTTTGAAATTATATTAGATCACAACAGATAGAGATTTAACGCAGCTACGCAAATGAGGATTTTCCTTCATCACCAGTACAGATAATAACATGTTACTCACATGATACTCATACTCATAAGCAGTACATCATCCGCATCAAACTGAGTATTTGGTGCAACCATTATAATTACATTGTACTAACTATGTTAATTGCTTAAATCTGAGAGCACAGTAACAACACCATAATGACATTTAAGGGGGCAGCAAACAGGAAGTACACTGACCAGACAAGGCTGTAAAGAAACCAAGTGGTTAGCCTGTGCTTTTAGGCTTGTGGCATCATCATCTTAACTTTTGCAATTATGCAATCATGTGGCACACTTAGATTTAATTAGCTGTTTCCTGACACCTCTGTCAAGCTGTCATGAACAGCACAGGGCTCTGAAGCCAATTTAATATGGAGGCCAAAATGTGGAATCACAACTTCAAGTGATGCCACCGGGCCCAAAAATACTTTTCCCCACAGGCTTACATTGTGACAGAGACGTCTTTAAATCAGTGGATACGTTTTTTTGAGCATCACAACCCCTGCAGTAAACTTGTTTCACCATCAGCACTGTATCCATTTGGTATGATAGCATTTTGAAAGTCTAGCAGAGCCGTGCCATTAAATCATTATATGATTAAAGTAGATTAATGATCTCTACCTGCGATTGATAAAGTTTTTAAACTGAAAGCTGGAACGCCACCTTTATGGCTTCTTAAATGTTTATTTGTGCATTTTGTAATTGGTGCAATTTGTTATTTTTATTCCATCGTCTTTTAGACAGGGTTCAGCTAATGCAATTCCTGCAGGCATCACTGCGTTAATAAAGTGCCATTTAGGCTATCAACATGTTAACCTGCAGACTTGTATTTAGTTCCCAGATCTCAGCAGGTAACTTGGTGTCCTGTCCAACATTTTCACAACCAACAGGAGTGATCAGTGAAGCTACTAAAATAAGTCCCACATTGTAATAAACTGGAATTATCCTGTAATGAATATGACTATGATACTAAATGTTTTGGTGTAAAAATGCCACTATTTAAAAGAAGAGAATGCCTAGATATGAGACTAGATAGATAATCCGTAATTCCATAGTATATAAGAGCAGACAGTGCTTCTATGTGACTGTCTTTAGGCAGACAGAAAAGTCAGCCAGCTCACTGCTGTGCATTACAGTACACTGGAGCCATTATTTCTTTCTTTGTAAAAGTATGTGATTGCAGTGACGTCTGCACAGCATGGAGGGGCATTTAGATTGTTTGAAATTCCGTTTAAAACTTCAGCCAGGTATACACTCTAGTTAGAGCAGACAGACATTCTGCAATAATCCTGAATGAGAGTAATGGTGTGAGTGAGTCACGGCTGGATTGGATTGGAACATAAATAGAATGGCCTGCTGAAAGGCTCCATCTGTGAGGCAGGACAGAGAAATTCATTCTTATTCGCTGGCTGAGATTTAAGTTTGCTGCATCATTATTTAGAGGAGAGAACGAGACAGAGGACAAAGGAGATGGGATGGATGGGATGTGTGCGTGTGTGTAGGTGTAATTGTGTGTGTGTGTGTGTGTGTGTGTGTGTGTGTGTGTGTGTGTGTGTGTGTGTGTTAGGCTACCTGTGGGGACACATTTTAATTTTGGACTAAAGACCAATTAATTGGTGACGGTTTGTACAAATGGGGACAAAATATCCCCAAATGGAAAAATGTCAATTTTTGGGTCAGTGTTCAAGTTAGGGCAAGGATTACCCCGCCAGTCCCCAACCCCCTGACCAAAATCATGACGTAATCAGCTTGGGACTTTGTCTTGTTTGTCTGGATAGCCCGCCACTTTGAAATCTGAACTTATTTTCTGCTGTTTTCACAGTCATTTACCAGTTGATAATGTTCACGTTGCTATGTATGTAGACATGCTGCATAGGATTATGAGTTGCAGCATTGAAACACGTGGACAAACTGAAACCTACACTGCACATTTACACATGACCACTTTATCGCTAATTTCTCCTCTGCTCCGATCGCCAACAGCTGTTTGCTCTGAGCACATCCACATCTCTCCATCTCTCTCTTGCTCAACCACACACACGCTATGCGCTGAGATCTGTGGGGTGGGGGTGAGGAAAGATAATGACAGTCACTCTGCATGTTCCGTAGCATGGTTTGTACACAGCTGGAAAGCCCTGGTTGTTTTTCTTTCCATCCCTGTATAATATCTGTCCACTCTGCAAAGCTACAGACTACCTGTACATGAACACCATTGCTATTGTGAAAGACCAGTGTGTGTACTGATCCACCATGAGAATGATTTGATGTCAAAACATTAGTTCTACTTTGCTTTCTCCCTTGGTCGTCTCACAGTTTTAGGAATGCCGATTTAGGTTAAGGTTTAAAGATCCCAGGTTATGCTTCTTAGGTTCATACTTATATTTTGGGCTTCTATCAGCATGTCTAGGTAAAGAGTTGCAAGGGTAAAGGTTGGAGGTTAACCCTCGAGGAGATACATGTAAGTCTATCTAATTTCCACAGAAGTAACCTGAGTAAATGTGAGTGAGTGAGTGAGTGAGTGAGTGAGACGAATAGGTAAAAAGACAGAGCGAGAGAGACACTGATGAAGGCATGAAATCCAAAACATGTTAAGATTTGTAAAATTTGCTTGAACTACATTAAATTAATTAGAACATTAATTCTAAATTGTTTAACCTAAGTTTCCACAGGTGGCGCCTACCTAAATTTAAAAAAACAAAACAAAAAAAACTTCCTTTAGTTGTATATGTACAGTATGTATATCATTTTAATGAAATATAAAATATGATTATAATTGGTCCACAGGAGAAGAATTGGTTCTATTTCATAAAGCCTCTTCCAATACTCTGATAGCAAATAGACTGTAGCTAGATGAAAGCCCATTAAAAAAACAATTAATTCAACAATTAATTCTTTTTTTTTCTTCATTGGTCACTTCACCTCATCACCTCAGTTTGGCTACTGTTAGTGACATGTTTTCACAACATGTGTGACCACATTTTGGCTGTGCAACCCAGAAAGTGTTAGCATTGTCTATTTCTGCAAACCACGGATTTTTCATTTTTTTTTAATGTTATAATGCAGCAGATATGTAGACACTCTACGTTTCTTTACGCTTCAACAAAGCTGTGGTTAAAGAGGCAACAGATAGGATTCGTTTGTTTTTTTTTTTTTTGGTTAACACCACCTAGCATCAGTGGTGTTGCATCGCACTGTCTCAACGACCAAATTGGCCGTGGAGATCAGAGACAATTAATAATATGACTCTATTAGACTATCTAAATTAAATAAAATGTAGGCTGTAAAGCCACCCGTATACCTCTATGCCTCACAGCAAGAGGGTTGCCGGTTCGATCCTGGGTGTGGGAGCCCTTCTGTGTGGAGTTTGCATGTTCTCCCTGTGTCAGCGTGGGTTCTCTCCAGGCACTCCGGCTTCCTCCCACAATCCAAAGACATGCAATTTGGGGACTAGGTTAATTGGTGACTCTAAATTGTCCATAGGTGTGAATGTGAGTGTGAATGGTTGTTTGTCCCTATGTGTCAGCCCTGCGATAGTCTGGCAACCTGTCCAGGGTGTACCCTGCCTCTCGCCCAATGTCAGCTGGGATAGGCTCCAGCCCCCCCGCAACCCTCAAGAGGATGAAGCGGTTAGAAGATGAATGAATGAATGAATGATTATACCAGAATGCACAGTACCAGTACAAACAGCTCATAGTAAATTATACCAATATGTACAGTATCAGTACAAACAACAGTAGACACAGTGGGATTATACCAATATGAACATGTAAACAGTCCCGATTCTAGAATAAACGGTATCGTATGGAAAGGATGCGGAAACAGTTCAGTGTTCACTTAGCTGGGCTTAACTTAGCTGGGCGATGTCTGTCGATAGCTGCCTCTGTGAGAAGAACAGAAGGAAGGGAGGGGGTATCACTGTCAGAGGGCTGCTGTAGAATGGCAACAAGGATGTCAGCCGACCAACACTCGCTACCTGGTCCCTGGTTGCGGCGATTTGCGATGCTGGCCAGCTAGGAGTTAACTAGCAGCCAGTACAATACAGTCCTCTCTCGTCTAGCTAACATTTAGCCGTGTTACTTACTGATCCATTAGAAAGAAAGCTAGCTGGACATCAGTTTTGAAGCCTCTTTGGTCACAGAGCTCCCTCCATCTCTTGAACGTCTGACTGAGGTTTACTCTTGTTTTTCCTCTTCTTTTATCACTCTCCTTTGTGCTCTTCTTTGCCTCCTCAGACAGAGGAGCTCCTTTTCTTTTGCGAGGCCGTTTTTCACTTGTCTCCAAACTTGGTCCGTCTGCCATTGTGCTCGTGACTCAACTATCTCATGCCCAGCTCCTCATAAGGACCAGCTCCAGTCCCTGATTGGTTAACCAACCAATTTCGCAATACATGACGCGTTTCCTGCCGTAAAGCAGATTTTTTCGACGAAATTTCTGCACCGGTGGCAGAAGCTTATTGCAAAGATAGCAAAGTGTCTAAGTAACCTATGTAAACGCTGATAGTCTGATTTTACTGTGGCCGCTACCCTGTGCAGCCCACATTATTTTCATAATGATATGTTTAGGAAAAGATGCTGTTGCCTCTTTAACATGTGGTTAGGTTAAGAAACAAAAAGGAAAAATCACATATGGGCTTAAAATACCCGCTTTCTTTAATGGCACTTACAGTACCTGGCAGGAATGTCACGGCAAAACCAATTGTGTTTTGTGGCAATTGTGTAGGTTCCAGGCTGTCCAACATCCCCTTGTCCTCCAGATGACAGCCCATACACTATGTTGCTTTAGAAATGTTGATATGATTCATAGATGTAATGTATTTGTGGTTTAAAATAAACGTGCAATCCAACATTTTCTCCTGGCAGGCAGGTTGAAATTCCCTCAAATGAATACTTAAACAAAGAAAATGAAAATGCAGCCAGTGCTACATGTAAGGCTAACACAGTTGTGTGTAACAGGGTTTACAAACTCAGCCATATATCTCCAGTGTTTTGATTGTGTGAGCTGCTGCTCCACAGCAGTCTGCTGACTCCCTCCTGCTTGAGTTGGGTTAAAATAACACAGTGAGTCCACCTCAATTCAACAACATCTGTTATCAGCCAAATCAGCACCATAGTTATTAACTTGAGAAACACTGACATTAACTTTAGCTGCAAGGCAGCCTGTGGTCTTCCTGCCTGCTCATAAATGAGTGTGGTGCATTTTCCAAATGCTTCCTAACATCTGATGTGTTAGTCGTTTCGAAGCAACTCGCTACCTGTGCACATTTATTGAGGCACTGCGTCTCTGACTGTGGCCACTGTGCCAAAACCACCACAACAGTTTCTTGATTTAAGCAACCAACAAGTGCTTTGATATTTCTGGTGGTGAATCCCTGACCTTTCCTCCATCAGGCCCACATTTCTGCGCCTACACAAAACTGTGATGTGTTTTTTGGATTGGAATAGAGCTCAATGACAGCAGAATAACTGATATCAGCCTATGACTAATAAGCACTATTGGAGTTGTCTGTTTTCTCTCCCTTTAACTTATTCTTTTTGAAGTTGTTACTGTGGTTTTCTTTGCACAACAGCACTTGATACTGTTCCAATCCCCGACATCCAACAAGATGTTTTCATTTGTCAGAACACACAGGTTCCGCTGTACTTCTGTGTCCTCTCTCTTTAAATGTACAAGTCTTTTTTTCTGCCTCTGTGTTCCATTTGTCCTCTGACACCATTGTAAGTGGCTTCACTTGCTCTAGTTCTTTCAGGGCAAGAGGGGAGGGTGGAAATTGCCTCCCTTAATTGAGTTACCTTGCATATCTATTCCCTATTCCCACCCGATCTGATCACCCTCTCTCTCCCACTCTCTCTGTCTCTCTCACTCCATCACATTATCATTTGGCTTGTCAACAGATTTGGAGGTGAAGCCGCCTTCTGCTCTTCCAATTTCCAACTTGGAGTCTGCCTCATAGACAAACCTTCCATTTTCCATCCTCATAAACTTGAACATACAAGGGCAAAAATGAAGACAGTTTCCAACAGCACACATTTCAGACCAACCTCCCAATAAAAACGTCCGTAAAGGCCATATGTTGACTTATGTCACTCATAATTAATGAGTGTAATGTTTCACAATATTTGCTAATTGGCATTGGCATGCCCAAACAATAAGCGAGAGATGGTGGGGGTAATATTTTGTACGCTGCTCTTTATAAGGTCAAGATTGAACTTTGAGCCTTAATGTTTGAGCCAACATGCAGGCCTGAGAGTAGCAGTAGTAGAAATTTGACAACAGTAGAAATACTATCTCCTCTACATGTTAGGTAGTGGTGCTATGATGTAGGGTTTAAATGCACTTTTTGAATTTGTAAATGAGGCGGGTCAATGCGAAAAACAGCACGTTAAGTTGCTCTTTAAGGCCCCATTTGGATTGACTTCAGGCATACCATGTAGGATATTCCTAAAAAACACTGAGTGCAATGAATGAATGAATGAAAGTTCATTCCTATTAAAAGTGATCCTGTAAACACCTAATTCAGAATGAAAATGGCCAATGTGATTGAAAATTCATTCCGATGTAAGGGGCTGAAATATTCCGTTTCTAATTCCAAATGAAAGAATTTCTCACACTTCCTCTTTAAGTTCATTCCAGTCTTTCTGCCTGTGTTCGTTTCCTTGCCCTTCTTGCACGATGACGTATATAGCGCGCATAGCAACGGGCTGAGATAGAGCAGTCAGACTCATTACACTCACCGGTTTCCATTCGCCACAGCACGGTCTTCTGTCTCCCTTCTTTGACCTTCTACCTCCCTTCTCCTCCTCAACAGACGAAGCATTAGCAGAACAAGGTTGTTGTCTTCAAGAATATAAGCAAAACAAGCTGAAAAAGGCACTAAGAACGGCGTCGTCAAGCATCTTGTTATCTGGAGCGAGGACTACAGTGTTTTCTTCCAGTAAACGTAAACACGTAACATCCGCCCCGCCCCCTATCCAATCAGAAACCTTCCCTGCCCCAAACCTTGCGCAGACCCGAATACAGGCGGTTGAACTGATCTCCCCTGTAAACTCTTATTCAGAATGAATATTTCCCATGTAAACTACCTAGAAAAACTTTAATTCCAAATGATTTCATGAGAAGCCGTCATGTAACCGCACCCAGTGTATCCTGTGTGGCACCCACTGTAGCAGGAATCACCACAGCGGCTCTTTTGATTATTTTCCAGGTGTTTATACAGTATGTCTGATTTTATCAACATGATCATTTCATGGCCGTGCCAGATGCAGTCACAAAATTTTGCATTTGTAGTTGAGATCACAATGGATGCAAAGTTCGATGATGGGTGTGGTCCCAGCAAGGGGGTCAAAAGTAGGGGGGTAGGAAGTAAGGAAGAGACCATTGCCCCTCCACTTTACGCCCCTGGCCTACATTCTTTTAGGCTGTGGGTCACTGTATAGCGGCTGAATTGATCCAATCGCAAGGTTTTTATTTGTGGTACTTTTTTCTTATTTTGCTGTTTTTGGCACGCCCCTGAGCACAGCGTACAGGTACCAGACTGTAAACAGCATTCAAGAGGATGATGGGAAAATTACAGACATATCGCCAAAAAAATAACCTGCAAACATCAAGCGGGCATAGCTCATTTCTGTGGTTGGCTTTCACTTTCACTTTTTCTGGCAAGCATGTTTACAAAGATTAACTGACATTTCCTGCATAGTATACCTTTAAGGCCTGTGTGGAAAAAAATGCAGCTCTCTCTTTTATTTGAATGAACAACCAACCAAAACAGGCAAATCAGTGTAAATGAGGTTGGGCATGTCCCCTTCACTAAACAACCAAGTGTCCCTCTCATGCTCCAGCACAGAAAATGCAGTCCAATGAATGTGTCCATAAAGTCATTTGGGGTTCAGTCAAAGTCAAAAAGGGAATCAGAGTGTATTGGGATGTGTCCGTCCTCATTTACACTTAATTGAGAGTTGTGATTAGTTGTTTCTGTGCAGCTTTAATGTTGATTGTGTGGGTTCAGAATTTTCAATAGTTTGATCTAACGGTTGTGATGAAAAACAAGAAGAAAGGGAATTCATACTGATATGTACCTCAGATTTGATCCAAGTTACATCACTATCAAATACATCAAGTAGTGTGTGGAAAGAAAGGGTTATTGATAGTGATCCTAAGTATAATCTTGTATGGCCAAATTTTATGCTCCTACTCTACACACCCTACACCCTACACAAGCACAGTCTCATGAGTCTTTAATTGGTGCAAAAGTGTGGGCTCAGGGGTCACTGTATAGTTAAATATTGTCATCACAGTATTTACTACTCCTTATTTTATATTCAGACCTTCTGATCTTTCTGCCTAGTCCCTACAATAATGTTTAGATTTCCTCCTTGCTAGTTGGTGATACAAACATTTCCAATTATTTTTGTTGAGCTAGCTAGGAATACAAAAACAGAAGAAAGGACGCGCACATCTCCAAAAGCCCGTTTGGGTTGGGTGCTGGATCTAAAAAATCAACAATGAACAGAAAAATGATGAATCCGCACACCAAAATGAGCTCCCGTGTATTTTAATAGCGTGACGTTTCGAGCTCAACGCTCTTCCTCAGACTGCTGAATATTGTTGTGGAGTCGCCATCTTAAATACCCATAATGCACAGGTTACACCACGTGGTACAGCAGGTAAACATTTCTGCCGGTTTGTTTGAGAGGGTCACCTAATACATGCAATTCAGTACAAATACATGATATATAAAAGAATAATATGAAAAATAACATGAAAAAAATTATTATTATAAGAAGTATCTATGTATGCACGTGAAGCTGCAATAGCCTGCCACACAAATATCAGAAGATACAATATATGAGCCAGGTCATCGCAGCTCCACATGGACACAATCAAATACACAACATGTCGCATATCCATCCAAAAAACCATAGCCGTGGTGTAACAAATAATGTAACAATTTGTTACACCACGGCTATGGTTTTTTGGATGGATATGCGACATGTTGTGTATTTGATTGTGTCCATGTGGAGCTGCGATGACCTGGCACAACATGTCGCATATCCATCCAAAAAACCATAGCCGTGGTGTAACAAATAATGTAACAATTTGTTACACCACGGCTATGGTTTTTTGGATGGATATGCGACATGTTGTGTATTTGATTGTGTCCATGTGGAGCTGCGATGACCTGGCTCATATATTGTATCTTCTGATATTTGTGTGGCAGGCTATTGCAGCTTCACGTGCATACATAGATACTTCTTATAATAATAATTTTTTTCATGTTATTTTTCATATTATTCTTTTATATATCATGTATTTGTACTGAATTGCATGTATTAGGTGACCCTCTCAAACAAACCGGCAGAAATGTTTACCTGCTGTACCACGTGGTGTAACCTGTGCATTATGGGTATTTAAGATGGCGACTCCACAACAATATTCAGCAGTCTGAGGAAGAGCGTTGAGCTCGAAACGTCACGCTATTAAAATACACGGGAGCTCATTTTGGCGTGCGGATTCATCATTTTTCTAGCTAGGAATACAAGCATCTGCTGTCTTACACTATTTACATATTACTTATTAGTAACCTGGGTTAGCAGCATTAAGCATTTAGCAGCTAAGGAGACAGTTCTATTTGTCAGGAGTTGGTAGAGACCAAAAACAGAGTTAAAAGAGAGTGAATGTTGGTCTTAAACTCATCAGGTAGACACAAACGCAACTAATAATCATGCCAATAAATGCCCGTGACTACTGCAGAATCATTCAACCCCTGTGTGAAAGCCAATTGTAACCTTCCCCTGTTCTTCACCCTCCCCGTCATCTGACAGTAAATGGCCTCATTGTTTGCGAGGACAAGGAGGGCGCGCAATTCCTTGTCTCCCCAGTTGCTCATCTTTACAGTGTCTGTCTGGTTTGCGTTTCCCTCTTGCTACTAGCTGCTCGCTAATTCATGCTATCAGCTGTTTCCTGTTTATCCACCGCCAGTGGCTCGCATGTGCGGCGTCATCAACAGCTCCTCCCACAAGTCTTCAACAGCCCCCTCCGTTGCGGAAGGCCGCCTCGGTCTGTTTAAACTCAAAGGGTTCCACCTATATGACTACCCTCTGAGGCGGAAAATTGGGCGCCTCGGCTCGGATCAACTCGCCAATCCAGCTCTGTGTGTATAAACGCTCGCAGCTGGCTGGCAAATCGGCCCAACATTCGCAGAAAATCTGGCAGTGTGAAAGGGGCTTGTGTGTCTTGCTCCTCTGTAGGAGAGGTCATGGGGCACTTTGTATACCTGTGCCCAGGGGCCCATTGTCTCGTAATCTGCCCATGCACCAGAGGCCAGATGAATCGGTTATTGCAGGTTTAGGGTGTTTTACTTGCATTTTGTGCATTGGAATATTTATACCCTCAGTGTTGCAGTTATGTGGTGTTTGTATCAGATGGACCAAAGGAAAACACATTCCACCCTTGTGGACAATAAAGTTGTACTGTGTTGTATTGTAGACGTCTGAGGCTGTAGCGCAGGTGTCCACATTCCCCAGCTGCTAATCCAGCCCAGCTTTAATTGGTGCAAAAGTGTGGGCTCAGGCTCGTCAGATTTCTCGTGTCCTTGATGTAGAGAGGAGGCATGAGGTAAAGTTTTGTGTCTGCTCTCATTGTAATTATCAGCAGCAGCTTGTCTGTGTCTATCCAGCAGCGGTCCAGCGTTAACTAGTGATTCAGTGCTCTGATCAAAGAGGAGGTGAGCGAGGCTGGGAGAGGGGTTAGACCAATCAATAGGCACTCATTAGTAAGAACACTACGGAAACACTTTGCACAGTCCAAAGCTGATCAGTAAGAAGTCTCCCCTCCTCCTTCTCTTTCTTTTGCTGTCTATCTATCTGTCGTCCTCCATTTCTCAGCATGGTGATGAATTGAACCACCACATGACAGTCTGCTGCTCCTCTCCCCTGGCCTCCTGTCTTTACATCATTATCATCATCACCTCGCTCCAATCCTAACCTAATTACCAACACATTTAACATTTATCTTAATTACCCCCACACCCCCTCTTACCCCCTCTGACTTAATTAATGTAATCAATAATTAATTTAAATATCACTTTTTAAATTAATTATTGTTGCATTGCGGCTAATTAGCCATGCTAATTAATTAACTGAATGTGTCTGTATCCCCTCTGCGTATGTCACAGATCAAATTCATAAAGTGTTTCATTGTTTACAGGCGAGTCCTCATTATCAGCCCCAACCAACTCTCCCTGAGACTGTCCTTGTCTTCTTCCTGTTTGTTTGTTTGTTCAGATAGAAACATCCAACCATCCTGTCGCTAAGCCACACATCAGTTAGGAGCTTTAATTGTCTTGTCTTATTCCTGATCCTTGTCCAACTTCTTTATTATTTATAGGTCACCGCTCTTCTCACTGGGCATTCTTCATCATTCCTCTCACTTTTCTGTTTCATTCCATCATTCATTCCATTTTTCATCATCTCTCAGTCTTCTGTCCTTTTACCCGAGTAGCTGTCTCTGTTTCTCTCTGTCTTGACATTTAGCCATCCTATAGAGAGAGCTGATGTCGTGTTGTGTTCTAGGCCTATCTACAGCACTGCAAAAAAGGAGATGGTATGATGACAAGAAAAGAGGAAAATAGCTGTTTGATTAGAGGGTCTGCTTTGCATGGCAAACAGGGAGCCGATGCACATACAGTATGCAAGTTGTTTCCTTTCTACTCCATGGTTAAGATCCCCTGTCGCCTTGGCAACAAATGTAACAGAATTGGCCAGATGATGGCACCATAACAATCAACTTGTATATCCTTAGAACAACTTCTGAACAGCTACGGTTAAAAAATTATTCCTGTCTTAGCTTCACATGTCTGATGAGCCCTGTTATGGACTGACTCACCATGTGGGAGACAGATTGTCCCAGATGGTTCCTATTGAAAAGCTTAGAGAAGCGGCTGTGCATGGCTCTCTGTTGGAGCTGGGGAAGCTGACCGAATGTACATTTATCAAGTTAGTCTTTGTTCTTGATGTCCAAAAAATAATGTTTGGAAACACTCTCAACAAGAAAAGTGCACTCAGAGTGCAGATCTCCGCCAGGTGGCCACCCGCGCTGGCCACAGACATTCTAGACTTTTCCTGCATATGCAGTGCATTTCAGAAGCTTTGCAGATGCTAATGAAATACATGCCTCTTCTATTTTTGACACTGTGGCATGTTATACAGATCGAGTTGTCCTGCAAAGAGACACTGTATGTGTAATATAGATACAACATAACTATGAGGATAAATGTATTTCTAATGACTAAAACACAGCCACAAATCTTTGATCCATGTCATTCATAAGTGGACTTTTAACAATATTAATTTTGTGTGTTGGCCACAGCACAATAACAATAAGCACAGTTAAAACAGACCAACAAAAACAATTTAACTACATCATTTACTGTAAAACTTCAATTAAAGTCCTACCCCTCGAACACAGGCTTGCCAGTCGTAGCGTAGCATCTGCTCCAACAAGGATCCAACAACATCACGGCTGTGCTCCATATACTCTCATGCAATCATTTCCATTGTTTTCAGGCTGGATTTGTGGATCTTGAGTCAAATGCTGTGCCTGCAGCACATGTGTTAGTGACACCTGGAGAGGTTGTAAGGAAATATACATTTCTTCCTTGTTCCAAAACCAAACTCAAACCCTGAAAAGTGTAGGTTAGCTACCCTAGGTATAGCCTAATGGATGTATACACATGCTACTTTTGTTTTTTGATGAATATAACAGTGATAAAGACCTACACTGGGAACCATTGAAGGAAAGCAGGAAACTTTGCCAATGTTCATTCAGGTGTGTGATCGCAGTGTGTGCACATGACGGAGGCGGAGATCTCTGATTGTCTGGTGGCGAGACTGTTCATCTGTACATGCTGTGATGACACACAGCTGGTCAAATATCGTCAAAGTTTCCCTTTATATTCATATTCTTCTGTCTCGATCACCAGTGATGTGGTGGTTCACTTTTACACTGTGATCTATACGTTAGACTTTATTGTTTTAATCTGTTTTTGCTGCTGAGTCAGTTTGACATCCTGGATATATCCTTCAAATGCAGACAGTAGACCTGTCTGCTTCTCTCTGAAATTGCTTTTAATCACATAGGGGCGGGGCTTAGCGAAGAGTCAATTATTTGCATCAGTCACTGGAATCTACTGGCATATATTTGGAAATATAAGGAAAGGGTTTTTAATTCCTTTCACACAAAACTCTTGCTGAGCAAAGATGGGAAATACTATCATATGAGAATTACCAGAATAAAAATCAGCCTGTCAAACGAACCAATTACAAATTACTCATTTGGTCTATTTCCCACAAACAGCGTATCAGAGAGAGATGCAATGGCACCTAGTATAGCAACACAACACCACATTAACCTAGTAAAACAATATTCACAACTTGGATTAATCTATTTTGATTATTTTAGGTGATGGGCCATTATGGAGAAATAAGGAATTATTAAGGAATATAAATAAGTGAAGAAAAGACATATTCAGACTTCACGACTGCTTCAGATAAAGGGAGTCACCACCTTTTTTTCGTCTCTGTTGTTTCCTCTGCCTGTAAATCTGACTAATTCAGCCTGACTCTGGTGCTCATAGTTTCAATAAAAGAACTGAGAAATTGTGGAGAAGCTAACTGAGCTAACAACATAGTATCTCCATATTTACAAAAACTTTAACATTTTGTATGTGTAATCTTAGCAGTTAACTAACATTAGCTCAAGTGGGTGGCCAACGACCAAGTGGGCTTAATGAGGTTTTATATCTAAAGAACTTAGAATAAGCTGAACTTGGTAACAAGACCCATGTTCTTAATGAGGCCAGCATTTATTTGTATGTAGCCACACATGGCTAGTAAAAAGAAATGGGTGTTTAATTGGGACGCAGCTCTTAACTTAAGTTTTACAGTTCTTGCTTATGGTAGAAGCACAAATATTTAGGAAAAATAACCAAATCAACAGAATCTGCAAGTCTATGAAATCTGGCAGGCAAAATGCTCTGCTTCTGAAACACTCCTGCTATGGTGCTGTGTGGTGAACGGAACAAAACCGGGTTGCAGCAATGGCAGCTGGAACATGGCGCAGCAGTGACTGGTGGAGCTGTCTGTCCTGGCTCATCAGTCATGATGAAGGCAACAAAAATGGGGACTAATTCATCTTGTATCATGCCTTACTTTAGTGGATTATACCATCTTGGATATGGAATTAATCTGCAGATGCTCTGGTTTGAAATCTTTTCGATAGATGTCAGTTTCTGAACCACTACGAAGGCCAAAATGTGGCCAGCAACAGATGATAAGGTTTGTCAAAAGGTCCTTGAGCATTCAGTCATAAATATGCACACAGTATTAGGCTGATTGTTCCAGTAGTGTGCGAGATTAGTTGCGGACAGACAGATACACACACTCACTCAAACTCACGCACAATGGCTTACATCTGGCGGAGGTAATAAAGAGAAATCTCATCTTTATTTGGCTTATTTAAGTTTGTTAGTGAGCATGGCTGGTCTGGGCTTACTGCTGCCATTTGAAGAGGAAAAACATTCAGCTTAACAGTATTTCTGGTTGCAGTGAGCTGGTCCCCACACCCACCCAGCCTCAGGCGGCAATGACGTGCCCGTCCCAGCTGAGCACACCAGAGTACGGGGAAGGATAGAGCGCTTTCCAAATCTCCAAAGCTGAGATTTATGCTTTAGTGGTTAAGGCTCCATGAATGATGACCAACTGGTTGGTCTGGCAAATGTTTGTGTGGTTAACTGTCCCACCTCTGATAAGCCACTTTTCAAAACTTTTCCATGGGAAGCATCCAAGACCATCTTC
Organism: Epinephelus cyanopodus; assembly: GCA_026686955.1. Classification (NCBI taxonomy): domain Eukaryota; kingdom Metazoa; phylum Chordata; class Actinopteri; order Perciformes; family Serranidae; genus Epinephelus; species Epinephelus cyanopodus. The sequence continues at coordinate 37,347,269 of CM048923.1, read as the reverse complement.
CAAACAGTGGATGCGACAGTACCAAACATGGCCAATGCCAGATGAACCTTGTAGTTTGACGTGCTAAAATGCATTTCATCTGAGGCTGTGTTCAGACAGCTTCATGAAATCAGGGGCTCCTGATAACAGCTTCAGGATCCTATAACAGCAAATACCTTTAGTCTCTGCCACATTCCAGGGCCCCCACCAACCCCTGGGCCCCGTGAATCCTTCAGCATCACTGGTACAAATGTGTATTATAAGAATGTGAAGCAGGCTGTTGGCAGAAAGAGCAGTGAGCTCAGCTGACTCCTATCGGATTAGGAAGAGAACGGTTCGGATGCTTGTCAGATCTCCACAGGGGAGGCGACGGTTAAAAACAGGTCTGATCCCAGCAGCCTTCCCTGAGCAAACGCTGCTGGATGCTTCCATTTAAAAGGCCATTACTCCTCATCATGTCAGACACAGAAAGAGACCCGATATAGAAAAGAGGGCATTTGCATGTTGAATGAATTCACTAAAGCTAAACTCCCAACTGGTAATATGATTTTTTCAGCTATGCTTCTCACTTCAAGTGGGTGAAACAGCTGTTGCCTGTTATCAAAATAGGACTTTTTAAACATTTAAACTACACTACAGGTTTAATTTATGGCAATTAGGTTTTTTTAAAAAAATTTTTTTATCTCTTTTCATCCATCGAATGCACACTTGTCAAAGCTTATCTTTCACTATGTTTAATGGATCTAATTAAGTAGACAACTAGTAATGTAGGAACAACAACTGTTAATAATAATTAATAATCCTCAAAAATGCAAATTAAAAAAATGGGGCCAGATTAGACAAAGGGAAAATACCTGGAGAACAGCTGCTTCTCTCATCAGATGGGTTATTTCAGGAAAAAAAATCACATCAATGAGAGTATTTACAGTTGTGCGTAGAATCTACGCACGTCGTCTTCGCTGTTGTGAGCATTTTTACTTGTGCAGTGGTGTGTCTGTGTCACTCTGCAGTTACACCTCCAAAAGCTAGTGGGCGTGGAGGTTTCTGTGAAATGCTGTAAGGTTTAGTTGATTCAAAACACACTTTAAACACACATTAAACACATGTTAAACACACATTAAATATGGCTTAATAGACACAATTTTAAACACAAATACACAAATTGGCTTCACTATAACTCACAGCATTAACAGACAAACACTTGTCTTTATCTGGACACACTTTCCCCACAAATACAACATGCTAAAGTTAGTGCCAGTGTATGGCATTTTACAATGTATAAATTAGCCTAGCAACCAGCAATCTTTTCCTCTTCTTACATAAAACCAGGGACAACAGCAACATTTAACAAAGGTAACGGTATGTAATTTGGCTCCATTACAACTCACAACATTCACCGACAAAACAACTATCTAATAACTAAGCACGTTTTCCAAACAAATATTCCATGCTAACGTTATTAGCGCCAGCCTATGGCATTTTACATTGTATAAATTAACCTAGTGACGAGTGGACATTTCATCTGCAACGGTGTCGAATTTAAGTATAAATTCCCTGTTAGTCTTTCAGTGAAAAAAATATTGGACTACCGCATCTGTAAGTGGCAGCTGCTTTAGGCTTCTTTGCTTCAACCATGTCTGTTACCTAGCAGGAAATGTGTGTTGCCAGTTAACCATTCATTTAGCCTACTTGTTTACTGTCTGTTTATGAAAACACCATAGTTCCACCAGCTCTTACTTGGTGCATGTCTACAAACATAGTCCTGCCATTATGAGATATATAGAAAAAATGCCAGGTGAACTTGCTTGTTTAACCAATATTGTGCGACGGCCCACATACTATTTTTTGCTGTTTTTTTTTTTAAAGCAGACTTTGGATATGCCTGCCCTATATAAATAGCCAATCATGTATCAAAAGCTGTCTTTAGACAGGAATTGTGCAGATTTGCAGGAAAGCCCAATCAATCTTTTTTTAGGATTGGCTGTACAAAAACAAAATCGGGGAGTGCAGCAAAATGCCGCCTACCTACTTTTGTATATGCACCATTTTTGGGGCAATGGGAGTGTGAGCAAGTAACAAAATGTGTGGCTCAGCGTGTGATGTAAACAGTGACGCAAACAGTGACGTGGGAGGGAAGCCGTGGCTGGTCAGTCCTTCGGCAATTCTCTCGTAAGTTAGTCTGTTCTTCACCGTCCCCGTCATTTGATGGTTAATGGCCTCTTAGTTTGCGAGGGCAAGGATAGGCAAGGATGAGCAACTGTCTCCCCAGTTGCTCATCTTTACAGTGTCTGTCAGGTTTGTGTTTCCCTCTTGCTACTAGCTGCTCGCTAATTCCTGCTATCAGCTGTTTCCTGTTTATCCACCGCCAGTGGGTCACACGTGCGGCGTCATCAACAGCTCCTCCCACATCTCATCAACAGCCCCTCCTATTGCGGAAGGCCGCCTCGTTCTTTTTAAACTTGGTTTCACCAACATGACTACCCTCCGAGTTGGAAAATTGGGCGCCTCGGATCAACTTGCCATTCTGGCTCTGTGTGTCTAAAAACTCGCAGCTTGCCGGCAAGACAGCCCAACATTTGCGGCTAATCTGGCAATGTGAAAGAGGCTAAAGAAACTTGGACAAGTGGACAGAGGGAAATGGGGATTGAACCCCCCAATCCTGCAATATCAAGGTGAGCCTGTACCGGTTGACATCTCAATCACGTTGTGCTTGTTTTGGCAATTAGAGGAGGCTAACAGCTTCATATCACACTTCTAGCTCTACTGGTAGCTCTAGTTTCAGAGTAAACTCCTGTGGAAAACTTTGCCTCAATCTCACAGGTCAAGTGAATCCACAACATCACCACAGACATTGTGCAGGCCAGGTAAGTTATTATTGTTTGAAATACTGACTGGTGATGCTAAAATCACACACACAGTCACACTTTATTATGCAGATAGATGACTGGCTCTATAAGGTTTAAACATTATTATGCAGTGCTAGTTTTTCAATTCTGCTAATGTTCTTTTCTGCAATTATTCCACGGACCACTGAATGGCTGTTCATGCAGCACAGTTACATCTGCAGTGTTTCTAAAATGGCACTACAGCGTGCCTGTTAGTGTTGTCTGACAAGTGTGTCTCTTCAACCTGTTGTCACTCTGAAGTCATCGAAAACTGGCACTTGGTCAGTGACTTCTGGCATCATACACCAACAAAAAAGCCATCCTTGCATGTTGGCTTGATACGTGGCCGGTTACTGTTACTGATTAATAGCGCGCGTTGATGCCACCAGGGGGAAATGCAGCAAACATGAAAGTTTACGAAGCAGAAGAGACAGGTGGGTGGGAGAGATGGTGGATGGATCCAACAACGACAGACTTTCACCCGGGAGGCCGGTGTTTGTTTCCTGTGTGATTTTAAAGCCAAACCCTGTTCTTTTTTCCTAAATCCAACCATGTTCTTTTGTTGTGGAAACCCAACCATGTGCACATGTTGGTTTAACGTAACCATAAACGTAATATTTTCCCAACATGACCATGTGTGTTTATTGTTGATGGAAAAAAAACCCGTCAATTTGCAGTGTTACTAATGTAGTGTGTTTATTTTGAAAGAGAAATTGATGCAGCATCCCAGAACGTCAACAGCCCACTCACAAAGGTTACCTTGATCGTCATATCTTGTGTTTACGTGGAAAGTCCATGACCAAATGTAAGAAAGAATGTGTTCATCTGTTAGTGTGGAAATATCCCTGGTTCTCATTTCAGAAACCTGGGGCCTGTATCACAAAGCAGGATTAATGTCTTAGCGAGGTAACTTCAAGGTTAACCCTGGGTTTTCAGTCTCAGTTCTTATCGTTGTAGATCACCATGCTAACTTACTCTGAACGACTATCAGGGTAAGTTCAGGGTTGAATCTGATCCTATAAAAAGCACCACCCACTGGCCAATCAGCTGACAGAAATGCAGCCCAGTCATGACAGGAAGTTTAATGAATTTGATTTTGATTTGAAAGTTTATTTTGAGCATTAAAAAAGAAAAGACAGCAACAACAACAGACAATCAAAAGATTGTTCAAAAAGGAGTGGAAAGAAGTCGAAATTTCATCCCACCCCTTCATAAGAAAGAAACTGATAATTTGCGGACACTTAATAGCACCATTAATTAGTGCCAACATTTTTTGCTGGAGATAATGATCCCTGTTAAAGATAATGGACCTAATTGACAGCTTTGCTGCTGGAAATGTGGAAAGTAGCCTATCATGTCTACACTTCATGGTGTTTGAGGGATTTTCCATTTTTGTTTTTTAAAGAGGGAGACTAGGTATATTTTTGCACAGCTGTCAATTTTTAACACACCTCAATATCAGGATGATTTTATTCAGACTATCAATTTGGCGTTGATATGATTTAATTGTGGCGTCAGCTTTAAGCTTTATTGTAGCATATATAACATTATGACAAAGAAGACCAATATCTCACGCAATGATGTTAGACGATAATTGTAATACACGCAATTCATCTGCGCAGCATTGATTTCATGGGATTCAAGGGTGTGATCAGTGTCAGATGTACAGGTACAGGTACTGTAGCTACTTGAACCAGTGATGAGTCTACACATAATTTTATTTGCCACCTTGTTTTGTCTTGATTTTTCCCTCTCTCCTCTATTTCTTCTTTCCTGACCTGTTTTTTTTTTTTTTCTTCACTATTATGTGATTTCATTGATGTTTTGACAGGGGAATTTCTTATGTAACCCCCGGTTACCAGAAACCTGTAAAATAGATGACAAATATGAGGAATAAATATTACAAGTAAACAGTGATAACGGTTATTGCTTAACTCTAAAGACAAAATTAGGATTAATGTGATAATGCAACTGTTTTTTAAATGAAATAAGATAGAGGTGACTTGAAAATAATGTAACCTGGAAATGATGAATGGTGTTACTGTTAACAGAAATGATAGGTGAAATAATATTTAAAAAGCTGTGGGGAGGTGAATCTGAGGTTGGAGGACTTGACTTTGAAAACATTTCATAGTTAACTTTATTGACGTTACCCACATCCATCAAAGGGTTAAACCCACTCCTTACGTAGTTGATGAGCTTGTGTTGAGACACAGCACGTCCTTTTTTGCTAACGAAGCAGACGTGTGTCGGAGCAGGGAACACAGTAAACACGAGTAAGTAAAATATGTGAACTTAATAGTGGTAATTTATTGTAGTTTTCTAAAAGTCTGATACTGGTGTAAAGGAAAATATTCTCCTCAGTCAGATTCACCGACCCCAAAAAGACCTGTGGCAGTTAGAATCCTGCTGCTAATTGCAGAAGAAGGAGAAGTCTCGGTGAGTTAACTGCGATGCTAATATGTTAATTACAGCTTGCTGTGATGTGGATGTGGAGCTAATAAACTGCTAAACATGGTGAAAAAGTATGAAGACGTTATTAAATCCTGGCGGTGGCCGACGTTAGCGGCGGTAACATTAGCCGCGCTAGCGGTAGCAACCATTAGCATTATGTTGTGTTCCCACCAAACGCGAATTCACAAATTCGCACGTCAAGATTACATACAAAGTCAATGCAAAGACGTTATTAGATGCGAAATCACGCGGGGCGGCACGATGGACGCGTCTAGCGCGACGCGATGAATGCGATAGAGGCATCGAGCGCGCTGCGATAGACGCGAAATTCGCGTCCAATGCCTCATCGCTCGAGTTGAAAATATTGAACTTTTGAGGCAAATTCGCGTGACGCTATGCCGCGATAGCCAATCAGCGTTGAGATTCTCCCGACGTCACTGGCGTGTGTCAACAACGTCCACTTGTTGACACAGCAATGAACTACTACTCACCGGAGACAGATGGACAGGCGCTCCGAAGCTGAAATGGAGCGCCTGTAGTTGGTGTCCTGCCGGGAGATCCTGGTGCCAGCCCTTGCCAACAGGTTCTCAAACTGGGCCCCAGTCAGCCCGAAGTACCGCTGAAAGCCGCTATCATCCAGACGGAGTTCCTGGAGGAGGTGGTGAAACTCGCCGAGTTGGATGTGCTTCTGCAGGATCGGGTGAACCCAAAAAAGACGGCGTTTGGTCCTCCGACGCATTTGGGACTTCAAGAGCAGGTACAAAGCGGTGATGGTGGTTATCTCAGCCATGGTCGTCAGTGGCTACCCGGAGCTATATGATACTACGTGTCTACTCTACAGAGACCGCAACAAAAAGGAGCAGGCTTGGGTGAAAGACGCCGAGGAGACTGGTCTACTTGGTAAGTTCTGTAAATTGTGTCTTTAATTAGTTTGCAGAATAGCTGTACTATGAACGTTAGCACTAGCTTAGCTCCAGTTAGCACAGCCGGCTTCTCCGTTACTCGCGCGAATGCCGCGATGACGCGAATTAACAAAATGGTCAGGCGTCGAAACTCGGGCGTTACGGGCAGCGTGTTACTCGCGTTAGGAGCGATTAAATCGCGTGCATCGCGTTTGGTGGGAACACAGCATTAGTCGCGCCAGCTACGATAGCATTGGCCTCTTTATTATTAACTGGTAATTGTAGCTCGGTTGTCACAGGCCTGTGGCCTAACGTTACTAATGTTAAGTTACTAGCTGTTATGGATTGTGCTGAAATGTGTAATGTGTGTTTACAGAAGTTAATTTTAAGGTGAGCTAATGTTGTTAATGTTTAGCTGTACTGATGTCTAGCTGAATTGTTGAGCTAAGGATGTTTTATTAGCCATACTATGATTTAAAATGACCTGATGCTAGGTCAAGCTAAAGTGAGCTGAAGCTAAATCTATGCAATGTGTGTAATTGTCATGGATATTGCATTATTTGTTCTGAATGAAACTTGACATTACAAGCTGTCTCAGTAAGAGTGATAATTTTATTTTATTAACAAGTTACAGTTAAGTATAGAAAAAAAACGGTGCTGTAGTGATAAATGAGAAAATACGTTTGAACTGTATAATAACAGTTGACCTGGCTTTGTGGATACAAGGCTTCCCTCCTCCTCCTTTTTCGTCTTCCCTTCTTCCTCTGTCGAGAGTGTGATCCCACCAGCACCTTGAGTCTTCAGTCCAGCTGGCTTCTATCAGAGAGAAGTGGAGTTGGTCCTGGAGTGGCGAGCTAAACCTGTGAGACGAATCAACAGAAAGAGAGAGAGATGCTTGGATTACTGAAGATCAATAAAGAGTGGTAGGACAATTGCATTCAGTGCCCCACGTCGGATTATCAGCGTTAACAGAGTGGTAGGACAATTGCATTCAATTGCCCCACAGTGAGTGAGAAGACACTGATGCACCACCCTTAAATGGATGGTGGATACAACACAATAACTCATTGAACTGAATTATTCGATTCACTGCCTTATTGACGCTACAGCATACAGTTGAATTGTTTTGAATTGTTTGCATTGAAATTTGTCTTTGTTGTTGTTGGTAATTGTTTATTTCTTGGTTGTCAAGTTCCATTAAGAGAACTGATTGGTATTTTGAGTTGAGGTCAACAAGAAAAATTAAAGGGATCACCTGTTGAAACAGAGGCACTCTAAATAGGAGTTATAAAATCATAAAAGACAAAATAGGGATAAATAACTTAACAAGTGCCTGACTTAATAACACTGAACTAAAATAGCATTTCAACCAAAAAAAAACCCTAAAGTTAAGCAAATGTAAATAAAATAGTTGTACTTATCTGACAGGTGCATTCCTGGGTTAACTTGAAAGAAAGAAAAACAAGTGTTAAAAAGGGAAAGAGTTTTTTTTTATTGTCTTTGATTTATGGTACATGATGTTGATTTGAATACATCAATGTTATGTTTTATTCTCCTGTGAGAGAATACAAACTTGAAAAGAAAAAAAAAATAATTGAAAGATGAGGAAATAAATATTTTATTTTACCTTTCAAACATTACTGCCAAGTTTGTGTCTTTTGTCACCTTTGCTGCCAGGTACCCATTTCTCCCGAGCGGCCTAGACTTCTGAGTCTCTGGTCCACATTAAGTGTTTAGTATACTCTTATTTGTATTATAGTGAGAATTCATTCTGGTTGTTACACTTAGATAAGCTTTTAGTGGCTTCTAACCTCTTCGGCACTTTTCTCTTTTTAATCTTGTAAAATTTATACTGTCTGTTTTTAACATTATGTGCAAATCAACTAATCTGAACTAATACTAAACATCATTCATCCCGTTATGCGTTGCCACGCATGTTTCCTCCTCCTGCAGCTGCCACGGTGTTGGCCTTTTCTGTAATGTTGCTTTTCTCCTCCTCATATTTTAGTAGAATTAATCTCTGATCCTCACGAGAAATACTTTTTTTCCCCCTCACATGAGGCGCTCTGTGAGGACGCTCTGTGAGGACGCTGCGTGCGCGTCCACAGCTCTTGATAAAGCAACCGTGGATTGAGTTACCGATTTGATATCCAGCATCGTGATACCGATTATCCTGATTGCCATTGTTGGGGTTAGTCAACCCAGGATAGGTCTGGGTAACCCAGGAAAGGTTGATCTCACTTCGTGATACAGGCCCCTGGTAACCAATATACAAACACCTAGCCATACATTTACATTTATATACTAATATATTGAAATGAACTTGGTGAGTGCTACGTTTTCACTAAAATGAATGATTTACAAAACTACCACAACCAAAGCTGTAATACACAGAATTTATCCTTTGATTTAATGTTCACCTTAATGTACAATTATGCCTGCACACACACAGACACACAAGGCCAGCACATGCAGATATCAGTGGCTGTGGACCCTTGTACATGGCTGGCTGAAGAAGCCTGTGAAGCGCAGCCAAAAGCAGGCTGAATTTAATGACATGGAGGACAATTATTGTGCATCCCGTGGAGACCGACACTAATTTAATAAGTTATGCGTTTGTTCGGTGTGCCTACCCTCCAGCCTCATCAGCGAGAGGCTTTCAGAGGGACTACTACCAGACTCCACCAGACTCATTTTTTTCTCTCTCTCTCCATCCCTCCATTACGATAAGCTGGGGCTTAATTAATTTAATAGGGTCAGGAGTTACTACCACCTCCACTGCACACACTTTATTACCAGGCAGCATCACCTGCATTATGAATTTTTCTCTTTCAGAGCACATATTTTTGAAGGCGCTGCTCTCCAAGCCTTGTAGGTCCACAGCGAGATGAACAACATGTGATATTATGTGTACAGTGAGTGCAGACAATGCACATGCATATTTGCCATCGAGGCTCAGGCTGTCCCATTAGCACTTACAGAGATCTGTACTATGGGAATGGAGGATTTTCTAGCAACATGTGTCAGCATGCCGAACCAAAAATGGAAATAAGCGCAAGAACAACAAAGACTGGGTCGTTTTACCTCCACATAATCACAAATAATTGGTCATTTCAACCAAAAATATTCATGTTCCTAAATGTTTTTGCATCAGACACAAAAGACATAAATCTGCTCTTTAGAAGATTGCTTTCATGTCCAGATCATTAATTTCCAATTTAAGACTAGATGGGCATTAGTGTAGCAGACTAAAATAATGACTCATCTGTTTTGAGCTAATTGCAAAATATAAGCCCCTTAAAAGTTGATTAAAGTATTTCTCTACTGTAATAAATACTCATAACTGGCCTCAATCAAAGAGAAAGTTTGGAACAAAACATCATTAGTTAATATTTATTCAGACTTTCACAAACAAAAACTTGTGGGTGTGGTTTGATCAGATTTTTTCTTTTTGGTCTAAAATATTGCCTCTCTGATTGGTGCATTGAAATGGGGAAATCCCTTTTTTCCAACAGAGCCCCACCCACCAACAATCACAGGCGCAAATACAGAAATCTGTCATGAAATTAAAAACTGTTGGCAGATGTGTATCCCCGTAGAGCCACATTGAGGAAACTGTTTTCCAGGGCCTTTAAAAGATAAGGCTGGTGTTATCTTTTCTTACTGACAACAAATCCTATGAAACGAGAAAAAAACATTGTTCATGTGTTAGTCCGTCATTGAATACTTTATCAAGTTCTGAGAAAGTAATGAAATATTGATGGTTTAGCAAACATCACTAAGACAGGGACATATTCAATATGCTGGGGATTATTTGCATAGGTGGATTAATACACTATTGGTGCATTAGTGAATATTTACAGCACAGGATGTGCGTAAGATGAACTCAAAATAAACTACACAGCTCATGTTCATCATAATGGCCTGGTCACACCACCCTTGAAAACAATAAAATGTCAGCTCGACATTCATCACTTTTGTAGGAAATATATTATCTTATTAAACCCACAATAACTGATTTTAAAACATATGCCTAACAATTCATCAGTTACGCTGGAACATTATCATTGATTAGGAATCATGTTCGTGTTCCAATATTCACTCTTTTAGCTCTGTGTTTGGTTTTGGCTTTTTCACCAGCTACTGTAGTTTCTGCCTGTCTGCTGTTTGCAGCTGAGCATGAAGTATGCAAAAGGTTTGTAGAGCTTTTTCAACAGTTGCCTGCTGTGTCTCAAAATGACACTTCACGAGAGTGAATCAAAACACTTGTTGGTTGGACAGCTAAACAATAAGCAAAACAGCCTTATGGTAAGTGTCCAGCCCATTTTCATTCCCAGGTTGTTAAATACTTAAGCTTTGTCGCTCCCCTCAGTGTCACATAGCGATGCACAGGGCATCCTCTAAACGTCTCTGTTAGCGAAAACAGAGATTTAATGGAACCTTTAACTTTACAAGCAATCACATACGCCATGAGAAGACAGAGGGTGTGGGCACATCCATGTTCACAGGAATGATGGGCAGTGTTGGGCAGTAACGTGTTACAGTAACGCCGTTAGTTTTGGCAGTAACTAATGCTCTAACGCATTAGTATTTAAATTCAGTAACTCAGTCACAGTTAGCAAACGGTGTGTTACTCATATTTTTGGCCAGGTTTTAAAACAATGCGCAGCATGCAGTATCCCTTCACAAAATGAAGTTTCCTTTCACTAATGCATTTTAGCCGTGAACAATTAAACATAGTCAAGTCCGATAGAGGTATATGAACAATTCTTATCAGAGCATCTTAATGAAACACGTCTCTCACAATCTCTGAAGTCACTGTCGACCTGCTGGCCTCACCACAGTGCTGTAATGTTACATTAAGTGGTAGTGCTTCTGTAGATTTTTAGTCCGGTAACGTTATATCCAGTTCCGTTACATCCATTGTTATCCCGAGAAAGCTTTTTTTGTGGACAGACAATGTCTGCAGTGGCCGATAGACTTGACACCATCATGTAGCTCTTCAAATGTTTTTTAGTTCATTTTTCATATTTGTACCCATGTATCGAAGTTGTAAAACATTTAGCTGTCTGACAGCGAGTGACTCCACTGTAGAAGATGGCTGCATGTTTCCTGTACTGTTCAATTGTTTTGTCAAGTTGTAGTCTAACAGTCCCTTGGTTAAACTCCATCCGCTGTAGCATGTTTTGGGCTGCAGGGCTGAGTTTCCCAAAACATGATCCTTCTTAGCAACGTTGTCTTCTTTGTGACTTAGAAAAACTACACTGCAAAAAAGAAAAGCACCTAGTGCCCTCTCTTTGCATATTTTTCTTTGCCACTCCATATGCATCCAGTTCTGTATTTAGTTAGTTACTGTGTACTGTTTTTTGATGTTGATGTTGACTTATGTTTTGATGATGTTGAAAGAGAAGTGGCATTTATGTTAGCAAAGTTCTTTATTGACAGAATGTATTTTTACATAGCCTTTATTTCAAATCAGACACGACTTCCAGCTACCTGCAAGTGACCCCTGCATCTGTGGCGACTCCTGCTCATGGATGTATTTTTGCATCCGTGCTCCTGCTCTAAGACAATTTCAACTGCGGGATCAATAAGGGTAAGGCACGTAATTACTTACACACGGGGTATGATAATCTAGCTATGTTTTCGACTGCATCCTTCTAGTGTGGGCCTATCACTCAATGTAACAGGTTAGGTTAGTAACAGGTTGTAACAATGTTAGCTGACAAATTTGTGATGAGTAACAAAGTCCAGCATGATGGGATAAAACTGTTAGTTTAACGTTACCAGACAACTGAAATCATGCCCATACACTTTTGTCTGCTAAATAACTTGGCAGTTATAGTGTTAATAAATAGTAATAGACATTTTATCACTAATTGCATCAGATCTTGTGCCATGAATCTGTTTAGACAGACAGCGATAGATCAATGAGGTAAAGCCGTGCTGCGTACGACAGGCAGAGTGTGTGCAGAGCCTTGTACAGTCCTAACGTCATAATGATAACTAAAAAAAGAAAAGACCTCTGTAGTCATTTCCAAAACTCCCAAGTTGTTTTTATCTAACGAAAGATTCTGCTTCAGTCCATATTTGTTGGCGTGTAGTCTTTGAAAAACAGCATTTTCACTACGGTTAAAAAATCCTCTTGTAAGAAGCACCAACAATTTCACTTTCATCTCTGCCTCTTCAGCTGCACGTCCAGCAGCATGTTGTCGAATAAATGCCTGAGTAATCGAGCCTACATTCTTCTTAGTTAGACATTTGTCACGAGATTTCTTGTGTTTCGCCCTTTCTCCGTGCTTAACTAAAGCTCTCATGCTTGAAATGTGTAGACCCAGTAGTAAACAGACTTTAACCGGCAATCTCCGGCCCACAGGCCTTGCAGTGTACACAGTACGTAGTTCCATTCTTGTACCTCAGCCATTCGAATTCTTTTAGCCACTCTCTCCGAAAAGCATACACCTTGACCTTCTTTGCTGTTGCCGGTGTCGGTTGTTGTCATGGCTGTCATCATAAGTATTATCATCATCTAAGGTTTCTCTATCATTCACAGCGGTGTTTTTAAAAAAAAGTTTTTCAGTGTTCTCTTCATTGTCTCTTCTTCGGCATTAATTAGCTTCAGCTTCTAGTTAGTTCTGCGTGACAGAAGTGGTGCGGTCGCGGAGTGATTTGAGACATATAACCAATCTACAATCAGCGTTAAAGGTCAAGCTCACGTTTGATTGGTCACTGTCACACCTGCACCAGTGCTCCCAATTATATTATATTATATATGCATCTCATCTTGTGCTTCATTAAGAAGCACAGTACAGAGCTTGTTAAGCCCCTGACTCATCTTGTTAATTTATCAATTAGAGAAAATAAATTCCCAAATAACTGGAAGAAAGCTATTGTCACACCAATTTTTAAAATGGGTGACTGTGATTTGGTCAGCAACTATCGCCCTATCTCCATTCTGCCTGTGTTGTCAAAAGTGCTTGAAAAGGTTGTGGCATCACAGGCTATTGAATACCTAGAAACCAATCAACTTCTTCATCCTCAACAATTTGGTTTTAGACCACAACATTCAACCGAAACAGCAAATATTTTTTTCATTGAAAGTATAAAGCAATCTCTTGACAGTGGTAATGTTGTGGGGGCAGTGTTTCTAGACCTTAAAAAGGCCTTTGACACTGTCAACCACAACATACTCCTGTCTACGTTAAAATCTTTCAAATTTTCTAAAGAAGCAGTTGATTGGTTTGAGTCCTATCTTTAGAATAGAGAGCAGTGTGTAAAAATTAATCAAGAAAAATTTTTAAACAATAGAATGGGGATTCCTCAAGGATCAATTCTTGGTCCATTGCTTTTCAGTCTGTTTATTAATGATTTACCTAAAACCTGTCCTGAGGCCGGCTTCCAGCTTTATGCAGATGACGCGGTCATTTATGCTCTTGCTAAGTCACCTAGCAAGGCAGCAGAGACCCTAACACAGCACTTGATTGTGTTCCAGCCACTGTTGGACTTCATACATCTCATGAATTTAAATAAAACTGTGTCAATGTGTTTCTCAATAAGAAAACCAAGCTTGCATGAAAGTTTACATGTTAAAATAAATAATGAAGAAATACATGAGGTCAATGAATTTAAATTCTTAGGAATAGTTTTAGATCCACAGCTCAAGTTTGATAAACACATTAAGAAAATCACAAAAACTGTGAAGAGCAACCTTAACTGTTTCAGATTAAGTAGGGGGCCAAGCCCGCAGGGCTTGGGGAACGCGTATGCAAGCATACGCATTTCCCAGGACCAGCGGTGCTGGGAACCCTATTGTTTTTGTTCAGATTTTTATTATTCTCTATTTTTATTCTTCTCCGCTAAAAGTGGTGCTGCAGGCTAAACCATGCAAGGGAGGGTGGTGCAATTTGGAGGGTTGATCCAGACCCCTGCACGTACCTCAGATGCAAAAAATGGCATATGTCCGCCAGCAGGGGGCGCTACAACCAAGGTCAACGCGTTTTGGGATATAACTCCCACACCATATGTCGCACATTCAAAAACCTCATATCCACAGATTCCCTGAATAGCGCTGAATCACGTGGGTGGGGCTATGCCCATTTCCGCCTATAATTTTTTTTTGTAAAATTGCGAAAACTGGAAAACCTACTTTTTCAAACTCCTCCTTGGGGTTTCGTCCGATCAGCATGAAACTTAGCACATACAGTCTTCAGCCGAACCTGATCTAAAGTTATCAAAAGAATTTTGTTCGGTCAATATATGCGCAAATTATTAATGAATACATTTTTATAGCTAGCTATAACGCGAACTGTTGCATATCTCAGTCAAAATAAATGCTAACAACTCCAAATCTAAGATCCTTGCTTGGCATGTGACTGTGAGGATATGAGCCAAATTTGGCTAATGTCGGCCATTAGGGGGCGCTGCAAATATGGGAAATTTATATCTCTTAAATGGCGACACCGATTTTTACAAAATTTTGTGGGTATGATGCTGGGTCACTCCTGAGGCCATATCTTGAAGTTAATCACTGGTCAAAGTGGGCGTGGCTTATTACAAGATAAACAACAAACATTTATTTCAGCTCAAGTATTATGCTGAGGGCTGTGAAATTTGATGTGGAGTCACTCCTGAGGCCAGCCGTAAAGCTTAGTGATGTTTGGTCGGGCCGACTTCCAAGGGCTCCGCGACACCCGGGGGCCGAGTCGCGCAGGGAGGCTTGGCCCCCGTTTATAACTGCTTGCAGTTCTAGTTAGACATTGTATTTCAACTCAAGCAGCTGAAATCTTCATGCACTCCATGATTTTTTCTCATGTTGCATATTTTTTGACAGTATGGGCTCAAGCCTCACCTTCTACAGTCAGCAAAATTTCTTAATTATACAACCAGGCTCTAAAAATAATGGATAAAAACCCATCCGGTGGCATCATTGCCATATACTAAAAAAATACAATCTTATGAGTTTTGATAGTTTTATAGATTTGTGTTTTCTTAAGTTAGTATTCAAATGTATAAATAACCTTGCTCCTGAACCTCTTCACAGATATATTCAAAGACAGGACAGTAACGGAGTAACAAGAAGCTCAGTGGAGGGAAACTGCAGAATTCAACACCGTAGAACCACTTTTGGACAGTCAGCAGTTTCAGTTAAAGGTTGTAAACTCTGGAACACATTACTAACTGAAATAAAATCAATAACTAATCTGAAAACCTTCACAGCAAAAGTTAAGTGTTGGCTTAAAGCAAACCAGAGCTGTACCCATTTTTAGAGTGTGGTAGTTTAAGTAGTTAATTTGGATTGGTTTGTAAGATTTTTTTTTTTTTTTTTTTTCTTCTTCTCCTTACTATTGTTGTTTAGATTTGTGATGATTTCGAATTTAACCCTTGTAGTTTAAGTTATATTTGTACAGGATTATTTGGACAGGGTATTTTGTATATTGTATTGGTTTGTAAGTTTATTTTATTTTGTTTAGAGTCGTGATTATTTTTAACTTAATTCTGTAGGTCAGATGTACTTGTTTTTGTATAGGGTATTTGTATAGTGTATTTTTATAGGATTGTGATTTTGTATGTTGCATTTGTTTAAAAGCCCAACTAGGGACAGGTGTTGAAAATTAGCTGTAACTATAACTCTATATGCAGCACATCAGATTCATGCTCTGTATTGAAACTATGTTAACTGCATTGTCCCTATAAAAATGAAAATAAATAAATAAATATATTCATCCATATTCATCGCCAGGTGACGTCAGGGACCCGTCACAGATCGGCCACGGTCCCACCACGGACCAAACTGAAATTTGAAGTAGCTGCATCTGTACTTGTAAAATATATATGTACAGTAACAGACTGTGCAGATGTCTGTCTGTGGTCCATTCTTCAAACATATTAACACCATCTTAACTTTATATAAAGTAATGTATAAGATTCGGGTTGCTGACACCCTCTATGGCAGAGACCATCCTCTCCACCGGCAGAGTAGTGGTGCTCTGCTCCTAGTGTTGCATCATCCTCTCCTCTCTCGCCTCGGCCCTCTCAACCGATTCCACCAGGTATGTAAGAAGAGCATTCTGGTTGTCATCTCTCTTCCTTTTCCCTTGGTCATTACATTGAAATACAAAGCAATCTTCATAAAACATCATCATCATCATCATCACTGGGGGTATATCCCCAGATACTTGCTACCTCTTTTCTTTGCTTGCCTCTGGTCAAGGATTTCTCTCTCCTCTGTGTGTGTGTGTGTGTGTGTATGTGTGCGTGTGGTATAAATAAATAAATAACATTTTTGAAAGAGAGGGAAAGAATCTAAAAAGGAATCAGTGGCATGAGGAGAGGATGGAGGGTGCCATCAAAGAATATGAGGAGGAAGTTGCGGCAAGTCAGAAACCCAGGCTGAGTTTCCTTACCAGGTCATGGAATATGCCAAAATCTACTTTGGAGAGGAGAGTCAGTGGAAAGATAAGTGGCTCAAAACATGCTTCTGGCAGAAAGCCGCACCTGTCGTAGAAGGCGGAGGAGGAACTTGCAAGTGTATTAAAAATGCTGTCCCAGCGCGGTTTCCCCATGGCCAAGGAGGTTGTCCAGAAGCTTGCCTTAGCTATGCTAAAGCTAATGGCATTGAATGTTTTTCCTGAAACCAGACGTTCAGCTGGGTACTACTGGTTCGCCAACTTTATGAAGCGGCACAAAGTGCCAGAAATCGCTGTCTGGAGCAAGGGCTGCTGACCTCAATCCGGAAGTGGTGGGTCAGTGGTTTGCAGAATATGAAACCCTCCTTAAGAAGCTCAACCTCATCGATGTTCCTTCCCAATTTGTGAAATGCGATGAATCAGGCCTTCAGGATCAGTTCTATTCCCCACAGGTCGTCGGTGAAGTGGGAAAACAGTGCATGGAGATAACAGCTGGGGAGAAAGGAGAGACCACAACTGTGCTAGTGGCATTCAATGCTGTGGGTATGTACAGCCGCACACTTGTCATCTTTAAAGTCAAGCAGTTGAGGATGGAGTGGCTGTACGGCTGCCCGAGTAACTTTGTTGCAAGTGTCAGTGAGAATGGCTGGGTTAACAGTGAACTGTTCCTTGACTGGGGGAAGATGTTTGTGGCGCAGCTGCCAAAGGAAGACCCAAGACCTCATGTCCTCCTACTTGACGGACACAGCAGTCATATGTACAATATACCTTTCCTGGAGCTCATGAAAAGGCACAACGTGCACGTGTTTTGCTATCCAGCGCACACAACCCATGTCCTCCATCCAGCGGACAAGACAAGTATAACTGGTATGAGGAAGGGAGGAGGTGGACAAGGAAGATGGCGGGACTGAGGCCTCCGAAGACAGAGTTTTTCGTCCTTTTCAAAAGGGCTTTGCAGAAGACAGCCACAATTGAGAATGCACAGGCTGGCTTCAGGGCAACAGGAATGTTTCCCCTGAACAAAGAGATCATCCCAGCTGAAGTCTATGGTCTAAGTGCTACAACAGAGAGGGCCATGCCACCACCAACTGTAGCCCCCACCCTGCTGCCCCCGCATGCAGGTCCACTCTCACCTACCCTGCCACACCCACGTATGCCACCCCAGCATGCAGGTCCACTTTAACCCACTGTGCCACCCCCGCCCAACGTGCCAGCCCAAGAATTTGAGATGGTGGTCAATTCTGAATATCTGGGTGCAGAACAAGTTGTGATGGCTTTGAATGAGGATGAAGATGAAGATACACCTTTATGTGATGAGCCACGCCCTCCGCAATATTCATTGCCTTATAGAAGCTCAGTTTTAGTAAGTTTTCCAACTTTTGCCAAGAGGGAACTTTAGACATTGGTCCCTAGATTATGTTCACCGAGTTTCATGCAGATCGGTCAAACTTCCTAGGAAGAGATTGATTTGAAGTGTTTTTCAAAAAATTCAAAATGGCGAATAATCTGTTTAACTGGCAGTTATGGGTTCTTGGGGCAAATGTGTTCCTCATGAGGAGAGGCATCTCTGTGCAAAGTTTCATGTCTCTACGACATACAGGACATGAGATATGCCCATTCAAAGTTTGCTATTTCAGTCGGTTGCTATAGTGCCCCCCTTTGGCCAATTGATGTAATATTGCTTCTTTCGCATCCTCCCATGACCCTCTACCACTGTGCCAAACTTCACATGGATTGACCAAGTCAGTGAGGAGAAAAACGTGGAACAGAGACACAGACAGAGTTTTCGTCATATAGTAAGACAAGCAGAAGACAGAGCATTTTGCAAGATGTTAAGATGTCAACACCAGCTTTCAGAAATGTACCCCACCTAAATTTAGATTGGTTGCCAGGTAATGTAACAACGCATTTAAGTTAGGTTTTAGACAAAAGGAAATTATTCCAGGGATTGATCGACATAAGTTAGCCCATCTGAACTTTATTTTCAACGAGTGGTATGTAGTCAACCTCCAGTCATCATATGTGGAAGACCCAGGCTTGGCAGGCGGTATAAGGTCGGCATCAATTGCTGTGGCAGCTGTGGCTGAATTAAGCGCCCCTGTCACCTGGTCACCAGCAGCTCGTGAGAATGGCATGTATCACCATGTCCAGCAGCTCAACTTTTTCCCCAAGTCTTTTTTGGTGTTTCTATAATCCTTCTTAAGTTTTTTTTGTAGATTAATTATTTGGTCTGGCGTTACAGTGAACCCAACCTTGGCCATCTCTTCCGCAAGTTCCATGTATAACTTGGTCTTTCTTTTTGTGCTTTGTAGCTTTACCTGGAATTCAGTGGATGCCCAAGATGCCACCAAACACTTCGTTTCATCAGCAGACCACTGTACAGTCTTCTTCTCCATCTTCTTCTTCTCTGTCCTGCCTTCCTGCTCGTCTTCCCAGCCTAGAATGTGACATGCCCACTTATGATGTCACGGTTCGTAAGGAAAAATATTTTTTGGTTCCACTGGGAACCAATTTTTCAGGTTCTGAACCAATTATTTTTTTGGTTTTAACGCACCAGCCGGTTCAAAATTGGGTTTGGGAACTGTAATCGTGCCGGTGCCCTGCCAGTGTGAAAGCCCTATGAGTGCCACACAGCTGAAACACAATGTTAGACTTGTGTTTTGGGTTAAAACATCACATGAGTCATCAGTGTGTGACAACCATACATAAATGTAATGTTATATTAAAACATTATTGACCTAGTTCCACATGGGACGTAGGTACCTAAGTGACATAATTTTAGTCTAAAACACTTTTGGTTTCACACAGGATGCAAATTGTTTTCTATGGATGAAACTCCCATTTTATTTGACTTTGGTGAGCTGCAGATACAGGAAATGCATTCTCTGTAGGCTCATCATGACCAGATATCTCTTTCACATTGTCACAGTGTTTATATATTGTCATTTGATACATTTTTATTATAAGAATATCCATTATATGTCCATTAAGATGGTTCAAAATAAGCCCATCACTGTCATCCACCACACCTCAGCTGTTAGCAGCAGTCATGTCAGTGACGCACAATCCTGATTGATTTCCACCAGACTGGTAATGCGGAGCAAAGTTTCCCTCCATGACTTGTATGAGGATCAAATAGCTGGCTTAGTATCCCTTCATTCAGCCCTCTACTGTAGATGTGTCTAATCACAGCTGTAAGCTGATGTGCAGCCTGTAAGCACAGCCAGGTAATACAGGATGAGAGCAGACTGTGTGCCTCTCCTCTCGTCTGTCTCCTCCTCCTCCTCCTCACTGCAACTTCTTAATCCTCTTAGCATTCAACTTGCTGCTGTAGGGTGACAAGACGTCAATAAGCAGAGAGAAAATGCAAAGCAGGCCCTATACAACAGCTGCCAGAGGACCTGCGCTCAACACACAGCAAATGTTTCAATTAAAGAATCAACGGCATTCATCCGGAAGCTTTAAAACAGACGGAAGTTTCTGATCAATATGGGGGATAATTGATTCTCCCTTTTCTCCTGACACGCTCTAAAAGGGAAGATGAAACAACATGTTCACCACTGAAGATTGCAGTGGCTTCCCAACGGGGGAATATGGATTCTTATTTCCAGCATCAATTGTTCACAGAGGGGAATATTCCCCTGTTTCTTATCCTGGTTGTATTATTTGTCTTGTGATAATACTCACAAGCCTATCTTCTCAAATAATTTGCAGCATGGGGCACTATGTTTTTGTAGCTCTGGCCATCAGTTCTATCAGTAATGGAAACAGTATCACTCTAGCTTTCCACAAGACTGGTGGGTCTTCAGTTCAGCTACACTGGCCTTAGCAACTTCATAAGTTGCTTCTATTTTGTTGGCTGAGTATCTGTTGGCTTGTCAAAAAAAGAAAAAAAAATAGAAAAAGATGAAGGCAGCGTTCAGTCAATAAATGAGGTGGCTCCAGAATGGAAGATGATGTTACAATGTGAACAGACTTACAAAGACGAGACACTCCCCACACATACACCGATCACCTTGTCTGGAATGTGCACACTGTATTTGTGGTTTGCAAAAACAAACAATACCAACATTTTCTCCGTGTGACTGGGCCGATACAGCACACTTGGAATATGCATCTCAGATAGGGTTTTCCCCACAGTGTGGGACATAAGCCTCTTGCCTGTTTACAGTCAGCTCTTTGCTGGTTGTACATGAGCCACGTAGCCAACACTTTGCAAGCCTGGAGTAGAGATGCATGCCCAAAATAAAAGCCTGTATTTCTGGTGAGAAGGAGAAACACCTACTTTTAAACATTATAAAAAAACTTGTAGCCAACACATTTTAGGATACGTGCAAGTACCTGCAACAGTGACCTTTTCAAGAAGATAGTTTAGGGAATGAAAGAGGGAGGCTGTGTTAGCAAGGCTGCAGGAGTCCACCACTGGGGGAAAACACAGATGCATGTAAACAGGAATATTAGTGGAATATTTATTTTCATTGGCCATGTAAACAGCATAGTAGGAATATAGTATTTTACGGAATAAGGGCAAAAACTGGAATAGTTTCTGCATGTAAATACTGAGGATATCTTCACCTGCTGTTTATTGCTTCCTCTGTACGACCAAGATGCCACACACAACCTCAGCGTGATGAAAAGTTTCTATTTCTGTTATGGCAACATCCCAGCCATAGATATTCCCACAGTCCCATTCGTACTACTGGCACATTCACTCTCTCCAACTCAGACTGTGCTCATACTAGCAGCCTATATGTATTATCATAGTTATGCCTTTGTTATGAAATACCATAAAGAATGTATGATATGTAGACAAACATACATGAGAGAGGCTTAATAAAATCAGCTTATGCGCATTTCAACTTCTATCTCAGGTGTCATTAAATCAAAAAATGAAAGCTAAATCTGCACTCAGGTCAGACGAACACACAAAGAAGTACAGTCACATACTGACCTGTTGAATGTCAACGATGTCAACCTTTGACATGATGGAGGCTGCATCTGTGAATTTAAACAGTCTGGGAAATAGTGATGGGATTTCTTGTTCACTTGTGAGAGCCAGTTCTTATATAAAGTTATAAAGTTTGGTGTCATTATAGCAACGCCCTTTATAAACAAAAAGCCTATCAATGCAAGCAAGTGCTATCTGATAGCGGGTTAAATTAGGAACTGGCTCATTCACACTAAAGAGCTGATTCATTCGTTCACTTCAAAGAGCCAGTTCAAAGACTCAGCTGCTTGGAAACATGACACCAATTTGTATTGTCTTGGCAAATGCCATTTGTGTATTTGTTCAGTTAATATATTTGATTGAGCAACAGTCTTCTATTATGGTGTTTTAGGAGACAATGGAATGATTAGTAATGTGCAACACATTCTTATCTTAAAGCAGTTGTGCGGAACTTTTTACCATTAATAAAACTGTCCCTAGTTCGTATCACCCTCCCTTGGAGGCGTCCAGTGTCGCATCATACGGCTGTGACAGGTGCCATCTGGCCAGGTTATGGACTTATCCCGCAGTCCATATGTTATACTGCCACGCCAGATGCTGTCTAGCTGACCAACGACATATAACACTGCGAAAACTGGCTTTTGTCATTGGTATGTAATGCTGAAATCACAAAGCAGTGGTATTTGACAACTTTGGAATGAGAACAGGCTGTAATGTGAATATAATGACAAGTAGAATCATCCACTTATTTTACTGAAGTAACAACCAAAAGATCTGAGAAAACTATCACTGAACTTTAATGGAGAGTCTGAAAGTGTGCCCTGTTATGCCCTTTTGGAAATCCCAGCAATACAGTGTAATTGATTACTTTATTTAGCATCACTGTTTGCAGTTAATCCAATAATGACAGTCACTATAGGGACCCAGCACACAGTCAGTTTTAAGAGACCTCAGCTGCTGTTGCAGAAGAGGGACAATGGCTGGAAAAGAGTGAAGAATGAGAGTGTTAAGCCCCTTTCCCACTGGACACAAAAAAAAACACTAACATCCACTAACATCTGGCTATTGTCTTTGTTTGCAAAGGTCACCCAGTGGACATGCTAATTTTTGCCCTCTTTCCCGGCACAACCGTTGGTAACTTCTGAGACTCTTTGTTGTCTCTGCCACAAATTCCATTTGTTCCAGTCCAAGCAGCCCTTTAGCATTGTTCCTAATTAGTCAGCATTGAGTTTGAAAGAGAGATTGAGTAACAGATATTAAAAAAGACATAATCATATATTTTTTTACTGGCCTCCATGCTGCTCTCCACTGTTTACTAACCCTATTTTATAAACAGATTGGCATACTTATCATCTGCTGGCAATTGAAAAGGAGTCTATCATGTATTTCTAGCGGGTGTTCCTGAGTTGAAAGAAAAAGAAAAGAAAAAGAAAACCGCATATACAGGGTACTTTTTGTGGGGAAAGGGTAATAGACTCTGTTTGGATGTGCCCTTGCCTTTGCCGGGTCATACATTTTCATCTGTCAGTTGGAGCTGAGTGATTGCTATGCATGCTACTCATGCATCAATGATTAGTAGCTTCAAGGAGCTTTGACTGAGGGCTAGGATTAAGAGAGAGGAAGGGCACACTACAAGAGAAACACCTTTTTCTGTCTTACACCTTTGGTTTTTCTTAAACTGTACATTTATGGATGATTCAAATGTTCAACATGATTCCTTTCTCCCTCTCCTTTCCTCCTGTGCTGATACAATATTAAAATACCACAAATAATACGACCTGTATCTGCGTAACTGCTATGTTACAGCTTCTTTGAGTGGAACATTGGGGCTGGGAGCTACTACTCTCTGCAAGAGCTTTATTCTTTTCTCCAGGGACTGTAAAGGCTCTCATGAAATAAACTCATAACTCAGTTTGAAACCGCAGACAGTCCCTGGCCACCGGTCGCTGGTCAGGCTGCAAAATGTTCCACCCAAATGGCAGCCTCTCAAAGGCCACAGATCTGGCTCCATCACCGCTGATTTGAATGGCATTTGACTAGGACCTTCATCGTGTGCGGTTAGGCCATTATGACTGGAAATAGCACTGAAGATCAAACAGCAGAGTGACCTATAACTTTTGCAAAGACAGGTAGAAAACCAGTAACTCTCACAGAACTCTCAAGCCTGGTGCATTTCAGGTGAAAGGAGGTGATTGAGACTTTCTAGATGCGTCAGTGGTAGTAAATGAAGGTGTCATTTAGCTGAGATGATGGCTTTATAAAGAGACATAGAGCCATTCAGTCCCCTTTAACATGCAGTTGGTTGTATCAAATGTAATATTTTATTGTATATAATATTGTTCATGCACAGACTGAGTTACAACCTCATAGACAGATATTGGTTTCATTTTATTTCAGTACATAATGAAACATTACTGAAAGAGACTTGATTTGTGCACATCAGAGTTACCCCTGGATTTATTGTTCTGCGCTAAGGGGTTACAGAGAAGTGACAGACCATGGTCTGGCTGCTTGTGTTTTCTCTTACAAGTTTCCGATGCCAGTGAGAACCGTTTCCTACACTGTAGGTGTCTACAAAGGGACTGCCAGTAACCCTTTGTGACAAGTATAAATCCAGCTTTAAGCATGTGTTGCATAGTAATGCATTTGTGAGTAAAGCCTGATTTGATTACCCCTGCTGTTGGTGCATTCACAAAACTTTGCCATCTGGGCTCTGAAAGGTAGCTGTTAATAAAGTAGAGGTTTTTGTGGTCTGAGAACTGCATATTGTCTACAGGTTTCAAGGCTCTGTCACAGAGAAATAAAGTGAAACTGATGATATGAAATAATAAAAAGTTAGTTCTGATAATAAATGACCTGATAAAGCTCTTTTAGTATTACATTTCTGTGTACTAGGGCTTGTTAGTACAACCAAAAAGCAATAAACACACTAGGGCATTAACAGAAAAGTTGATTTGTTGACGCGTCAACGTCAGTGGCACAAGTCGACAAGTCGTGTGTTTTTTCCCCTCTCTCTCTCTCTCTCTCTCTCTCTCTCTCTCCCTCTCTCTCTCTGTGCTTACGCTGATACTTTATCCTTGACTAAGTGAACATACTCAGGCGTACTATAAGCAGAGCTGACTCCGCAAGGAATGTCCGCAGTCATTCGGGCTTTCATAGTCAAGCACACTTCCACTTTGTAGTTTCCTGTAAAAATGTCCGTGAAAAATCCCTCGATGTGAAAATTACATGCTGAGCAGTCACTGGTGCGCGGAATGGAGTCGGACTCAAAGCCGACGTCCGCAAGCCCTGTGCGCGCAAAGCTCAGATTTTACGTCTTTGTGTTTGTCTGTGAATCTTGTGAGTTTTTACATTAAACTATAAATATGCCTTAAAGAAGGAAATCAGACACGAGTTTTCCATTTAGGAGGCAGGATAAGGTGGTGGCTGGGTCACAAACCCAAGACTTTCCTCAAAGAGTTTTCCCAGGACACCGGTGTTCAGAACCATACGAACTTTAGTGAATCTTGACTCATATTAAGGTACGTCCTCACCATGTTCCCATCCTAAAACCTGACCACAGTAACTTTACTTGCCCCCTAACCCAAACTTGACCTCCATAACTTCACCTTAATTATGTAACTTTATGTTAAATGCTTAACCACATAGCAAAATTGGTCAGGCCCGGTTCTGGCCCTCACAATGCACTTACACTCGGCCCACATACTGCAAAGAATGACAGCCCTTTGGTGGGCCAGGTCTGGTTTGCCAGAGGTGGCCCACACATGGGCCAGCACGAGACCAGCTGCAGACACACTGGTGGCCCTATGGTGGCCCAGAACATTTTCAGCACTGGCACCAGATGTCAGCCTAATGTATACCTTAATCAAGCCATGTAATAGCAAACATGCGCCGTATTTGGCCCAGATTAAAAATGCCCCAACAATGGTGATGCAGTTATACAAATAAGATTTATTTTGAGTTGAATAACTTATTCTAAGTGATTAAATAGCAATATATATTAAATGAACAATGAACATATGTTAACTGAACAATCAGTTAACAATCAAACATCAAATTGAAAAAACATTTCACTGTAAACTGAAACATGATTGGAACACGTATAGTGCAAGAGTAAAAAACACATTTTCTTTCTTCTTCCTTTCTTCTTTTTCGTTCCCACCATTCCTATCTGGTGCATTTTGAAGCCATTTGTAATCCTAGTCTCAATTTCTTGGTCCATGGCATCAGAAGTCAGACGATTACATCGCACAGCCGCTAAAACACACACACACACACACACACACACACACACACACACACACAATTTAAAAAAAAAAAAAAAAATCAGAAATAGGCAAAAATTCAGAATTGGGCATCAAGACCTGCAGTGTAAATCCGGCCATAAAAATGCATAGTCAAAATGAGTCTGTGCAGGAGTCAGTAAGTCTCAAGACAAACTTACCAATCACATCTTTTATCTGCAGGTGCTGGAAACCAGTCTTCCCATTTATATCTCATGTTGATATTCTTGGCCAGAGAGTGTATTAAGGTTGCACCCATGACTCTCTTTACACACTCTTTAACGTCTCCCCCACATCTAAGAGCCAGTGCATTTCTCTGTGACTTGATATTTCTTTGTTAGTTGATCAGCAGTACAACATGCCCTAACCCATGTTTGTGATTATCAGCAGAAAATCTGAACTGGTCTGAGCAGCGTGTGACCTTTGCCATGAAAGCACTACAGTAAAAATTTGGATCTGCAGAGTGAAGTCAGTGTTCCCATGGTTTCAACTACTTTCATAGTAGGTATCTGAAGCGCCTGTCAAACCTGCTGTTACATTATATGTGTAATTATGAATCCCCAAATTTCTTTTTCCACACACTTAAGAGCTTCTCAATTTTATGCTGTATGTCCCACTGTATGTCCCATTATTTAAAGCCCATTTAATCAAGAACAGGGTTGGCATTAGACAACTTTTTTTCTCCTGAAGTTGAACTGACATTCTTACCAGTTGGTTTTTGAGGTCAGAGCTATTTCTGAGCTGCTCCTCCAGGTTTTTAACAGACTGGCGATCAGCTAATGGCAGCAGATTTGGTTGAACACCTATCTCTTTTTCAGCTATAGATTTCAATCCCTGGACAGTTGTGAAAATGATTTTCATTTGGTCCATCACCATCTCTTGATTTGTGAGAATATTTCACAGGAGTGCTCGGAAGAAAAATGAGAATGAGCTTTTGTTGAGCTTGTCCTGGACTCTGGAGACGATGGCTGGATGTGAACGGGGTGGAGGAGGGCGCGAGGATTCTGCCTAAAATGATGGCTGACAGCAGCAGAAGCGAGAGGAGATTTAAAATTTTGCAGTAGCATCCTGATTGGCTGACAGAGATTGTGGCAAAGTTTGATTGGATAACTAGAGGAGTGAACACCCATTGTCAGCTGATTACAGGGAGAAGTGTGAAAGGATGAGCACAGAGAAAGTCTTCCTGATTGAACTTACGCTGAGCTTCATTAAAATACTCAAATGTTTGAAGACTGGTTTGTGGTCTTCATATCAGTTGATGTGGCTCAGAGGAAACAGTCTTTCTCTGGTGCAGGCTAGGGGAAGTATGGCTTCTCTGGTGCAAGTCAGATGATGAAACACTTCTCTGGTGCAGGCTAGGAGATGCACGGCGGCTCTGGTCCAGCTCAGGAGTGTGGTGCACTCTGCAAGTAGCATGATTAGCAGTAGCCTGTTTTTGGTTTTGGAATGCAAGGATGCCCTTCCTTTGTTGGTGGTGCAATAAGTTCTTCAGGAATTAGGAATAAATAAAGATCTCTGGTGCATTAGACAGTCAATCTTGTACGCAAAGAAACAGAGCAAAGCAGTCCAGAAATTTTTCGGATTGAATTAATAGCTCATCAAATCCAAATTAACAGTAGAGGTTTACCGTGGTTTTACTGTTGGTAAGACAGCTTCCTCCCCAGAATCATTCCCTTTCAAGGCCAAATGCATGGAGAATTTTCGGTGCTCTAGGCAGTTCAGCTGGTCTGCAGTGACAGCAAACCAAATATTGTATCAACATTTTACATACCAATAGCAGAAGACTAAACTAAAAAAAAATGTTATTTAAAACATATTACTGTAATTTGTTACCTATAAAGACCTGAGAGCAATATGAGAAGAGACTTAAACACTGTTTTTGATCCACCAATCAGTCCTCTCAGGAGAAAATCCAGGAAGAGGAAGATTATTTAAGTGTGGGAGTGGCCTATTTGAATCCCTTTTGTTTGAGACCATGCTGCAAAGTGAGTGTGTTTGCTGATCCTGTAAGCTTATTTATCTCCTTTAACTTTAGCTTATATTGGAGTTATGCTATGTAGCATGTGAAATAGAGTGTGGTGAATGTGCTAGGAAAGGTAGTATCAGCACTGCTTCTACCTGGAGCTCGCATGTACGGAGCCTGGGTTTGGTTGAAGGTGGCAGTGCTGTCTGGGCTGAGAAAGCCACGTGTAAGTAAGGTAAAGGAGGTTATTGGGTTGGTGTGGAGAGCAGTGAGACCTGGCATTAGGGGAGTGTCTCTGGGACGCCAGAGGTCACTGTCTAGCCTCCTGGAGGTGTCATGGGACCAACCAGACAAAACACTGGTGAAAGGAGTGTAAGAGCAAGAGTGTATACACAAGAACGTGCAACTAACGATGTCCCACAGACTATTACAACCCAAAATGAAAAAGCAATAGCTCACCACTGCAGGGCTCTGTTAGCAATTGTACATTGCACAGAGTGAGTGAGGTTTATGGCAAAGCTCCTTATATAAATCTTTGCCAGACGTGCCCACATCTGGTTGACATATCACTTGCCATGCCAGCAGTCGGCCAGCAGTGCTGGCTTGATGCCAGATCTGGCCCAGACCTGTCTGCTATGTGGGTAACGTCATTTGTGGGCCATTATTTCATATGAGGATATGTTGGAGCAGTAGGGATAATCAGATGAATATGGATTCACACTGAATCCATGAATTTGATCAGTTCAACTTTTGTCATGTTGTGCAGATATTAGTATGTATCAACCTGTCATTATACATTTCTGAAATATCTGTTCGTTGAAAGTATGTAGCCTCTGCATCTACTGGTGACTGCTAAATGAATGCTGCAGGATACTCCTGAAACTCTGATCATTTGAGAGCTGAGAGCAAAAGCAAAATAATATTATCATAAGAATTTCAAGACCTAAATTGTATTCTTATTCTTTACCTATACCAAATCTTTCTACCCAGTGTAGGAATGCTTTTCCACACAACTGTCCAGTGTGGAGTTGCTCTTGAGGCACCCTACAGTACACCATGGGAATGTTGGTCAAAATGTCTTTTATGTTTTGATACATCAGAAAAATGACAGTATATCTATTTTCTTTGGTAGTGGAAACCGCCGTGACTGTATTTCCAAGATCTTTTGGTGTAAAATCAGAATTGTTGTTTGAGTATTAACCAGAAAAGCCGTAAGCAGTACCTATACACAGAGGCTAGCCTCCTCACCATGGTCTGTAGAGCATAGAGGGGATTTAAGTCTAAACAGAGATGTTTCCTCCAAAGTTTCCTCCCCCTGCTATACTTGATCTTCATTGGTGAGAGCAGCTCAAAGGAATGTGTGAAGGGTGTGTTAGTCTTTGTTTTCCAGCTGGGACAGGTGGAAGTGGCGAGGGACAGGACCTGTCACTGGATCCATTAGCAGGCCGACATTAAGCAGAGGAGTTTAGGCCTGGAAGGCCATCATGGCCTCTTCCCCTGTCAGCTCTGCTTTTCCACCAACTCCCTGACAGCCCACACACACACACACACACACACACACACACACACACACACACAATCCCCAGCCTACAGTTTCTATCCATCCCACTGATGGGCTATGAATCGGTTCTTAGTTGGACACATATTAGGACAGATGGATGACCTTGGCCCTATTCACAACAATAACTCTGCCTCCTGGACAGTGTGTGTGTGTGTGTGTGTTTTGTCAGCAGCAATCACACCACACTATAATGACACTCCAGCTGTGTGGACACAAGATGGAAGCCACACACAAACAAATACACACACTTTCAGTTTGGCTGGTAATAGCTTAAACCACCTCTTCATCTGTACACATTCACAAAAGAATTTGGGAACCACATGTGTTACTGTGGGAGGTACATTTGCATTTATGCTGCATA
The DNA here is from genome assembly GCA_026686955.1 of Epinephelus cyanopodus. Taxonomy (NCBI): domain Eukaryota; kingdom Metazoa; phylum Chordata; class Actinopteri; order Perciformes; family Serranidae; genus Epinephelus; species Epinephelus cyanopodus. The sequence continues at coordinate 37,317,527 of CM048923.1, read as the reverse complement.
ATGATGCTTTCTTGTAGTTTTTTTTAAGTAGCAATGGTGTGGATCAACACACTCAGAAGACAGATGTAGCTATACACTGATGCTCTGATCAGCTCCACACTGAGAATGCACCAAGCAGACAAAGTGGTTAAGTATCATGTTTAGGTTTTGGTTCATATATGCAGCAGTGATCGTGCTCAAAGGCTCTGAGAAGTGGAATAAAGACCAGGGGCTGTTGTGACTAATGCATACACTCTTAGCCAATCGCATCACTTATTTCGTCATTCAGCAATGCCAGTTACAGGGAGCTTCTTTGGGAAATCACGTTATTCTCTGGATAATGCAGAGTGGCAAGATGTGAACACAACACTTAAGATCTGCCACAGTTTAAGGTAGATTATTATGTAATTTGAAACAAGTTAATAGAAATAAATAATTAAAAAAAGAAAAGGTAATGAAGCTGTTCATAAGGCAGCAGCAATCCGATGCTATTTCAGCTTTAATTGTGTTGTATCTGATGTCATTAGTGATCACATCAAATCATCAAAGTCTGACACACTAGCATTAGCATCATTATACATTTCAAGGATAGAAAAGAAGAGGTGTGTGTGGTTATTCTGTAGCAGCCTGGTGTCATGCGCATGAGATTTAATGAAGCTAAACACGGTGGGCGGCTGTGTGTAACAGCACTGGGCTTTGACACAGCACCTCTCTAATCAGAGGCTTCAGATCCATCAACATATGTGTCCTGCTGGAGCCTGTCATTTCTCTAACCTGCTTTAAATGAAACCACGCCCACTTCCGTTCACAAAAAGCCTAGATAGCTGTGTTCCCATGGCAACCACACTTACGCATACTGTAAGGATAATTCATATTCATTTAGAGATTATTGCAGAGTGATTTACAGACATTCATGTTTTAACCATATTAAACATTATTTTTTTATGCCAGTTGAAAGACAGCTACTGGTTGGAGGGTTTCCTGTTGTTGATAAAATCACCAGACTGGCAGTGAAGTGAGGTTGTTCCTGAGGTGTCTATTTTCTGCACAAATTCTAAGACTCAGTTTCCACCAAAACACTAACAACTCTTTTATTGTTGTCTCATTTGAATCTTCCACCTGTTTTTGTCTCTTCTTGTACCTGTGCACTAAAATACCACACAGACTGGCAAAGTACATTTTAAGGAGCGCTGCTTGGCTGTTGCACTGCTTCAATATGTGACTTGCTCTGTCATTTTTAGTCATATTTACCCACAAACATATTTTATACTCTGTTGGAAAGGAGAGATTCTTAGCTTTCTAATGACATCAGTATTGTTTTTTTGTGTACTCCAAACAACAAATGTAGCACATCATGTATTATTACACAATGACTGTCACCGAGCCATGACTTTGGCCCCAAAGATGCATGACAGAGTCCACTGGGGCATCCGTTTTTTCTCTCCTGTGTGTCCTTGTCTATCAGTCTGTGTCCCCGCTCTAAGTTCAGGGGTTTTGCAGACCCTTGAATGCAGCACAGGCAGAACTCTTGTTTTTCTTTCCTCAGCAGCACTTTGTTAAGTTTTCAGTCGTGTCGTGGATTATTGATCAGTTGATACAATTAGAGCTAATCAGATCGGATTGATAGAAGAAAGGAGCAGCTGTTTGTGAGTGAAAGCAAACTTTAAACCTCAGCACGATAAACGCTTAGGTTTCACTTTCACTGCGCTTGCTGTGTTGCTGCTCCGTCTGTGCCCAGAGTATGCTCTGCAGTCCAAGAATGTGTTGCACTGCATAATCAAATGCTATGTATTTTGTAGTAGACCACCTAATAAAAAACGAAAGTCAAGATGTGGTAGTAGATGTGTTTAGACTGGCAATTGGTTCTTCAAACAGACAGCTAGTTAGCTACTTAACTTGCGTGTAGAGCACTCTTCTCAAGAGAAATAATGTCCACAGCATTCCATTGTAAAGGGATACACAAAAGCGGGATTTATTTTAATTTTTCATGGTAAATCCTTACAGGAGAAAAACAAAAGTGTATTCTCTAATCAAGCGTAAGTCCGCAACTGTCTACAATACGGTAAGAAAACTGTATAGTTTCTCAGTCCGCAAAATCACTGTCAACGTAAACAAGGCACGTTCTCTCCACTGACTAATATGCATTCATCAAGAAACCTGTTGCTTCTTAAAGGGACAGTAGCCCTAAATACTAACATGAAAATCTCAGTAAATAAAAAGGATTTCTAGAAACTACTTGCTATACTGAGCATCCATAAACAAATTCTAACCAAGATATTTATGTAAAACTTATTTGAATTAACTAAGACAATATATAAGAATAATCTCTAAAAATACAGAATAAGGCCTAGCTTAAAGGACAACTTCGGTATTTTTCAACCTGGGCCCTATTTCCCCTTATGTATGTGTGCGTATGATTCATATGTACAACTCTTTCTAAATTTGCTTCAGTATTGAGGGAGGCGGATGCAACCGGGAGCCGGAGGCAAATGTGTCCTGTATAAGTTTGCGCATTAAAAGTGCTTTTTTTTTCACCACTGACCGGTTCAGATCACCAGTGCTATGAGTGCTAAGAGTGGAGTCAGCTATCAGTGAGTGTTGGAGCAGAGAGAGGTGTACGTCCGACCAGCGTTTGGGTGCGCTCTTAACAGACTCAAATCACAACAAGTGCCGCTTGATGACGTCGCTGCAACGCGACACAGTATACACCATGTTAAAGGCACATTTCATATATTCGACTGTTACAGAACGCAAGAACAGGATGCCACGCAACACCCCATACAGCTTTCATAGGCTGCCTATGTCAGATGGCGAGATGCTGAAGTTGTGCTAGTTGTGCTACAAATGGATGCTAACACTCCTGGTCGGGTCTGCAGTGCTCACTTCTCCCAAGATGACTACTGCCAGCCGAAGAAGAGAAGACATCCAATCCCGACACGCCTCTTCCTCAAGAAAACGGCTGTCCCACGAGTATAGAGAGCTACAGACACAGTGGAGCAAAGCTTGTGACATCACACAGCCCAGAGGTAAGGGAAACGCTTAGTATGCTATTTACAGAGACAGCACTGGTGATCTGAACCGGTCAGTGGCGAAAAAAAGCACTTTTAATGCACAAACTTACACGGGATGCATTTGCCCCCTGCATCCGGCTCCCTCAATACTGAACCAATTTTAGAACAAGTTGTACCTATGAATCATATGCACACATACACATGGGGAAATAGGGCCCAGGTTGAAAAATACCAAAGTTGTCCTTTAATTCAAGCCATATAAAAGCACTTAGGCCCCTATAAGATGTTTTAATCATGGCGGGCCGCCACAAATATATGAATATGTAGGAAACCTTTATTGCTATTATTACAAACCACACAAGATATATGTTTGTTTATGGATTAAACCAGGGTTGTCAAACTAATTTTAGTTCACGGACCACATACAGCCCAATTTGATCTCATGTGGGGTGAACCAGTAACACTATAATAACTACAACAACAACTCCAAAGTCTTCCTTTCTTTCACTGGCATACAGATAATATCATAGCATGATGATGCAAGTATACTCTTTCAATAAGCAATTTACTTTTAATTCTTGTGAATATTAAGACAATGGAGTATGAAAACTATTGCTTTATATATATGTGTATATATATATATATATATATATATATATACACAGTGAGAGTAAAAAGTATTTGATCCCTTGCTGATTTTGTTGGTTTGCCCACTAATAAAGACATGATCATTCTATACTTTTAATGATAGATGTATTCTAACATGGAGAGACAAAATATCAAAAAGAAAATCCAGAAAATAACTTTAAAGAATATATTTTAATTCATTTGTATTTCATTGAGGGAAATAAGTATTTGATCCTCTAGTATGCATTAGGAATTCTGGCTTTCACAGACCAGTTAGACACTCCCAATCAACTTGTTAACTGAACTGAAGACACCTGTACTTACTAATCACCTGTATGAAAGACACCTGTTCACAGAATCAGACAATCAGACAGATTCCAAACTCTCCAACATGGGTAAGACCAAAGAGCTCTCTCAGGACCTCAGAGACAGGATTGTTGACCTGCACAAATCTGGAATGGGCTACAAAAACATTAGCAAGATGCTGGGTATTAAAGTAACAACCATTGGTGCAATTGTGAGAAAATTTAAGAAGTATAACATGACCATCAATAGACCTCGGTCTGGTGCTCCACAGAAGATTTCACCTCGTGGGGTGGCAATGATCATGAGAACTGTGGGAAATCGTCCTGCAACCACTCAGCGGGAATTAGTGAATGACCTCAAGGCAGCTGGGACCACAGTCACCAGGAAAACAATTGGCAACACTTTGCGCCGCAATGGATTAAAATCCTGCAGTGCCCGAAAGGTACCCCTGCTTAAGAAGGCACATGTGGAGGCCCGCCTAAAGTATGCCAATGATCACCTCAATGATGCACAAAGTGATTGGGAGAAGGTTCTGTGGTCAGACGAGACCAAAATTGAACTATTTGGCCTAAACTCAACCCGTCATGTGTGGAGGAAGAAAAATGCTGCCTATGACCCCAAGAACACTGTGCCCACCATCAAGCATGGAGGTGGAAACATTATGTTTTGGGGGTGTTTCTCTGCCAAGGGCACAGGGCTACTTCACCGCATCAGTGGGAAGATGGATGGAGCCATGTACCGTGCAGTCCTGAGGGACAACCTCCTCCCCTCTGCCAGGAAGCTGAAAATGGGCCGTGGTTGGGTCTTCCAACATGACAATGACCCGAAGCATACAGCAAAGGCAACAAAGGAGTGGCTCAAGAAGAATCACATTAAGGTCATGGAGTGGCCCAGCCAGTCTCCGGACCTCAATCCAATCGAAAATCTATGGAGGGAGCTGAAGGTCCGAGTTGCCAAGCGACAGCCCACCAACCTTAATGATTTAAAGAGGTTCTGCAAAGAAGAGTGGGCCAAAATTCCCCCTGGTATGTGTGCTAACCTTGTGGTTAACTACAACAAACGTCTGACCGCTGTGCTTGCAAACAAAGGCTTTGCCACCAAGTATTAAGTGCTTTTGGCTAGCGGGATCAAATACTTATTTCCCTCAATGAAATACAAATGAATTAAAATATATTCTTTAAAATTATTTTCTGGATTTTCTTTTTGATATTTTGTCTCTCCATGTTAGAATACATCTATCATTAAAAGTATAGAATGATCATGTCTTTATTAGTGAGCAAACCAACAAAATCAGCAAGGGATCAAATACTTTTTACTCTCACTGTATATATATATTTAAATAGTAATTAACACCTGTTAATATATACAACTACGTATATAAAGGATATAGTACCTTTATAAGAGTAGTCCAGAATTACTTGGTTTGAGACTAAATGCAAAGTTCAACCAGTAAAAACAAAACCCTGTGATATCTCTTAGTAATATACAAGCTTAGTGAAGCTCTGGAAACACTGCTGTTACCTCCATGGATGGCGTGGGAGTGGGGCAGTTTGCTGGTGGATCAACCAAATGGAGGAGAAAGTTGTTGGAGGGGAAAACTACAAACGATGGACATTTTGGCTCAGCCTCTACAGAAGTGTTCAGTGTGGTGTGTGTGTGTGTGGCGAGGAGTGAGAAAGAAACAGGGTGTGTGCTCTTGGGACAAGCTGGTGAGCTGGACATTAGGTCAGCAGTAAACCATGAATGTAACGGTGAATGTTCGGTTTAAGCCAACAGTGTGTCAGAACCACCAGACCAGTGAGGCTATTGTAGCGGCACATAGAGAAAATGTGTTGCAAGGTTTGGTGTCATCTGATTGGCTCCTCTGATCAGCCTTCAAACAATTTTGAATGAATAGACCGACAGTGATCTGTGGCAGATGAATAAGGGTGGGGGTGTTCGATTTCTAATCATTGTGCATCCTCGTGACTCTGGCTGCTCAAAGAAGAGATAACGAGTTAATTGTGCACGGAAAGATTTTGATATAGCAGCAGTGCTAATCATTTAGCAGTGGAAAAAGGCTGCTGGATACTGGGAAAATACTGCCACAATTAGTACTCATCATTCCTTTAGAGAATTGTATTCTGGTTGTGGTGGAAATGCCTCTTAAGCAACATTTTACATACTGTTAACTTGCTGCTCCTAGCCTTGACAAGCACATCAATATTAGGTTTGCAAAGTCACCCAGGATTGGACCCTTAGGTGGGCCTGTGAGTTGTATGTTTGACACGCCTTGATTAAACCTGCATTGCACAACAGTCTGGCATTAAATAATGCAATTACACTTATAATTTAGATTCTCCACAAAAAGTAGTGTTTGTGGTCAAAACTAAGAGTCATTTGATCAAGCGACATCGTGCCCTGGGTGTCACAAAAACCCTTGAAAAACCCTTTTGATTCTTTTTATCGGTGGATCCTTACAGACAATAAGAATATATATAATCAAGGAATGGACACATATTCGGACTTACAACTGCTTCAGAAGTAGGGAGTCACGACTTTTTATTCATCTCTTCCAACTGATTTTAATATGGGAACGTCACAGATTAAGGCCCATCCTGAAAGGTTATCAAATCATTGACACATCTAAAAATTGGAGCATAAACACCTCACTCACCCTGAGACCAATAGAACCAATTTCCCACAGTGAGACACTTGGAAATACAATGGTAGTTGTCTCCTCAGTACTCCTAACTGCACAGTTCATCAGTCCAGCAGCCTCTGCGCTGACAGCATGCAGCAGTGATGTTATGAGTGTCTTTGAGGAGCTCATGGGGGAGTCTCTGCTACTTCTGTACTGAATCATTTCTACACTTGACTTTTTGTCTCTTTTGGGAATCCAACAGTCAAATCCGGTGGGATTGTTTCCTAAAGTAGAGCACAATCCAATCTCCTTTGGCTGTCTTTCCTGAAGGCAAAGAATTCATATGCTGTACTCTTTCCTTCTCCACAGCCACTCTGCTAATGTTGACCACTGAGCTGTCAAATGTGTTTTGGATTGTTCTGAATCCTACCAGTCTTTGGCCTGTAACTGTAAGGTACTGCTGATGATTGTGGGTTCATTACTTGTGCATGTCTTAAAGAGTTATACTATGATGGACTTAGGAGCACAAAAAGGTTATGATGGGGACTAAAGTTTGTCAATTGATGTAAGATGATACAATGTTTAGTTCAACCACAGCTCAAGGAAACATCTTTTTTCAGAGTCACAACACAAGGGGCACAGTCTTACTGTGATAGTCTCTTCCTGACTGCATCTTGCTCTTCCTCTGATCTCTATTCAAAAGCATGTCTTTCAGCCCATTGATGGACATCTAGCATCTTCCTGAAAGTCACCTGACACTGGACAATACAAGTTATACAATAAATGTGTTGTTATCATTAAAACAGATTTCAGCTGTCTTCTGATACCCCACCATCCATTCATTCATTCATTTTCTTCTGCTTTTCTGGGACCAGGTTGCAGGGGCAGCAGGCTGAGCAAAGTACTCCAGACATCCCCCACCCAAGCAACACTTTCCAGCTCCTCTGGAGGGATCCTGAGGTAAGACAAGATATATAATCCCTCCAGCATGTTCTGGGTCTGCCCTGGGGCCTCTTACCAGTTGGATGTGCCCAGAAAACCTCTAACGGGAGGTGCCCAGGAAACATCCTGATCAGATCCACCTCAACTGGCCCCTTTTGATGCAAAGGAGCAGTGGCTCTACTCCAAGCTCCCTCTGGATGTCTGAGCTCCTCACCCTATCTCTAAGGTTCAGCCTAGCCACCCTCAGGCAGACAGTCATTTTGGCCTCCTGTACCCGCAATATCATTCTTGTAGTCACTACCCAAAGCTCATGACCACCACCATCAACCCCCCCAACGTAGATGTGGGTGTCAGTTGTGCAGATCAAATGAAAGGAACTGAGAGGCAATGACTAAATTTCTGTCCAAAAAAAAGTGTGGAGAAGATGAAAGGTGAAGCTGAATGTGGCAAAAGTGAGGAGCTAGGCAGACTAGCACCTCAGTTTTAAAGGTAGAGTGAAAACACTGGCATCATATGAAACTACCCGACCTAAGGCATCCGTTGGTAAGAAAGGAATCCACGTCATGTTATCTTGTTGGGAAGTGGCTCCAAAATTAGGCTAACAATATCTCTGTCATTAAAAGGCTTATGGCCAAGAGTGTATGGAAAGTTGCCCGTGTTGGTATTAGAACTAAGGGCGGGTGGGTGGGTGTTGGTGGGGATAAGAGGCCCAATTTGAAAAAAATTGTCCATAACTGCTAATTGTTTGATTGCAAGGAGCTACAGGAAATGCAGGATCTGGTGTTTTCTGTGCTTGACCCCTTTGTAGAGTAAAAGTTAGGATACCTATACCTTTGATATAGTGACCGAAGATGCCTTCCTGATTCATTACAGCTATTGATGCTCACTGGGTGCACCAAACATCTTGAGGCATTTGTGTTTGTTCGGCCTATAAAGATCACTTGAGTTCCGCTTTTCAGTTGTGGCTCAGGAGGTCGAGAAGTTGTCCACTAATCAGAAGATTGGTGGTTCGATCCCTGGTCCCTGCATGTTGACATATCCTTGGGTAAGATACTGAACCCCAGATTACGTCTGATTGTTATTACTCCTGATAAACAAGTGGCACCTTGTATGGTAGCTTCTGCCAAAATATGTATGAATGAATGGTGACTTGTGTTGTAAAGCACAACATAAATGCAGGCCTTTAACCATTTACTCAGCATTTTACAGCAGCATAGCAATGACGGTGTGTGGTCAAAAGTCTTTTGGCCATTGGGTGACACATGAGCTCTGATTCCAAATGTGGCCACTAAGCAAAAAATGTGTGGTGTTGAATTTTGACTGAAAATAAGGGGTGCATTTTTTGACAATGTATTATTTGGGTGCTTTGGGTTTATGTGAGCCCTATAGTGAACATGTAAAAGGACAATGCTGAGCTTAAGAAAACATCATAGCCCTGGTTGAGGAAGACAAGGCTTTATTCATTCATGAGACAGAAGGGGTGTCATGTGCACATTGCAAAGTATTTTAAGCCATTTGAAACAACCAATGCTGATATTTATAATACAGAGAAGCCTCTATTTCAGTCGTCCTAGTGATTCCAATATAGAGGCTTGTGTGCTCACTAGATCATTGTTTCCCATCTGGCAAAGAAGACAGAGACAGAGAGAAAAGCAGCAGCCTTGTGATTAGCTTAAACCTTGAAGGACATGCACAGAATCATCCCCACCTAAATCATACTGCTGGTGAGAAATATCATTTCCTGCTTCACAAAGTTTCCGTGAGATGTGTGTGCAATAATAAAACCTTTGTGTGTGTGTGTGTGTGTTTGTGTGTTTGTGTGTAGTCAGCCACCAATGATTGCTGCGGGGAGAAGAAACACTGAGACATTAAGAAAAAGAACATATTCACCCACCATTCTCGTTCAGCCACACTTATGCTTCTGCAGAAGTACATCATGAGGGGCTTTCTTTCCTCTTGCAAGCGAGAGATGAACAGGAGATATTAGAGTCAAAACAGATTATTTTAGTCCATTTGGCTAGTTGGTTCCAGGCAAAGTAACATCTAAGTCCAATGTCTTTTTTATGAATGATAATACTGGAAAGAATGAAAGGAATGATCAGTGCTCAGTTGTCTCCTATTGGCTAAATAAAACTCTTTTTACAATACAACCAAATAAACATGTTTGGAATTGTTTTCATTTTTGTTAGGTTTACTAGTAAATAGAAGTAAAATTGAAAATCAAGACAGGATGTCTTAACTTCTTAGAAGGCTATGTAAATGTAGTAGTATGACTACATTAGAAACTAAACCAAGAAGGAAAAATGAACCAACCAAATTAATCACTCATAAGCAATAATTAGAATACCTCCGTCTTTTGCCTCAAAACTAAATGCCTGATAATAAATAAATGAATAAAGCATTAACAATGAGTATATGGAGAAGAAAGTAATCAGACAATAGAACAAAGGATTTTAATTGGTAAGATCAAATTTAATGATGGTAGTGATGTGAAGTAGATGGCTATGTTATGAAGAGTTCTGAAAAACAGTGAGATGCTATGGGCATTGATTAATTTTATTCAACATCACCTTTGAATTCACACAATATGTATTATGCTTTCTTAAACTAGGAAGTTGCCTTGAGATTAAAAATGATGCAAAGCCTGCGGAGCTAGTTCAGGCAGACAACTCTGCGTGAGTGCGTAATCCTGATCAGTTGTCAGCCACATGCTCTCCTCAGCTGATAGGGCGGGCTATTTAAACTCCCTCTGCTTACCTGATTCCTTGCTACTCTGCTGCTGCATGCTGCATGGTGCTACTGCTGCTCTGCTGCTGTTTCTGCTGCTGATCCTGCTGTGTTCTGCTGCTCTTGCTGCTGCTGTGTGCTGCTTATGAGACTTTTCATCTTGACATTACTGGGGCCTCTGATCCTTGCCATCGTGTCCTCCGTCTCTTCCGAGTCTGGAAGCGAAGGTGGGTGGTTGGAGGGACAGCTCAAAATCCCAGACACCGACAACGAAGCGCCTTCTCCTTCTGGGGATCAGGGAGCCCTTCCCGCAGCTTCTCGTTGCAGCTCCTGCCTGGTTCACAAGCAACTGAGCGACTGGCCCACAAACCGGATCCTCGAGGCTCTCTATGCCGGCAGCGTCTCTGCTCCATGCGGCCTCAATCATGAAGAACTGTTTGAGTTTTCTGTAGAGCACGTTCCCAGTGCGATTGAAGATCCAGAGCCAGAGGGCCCCGCCACGAAAAGCAAGAAGGGGAAAGCCCCTGCCAAAAAACGTGTGGTGAAGTCCACTCACACTCCCTGGAAGAAGGGGAAATTGTCTTCCACTCAGGTGTTCAACCAAATGATGTACTGTTGTCGGCTCTGTCCAATATTAAATCATCCTTAATCAGCATGAATAATCGTCTTGTTGTGCTTGAACCCACCGCAGCAGGCTCCACTTCCGCTTTTCCTCCCTGCGGGGAACCCTCAACGTCATCGGCCAAGCCCCTGTCCTTGCCCCAGAGGACTCTGGGAACTGCAGTTCCTGCGCCAACTACGGGTGTGCCGTTCCTGTCCCCAGCTGGGGCTATTCCTGATGTTCTCAGGAACCAGATTATCGCAAGTAGGCAGCTCAGTCTTGATTTTTTTTTTTTTATTGCCATGTTTGCATTTTAATCTGATTGCTCTATGCTTGCTTGTTTTATTAGGGCAGGACGTTAATCTGGTCAAGATTTTGATTTGTGCTTCTGACACATCAGATAAACAGATGGTGGACTGTCTCTGTCTTTTTGAAGGATAATGACCCTAGATTGTTAAAATCACTGACACTAACCAAGTTCAATGTGGCTTTTGGTGTCTTTAGAGACACTTTTTGTGAAGTCTTTCCTGAATGCAGACAAGAGCTGGACACGTACCTTGCTATTATCTCAGATTTGGCTATGTCTTACGGAGGGACTATTTACAAGTACCTCAAGAGTTTTTCATCTAAATCCGCTATGTACAACCAGAAATGTAATCAGCGGATAGACTGGTCAGTTGTTGATCTAGCTTTAATAAGCAGACACTTAACCGGACATCAAGCCTTATCATGCTCTATCTATGGATCATTTAGCCACGGCCCCACTCTATGTCCTAGGACTGCGTTTCAGGCCAATACTCCTCGGCTCCAAGCTACGGGTCCTGCTGCATGCAAATCTCAGGTGCCTTATTTACCTGGCAATAATACTCCTATATGTATCAGTTTTAACAAAAATGTCTGTACTTACCACAACTGTAAATATTTGCATATTTGCAGCTGGTGCGCGGACAGCCACCCGAGATCTCAAGTGTGCTCAAGACTGGTGTGTCCTGCAAAATCAGAGAAATAAATTCTGCTCAAGCTCATCCCTCCCCGCCTGTGAATGTCCCGGCTCTCTCTAAGGCTCTCAGAAATCATCCTATTAGATCTTTTGTCAATTATCTAATAACTGGACTTGTTCAGGGGTTTTTAGCCGGCCTTTGTTGGCTTCCTAAGACATCTCATGTGTGTAAAAATCTGCAATCAGCATTTAAGGAGCCCTAGATGAGCTGCTCAAGAAGGAGATTAAGAAAGGGTTAATGATAGGTCCATTTTCCAAACCTCTGTTTAGTCCGTTCAGGGTCAGCCCCATAGGTGTAGCTACTCGCTAATACTACAACGCGATTCAAATGATTAAATCTGCAGGGCAAGGTGCTTGGCTAGGGTAAGCTGACATTACTGATGCTTTTAAAGTGATGCCGCTGCATCCCTCCCAGTGGCATCTTTTTGGCATCAACTGGCGCTCCAAGTTTTATTTCACAGTTAAATTAACCTTCGGATGCCAAAGCAGCCCTCGCATATTTGACACACTATCGGAGGCTTTATGCTGGATTTTGTAAGTACCTATAAATTACTATTTGTCCTGCATCTCCTAGACGATTTCCTAGTGGTCGATTTTCTGTCTTCGCCCCCAGCTCGTTGCATATCAACCGTCAGAAATGTTTTTTCTTCTCTCAGAGTGCCCCTATCTGAAGAAAAAACTGTCGGTCCCAGTACACGCATCAAGTTTTTAGGTATCATGTTAGACAGTGTATTAACGCAAGCCTCTCTCCCTGAAGAGAAATTGTGTCGCATTAAGGATATTTTAAAATCATTCTCCTCAGCTGCTTCAGTTTCAAAAAGGGATCTTCTCTCTTTGTTGGGCCATCTTAATTTTGCTATGAGAATTATCCCTCAAGGGCGTGCGTTTGTGTCCCGATTGCTTAACCTGTTAAAAATCTTCAGGATCAGGATATGATAATATTAGATCGTGGGTGCCTGTCTGACTTTAGGTTTTGGTCCCTCTTATTAGATCAGTGGAACAGCATTTCATTTTTTTAATAACAACGCATCAGAAACATCCCCTTTGATTGAGTTCTTCACAGATGCTGCTCCTTCTGTTGGTTTTGGGGGTTCTTCAAGGGGGAGTGGTGTTTTGCAGCTTGGCCTGAGGAAATGCTCAATTTACCTTAAGACTGTAAATCGACGGCATTATTTGAACTGTGCCCAATTGTAGTGGCTTCCTTACTGTGGGGCAGCAAATGGTCTCGGAAACAGATTGTAATGACGCTACTGTTAACATGATTAACAAGGGGCGCTCTAAGACGCCCACAATTAATCGTCTTCTCTGACGCCTCACCTGGACATGCGTGACAAGTAATTTTTTAATGCGCGCTGTCTATATTCCTGGTCATGACAACATGGTAGCTGATGCTCTCTCTCGGTTTCAGAAATTCAAAACCCTGTGTCCACACGCCAAGCCGAGTGGCCTGCCCTGCCCTCCGTTCTCTCAAGTCATTCTAGATTAGGATGCGAAGGCCCTCTGCCCTCTCTGCTAAATTCTGCTGCCAAATACATGAGGAAAGATCTATCAAAGAGCACATTAAAAACTTATGATGCTGCTTGGTGGTTTTTCTCTTTTTTCTGTGCTCGTTTTGCTTGCCCACCCTTGCCAGTCAATATTCCCTCCATTTGCGCATGTACAGTCCACTCTTCTGAGTCCTGTAAGTTGCAGCCTCTCTCCATTAAAGCCATGATAGCTGGCATTCAGTTTCATCTTTGTTGTCAAGATCCTTCAGTCTGTAGCCTGTTAACGCATCCCAGCATTCGCCTGCTTCTCTGCAGCCTTAAAAAAGAGCAACCTCCAGGCAATGATAAACGCTTACCTCTCACTATGTCCTTGGTGCACAGAATGATTTCAAAGTTAAGATCCGGGCTGTTCACTCCTGGTGTAAACAAAATGTTGGAAGCTGTTCTTTTAATGGCTTTTTATGGTTTCAAGAAGTGTGGGGAGTTCATCACTCGGTCTCTTTCTTTCAACCATCTGCACGACCTCTGTTATTCTGATTTAATATTAGAATATGATCATTTCACTGTTTATTTAAAACATTCTAAGACAGATAGGATGAATAAAGGAACGCCTGCGGTGATTGCAAAAACCAGTTCTGCTTTCTGTCCATTTGCCTCCATGCTGAGCTACCTGAAAACCCGACGTGCTCCTGCTCCGAGTGACTTGCTTTTCACCATTGATGGCAGCAAGCCCATGACCAGATCTTGGTTTTCTGCAAGGCTGCGTCAACTCTGCTTGAGCTGTGGGCTGTCTCCAGCGGCATACACTGCTCACTCCCTCCGAATTGGGGCAGCTACAACTTCAGCGCTGCTCGTGCTGCTTCTTATGAAGCTTTTCAAATCCCACCACCTCCCCAGCATCCACCTGTGGACTCTGTTTCTAGGATCCCCAGCTGGGGGTCTGCTGTTCATTTCCTGTAATGTCTGTCATGCAGATCATTTTCAGGGAATGAATAACTTGAGATGGAGCCTGATGCCAACCTTGCTTCAGCCATGCTAAAACTATTCATGCTCTGCTTCAGTATGAAAATATTTAGGCTCAATAAAAATGTTAAATTCAATCCAGAGTTGTCTGACTGAACTTCTTTTGCAGGTGAAACCTTGCCAAGACAAGGTTACATAGCAGCATAAAAACAAATGGGACAAAAACATCAAATCACAACAGCGACATACATACAATACATAATAGCATAGTGCATTAAAAGGCAGCCCTATTTAATCTAGAATATGTTTGTTAATTGAAGCAGCTGCAGATAGCTGTGACTACTTCCTTTATTCTAAGTTTAAAATCCTTATAGAGATAAGGGTTTCGAGTTTGAGCTTGGCCTGCAAATCATTCCAGGACTGTGGACTGCAGTAGAGCAGACTTGTTTTGCCAGCCTCTGTGATATTAAAAGGCACTTAAACTGAAGCCATTTGTCTGACCTGAGATGATGACTGCTTTGCAAAGATAAAAACTTCTGGCTTAGGTAAGTTAATGTAACCTTCACATGGTTACAACACCATCCTACCATGCTTAGTTACAATGATGGGTCCTGATGCTAGATTGTATCACTCAGGGCTGTGATACATGGGGTAAAGCTTGGACAAGGTGGACAGTGAGGCAAACCTGTAAATCCTAATGCCAAAATCAATCTGAGACAGAAATTAGGCTAGCAACTAACCGTTTCCTTGATGCCATGGAAAAACAAGACTTGCAAGATTGTCAATATGGTATTTATGATTTAGGGCTTTGGTCCAACTAATTTTCCAAATATTTAGAATTATCAACAGATTGAATGGAGACACCATCAAGAGAGGGTTTGGGCTTTGTTTGCCCAGGAGAGAAAGTCATATTGTGCAGTGTTGTCTGCTAGTGTGACTGCTGTTAAGTTGCGGAATGGGTATGCATAAGGGCTATGCAGTGAAGAAGTCCCAGCTGCTGGTGATGCTCCCATCAAAGCAGATGAGGGCCTGAAGGCAGGCCAGCTCAGAGGTTTCACTTAAGATTCAGGGGCAGCAGCTTTGGCAGGGATAGTCACTTGAATTTGAAGGTGCAGACCTTTTCAGTCAGCTCGGAATTGTGCTAATATTTTTTCTAAATTCATGCATTTTTTATTCTACAAGTATTGATGGTGGTTTTTGTGATTGCAGTTGGAAGGTGATGCCATCAGGCACTCACTCATCAGGATGAGGAAATAAACTCACCACTCTCTTCCTGCCAACTCTGCTACCTGGCCGGTTGAGGTTTTCAAATATAAACATCAGTAAACACTGAGGAAAAAGTGGAGAAGATGGGTATCAACCACAAGCCTGACCACATGAACAAGCAAAATCATCTCTGCTTCCTCTCCTGCTACCCATTGAAAAAGTGTTGGATACTAAAGTTGACAACCTCCATGCCTGCTTCAGTTACCAACGGACTATTACAAACTGTAATATTCTTTGTTTAAACGTGGCTAAATCCTGCAATACTGGACAGCACCATTTAACCAGGTGACTGTTTTTCTATATGCTGGTCTGCCAGAACAAAGGACGCTGGCAAAAGAAAAGTAGGTGAATAAGGGCTGATGTGACAGAAGGAATATTGAAATGCTGACCTGTCCCTGTTTGCCCTGTCCCACAAAGGGGAAATAGTACTCTGGATCACTGCAGTTCAGAGGTGGCTGCAGAGCAGTTCGCTACCCTCATTCGGGGAAGGCAACCATGTGGCTATCTTGGTGAGGTCAAAATATGTAAACAAACTATGACACATGCCACCAGTGATGCAAGAGGTCAGGAAATGGTCAGGCTGATCAAAGGCTGTCCTGCAGTCTGCACTACACAATGCAGTCTGAAGCACGTTCCAGGACACCACCATCAACGTCACTGATGACATCAATGAAGTCTGTGGTGGATTTGTAAAAGCTGAAGGCGCCAATCACATTTAAGTGAAGTTGTACCTTTTATGATTTCAGGTGACAAATAAATTTATTGATTGGTTTATGGTTCATCCTGAGGAGCAGGTTGGCGACAGGCTTCCTGATTCCCTGTGCTTGCTATGTTAACATAAGAATCCCAGTCTCTGTTGTCAAAATAAAAATGTAGATGTTTTCAGTGCTTCTCTGGCTGCACTACAGCTCTGTGAAGTACCTTCTGCAGAAAAATCGTCCACTATATGTATTCTAGAAAGTGAGCATGTTTAAGCACTTTGTTTATTTTCTATTTACAGTCTCACTCTTGCAGTAGCTTCCCTAAGCTCATGACGATCATTAAGCTGCAATTACAGTATGTTTCCTTAAAAATTGATTTGTCACTGCAAATTACTCTTAAACTCATGTGTTTTGTATGGATGTCTCATGACAGAACACATGGTGCGATTGCAGCTCTCTCTCTCTCCTCAAAGTAGTGTACAATAATTATTTTGGTGATTAAAACTTGTTTTGAAGCATTCGAAGTGTCAAGCTTGAGGCAAATAATTTACACTGGAGCACAACTGTCCCCATGAAGGAAGTAAAGATGACGATACTGGGAGAGATGGAAACACATCTTACTCCATCTCCAAGCTCACTTGCTGTTTTCAGGGGGTAGTAAAGCAGTGCTTTGTGGTGCATCCACCACCTGCTGACTGAAAATGTCCCCGACAGTGTCAAGAAGCAACCAGCTGACCAGCTGTTCATCCAAACTAAACAGAGGTTATCTAGAAAAAGCACACTATAGAGGGATGTATAGATCTGTGGCAGCTTTGCAGCAGTGTCATACAGAGCTGAAAATGTGGACTATTGGTGAAATGTTAGGATCATCACACTTCACAAAACGGGACATTCGTAAGAGAGCACTGGCACATACCTTGTACCTAATCACCATAATGGCATGTGTAGTTTACAGGCTGAAGGCTGATGGTGGCTAATAGGTACTGTAAAAAACAAACCTGTTCTCATTCTGAACCTTTGTCAGTGATGTCAGTATCAGACACTGACGCAAAAAGGCACCTTTCGCAGCGATCACATACGCCACTATGCAGTGTAAGTTTGTAACACCTCCGGCAGCAATGTAAAGACCTGGAATGTTCCAATTGGGCAGGTGGATTGGTCAAACAAACTTCAGACTTCCATCCTGGAACTTGCTATTTGCTGATTTATATTGGAAAGACACAATGCATGTAACAAGTGAAAACTGACTCGCCACCTCGGAACATCAACAACAGATGCAGGAGGTCACCTAGCATGTCACATATGGAAGTGAAAGTCCACGGACAAAGCGGTAATATTTGACAAGTTGGGATGAGAAAGTGTTGAAAAAAACGAACTGGAAAAGGTATTTAGACAATGTTTTTTTTATTTGGATGGGAACAGAGACTACCTCCTTTTTTCCTTTTATCCTCATTCAATGGTCTGCATGGTATCCTGCCAAAAATGCAACAGTTTGTATTATAAAGTTATTGTGGTTAGGTTTAGGAAAAGAAACATGGATGGGCTTCTTTAGGTTTAGGCAATTCAAGTTACTGTGGGTAGGTTTAAGAAAAACAAACAAACAAAAAAACCATGCTGATGACATACCTTAAAATGACTCAAAATTCACATGGTTTCCAACATTGGTCTCCCGGAGAAACCAGGGAAAAGTCCTGTGTTTTGGGACCCATCCACCACCACAGCTTTGACCTCATGGGATCACCTCCTTCTTTATCCCCGTCAGCACATTGGTCCAAAATATGTGGGTTATACACACATTTCTGGCTCATGATTATGTAGGATATGTACAAATTTTGGTGTGTTACTTTTCATAGAAAAATGCACAAACAATGCATGAGAGCAGCCAGCCTAAAATACAGTCACCTGCAGTTCAGTCATCTGTCTGTCATCACACAAAATGAACTCTCTAGACATACTTGAAATTAAAGAAAAGAACAGCCTAAAAACTGACGAGAAGTTCTCACCTCCATGGTGGATGATATCATCCAATACCTCTCAATAAAAAAAACACCCAGTCTCCCTGTTCAACCAAATCAGACAGAGCTGCAGCTTTAATGAGGACCACTACACCCAAACAAAAGAGTCTGCGAATCACTTCAGACAAAGAGGATAGAAAGAGACTTGAATTAAAAGTATCTTGTCACATTTTTCCAACCCGCCACAAACTGAATACCATGCTACTACTACTAAACCTCAAGAAACATAACACAGAGTGGTTTCTGGGATTCGGTTCTCACTTCAAAGAATATGTTGTGTACAAAAGACCTCCTAACCTCGGTGAGGAGGTTGAGAGCTAGGTGAGAGCATACCTTCTCTCTCCATCACCCTCACATTTCCTGAGCTCTGTGCCCTCTGGAAATGACCACTCTGATCAATGCCAACAATGCCATTTCACACATAAAACTGTCTCATTCAGCAACTCTCAGGATACAAGATACAACACAAAGGGTGTAATTTTATGTTTTGATACTAGAGATCCATCAGTGAAGGATATGAAAAGATTTGTGCCAGCTGCTTGTGATATACCTACAGTGTTCA
The DNA here is from genome assembly GCA_026686955.1 of Epinephelus cyanopodus. Classification (NCBI taxonomy): domain Eukaryota; kingdom Metazoa; phylum Chordata; class Actinopteri; order Perciformes; family Serranidae; genus Epinephelus; species Epinephelus cyanopodus. Next base: position 37,298,717 of record CM048923.1, on the reverse strand, counting down.
CAGCAATCAGCTATTTTTAACACTTCTGACAACAGGGTTTTCATCTTAAAACATCCCAATGTATGCATGTAGAGGAAGTTTTCAGTTAGCAAAGGGTGGTTTGCTCCTATCTTACACCTTCAGCTGTGCACCCACAATCTGCAGTTTGAAAGAAAAATCTGAAATTTATTTGAACAGTTGGAATACAAAGTAAATCTAGGAGGTGCGAAGAGGGGGACAAAATTTGCAACTTCGAGTCTAAAAAGTTTCATCTGTTACAAACCAAAAGCTGATGAGTGACTTTGAAAATCCTCTTCTTTCTCAAACAGCCTCTATCCCACTGATCATATGACATCATGCTGCAACAGTGCTGCAAATATCACATCTGCTTCTCCCACACAAACAATCTCAAACACAACTGTGTTTTCCTCAGCAGTTGATCTGCAAATGTTAATTATATTCAGTGGCCATTCATTCTTCCTTGTACATGCTGTGGCCTGGCATAGGAGCACCCTGACAAGAGGATGCATAACATAACTGTATTGAAACACTTCAAACTGTTCTTTCATTTTGCCAGAACAAAGGTTTAATGCTGCCATAAATATTTGTAGAGGCTTTCCAGCATGCTCACATTGGCTATGTGTACATGAAATAGTCTGTTTTTTCCCCTTAGACCAGTCAGTATTCCTATTAACATGCCTGTTGACGTGTCTAATGAAAATAAATGTCATTAATATTCCAGTTTACATGCAGCCATGGATACTCTGATTAATGTGCCCTAACATGTATGTTATTATGAATTTGCATGTCATTTTGCTTCATTGCATCAGAATAGTAGTTTTTCCTACTGGTGGTGGACTTGTTGGACCCTGTGAACCCAGCTTCCCTCTTTCATTTCAGCCTTGCAAACTGTTGGTGAGCTGGTTTGAGTACAACACCTCCATGACAACGCACGGAGCCAACTGACAAAGACAAGAGGCTGTATGTCGCAAATTGCAGTTAAAAACCTCAACTGACCTATGGCTAAGTCCCGCCCTCAATCGTGATGAGTCAATCACAGTGCGTATAGCCATTCCCATACACTCGGACATTCTCTGCCTGGACGTTCATTGAAATGCATTACAGAAAGTCAGTTTTGTTCAGTTTTACGCACTTTTTCTGAGATTTGAAGTTTAAAAATGGTCAAACGGTGTGCATGGGGTACATGCAACTGTGACGAGGTGTATTTTTGACACTTTAAACCACATCTCAACCGAGAAAAGTGTCTCCTTTGGATAAAGTTGTGTGCTAACGTTAGACCACAACATCAACTCAACGTGAATAAGATTAACAATGATGTCTACATCTGTTTTAAGGTAAGTCAACATTGTGTTTGAGGCAACATATTGTCACTTTGCTGGAAAGAAATATAAAGTTATCTTTAACATCTCTAGCTAACGTTAGCTAAAGTTAGCCTAACGTTAGCTCCTAGCTGCGTTATAACTTCTGGAGCTTAGCTTCATTAACTTCTCTGTAATCGCAGAGATAACAAAGGTTGGCATATGTTATGCTGAATGATTCAGTGTAAATACTGTAGCACCAAACTAACAGAGAGACACTCTTGGTAAAGATGGTAAAAAGGCCGTTATCCTTTTCTCATATTCTGAGCCAAAAACCTTAACTTCAGTGGCACTTTAACTTGTTGTCTTTGATGGCGACAGCAACGAGATGCGGTTCACAAACGCACACTGTGACCTGTAAGTTTTGGCTTGTAATTTAAGCTTTTCATCGACCTTCTCAACAATAAAATGGTGAATATATCCCTCCAATGCGTAGTTTAGGGCCCTTTGGTAACTTCTTAATGACATCTGATCGTTATGTCTCCAAAAATCATCCCTCCTGTGAAATGCCGTGTACTGTGACACCTGCCATAGCACCGGTCACTGAATGCTGATAGTTTGTCCAATAATACTGGCATATCCCAGAAGTCTTAAAGGAGACTTCTAATGCTGTTTTTGTATGTCTGTTTTTTTTTTTTTGTTTTTTTTTTTGATTATACAGCATTTTTCTGCCTCTATAAGGTCTGCTAAGTAAAAAAAAGCCTTTACGTTATAACGATGTGCAATTAGAATGGCACACAGTGCCCGCCTGCTGGCCACTGAGCCACACCCCCAAACACACCTGCTCCGAGTGAAGGCGGAGGAGAGAGTCTGCAGAGTTTGAACCATTGAGGAGCTGTTGAGGAGACGCCATGTCTGGAAGACACTGCTTTCTTTATTGTGACCAAAACTTACCCTTGTTTGGACTGCCAAAGGATGAAGGAACAAAGAAGTGGTTGGAATTTATTTTTGATACAATTCCTCAGCAATACAACCTGGACATTTAATTGTGTTCCCTCTATAGCCACCATTATCCTGACAACTGCTTCACACACTGGCAACAGATTACTGCTGGATTTTCACAGCAGTTACTGCTGAAAGATGCAACAGTTCCCTTTGTTGGACAAATCTGGAGATTCGGGATCACAGCCTGTAAGTATGCTTTATGAGTTGTCATTTGTTGTGTAAAAACAAACTAGGAAGCTGCTACCAAGTGTTGAAGTGTAGATGGCTGTAGGAGCTAACATTAGGCTGTACACCCAGTGCTTAGCTGTAGGCCTCGGCTAACTGGCTAACCTAAGCTACTGTTTTAAAATGCTTTTGCTACTCAGTGTACATTAACTGCTAGCTGAGTGGTCTCAGTAAGATGAATATAACAATTAAATTGTGCAGAATCTATCAGAGCTAACACTGTGCAGCATGTCCATATTGACTAAAGTTTCCACATTTCCATGTGCGATGCCCAATCTGACCAGCTAGCCTAAATGCCGCTAGCTCGAGCGATTAGCCGACAGGCAGCAATCGGACCTGCATTTATTTTACAAAATGTGTGGTTGTACTCACAGTTTGATTGTGTAAAGACTTAAGACTTTCCTCTTTGATAAAGCTTATAGTTAGGGCTGGCTCAGGCTTGACCTGTACCAGCCCCTTGTTAGGCTGACTTAGGCCTAGTCTGCCGGAGGACCTCCTATAATACACCGGGCACCTTCTCTCTCTCTCTCTCTCTCTCTCTCTCTCTCTCTCTCTCTCTCTCTCTCTCTCTCTCTCTGGGATCCTATTACTGCATCTTGCTAACTCGGCCATTGTGGATGTCACTAACTCGGCTTCTTCTCCGGAGCCTTTGTGCTCCACTGTCTCTCAGGTTAACTCGTACTGCAGCGGTGCCTGGATAGTGTGACGTGTGTGGTTGTGCTGCTGCCGTGGTCCTGCCAGATGCCTCCTGCTGCTGCTGCTGCTGCTATCATTAGTCATTAGTCATACTTCTACTGTTATTATACACATATGATTATTATCACACATGTATACTGCCAGGTACTAATATATACTTTCATCATATTGTACCACAGTAGCCAGAACTGTAACAATAATATTATTACTTTCATGAATGTTGTTGTAAGCTACTGTCATTACTGTCTGTCCTGCATCTCTCTCTCTCTCTCTCTCTCTCTCTCATTGTGTCATACAGATTACTGTTAATTTATTATACTGATCTGTTCTGTACGACATCTATTGCACGACTGTCCGTCCTGGAAGAGGGATCCCTCCTCAGTTGGATCCCTCCCTCGCTGTGAGGGTCTAAAGGACAGAGGGATGTCGTATGCTGCAAAGCCCTGTGAGGCAAATTGTGATTTGTGATATTGGGCTTTATAGATAAAATTGATTGTTTGATTGATTATCATATGTTGTATGTAAAATGTGTTTTTTTTACTTGGAGCTCTGTTACATGGAGGCCGTTCACTATATCGTTACTAAATATTGTAGTTAGTCTGAGCTACAGCTGAGGAGGTATTTGTGTGATGAAAGGACATTGGGGCATAGTGCTGATAAGCTCTGACAGTATTGGTTCTTTTGTTGGTACTTTTACACATTTCAGTTGAATTCATTACCATCCTGCAGCCTCTCATCTGCATTGTCCTGTGCCAGGGCTGAACTGGACTGACGACAGGAGGACAGGAAGACAGAAGGAAAGAAAGACAGGCGGAATGACTTACAGTAGCCCCTTTTGCACTGCCAGATTTTATGCGAATGTTGGGCCGTTTTGCTGGCAAGCTGCGACCGTTGAGACACTCAGAGCCAGATCGGCGAGTTCATCCGAGGTGCCCAATTTTTCGCCTCATATGGTAGTCATATTGGTGGAACCCTTTTAGTTTAAAAAGAACGAGGCGGCATTCCGCCTGTTGTGGGAGAAGCTGTTGATGACGCCGCACATGCAACCCACTGGCGGTGGATAAACAGGAAACAGCTGATAGCAGGATTAGTGAGCAGCTAGCAGCAAGAGGGAAACACAAACCTGACAGACACTGCAGTAAAGATGAGCAACTGGCAATTGTGCGCCCTCCTTGCCCTCGCAAACAAAGAGGCCATTGACTGTCAGATGACGGGATCGGTGAAGAACGGGCGGACTTATGAGAGAATCGCCGATGGACTGACCAGCCCCGGCTTCCCTCCCACATTACTGTTTACGTCACACACTGAGCTACATGTTTTGTTACTTGCTCATTGCCCCAAAAAAGGCACATTCTATATAAAAAAACGTAGGCAGGCGGCATTTTGCCACACTCCCCAATTTTGTTTTTATACTGCCAATGCTGAAAGAAGACTGATTGGGCTTTCCTGCAAATTTGCACAATTCCTGTTTAAAAAGGGCTCGTGACTGATAAAAACTAAACTTCACTCAGTATTGTGATGTCAGAAATATTATTTAGCCTATATAGTGACTTTGCTGTTGTAAAAAATTACTGCTGCTGCTCTGGAAACAACATTTAGTGATATTCAAAATATTCAGTTATCCTGTTCTGAATTTATTATTTTTTAAAGTAATATTTTTTTTTTTATCTAAAAAGCAATTATTTAGAAATGAAAAAGAACTGATAACAGAATTTGGTGCAATATCAGTTTAAGATACTTCATTTTCCTTTATACAACAGTTAGTTCCGACTGAGTGATTTGATTGGAAGAGAGGCATTCTGTGATTGCTGATATAGAGTAAAGTAAAAATCACTCCACTCACAGGTGTTATAAATATAAATACAAATACAACCGTTAACCAACTGTCACACTCGCTACACTGACACAAACTCACACTATAGCGTTACACTAACAAGATGGATATTTTCCCCAAAATTACATTTGAATTGAATTATGAGTGGTCGTCAGGGGAGGAAGAGGAAAAGGAAAGCCAGGACTCTCTGTGCAGACGTCCAGGTGTGTTTGTGTAACATCAGCCGACCTCGACAAACTGGAGAGGAGCAAAAATTAAGCGAACGCGGTCAGGAATTATCAATGATCATCTGATGAGGTACTGATGAGGATGAGGGAGACTCAGTGAATTCATTGATGTCATCTGTGGCATCCATAGTGGTGTCCTGGAACATGCTCCAGACTCTGACTGGCTCCCTCTGTTGTGTCACAGGGGGCATATGTAGCAATTTGTTTTCATATCTTGACCTCAACAAGATAGCCACATGGTTGTCCCTCCCAAAAGCGGGCGGCAACTCCGCTCTTCAGTTACCACTTAACTGCTTACAGTTGTGACCAAAAGTGCTTTTTAGCTTCTGGCGGCCAGGCCGGAATGGGACAGCTGCTCACATTCCCACTGTCACGCATAACCCTAACCCATATAGAAAAACGTCACCTCGTTCAATGATGATGTCCGGTATTCTAGGAATTAGCAAAGTTTCAGTGAATTATTATATTACAGTTCCTGATATCCCATTGAAAACTGATGCAACACAGAGGTTATCCAGTTTATTATCCAACATCTGCACAATGGCTAGCAGGATGCTAGTTCAGCTGGTGCCCATCTTCTCCAACTTTTCCTTGATGTTTACATTTGAAAACCTCAACCTGGCCAGCTAGCAGAGAGAGTTGGGAGAAGAGGGTACAGAGTGATTAGTTGATTTCCCTAATGACCTGCACCCACATGGCACTACCATCCAGTGCTGAGAATACTCACAGCAGCAACTGCTATTCTGTCACAATGTTGAGATGGAATACAGACTGACAAAGGTGAGAGCTGATATTTGTTGTGTAGGTGGCAGAATATAATCGGCAGTACTTAATGTGTGTGAATGTGATAGGTGATATCCCGTATTTCCCTATTCCAACTGGCATGAGCAATTTCCTGGTAAGTATTCAGAGAACCAGCAAGATTTTTTGCATGTGGGACGTGTTGTCAAAATTGGACAGGCTTTTTCTCTCTAGTAAATTTCTAGTTGTTGACAACTTTGTCTTTGGTATATAATAGATAATAAACATAATAATTACTGGGGTTAATGACAAGAGTGTTCCCCATCTGACAAGGGTGGCAACCAACCAAGCGTCATCCCATTCTTATATTTTTCTCCAAATGACAAGTTTGAAAAATGGTACACATGTACATGTAGTTTTCAAGCACAATCAGGCAATGGAGCTGTCAGAAATGTCACACAACAAGGATGATACGGTGACATTTTCTGTGTTGTTGAGCAGAAAGGAATGAGTGATAATGTCAGGCAGATAGTTGCCTGGATGCGCTTTCTTGAGTCGCTGTCAGTCATCCCAACAAGTTCAGTTAAGCGTGGAGAGATGCAGTTAAAGTGAAGGTAAAGCTATAAACAACAAGTATTGTAGTGATAAGTTAGATAAGAGTGTCTGCTGTGCGCTGCTGATGAAGAGCAGCTTATCTGGCAGGAAAAAGTCAGCTCATACTGAAGCTTTCTCTCTCTTTGTTACAGAGAAGAGTGTACACCTGACAGGATCAATAGCTGCGAAAAAAGGTGGTGGCTGAGTGCTAACATAATTGTAGAACAACTTTCACACCTCAGCCTTAGTAATTTTTATGTGTTTGGTTGTTGTTCTGTTCCATCTGTGTGTAGTACAAGTGTTATATTCATGGCTACAAGTTGCAGCTTGTATTAAAAAAAAATACAACTTGTATCATCTAAACGTTTGTTCACAGTACGTGTTTTTGCCCAGTGTCATTCGCATGATTCTGTGTGCTGGATTAGTTGTGTTTATTTGCTAGAAACAGACAATGTAGATGTAAGGCAGATGCAGCTAGTGTATGACATAGTTTAACAATACAGATTGGCTGTGTTTAAGTTACAGGGACTGCCCATTGTTACGATGACGTAGACTCATAATGAAGCCCCAGTAGTGCAAAAAAACATGTAACACTGGACCAACAGCCCATTTGTCTGAAAAGCCATTTTTCTGAGGAAACACTTTATTTAAACAGAAGCATGTGTCTAGGTATTATGTGAAATAACATCATAGGCCTACTATGGCAAAGGCATGACCAGCCCTACTGTGCTGTCAATTGGCTATTACTTGTTGCATTTATTGGTTGGGTTGGTCAGGTTTAGACATATGGAGTGAGACTGGTTAAGGTTAGGACAAGAATATCAGGGTGAACCTAATCTCTCAAGACAGATTCTACAATTTACATTGTAGAATCTGTTGGCAGCCCTGTGTGAAAGGCAACTAGAGAGGGGGTGGGGTTTGAACAATGCTGCGCTTTAGCCATTCACAATGGAGGGGGGCGTGGCCGACACATGCAGGTGTCCCCAGTTAATGTGTACCTAAAGAAAAAGCAAGCTCCGCGTCCATAGTGACCGCTCCACCCAAAACTCATCAATGTGATTTTTTTTTTTTTCCAGCGGATGTCTGAGTTACAACATGATTGAGCTAACTGGAGTAGTTTCATGTCATATCCGACAACGGGAGGCTTTTAACAGATGAAGTCCTGATGTTAGCTTGGCTAACTGTCTTTGTCAGCTGCAGCCACTGATGCTTTCTAGACATCGTGACTTCCCATAACTGAATAAATACCACACATAGCAACACAAAACTGCTTTTCTAGCTCAATCATGTTGTAACTAAGATATCCGCTGGAAAAAATAATTTATTCATGGACCGTCTATTGAGTTATTACCTTATTTTTATACAGTCTATGGTTATTACAGACACTGCTAATGGCTAACATTAACAGCTAACGGTTAGCCCAGCTAATCTACGATAACCATGTTATTCATTACACGTGCACACAGAAATAGTAACGTTTGTTTAATCATTGTGTTTATAGACTTAACAAACATCAGATTATCTACACAGTGATATAGTGATGTCAAAAATGCGATATATAGTTAAACTCTGCTGGTTTTCTACCTGAAGTATTTGTGAAGTGAAGGGCATGAGCTAACCTGGAGGCCCCTGCACTTCCATTAGTCGAAAAACTCCGGGCTGTGCCTCCAGAGGTAAAGGAAGAAACTGATGGATTTCCAGATTGGGGTGAACCCAACAGGGACAGATTAGGGCGGGTGAATGCTTCACCTTAGCACAAAGGTCCAATGACTAATTAGTCATGTACTTCTGTTTAGTGCAGCGAGTAACCTGTTTTTGGAAAAACGGCCCTTCGGAGAAATTCATATTTGTTTTCCAAATACTGCACTGTTGGACAAATGGCTTCTCAGTGGGACATTTTTTGGACTATTGGGGCTTTGATATTGACCCATTGTTACCCACTTTGTTGTTAGCCACAGATGGTCTGTTAGGCTGTTAGCTAGCGTCGAGCCAACGTTGTCACAAACTGCACTCCCCCCACAAATTTTTTTTTGAATTTTGGAAAGATGAAGAAGCATTGAAGACGCAAACAGAAGTGTTTGAGGGACATCCAGGATCCAGAAAACCCACTCAGCAGCAGAAACGTGTTGAAAGAACACTATCTCACTCCTAAGTCATTGAAAACCAGTGCTTGGTCAATTAATTCCGATGTCAGACACTAATGAAAAAAGATGTCTTTCACCTCTGCATGATATGTGGCTGGTCGCTGTTATTGTTTAACAACGTCAGGGGAAAAGATGGCGGGACAACAAGGTGGCAAAAGTCAGAGTAGGGTGGGCAGGAGGGGTGGTGGATAGGTCCAAAAACCATCAACTTTCAACTGGGAGGGTGAAAGAGACTGTATGCAAACTGTACATTTCCTGTGAAAACGGAAGGGCATTTTGAAAAAAGACAATGTAACAGGCTGAAATTGAAACGTCAACATCCAATGCAACCAGGGTACCTTGCACGTCATATCTTGACATGGAAAGTCCATGACTAAACATGGATATGTGATGAGGTTGGAGTGAGAGTGTGTTGGTTGAAAAGATAGAGGATAGAAGGTAAAGCCTAACGTACAGTTAACAGTATAAACATGGACCACTACATCACTTTGTAATCAAAACAGAAGACAATGGAAGTAAAGAGAAACTTTACAGATTTTTTTTATCAACTCTGTGTCATTACAGTGTGTGCAAGAGAAATTATGCCTGGATTCCCTCCATGCCACCAGCCAAATACTGTTTTCATTTAAAAACAAAAGCAGCATGTGTGTACATTAGGGCTGTACCCGAATATTCGGATATACGTATATTAGTTTCTATGGGTAGGCATTCGTTATGAAAATTTGGTATTCAATATTTGTTTTTTTAATTACTTATTTTTAATTTTTTTATTGTTATTATTATTCATTTATTTTTTTTTACATATTTTTTGTAAGATTATCAATAAAAATCAAAACTTTTAAAGTGCATTGTTAAAAATGTGAAAATATAGTATCGCCTACCAACGGAGCTTGTAAGCACGGCACGCTTGAGCGCATCCGTCTTTGGCTGTGGATCAATGCCAAGTTTTACCACTTTATCACTATTTCCTCTGACTTGTAGCTGTTTTTTCATTATCTTTTGAATTTAATATGAATTATGGAACCATTTTTGTCAACGTTTGTTTCCTTCATTTTGTACAATAAATTATTGTTTAAAGTTTTAACAAGTTTCTTTTGGAGTGCGTGACACAAGTGTGTTTTGAAAACGACAGCGGACTGTCACCTGCTCAACACATCAGTACCTTCGGATGCCATGACAGTAATAGATTATAGATTAATAGATTACAATAATAATGTCAAAATATCATTTACAGACCGATTTAACAGACGATCACTGCTGCCCGACCCGCAGGCCATTTGCGGGTCCCGTGGGTTACGGGTCAACCCACGCATCACTACTCAGCTCAGTCTATAAATGCTGTACACAACAGTAGACATTATATTCTATTCAGGCCGGCAGAACCAGCAGTGCATCGGCTCTACAGTGCACGGCACTGCTGATTAACCATTTTCTTGCAGCACAGAGTGTCTGACAGCAACCAATTACTTGCAGAGGCTTCTGGTTCTGATTTAATCAGAAGACAGATTGAACAGGATGACTAGCCAATGTGAAAATCAAAAGAAAACATCGAATAAAGTACTGTTGTGGTATGAGAGCAAAGATCCGGTCGCTGCTGTGCAAAACTTAGCAATACAATTAGGTCCAAAAAACCCTGGAGGAGTGCTTCGCAAGGAATGTTTGAAAGGAGCCATTTCTGGCATAAAACCGGCGAGAGCAGCACTGCCACAGCATGTGCGCAACACCCCCGCCCGCACGCCGTGAACACATATACATAAACATATATTCGTTATAAATTCTGCCTAAGGTCCGAATGCTAAAAAAAAAATGTCGGGACAGCCCTAGTGTACATTCAGTAGGCTATTCCTACAGTATATAGCTAGTTAGCCTAACCTACACTTTTAAGGGTTTGACTTGGTTTTGGAATGGGGAAGTTACTTCTTTGGGTTCGAGGATCATTATTTCACATGTTCCAGGTGGCTTTGCTCGGAATCCATAAAACCAGCCTGAAAATAAAGAAAATCTGAAATGATTCCATGAGAGTCTATGGAGCTCAGCGGTATAGCTGTCAGACCCTGGTCGGAGCTGGCTGATGTTACACTATGATCTAATCTGCATTCTAGGGGCAGGACTGAGTCATTGGAACAAAGGCATGGCACCTGTGTGACAGCTCCCGCTAACTGGTCTCAGAACACCAAGAACCCCAGAACTTTCTGTTATTTTCTATCAGTGTCTGTCTATTGTTTTTTGTTGTGTTAGTTCATGAGGCAAAATCATGTAGCCTTGGGATGAACACAACCCTTCAAAAAGTTGAAACATTTTTAAACAACTTGCATAGACAAATCATCGTCTCAATTCACACCACCCACGGTAAATGTACTTTTCTTGGATCTCTTTGGTTAAAGCCACACTCTTCAGGGTCAAAGCAGGTACTGCCCACTAAAAGGGAAGGTAAGAGAAGAAACAGGATGAAGATGAAAAGCTGTAGAGACAGGCTGGCAAAAGAGGAAAATCAGAGGGGAAAGGACATGGAAGAAAAAGATAGAAGAGGAGCTTCAGGGAGACAAAGAAAGTCAAACCAAAGGCAGAGACAGACAAAACCACCTCTCCATCCACTGCTCTGCCCTCCTCTTTCTCTCTATGTCCCCTTTTCTTTTTCATTGCCAACAAATTGAGCTGTGCAGCAGGGATAGGGAGACTGATGGCTTCCTTATCTCCACTTCATACACCTAAATAAACCAGACAAAGGGCCCTGTGAAAAAAAACACCCAATTCATTCCTTTTAGTTATGATTTATTAGATCCATTTGACCTGTGTGGTGAGTGTGGAGGAAAAGAACACTTTATGTATGGATTGGCCTGCCTCCCAGCTGAAAACACACAGAGAGAAACAAACACACAGTCAGTGGTGCAGGTCGGCAGAAATTGCTCAGATGATTTTATTTTTTTGTTCATTTTTTATCTTTTCGGAGGAAGGTGACCTGTTGATGTGTAATCTGTTGCTGGGGCAGCCATTGTTTCCCAGAAGCTCTGCTGCAGCTTCTGGTGAATATTTAATTTTAGAACACCCTAATAGAGTTCACCAGAGTGCATATCTGTGTATGTGTTCTTTTTTTTTTTCTTATAAAGCTTCTCATGTTTTATTTTCTAAATGCATTACCATGCTGTAGCCTATCTTACAATCAATCAATCAATCAACTTTATTTGTAGAGCGCTTTTCCTGCATGGACATGCAACACAAAGTGCTTTGCAGAATTAAAAACAATTAAAACAAGAAAGAAAAACAGTTACAAAGAAAGCCCCTCCCTCCCACCCTCCATACTAGACACACACACACACACACACACACACACACACACACACAATAGGGAGACATGGCATGGCACTGAGGATCAAGGAAACGCTACCTTTGGGGTCGTCCACACTGGGAGGAGCAGCAGGCCGTGCCATCGGGGAGACCAGCACCCAGGCCCCCCGACTCCGACAGACAGGTGGACCCCACATCGAAGGGAGGAACCACCAGCCGGCCGGCCGAAGGGACCCAAGGACAGCACCCCCACTAGCAGACCCGACACAGCTCCCAGTGTGGAGGACCCCCCTGAGGAAACACTGGAGTTAAAAGCTAAAGACTAAAAGCATAAAATAGGACTAAAAGAATAAACAGAATAAAATAAATACAGTACCAAAAATAAAATACGTAAAATTATAAATAAAATAGAATAAATAAAGTACCAGTGATAAATAAAAACAGAAAATTATTAAGATTAATATCGTCTTAAAAAGCAAGATAAAAGCAGCGAAATAAAATACAACAGAACCAGATAAGAACATAGGAAGAGTTTAAATTTTAGTTAAAAGCCTGATTAAAAAGGTGTGTCTTTAAACTTCTTTTAAAAATATCAACAGTCTCTGCAGTCCTGAGGCTCTCCGGCAGGCTGTTCCACAGGTGGGGGCCATAGTGGCTAAATGCTGCCTCACCATGTGTTTTTGTTCTGGGTTTTGGTATGGTTAAAAGGCCAGTGCTGGAGGACCTCAGGGTCCGCGAGGGTTGATATGGTAAAAGCAGATCAGATAAATAAGAGGGCGCAAGGCCGTTAAGACATTTAAAAACCAGTAAGAGAATCTTAAAATCGATCCTGAAGCGGACGGGGAGCCAATGCAGCGACTCTAAAACCGGTGTAATGTGCTCCCGCCCTCTGGTCCTCGTCAGCACGCGTGCGGCTAAGTTTTGTAATAATTGGAGATTTAAAATACTCTTTTTGGGAAGACCAGAGAGCAGGGCATTACAGTAATCTAAGCGACAGGAGATAAAAGCATGACTCAGCACCTCTGTACTGGCCTGAGAGAGAAACGGGTGGACTCTGGCTATGTTCTTAAGGTGATAAAAACCTATTTTCGTTATATTTTTGATATGTGGGATAAAATTCAGCTCAGAGTCAAAAGTCACGCCCAAATTTTTTACTGATTGGGTTGGTTTAAGATCCTGTAGTTTTGGTAAAAGTTTCTCTCTCTGGCCTTCAGGACCTATAACTAAAACCTCAGTTTTGTCCTGGTTGAGCTGTAGGAAATTCTCTGCCATCCATGACTTGATGTCTACAATGCAGTTAAAAAGGGCATCAATTGGCCCTGTGTCATCAGGAGACACGGCGATGTATAGCTGTGTATCATCGGCATAACTATGGAAGCTGATGCCGTGTCTCCTGATGACATCCCCAAGGGGAAGCATGTAAAGATTAAAGAGAAGTGGACCTAAAATTGAGCCTTGGGGAACCACATCCAATTTCATGAGTTCCTGAGGAACATGTATCCATACTTACATAAAAGCATCGGTCTGTGAGATAAGAACAAAACCAGTTAAGGACAGTACCAGAGAGGCCAACCAGGTGTCTGAGTCTTTTTAAAAAATGTGATGGTCTACCGTATCAAAAGCGGCGCTTAGATCCAGTAGAACCAACACTGTGAGCTTTTTGTTATCTAAATTCCACCTGATGTCGTTTAAAATCTTTAGAAGGGCTGTCTCGGTACTGTGGTTCTTCCTAAAACCAGACTGATGCCTCTAAAATGATATTTCTGTTTAAAAAGTCATTAAACTTGGTTAAAAACCAGTTTTTCTAAAATTTTACTTAAAAACGGTAAGTTGGATACAGGCCGGTAATTATTAAGAATGTTGGGGTCTAAGTTGCTCTTCTTCAGAAGGGGCTTCACCACCGCTGTTTTAAAGGCGGTGGGGAAGACACCCGTCTGAAGAGAGCAATTCATGATGTTTAAAAACTGCTCCTCAAAGAAACCATAAAACGTCTTTAAAGTGATGTGGGAATTGGATCTAAAAGGCAGGTTGTTGGGTTTACTTGGGAGAAAACTCGACCAAGTGTCCTTGCATCAACCAGGGCAAAACTCTCCAGTGTTTCCTCAGGCAAGGACAACAGTCCAGGTGTGGTAACAGACAGAACTTTCTTGGATAACAGACTGGATCTGATGTCCTTGATTTTAGTTCTGAAGTGGTCTGCAAAGTCTTCACAAAGATCATCTGTTGGTATCTTAAGAACTTTATTAAAATCAGTGCCTGTTAAAATATTAAAAGTGGAGAAGAGGAACCGGGGGTTGTTTTTATGCCTGTCTCTATATTGTCTTACAGTGTAAGACAATATAATTCAGACTTAAAAAGTACTGAATTAATGCAGTCATATGAAAACTTTGCCTAACTAACTATTTTTGTTTTCAGTTTGTTTAATAATAAATGGTTGTTTTACTGATTTAGTGTTCATGTTTCATTTATGTATTGTGTAGAAAGATGCATTAAAAAACAATTACAATGAAATGTCAAAGAAAATGTCTTTGCACATTAATCTTTAAAATGTGAACTTGTGCTATGAGAGAACAAGAACTCTTGACTCTTCAGTAATAAAAAATAACAACTCACTTCAATATTTTTTAGAATCTTTGGTACTTTTTAGAACATATAATTTAGTGTTCAATTAAAGGGATACTTAGGCAATTTAGTTTTGCCCTTCTATAAAGTCACGGGAGTTCCATTTTTCTAAAAAAAAAAATGATTTCAAGCGAAGCAGCAGAGGTCAGTGTAATAATACATTTTGTTTTCATTAGACACTTGAGTCGAAGCTGAAATAACCCTGACGCACACTTCTCAGACTTGACAAAGCTCCTTCAGGACCACGGATGACATTATACAATAGATTTTACAATTAGGACTCACAGTGACTGGAAAACTGTCGTTTATGTGATAAATATATATAGCAAAGGAGGTCTTGTTCGTGAGTGAGGGTACTAGCTGACAGGTGCAGCATCAGAAGTGATGCGAGTATTGAACTGGACTGCTGTGGTAAAGAGGGAGCTGAGCCAGAATGCAAAGCTCTTGATTTCCTGGTCCATCTACATTCCAAAGCTCACCTATGGTCATGAACTTTGCACAGTGACCGAAGGAATGAGAACACGGACACAAGCAAGCAAAATGAGCTTCCTCTGCAAGGTGGCAGGGCTCAGATAGGGTGAGCTCAGACATTTGGAGTGAGCTTGTGGTAGAGCCGCTGCTCTTTCACATCTAAAGGGGCTAGTTAAGGTTGTTTGAGCATCTGATCAAAATGCATCATGGGCACCTTCTGTTTTCCGGGCAGGTTAAACTGGCTGGAGGCCTCGGGGCAGACCCAGAACACGGTGGATGTATAATATGGCTTATCTGGCCTGGCAACACGTCAGGATCCCCCAGGAGGAGCTGGAAAATGTTGCTGGGGAGAGGGACACCTGGAATACCTTGTTTAGTCTGCTGCCCCCGCGACCTGGCCCCAGATGACTGGATGAAAATGGATGAATGTGTACCTTTATAGCCTAAACAGTAAAGCTGTCCCTGTAGCAATGCTGATGATGGGCAGAGTGCTAAATATATTTTTATGCTTTGCTCTTGGTGATGTTTGAGTCTGGCACCAAGGATGTTTGTATTTTCCTTCTGCTTGAATACAGGATGGATCATGTCGGCATATCTGCACCTCAGCGTTGGTGGAAGGTGAGCGTTTAGTCAAATAGATATGCTCCCCTCCCCCTTTGTCCCGGAATGTGCTCGGCTGTTGGCCAGTGCTGGCGGTGACCTGATGTAAATGCTTTGTGTTCATGCATGAAGCCCGGAAAACCACCAGCCCCCTTCATTTGCGTGTGTGTGTGTGTTTGGGGGGGGGGGGGGGTGTCATGCAATGGCTTGCCCATGCTGTATAATGCCTACCAAACCTAACCTCCCAGGTGTTTAAATATAGGAATGTCATTAGCACCTCCACATGGTACAACTGATAATTAACACTTCATAAATCAACCATATAAAGATGATAATTAATTGCACAAATTATATATGAACCTGCTGTCATAATAAAAGGGTGTCACCAGTGGTGAGGTTGTTGAGTGTCAGTGCATGGATGGCAACACAACAAGAGGTTGAGGGATACTGTAAGGTTTTCTCTTGCTTTCTTCTGCTTCCTATTGTTGTGAACCAAAGGCATTCAATTTAAATTGTGGCCTGCTGGTACAGCCATAAGGTTGAGAGGTAAAATTATCCCCTAGAACTACTACATACTTTATTAATACTACTCGGCTGGTCTCAGTCCCAGATTGTCTAATACCTATGCACAAGGTCCTTTTTTATGTCTGTATGATACGCAAATAGCCATGGCCGTGCAGAGACCTTTAAGCCCTGATTCTGACCATTACTTTAGTTGCTGTTTTTTGTCTTTCTTGACACAGGATGACACAGGCTTTTAGTAATGAGTGGATCTTCAAACGGTTAAATATATATATATATATACATACATACATAATTTCGGCCTGATTATGTGAACTGCATATATTCTAATGCTCACTTGGAGGAAAAAAAGCATCACAGACCATCATTCCTGTGGGAACCAGACGGCTGGGCTTGCCTGATGATGTGATAAGAAGTTCATCTACAGAAGCAAAGGAAGCCAGCCCTCTATATATTGTTTATTCATTTGCTTATTCATTTCATGTTATTTCATTTCATTATATTATTTAATTGTCAAGGCTTATGCAGGTACACAGGGAACGTTCAGAGGTAAGAGGTCTTGTTTACTGAAGGATGTATAGTTTTATATTGTGTTGCAGTCAATGATGGGAATAACGGTGTTATTAACGGCACTACTTCTTTCAGTAACGAGTAATCAAAAAAATTAATGTCGCCATTACCACTACTCACAAAATGCGCCGTTACTCGGCTTTACTTGAGTTCACTGAAGCGGCTTTTACCCAAGTGATAATGATGGGCAAAGTAGTTCTTTAGATGTTACTAAATCACGAGAATCAGTTCATTAAAAAGATCCGTTCAAAAGATTTGTTCGCCGAATCTTTCAGTGCTTGGTGGGAGGAGCCCTGACTGTGTACTGGGTAGTCCGACTCACTGAACTGATACACGGCTGAGCTGCTGCTGCGTCTGCCTTGCAGTGGTGAGACTCATTACTGGCCAGCCTAACGTTTTAAGCTTGTTTACTAAGTCTGTAAAAACAATGGGGAGGTGTGTGATTGTGTTCATGTGGCTTGACTCCTGGCTACATTAGCTGTTTGCTCGGAGAAAACCCCTGTGGTCCCTATGCTGAGAAGAAATGATTTGAATCAGTCAGGGATCAGGGTTACGTCATTTACCAAGTGAATCGTCACTCGGTAGGCAGTCCCTCCCTGCACCCTGGCTGCCTCGAGACTCACAAGTGATTCATCGTTCGCATGGACTGAATCAGCAGTTCCACTGCCAGCCTGCACGCTTGCTGCTGAGCTCAACTGAACTGAGAAATGAACGAATCAGTTCCAGAAGTGATTCAGTTCAGTACGTTCACTCAACAGATTCGCTCTTTTGAACGATTTGTTTGCGAGCGACACAACACTTCCAAGCAAGCTCCTTCTCAGTGGAGGTCTAAAGTTTTATTCCTTGTTGAGGGCAGGTGAGGGGGAAGTGAGGGAGAGACAACCGCATAAGTGATGATGATTGGCTTCGGGAGAGTAAAATTTAATCATAAACCAATCAGAGGCAGAGTAGGGCGGGTATTCACAAGCACACAAGCATGGTTGTGTGGTCTGCTTATTAGCCACGACTTTGGGCTTGCTTCTTTGGAAAGTCGCTTACAAATATTGGTAGTCGCAGGTTGCGTTTTTTTTTTTTGGCTTGTTTCTAAAGTGGAGTTGCTTATTTGGGCTTGCTCGCTAAACGTTGCCTTTCTCTATATGTATCCGTCTAATAAGTTATTTAAATGCATGATAGTATGTCAGACTGCAGAATGTTTCCACAGCTCCCTCCGACTCTCTCCTTCTCCACATACACATAGGTGACGGTCAGTCAATGAGACTTTTCACATTTAAATTGTGAGTTTAATGGGGGTTCTTTGACTATTTCGCTTACAAGTGGGCGAAATATGGAAAGAACACAGTAAAGATTTGTGGAAAGAGAGAGGATTAAAAGATTCGACAAGAGGGGGGCGATTCAAAGGCAGTGTGCAGTTTCAGATTCTGTGCGAAATATGTACTCATCATTCAGATCTTGTTCAGCATACCAGCACTGTCAGTGAAAGTAAAATGGTTAATATGCAAACTTCTTTCATTCATTCATTCATTTATACTTTCCACGTTTTTGGTCAGCTAGTTGGTTTGGTAGAGTTCAAGGGCAGTAAATATAATGTATTTGTAAATTATTTTTGAAACGGTTGCTTATTTCATCATAGTTCCATTAAGGGAGGGTGTCCAAGCAATTTGACATATTTGAGCATTTTATAAAAATGTATCGCTATAGTTACTTTTATAGTAATTACTTTTTTAAAGTAACGTTCCCAACACTGGTTGTAGTTAACCAAAATACACTGTGCTCCTGCTTCCTGTGTTCAGGCATATTAGAGTTGAACCATCGTTGTTGCCACTTTCTGCCACAAGAGGGAGTGTAGTGCGCTGCTGTCAGTAAGTAAACAAAGATAGAGCAAATGCATTATACTGCAGTGCTAAAGCAAGGCTGGACAGACCGTGTAACAATGCGCTGCAATGTCTGTGTATTTTACAGGTAACGGTAAGCAGATTGGGTGACGAGTAGAGTTTGTAGCGCAACTGTATGGGGTTATAGCAATGAGTTGAAAGTTGGCTGTTTATTCCTACTGTTTGTGTTTTGGCGTAACTTGTTATGCAGTGAGAAGTAGCGGCTAAGCTTACTTTTGCTTAGTCTCAGACTCTACATTCAGAGAATGTAGAGTCTGTAGGCAAACCCCGGAGATCTTGCCTCCGGAAGAAGAGCAGAAGAGCCCTGGTTTCTGTGTGATATTGACCAGCTGCAGTTGTTGCCGGGTTAAACAGTGAGTGCGGTGAACTAATGAGGCCGAACATAATAGGTGTCACTGCAAACTCTGAATCCATCGCAATGGTTCTGCATATTTACTTGTATATAAATGGAAGTCGGGAAGGGAAATTCACCTCCTCCGCCCAAGTCACACCGGAATGCCAGAAAATTGGGGGTCTGCCCCCAGAGGCTGTTTTGCCGTCTGCTGGAAGTCAGACGCCAAATACAGCCGATGGGTTCTTAGAATGTGTTTTGCTAAGCTTACCCGATGGCGCCATATTTTGAGTGTGCTATTGAACTGCTTGTACCTGACTATGACTACAGTAATCAAACAGAGCAACAATTTTATATTGTGTATTTTGTTTATTGAGTGAACGCTTATCGTTATTTGATTGTCAGTAAGTAGGCAAAGACAATGACAGAGCAAATGCATTGTACTGTACTGTGGTGCTAAAGCAAGGCTGGACAGACCTCGTAACAATGTGCTGCAATGTCTGTGTATTTTGCATTTTATTGAAGTGCAACACTGAGAAGGACTACATACACAAACCCACTATTTTTAAATATCCCATGGAGAGAGTCTCTCACTGCAGCCTGTTGTATTTTGTTCTGAAAACGCTGGTGTGCAACCTTATTCTGTGGACGATAAAGAAGGTGCAGTCATTCCAGCTATGAGGAAATACAGTGTGTGCTGGATGGAGCAGTTAGTGACAACAACCCCACTCACATTTAAGGGTACTGTTTGCAGTTTAAACGCTGAATGGACCTAAGATCTATGTACCATTTGAAGGGTTACTCTTGGGTCCAAAGGTACCATACTGAAAGTGTTTGGTGAAAATGGGGCTTGAGGTTAATAAGGAGTACATGAAACAATATTTTAAAGCACCATATTCCAACATAATTTACAGCATAACCTGTTGAATTATAGTAAACCATATTCAAACATGGAACCTTACAACATTATACTACTGTCCCTCCCCCCGATTATAGATTATGATAAAAAAAATACACATATAGGTAAATTATGAATGTCTGAGCTTTGAAGTTTCTTAAAACTCCACAGTAAAATCATATGAAATCTAACGTGATCAAACTCAGGGTCACCCTGAATAGGAATCATTTTACAATTTTATATAATCTATTAATTTTGTTTCTAAATTAAATTTGTAATATGAGGGAACCTCACCTTTACATTCCTGGAAAACTGTATGGTTATAGTCAGGGTCATCCATTCAGCTAACCAGTAAAAGTAATTCCTGACAGTTCGAAGATGATTAGGCTATTTGATTATATTTAAACCTTGGAACTCCCTTTCCGAAGATAAACAAGTCCAGTACAGTAAAATAATTTTATTTGAAATTAGATTTTATATAATTTGCTTAGAAGGCTATATTAAATGTGAGAAATTATTGCTGAAATATGCATCTCTCTGTGTTTTTCGGTCTTTATCGTAACAGACAAAATCCAAGTGGTGGCTGGCTTCACAGGCTTCTCAAACAATTTACTTGAATCCAGTAAGAACAGTCAAGACTACTGTTTAACCCATTTTGCATAACTGATGCACAATTTGAAGGTGATGCTGTGTAACACTAACACTATAAATATAAAATGATAATCAGTCACACAAATGAAACTCACCATCTAAACATTGCCCCTGAGTTTGTCTGTGGTGTCCTGCGTCACAACGGCGGGCACATCAGAGATGAACTTTCAGCTGCCACAGGTGATTTAAACTGACTAAAGGCAGCCAAGTCATTTTATTTATACCTAAATTATTATTAACTATTAATAAGGGTGACAGACAGGCTTCCACCAAAAAAAGGAGAAGAAAAAAAAAAGCCTTGTCAAAAGTGCACTTTAGGAATCAAGGGGCAAAGCAGCAGGTGCTTGAGCACACTCAGCCTCCTCATGTGAACATGCCTGCACCAGGCTTTCAACAAATTCCACGGTAAACTCATCCATGGCAATATTAGATGCTCTGAGCAACTGCTACAAAGTGCAACAAAGTCTGCTTTGGGCAGAGGGTGGGGGTGGATGGCTGGGTCAAACAAACACAAGACTGTCACCCAGGTGACTATGGTTCATCTCCCATGTGAAACCAAAAGTCAACATTGAGTTATATTAACATTAATGTTATGCAAGTTACATAAGTGCCAGGTGACATCATGTCATGTCACATCTAACTGTAACCCTCTAAAAAACATATTTTGACCTGAAACATGATCTTTTCTAAACCTAACCAAACAGTTGTGTTGCCTAAGTGTCTGTGACTGTTTGACAATATTAACAATTTGTTAACAATGTGTTTTTACCCTGACAACTGCTGTTCACCTTATACAGATGCTAAAGCATGCCTTGTGCATCTGTTGCAGACACCCAGGGGGTATGACAAAGCGTTGATTTTCGATGACGTGGGAATGAGGATGGGTGTATACTGCCTGTTCCATGACACCATGATTTAAAATAGACATATAAATAATTTGCCATAACTTTATGGACACGCTTAAAACAAGTAATATTCAGGGAGACATACTATCAGTATGGAATTGGAGAGCAACACCAAGACTTCACAATAAAAATAGTGCAAGATTGAATTTATTATTCATACCATCATGGACTGTGACATGGTTCCAAAAGTACACCATCTGCCTTTCGCTGCAGATTTGTGGTGCTGTGTGTTCACGTCATGCTGTTCTGCATCATCCACACAAAATATGATTTTGTGGAGAAGCCAGTTCTTCACTTCTTGAGTTGTTGTTGTCATGCTTCACTGTGATTGGCTTAGCTGTTTTGGAGCAATGATGGGCTGAGAGTGGATTTATTAATCATTACACCTTCCAATCTGCAGTCCACTTCAGCAGACCATTTACACTTTGCAATGCTGAACATACACAAACCAAAACAGTGCTTGGAGATGCCAACACTCTGTGTCTACCAATTTGCACTTGCTGTAGTACCTACAATTAAAATTAAAAATTGTGTGGCTGGACATATTGTTTTTGACCAAAGCGTGGCTTATCCATCATCCTCTTCACTTACTCCTCTGAATCTAAAATCTTCATCATTTGAGGCATCATTAGGGATGCCTCAAATGGAGGAGTGACAGGAAGGAGTCTTCAGTCTGCTCACCTCTGACCCTTTAATGAGCCTCTTCCAGAGGATATACAAGGACATTTTCAATGCTCAGATAATGAGTGAATATGATTGAGACACAACAGTAAAAGTCTGTCATCCTGCTAGCAGAGCCCTATGGCTTTACTTTGCATTGCATCACCACCTTAGATCATTATATATCCCACATATGTTTATGTAAAGCACAGATTTTGAAAGATTCTGGTTAGGGCTGCGCGGTATATGCGGTAGACGGTAGAAATGATATAAATTTGGCCCACGGTAGAGATTTGCGCTCTACCGTCCGATCGTCGATGACGTCATCGCACCTGCCTCAGAGACAGAGACAGCAGAGCAAGAGGAGCTTGGTTAAAAAAACGGTGCTACGTCCGTGATTTGGACTTGGTTCGGCTTTAAACGGTCGGATAGTGAGCAGAAAAACATAATTTGCAAGAAGTGTCGAATGACAGTGACAGCAAACAAAGGTAACACAAGCAATTTATTTTACCATCTTAAGACAAAGCATGTGCTCGAGGGCTGGGCGGTATTTGCGGTGACGGTAACTCACCGCAGTAATCATGAGCCGCTGCTTTTGTGATTAACGTTACCTTCATACTGCAGTACTCGGCGGCAGAACGGGGCCCGGCAGCCGGCTTGCCTGCCTCACGCACCTTCCTCGCTATGTGATGGAGGTGGCCTGGCCGACCGCATCAAAACCAGGCTCGCAGAAGAAGGAGGCCCGGGAGCCGCCGGCCCTCCTCTTCCCTCTAACGTTTATACATACTGTATAACGTTTTATACACAATAGTAGATGGATTAGCAACTGTTTTACTTCTGACAGTAAATAGTTTCTATCCCAGACTTGTATGGCTTTTTAAATTGTTTTATTTAAGGTTTAAAAAAAAGAGAGAAGACGATACCGCAATATCATACCATCACCACATCCCCCCAAAATAATACCGTGATAATGATTTTAGGCCACACCACCCAGCCCTACTTCCATTATAAGTTTTACACTGCGACATTTATACCGCGATATATACTGTTACCGTGAAGGGATTCAGTTTATACCATGATATGAATTTTGGGTCATACCGCCCAGCCCTAATTCTGGTGTTAATTAGCTGCTGTTGCCCGACACCCACCTGCTCCTGAAGATGTTTTGTTAGTCAAACCAAAAACTAGAGACTGTAACATTGACTATATTTGCATGCAAACTTATATACTCCACAATTGTTCTTGATATGACAATACTCAGAACTTTTATAAGTGGTCATGTTAATAGCATATTCCATTTGGTTATTCCGAAATTAGCAACCCAATCTTACCCAATCATTTAATTGAAACATTATGAAATTATTGGATATCAACAGGGTTTTTTTTATTTGCTAAGTATCACAAGGATGACCTTTTCAAGAAGGTGGTTGAAGGAATTACAGAGGCTGTGTTAATGTCGTTTTTGATGAGTTTTGATGTTTTTCAAACTTAGTCTCTTATACAGTATGATAGATCTCCGCAGTTACTAGACATTCAACATTAATGTTGGAAATGCGACGGATAGCTCATAGGTCAAGGTGCCCAGAGCACATCTCATCCGAGAGCACTGCAATGCCATCAGTTTATGAAGGTTGCAGCACAGTTAGGACAACTGTTGGATTCCTTCCAAGAAACAGACAATGTAGATATAAGGCAGACATGGCACAGTTTTGATATTACACAATGGCTGTTGTGTTTGTGTAACAAGGATGTTCAAGTTTTGTTCCGAAAGTGCACCAGAAAAAATGGTTCTGTTCTCAGTTTGCATTTAAAGTTTCACCAGGATTTATATTCTGGCAAATATTTTTGAAGTGTGAGTTTGAAATGTGGAGAGCAAGGGCATCCTTTGTATTTTTTTTTTTTGTATTAACAATGGCTTTAGAGAGTACTTTAACACTGTATTAGTTGGATACTAACTAGAAAGTGGCTACGAAAAGAGAATCTGAGGTGAAATTTTCAAGTGGTCAGCCAATAATTTCTGCCACCATGTTACAGGTTCCCCCTGTTATCACACAGAACTTGGTTGATAGAAGTCATCTATCATTAATGTGTGGATCAGTTGTTGCACACTTACAAGCCTATGGTCTGTCTGAAATCACTGTCCAAAAAAAGTTTGTTTCATAGAGGAAGTTGTTAATGAGCCAAGCATGAGAGGCAGTTCTCCAAATGTTTTCTCCTGAAACAAAGGTTTGAGACATTTATTTAAGAAAACATCAGCCAGATAATCATATAAAAAACAACACAGAAAAAATGTCATATTGAGAGCTTGAAAATAGGTGAACCTAAAAAAATACAGTTCTCTGATATAACCACAAATACTTATTGTGACCATGTTTGAAGATATTGAACATTGTGCAAAATATTGTCAATCAGCAGCTTCAGTTCAAAAAACAGGAAATGGATAAATTCACATCTAACAGTAAGAAGTAGACTGACTGAATGTGGTAAAACTGAGACATACTATTGCAATTGCAGGTATTTTTCTTAAGACATCTCAGACTGTTCATTCTGCGTAAGGATGAACATCTACAGATTGTACTTCATGAGTGAATGACTCAGATCCACCCCTCACTCCTCCACAGCTCCACCCTCTCTTCCAAATACTGTCACTTCTCTCAAGGAAACCAAGATGGTGACAGCCACAATGCTGCACTCGAGGCTCCATAGTGGCAGTCCACAAACCAATAGGCAATGTCACAGTAGCTACGTCCTATGGAAGTAAATTGTGACTAATATTTGAATTAAAATGTATTTGCAGAAAAGCCTTTTCATTTTAAGAATGTGGCTGCATTATTTGACTCATAAATAAAAGTAATCATCAGTCATCCTATTTGTATTTTAATTTTCTTCTTCAAGACTGATCATTCCTTTACTTAATTAAAATGAAAAAGAAAAAGTCATTTGAGATTTAATTTTGAAAATATGCCCCAGCAAATGGATACCAAAATTCAATTTGAAATGTAAAATTTGAAAATTAAAATGCATTTGCAGAAATTCTTTTTCATTTTAAGAATGTGGCTGCATTATTTGACTCATAAATAAAATTAATAATCAATCAACCTACTTGCATTTGCATTTTCTTCTTCAAGACTGCTCATTTTATGCCATGATCAAAAAGAAAACAAAGAAGACATGCTATTTCATTTTCGTGGTCTGCCCTGCAAAATAGTGGCCATAATTTGAAAACGATTTGGCAATCTGAGCGGCGCAGGAGAGTGACGTCAGTAGCCGCTCTTCTTCAGCTCCGTGCTGACTGTCCTACCCATCTAATACGGTAGGGGTATATGGACGCATCACAGATCATGGCGCTCCCTGAGATTGTGCTTTCTAAACATCGTAATTTCCCAAAGCTGAATAAATACCACACATAGCAACACAAAACTGCATTGCTAGCTCAATCATGTTGTAACTAAGATATCTGCTGGAAAAAATATTTTTTTCATGGACTGTTCATTGAATTAGGGAGTTAATATGTCTGCTGACTTGATAAGATTTATAAAAACTAAGCATGTTCAACCAACTATACTGTATAGCATAATGATCAAACAACTCCCAACATAGCTAGCATAACTGCTACCACTATGTGGCAAATAACTAGCTCCATTCGCTCGAATCTAACACATAATGAGAATTACCAATAATGCTTGACATAAACAGTTGACAACAAGCTTACAATGCATATGGTGATAAAACTCACACTCACCAGCAACATCTGATGAGGTGCCGGTTCTGAGTGGAAAAAAAAAACAAACAAAAAAAAAACACTGTGTGGACACAGGCCCTATTTTCATATTGCTAGCTCAGTATTATCACTTTCATGATTCCGGACCTGCAAGCTCCAGTTGACTTTCTTTCAGTCCTATCTCAGTCACGTGATTAAAAGTGAAACTGACTCCCAGCCTGCAGAAATCCCACAGGTGTCTCTCATCAAATTCCTCTAAGAGGTACTAAGAGGTAGGGCCTATACTAAAATCCATTTCGCTTGCCTTCCATCAGTATAAAGGAGACATAGAAAGGTAAATGATAGGTCATATCTTAAAAACCATCTCCTTTCCTCAGAGACATGTTCCACAGATATTGCTAAGATTTGCTAACTTTTAAATTTTAAACAGGGACTAGCTGTTATCTAATTCACCTTTCACCCAAGATATACATTTTGAAACACTGGAAGATTTAAAGATTTAATTTGAAATACTAAAGCCTCTAATTGATAATCTGGAAACTTTGGAAACAAAAGGATTACTGCTTCCATTTTTTGCTTCCATAATGTGCTTTTAATGGCTTGTTAAGTTTTGTTGAATCTGTCAGTGTGACACATTGGTTCTGTTTAGTTCTGTTTCACAAATAAGAAAGAAATTCAATCCAATCCTGGACTTACAATACACTAAGTGAAAATGCTGCGCTACCTGCTATTTTTATTGTTAACAAATTGTGTGTGCTCAATTCATCAAAGTATTTTTATAGCTATGCTGTTGATGTGATGTTTGCTAGAGGGTATTGTACAGAATGAGCTGTTTTTTCAGTGCCTTGTTAAAAATGGCAACATGTTATCAGACAGGATTCAGAGCTTTAATTATGGTGGGTCTGAAAAGGATAACAATAAACACCTAGGTATAAATGCCATTCTGTCATGATTTTTTGTAAAGAAATAACTTGCATTTTGTGCTCCTTACATTATAAATTGTCAGCTCTGTGATCACAATTCCATGTAATCCTTGTTTCCTGATATGAAATCCCAAACACCACTTGATGCATTTCAGAAAAAAGGTCTCTGACAAGATATAGGACTCTGCAGCTAGCAAAGGATAAGGGTGGACACTCACCCCTATGTATTGAGAACTATTACACAGCCGCCCAGCTAAGACCACTGGTATGCTGGTGCAATCTGGACTATTCAGCCAAATGGAAAGACTCGGAATCTATGCAATTTGATCAACCAGCACAGTCTGATTAAGTTAATTACCATCACCAGGATTCTTATCTGGATAAACCAAAACAATGGACCAAGGGAGCTCTTTGGATATTGTTTAAGACCAGGGGTCCGTTTCACAAAGCAGGTTCAACAAACTCTGAGTCTAATCCTGAGCTCTGAGTTGATCTACTCTGAGATACGAATCTCTGAGTTTCTGGTTCCAGAACAGCTGGTTTGAATCATTCTAATCAACTCGAAGTAGTTTCACCTGGAGTTAAGCGCGTGCACCACAACTATAAAAAGCCAGCATCAATGGAGCCCCGATTCGACGAGTCACCATGGCAACGGGGAAGAGGAGGGCTGCGTTTTTCACCCCACTAGAATTAGAAATCTTAATGTGCTCATACAGTGAGTTTGAACACGTTTTCAAACAGAAGTGCATAAGTTTAAATGTAGGCTTTGCAATCACAATAATGTTACAGGGGAAAACTGCTTGAATGGTAGCCTATTCATTTATTTCATTTAGGTGCAATCCCGCGGGGGAGAAGCGCACTTGGCAGCAGTTTAGGATGAAATATAAAAACATTGTCCAAACAGGTAAGACCTCGGCATAATCTCATGGGGGTACCTCATTTTGATCACGTTTTACATTGTAAAGTAAATATTAAGTGGCTGTTTGACTGTGCAGTTGTTTTATCCCCAACATAATGCTGTTTTCACACACAAATGTCTTCTCATCTATATCATGTTCTGTTAAATAATTAAGCCTATTTAAACTAACACAGACTTCTACTCAGCCAACAGAAAGAAGGCAGATGCCTGTAAAACGAGCACACTTTTCTGACCGCCCTGCATACAGTTGCCTTACTCAAGAGCTCAGCATCTCCGACATTGTACAAAAAACTTCCATTTGCAAAGAAACGCACACAATATCTGCTGGGATGTGAGAGCATGACTACGATTGGTAATTTGCAAATGTAAGCACGGATTAGGTCGTGTATGTAGATGATGGACTGTGACGTAAAACGGTACAGCTCAAAAAGATAACTGTGCGGAAATGCTAGAACATCTATGCGCGGTCTGATAACCATCTCCCGACGAATATTTAATTCTCTGCGCAGTAATGCTGCACCTTCATCCACGGGATCGTTATCAAAAGGACATGCCATGTTAGTGAACAAAGTCGCCACCTACTGTGCCTAATGGACTTCTAATATACCGACTCCTTAATGATGACAGACGGCAGAACTAGGCTACGCCAAAACTCGCCTGCTGACTGAATGAATGAGGAAATCAAATGGAGTGTGTGGCTCTGAAAGAGGGCGGAGACAGAGAGAAACTTGAGGTTCATTGAGAAAAACCTGGTTAGGTTCATAGAGTCTGTTACTACGGTAATTGACCGAGAGCTTAAGTTGCCTCTCTCTCTGAAACAGACTAGAGTTACCCCTCTTTCCCTCATTTCAGGGTGAACAGACTGAGTTTTCACTAAACCTGCTTTGTGAAATGGACCCCTGCAAAAGATTTTGCCTTGAGAAGCATGTGAAAATACTGAAATGGGTGGCCTATGAACAGAGTTCATACCTCCCAGTCTAGGCAATGGGCACATAATGGTGTAACAGTTTACTGCACTATAGCTTATAGTATTGACTTGCAGTGTTTTGACCAGGTTTCAAAAGTTATACATCAGGGGTCTCAAGGGCGGGATGAATGCTGGAGGCTATGTGTTGAATCAATGGCAGACCACTTTCATATTTTTGGAGATGCCCACTAATTTTCCATATTAGCAAGAGATTGCCAAAGAAATTAGGAACATATTTGAAATCGAAGTTGATTGTTCTTTTGTTATATTGTTCTTGGGCAACACGGATCTCATGACCCATGACTGATACCTTTACATGGTACTTTTGGCTGCAAGCCAAAAGCCTACAATCAAGCCCACCTTCAAAGGACAACTGGATTGCAATTACTAACAAAATGTATTGCCTGCCAATAAAAAATAAAGTTTTTGTTTCAAAAAAAAAAAAAAAAAGGGTTATATTATATTAAAAAAAGTGCTGACTTGGAAGGTGAAGAATTTCTGTCAGACATTACATTTAGATGCATATTCAG
Source organism: Epinephelus cyanopodus (assembly GCA_026686955.1). Classification (NCBI taxonomy): domain Eukaryota; kingdom Metazoa; phylum Chordata; class Actinopteri; order Perciformes; family Serranidae; genus Epinephelus; species Epinephelus cyanopodus. Next base: position 37,269,486 of record CM048923.1, on the reverse strand, counting down.
ATGTTTTAACTACCAGCTGGGTCAGAAATAATGGCACTGAGAACCACAAAGTGCTTTTATGATAGGTTGTATTGTTGACACACTGTTCTTTGATGACTGCAGCATTTAAATGCATTCTGTGTAGAGGAGCATAATGTAATGACAGGAAGAGAACATACATCATTCCTTATTTCTGTATTTTTCAAAGGTTGTAATGCTAAATACAATGCACATTCTCTTCATTTTACCATTGTTTATTTTCATGTCATTTTGTAGATAAATCAGTAGAACTATATTTACCCCTTACAGTGTGAGTATGAAGGCAACACCTGTGTAATTAACACTACCTCTACTGTAACACTACACTCTAGACCTGAGGAGTGTTCCATTATAACTAAGAAAAGATTTAATAATTCCCCCTCACAGTGTTAACGTACTGACACTTCAAACAGTTAACACTTGTGGCATAGCAACGTGTTGTCATCCCAGGTTGTAAAATACCAACGCTTTCTAACGCCCCTCAGCATGTGACATACATGCCGAATGCACCCCTTGGCATCTAAGACATTGTAACTGGATATAATGGGTATATAATATACCCAAACTTACAAAGATACAAACTTAGGTCAGCATAAAAAGATTTTCATTCACAAAAAGTGTAGATTTCCTAGAGATTTCCTTTAATGAATTGCCTTATGCCTATACTGCTGGTTCTGTATTCTCTGTTGAACATCAGCTAAAAATATACATTTGTATACCTGCTTTTGACTGACTATTTTCTATATCCTGGGTAATAATCTTGTATTATTTAATATGTTATTTTCTGTCTTTCCCTGGTTTTACCCTTTATTGTGCAATTTCATTTATCTCCCATGTCTATTGTGAAATAATGAATTATGTCAAGAGGACCCTCATTGGCAGTATGTACTCCCTAACACCTTACCCTGATCTCAACCATTTTGCCTAGTGGTCATTTAATCTCTTTCAAGTAATGTTTGAAATACTTTGGATATAGTTTTAATTTGATCAATTCTATGCTTTTTTTTTTTTTTTTTTTTTTTTACTTCTGCAATTTTAGTAAGAACCTAGTTTTTTTTATCAGTTTTTCTCCAAATAAAAAAGTCTTTGTAGATGGTATTTCTCCCCTGGTAACTGAAAGACCACACCCCAACAAGGGGCTTGTGTAATTCAGTAGCCAGTCACCAATGATTTGGCACCTACCAAACCAAAATCATAAGGTTCCTGCTCTCCTTTTGTCTTCTGATGAAACATTTATGATCAAATGTTAAGAACCTTCCTTTCCTCCCACAAGCAGTCCTGCTCACCTGTTTTTAGTATATTGATAAGGAGGACTCAGTTTTACACACTTTTACAAAGCTTGTGTTTCATCTTGACTTTAAATAGGGATTTTTTTTTTTCAAAAGATGACAGACAAATAAATCAATGGGTGCCTCAGGCCTACTTCAGTCTGTTTCCATCACCACTACAACAACCAACAAGCTTCTAAAACTATAAAGAGTAAGTTGGATCCAAATAGAAAGAGAATGCTCCCACAACAACCCCAAAAAAGCTTCTTCCACATCTAAAGTTAAAAGCTTCTTCCACATCTAAAGTTAAAATTTTAACATCCATCAACTTTTTTTTTTAAATCCTCAGTGAAAGCTGTACATTTTTATTATATGTTGACATGTACAGTATAAGCAATAGAACATCCTGTGTACTTAAACCACAAATTATGTTCTTTCACTATATGATTAATTGAATGAAATGTTACTTATGCTTCCTCCTTGCCTTACAGTTGGCCAGACTTGTTAAAAAAGGGGCTGTGGCTCTACTGTAGTTCACCTAAGATGATGTGGAACACTGTGATCAGCCTGGCTGGTAAGCCAGGCAGATATTTTACCAGACAACCAAATAGTTAATAATTTAAAGGAAAAAAGTCAAGTCACTTAATGCTGCCGGTGGATGAGACTGGAGGGTGGCGGCGGCGGCAGCAGCAGCAGCAGCCTTGGCAGATTCCTTTGCTTTAGTTTTTTGTTTTTTCGCGGGGGGCTCCATAATACCTGGCCAGCATCGCCACATGATAATTTTTCTTACTTCTTCTTCTTCTTTTACAGGGGTTCAGAGCATGGAGGTACATTAACAATAGGTTAATAGCTCTCTCTGACGTATTACAAAAGTGGACAGCGATAAAACCGCGAGAGTGAGGCGGCCGCAGTTTTTAGAGCCAGGCACTGCAGTTGCTCTCCACCGACTGCACCGCCTGGCTCTCACCTGATCTAACAGCTGATTGGTTCAGATGTCGACTCAACAATATGATATTTTAGATAAACTACTCATTTTTGTTGAATTTTAGAGATTAAGATTGTATTTGTCTGATCTGAAGGTTTATTCTGTGAACAGAAAACATGTGTGACTGATGGTGAAGTTTAGTTGTCAGAGACTGAATATATTCATCATAAACTATACAGAGTCTACTGTACTATATTAATATTGGACGGTTTAATTATTGAAGTATTTAGCAACACAGAGACTGGTGGTCAGTGGGATGTGAGGATTCTTAAAATAACATCTGTACAGATGTGAAGCCCTGACTGTATCTGACTGAGCCTTAACAAAAGCTGTTGTCTTGTATTTTTTCCTCTGAAAGTATTAACCTTATAGTCAAACACAGTTTATTCAGCCTGTGTAGTTGAGGGGACAGGTCAAACTGACATGATGCTGATTTACAGGAGAATTCATGTCAAATGGAGGATAAACCATGAACATAAACTACAGATCACCTGTAAAGCATTTTAATAAATTAATATATCATAATTAAAACAACTGGAGACTGAGAACAAACTGATATATGGGTCTGATCACTTTTTTTAATGAATTGACATCATTCCAGACAGGATGTAAGTGTGTCTGTGACTTCCTGTACGAAGGCTGCTGCGGCTGGGTTTCCTAACTGTGCAGCCGAGCACCACAGCACCTCCACGGACTATTACATCCAGATGGTCCTGGTGTTTCCTCCACAGACTCCACTTCACTCAGCTGCCCTCAGGTGCCTGACATACCCGCTGCATCTTCCCACTTTAACCTAACAAACCGTGGCTCGGTGCTCTGGTTGGATCCAAATAGAGAGCCAGGGCTAGCTGGGAAGCTAGCAGAGGCTAACTGGCTGTGCTTCCCTCCAATCATGCTGCAGCTACACCCCGCTACACTCACAGCTGCGCCTCGCCAGCAAGCCTAACAGCTATCACCTCGGTGTGCTGTGTTAACGTCATGACTGACGCACTTACGTGACCAAAGATCGTCTCTGCCCGAAATACACATTACTCTGCCAGGAAACCAGCCGATACCAGCATAGTTCTCCAGTAACAAAAAATGCATTTTTCGCTGGTAAAAAAAAATAACTCGCCAGAGTGGCGAGTGGTCTTAAAAATTTAGCAGCCAGAGACAAAATCTGCCTGTAATTGAGAGGCGAGTGTTAGTTTTGGACCCTGATTGTGATGAGTTTACAGACATCTAATCAAATATGTTTGTGCATTTGGGTGATCTGTCAGATGACAGAAATCATAGATCTAGACATCCTGTAAAAGTTTTGTCTTTTGGAGTGGATGGGGGATCTGAACAAGCTTGACAAGCCCTAATACAAACCTAAGTCTAACCTGTATCTTAAAATCTTAAAGTCCTTACCCTCAAACAGACCTTTAAAGAAGTGACAAGCAGCAATTTCTAAAAATGTCCTCACTCTGTAAAACTGTGTTTTGGTCCTCACTATGTAGCAAGTACAAACACTCACACACACACACACACACACACACACACACACACACACACACTGGCAGGTTAAAACATAGGTGTGTGCTCTTTGACATCTCTATCTTCCGCTAGGGTCATTGTTAATATTTATTTCTGACCTCAGGGACTATTTCCTAGAGTTACTTGTGTCTTGTCATTGTTGGACAAAGTAAAGTCTGTGTCTTTCTTTCTTACCCTCAGATTGCAGTGCTTGCAAACCTCTCTGAGCTGCTGCCTGTATCCTCAGTATGTCTGCAGCTCTTTTTGTCTTTGTTGTCTCGTATTCTCTGGAGCCCTGTGCCCACCGCTCCACTCCCCCACCCCACCCCCACCCGTCTCCTCCATCCCTCAAGTCATGTAGATCCTTGCTCTCCTCGTCCTTCTCCTCCTCTTTCTTTCTGGTGAAGGGGAGAAAGGGTAACGTTTGGATTGGTTCAAACCGTATATCTGAGAAAAGGCCAGCCTGACATTTTACACAGCTGTTACATTTTATTACAGTGCATCTCAGTGTGTGTGTGTGGGTGGGTGTGTGTGTGTGTGGCTGTGTGAGTGTGTGTGTGAGGTCTGGAGGGACAAGCATGCATAATGAAAGAGGATATGGAGAAGGAAGAGAGATGAAGATATGGTTTATAGATTGAAGCATCCCGTCTCCCTCCATCTGCACCCTCTTCACTTCCACATCCTCTTTCTTTATTAACCTCATTCCTTCTTTTCTCCCATCATTCTTTGAGTTTCTCTGCTGCTTCCCATACTCATATCATGTCTTGTGGAATATTGATTGAGACGAGCAGGTTTCATGTCTGTTGGCAGTTCACTCCATTTTTTCATGTTTTCTCTACTGTCTTTCTCACATACAAGAACAGACAGAAACTCCCATATCGATATACTGTAAGTCGACAGTAATGCTTCCTGCGGGTCTGTGCTTTGATTCAAATTCCTTCACTTATGCTGGGGTTTGTGCTGCAGTCTGTTTGATACATGATCATTTTCTCATATTGTGTTAATTGAGACACTCATTTTGATTCATGTGAAACTGATGACACTTGATTTGGATTTCAAGTCCACATTAATAATTTCTTGTCAAAAACAATTTAAGCAGACCTCATTTTTCTGGCTGTTGCTTGTTTCATTAAGCCATCTATCCACATTATATGAACCCACGTGTTCAATAACGGTGTGCGTCTACTGGGACACAGTGCTGCGCAAAGATCATTGAGGAGATGGGAGGAAGGAGTTTATGAAGCTGTGTGTATGTGTGTGTGTGTGTGTGTGTGTGTGTGTGTGTCTGCTTATACATATTACATAGTGAGGAACAAAAATTGTATTTTAACACAGAGTGAGAACATTTTAGCTGCTCCTCACTTCTGCATAGGCCTGTCTGAGAGTTAAAACTTGGCTTTAGGGTTCAGGTTACAATTAGGTTTAGGTTAGGGTTTGGGTAAGGGGCTAGGGAGTGCATTTTGTTAATTAGGGTCCTCACAAAGATAGAAGTACAAAACTCTGTGTGTGCATGCTTGTGTGTGTTTGCACATGTGCCACACTGAGAGAGAGGCAGTTCATCTATCAGTCCTTACCTAATTGAAACTGGACCATGGGCCATTTCACCAGATCCGTGCCTTTTCTGTCTCCAGGGCATTACATGCATAAATATGCATGAACATCTGTATAATACGTTACATTATCAAGCAGAGTGTCCTGCACTTTGTCCTAATTGACATTTGAAGATACAACATGTAAAACCTTATTAAAAACTACCTAAAACACTGAAAGAAAATAAAAGGAGTTTAGCCTGTCCCCACTCAGAAATAGAACAGGTAGAATTCTTTTTTTTTGTTTGTTTGGATTATTATATTCCTCTATTTCCAATTTGGATTTCATATATTTTTTTTCTGATTGGAGCTTCATAATATTTTAGTAAAGGTACAGTGAAGTCGTGTCCTGAGGTTACACACATTCTGCAAATCACATAATCAACAGAAAGTATCATCATGTAAGTCTCCAGAACATGGATGTATGAAGAATTCTGGATATAGCGTTGAAGGTGGGACCCTGTTTATTCCTATGAAAATTGCTCAGTGGCACATGCAGCCAAAAAGCTCAACTGCCATGTCTATAAATACCCAGATAATCAGCGCTGCAACCACATGATTGGGCCCATAGGGCAAGCACACTAGCGCCAAGCCAGCTACTTGTAGTTTTGTGCTCTGCCAACTTGAATGGGGGATTAAAAATAGTGAATCTTTAGTCTCTCCTAGACTTTCCAAATGTAATCAGACTGAATAGATCAAATCCTTATGGTGTAATGACTTATTTTGTGGGGTTGTGATGCTCAAAATAATGTACCATTTGGCCACTATGTCAAACTGGCTTCAAGGCCCAAGACATGTCTTTGTGGCCTGCTCCTGAAGGCGGTGGGAAGACGTTTGTTCTCTTACTTAATTTTCTGTATACTTGATATCATATTGTAAGTATGACTGAAAATGTCAATCTCAATATATCGTCCTGTTACCTAAATCATTTCATAGAACTCATTATGTTTTTGTATCCAGGCATAGTTTTGGTAAACTACTTGAAGGTGTTCTTATGCTATTAGCACTGATGTCATGTGGCTGCATTTAATGTATTTCCTAATGCTAGGCTTAAAAACTCAGTACTGTTACTTTCAGCCCTGTTACTCATATGAACCATATTCCATTGAGAAAACTATTGAAACAAAATAAAAAACAAACAAACAAAAAAATTGCCTGAGATTGACCATAACACATTTTGAATATCTAAACATGTAAGTCGTTAGATGCAGCGCTGAAATGAGTTAAAGAATTAAAATTCATTTTGAAAAGTTATATGCAAATGGCACAGATTTCACAGAATGTCCCTTGTAAAAGAAAGAAAGAAAGAAAGAAAGAAAACTTTGAATTGCATGTGTTGCATGTATTTACAGAGAGCGTGGGTTAAGTTATTTTACCTACCAGGGCATGGCTGTTTGATTTTTTTCATAGTTCTTCCTCTAATAAATCAGTCTGTTATATGGAAGGAATAATTATTACTTTTAGATAATATCATTCCACTAATAGTCTGACTTGCCAAAGGAAAATTACAGCCTTGTGTTTTTGTAACTTAGGGCAGTATGGTATTAAATTTGTGTTGTCAATATCTCAATAAACCTTGCAATAGAAGTAATTTTACCATTCCAACAATTACAAGACGCTGTAGCCTGTGGCTAAAACGGTGGAGGGTCATTAAAGGGAAAATGCAATTCTAAAAAAAAAAGGTTATATCAATTACTTTTACCTCTGCTATTCGGGGAAGTCTGGTCATAATTAAATGCTAAAAGAAGAGGAAAACTGACAACAAGAACTGAATATTAAGGGAAGTGGAGATGGTCAATTTAAATGCTTAGTTAGACTGAGATGTTTCATCAGAGACCAGATGCTGTATGAAAACAATGTTCCCGCTGTGGCCAATCAGCATTGCTGATTAAGTATGCTTTAAGTGGGCTATGTTAACCAATTTCACTAGCTTCTCTGGTGTTTCTATGATTTCAAGTTGAATATAAAATGTGTGATATTAACAATAAACCAAATGATTAATGTGAAAGGGTTGCTAACACTGCTGAGAATTAGTGGTTTAACACATTTACACAGCTTTTAATATATTTCAGCTCACTGCTTGGGTTTAGATGCATATTTAAATTTAGGGCATTCCTTTCAAGGTTTTCAAATGAAAATGGCTATTTAGCTGTTGTAAAAAAGCAGTGATATAGGTTAGAGCACTGAAAATAATAACTACTTGCCATCAGACAGCCCTTTCTGATGGGGAACTGAAGCTGTTATATTGCTCTTTTCGAACCCACCAGAGTCCTTTGACAGTAATTAAACTAAATGGTCAGTTGAGGCAGCAGTAGACCAACAACTTCCATGTTCGTTACTTTAAGGCCCAAATTTATGTGGTGTCAACAGTGGTGCATTGCTTAGCATCTTCGCTGTTTAGGGGTTTAGACAAATATAGGTTATTTGGAAGACTGATAACACAACATTTAAAAAAAAAGTTTGGCTTGGTTATTAAGAGGTGCATTAGGTGGGCTAGGGGGTTTATATGTATCAACATCATCATGCAGGAAATGTTTTAGATGGATTTGCATAAATAGCATTTGTATGTCTCCATGAACCACTCAAGTTGCAGTTACAGTTTACATCCAGATCTCACCAGACTCATATGTATCCAGTAGCCAGTGAAAAGAACCTACAAATTCTAAAACCTAGATGCTTCTCACACATCTTCAACCCAACAGCACAGAAGATCTACACATTCACCACCATTTCAAGATGACACCCAAGATTTGTGGCACCAATATAGTATCTGACCAAATGTCTCCCCTTCTTCTCCTGAGATATGATGTTGAATAATGGGCAGAAAAGGGTTTTTGCAGAACGTTATGATGTCAGAGTGAAGTTGAACTTTAACCTTTTGGATATAAAATGGCATCACTTCACAGTTTATACCATTTGACATTTGTATGAAATGTTCCAATAATTTGCTTTGAAGTCTTAAATTATGGCCAAAAACATGTTTTTTGAGGTCACAGTGACCTTGACCTTTCACAAACCAAAATCTAATCAGTTCATCGTTGAGTCCGAGTGAATGTTTTTGCCAACTTTATGAAAATTCCCTCAAGCTGTCATTTAATATTCAGTTCATGAAAATGAGATAGACAAGGTGAAAGTGACCATGACCTTTTACCTTTAATCATTAAATTCTAATCAGGTCATCACTAAGTCCAAGTGGACATTTGTGCCAAATTTGAAGAAATTCTCTTAAGATGTCACATTCATGAGAATAGGATGGATTGACAGCTATCGTTGGCACGTAGACATGATAAAATAATTGATTCTAAAAGAGAAAATATTTTAAATGAAGGGGCATATTAACCTAATGGTGGCAATCAATGGAAGTTAACACATATACCAAATTCATGGCAACCTAGTAAGTAGTTGTCTTATGAGGTATCTTGCTGTTTGTCAATATCTTTTATGCCTTATCTTCTGTTGTTTTATTACTCTGTAAGGTACTCTGAAATGTTTTGTTTTGAGATTATGCCCTGCAAATACACTCTGTTGGTGTTTGCTGAAGTGACCAATCAACTGACAAAACAACACTTGAGGCAACATCAGGCACAACACAGATCTGGCTTTAACTCTGGACTCTGAACTCTTTGTTGATGCACAATCTATGATCACCATAGAATTACTTCATTTAATACACTGGCCAAAACAAAGGATTTATGTAGGAATATAGGAAGTTATGTAACATTCACTGGGTCTCTTACATCCGTTGTATACAAGCCTTTTAAACTGGAGGCTACTGTTTTAAATGTGCACAGACAGTGTCCCAGTGGTCTTCCAAGCCCTTATCAAAGTCTTCTAACAGGCAGGCTGCCCAGTCCATGTTTAGCAAGTCCAGGTATTTCTTTTGCCAAGAATCCCTAGTGAAGCAGGCTGTTTTACGCTCCTTCCAGTTTCGAAGAATTACTGTTTTAGTAGATCAGCAACCCCACATCCATGGGCAGTCGACAGTGAATCCAACATTATTGTCCAATTTCAGGCCCAGCAAGCATGCTTTGGGAAATTAACACTAAGAACACTGATGGCCTGTGGACATGCCACCCTGAATATGCCTGATCTAATTCAAAATTAAGCGACAACACTGCATCCGGCAGCGGCACAACGAGCTGTGGTGTAATCCCTCAGGGCAACTTAACACTGTCAACATTTTATCCACTTAAGGTTCTTGTTTTCACAAATTTTGAGTCTCTTTGTTGTTGTTTCTGACCACATCTCATTCAATGAGAAATCTTGTTCTGGTGATAAGCTGATTTTAAAATGTGGACAAGGCCTTTAAATTTGATGGCCATCAGTGTTTGTTTGAGCCAGAGTATATTGATAAAGAGCTCCTAAGAGACAACCATGTCATACTAGTTTGTCGAAAAGTTTGTCCATACCCATCTGTACCAGTAGTAGTCGATGTGCTTCAGATAACTAGTAACATTTGGTGTAAAATAAGAAAACAAACTATCAGTATGTGATTCTTTCCACTGATATTGACATAATAATTTTTAACTAGCGTATGTACTACAACAGCATAACAGCATTCCTGAAATTCCTAGTTTTGTTGTGCCACCCCAAGAGTTTCAGTGGCCCCATCTGGTCACCCCTAAACATTAAATCTGAGGGCACCACTGCTCAGGCATAATCTTTGTCACTGTTGTTCTGGAACATTAAAACCACTAAAAATTGTTTCAGTTTGGATGTTACAGTCTCTTCTTTTCTACATGTGGTTTGGAGTTAATAAAGTGAGACATGGTGCAGCTGTTTGCTGTGGACACTGAGATGAAAACATCAGATCTGTGTCAAATGAGAGAGATAAAACCAGAATTGGGACACTTTGAGCTGCAGTTTGAATAGAACTACAGAAAATCCAATCTGTCAGCAACACTATAATGGATTATTTTATTCCATCTACTCTGAGGTCCTTGAATAGTTTGTAGCAGCATGTCACTCGCCCTACATGCTCTGATCTGTTGTGGCTTTTTCAGCGGATTTATACAGCCAGTGCTTTTATTGTGCCTGTATTGTTTTATTTTTTGGGCTTCTGACCCTGCATGAAGAGGAAATATTGTTGATTGGACTCAGTCAGAATACTGTGGGCTTAGACACCATGGCAGGACGTTGTAAATGGAAGCCAACAGGCCGTGTAGGCATCAGACCACATTCTGAATTGGAGAACAATCCAACTCTGTGGGGACGGGAAGACACCATTTATGAGAAAGAAATGCAGTGATTTCTCCAGACAGAACAAAGCATAAAAAGCCTTTCTTTGTGTGTGAATATGGAAATAGGGCAGTGCAGTGCAAGGGTCCTCTGAGACACTTTAATTATGAATAGAAAATGAGAGAGAAAGAGCAGAGAATATGTTTTTTTTTTTCCTTTTGCTCTCACTGATGTCTGCGACAATGACACTAGGACATGTTTTTGTAGGAAATGAAAGCGATATGCTTTGGTATGTCTGATGGAAATACAATGAAGGCTAGGTCACAGTGGCACTGTTCCCAGTGTGCAGACCACCCACTGAGTGAGAGTGAGGATTCATACACAGCACATTAAGAGCAACGCACGTCTTTGTTGCAGGTCAGTGTGAAGTGTTTACATGTGATGTCACAGGAGGAGCTAGTTTATTTCTCTGTGTTGAACATCTTGACAGGAGAGTTCAGCCAGAAGGCCACACAGGCCTGTGCTTTTGTTTGCTTTCTTCCACCATAGTGTTAGTTCCATAAACAACAGCAAGATAAAAAAAATCACTAAGGAACGCCAGATAGGGGTTGATGTGGACATTTTATCATCTGGATAGTTCCATACTGAGAGAACTTCATGCATTTCTTATATACAGTATGTGACATTTGTCATTTATCAAATACAGTTCTGTTTACAGCTGCATGTTAAACATATGGGGTATAATGTGTGTTGACAAGGTGTGAAATATGGTATAATATGATTCAAAAGCTAATTTGATTCATGATTCATGCTTAAGTGAACCTTTTTTTATTGCATAAACATACAGCAATTCATGTAATTTTTGTCAAACTAGTGTTTCAAAGTGGAAACCAAAAGGGCAGGTTGAGAGGTCACTAATGGAGAAAGAAACTATTTTTACCCCCCAAAATGTTGGTGTGCAGGCTGCCTACAATTGTTAAGTTGACTAAATTTGAGAAGACAAGTTGAGTCATTTCAAAATTACCCCAACTTGTCTCCTCAGATTAGGCCAAGTTAAAATTCTGAGGAAGCCCAGAAAATACATTTTTAAAGCTATTTTTTTTTCTAAATATTCATAGGTCAAATCTAAATCTGCAGTCAAAGATGGGCACAAATACATCAGAAAGTATCTTATCACAAATTAAAAATTCTTGCAGCTCATCAAATAAAATACAAAATACTGATATGAGAAAACAAATTAAAATACAAGTCATTTGTAATTTAGAAATAGAGACTACATTCTATACTAACTGATATCACATCTTAGGCAATTTTGTAGTCTCAGTGTGGGTCTGACCTTAGCATTGTTTTGAGTATGAGAAAAATCTCATTTTAAGAAAGTAGCCTTTAATGATATGTATTGGAAAATTCCATACATTTTTAGACAAAAAAAAAAAAAAAAAAAAAAGACAGTAGGGCATTTTTTTTAAATAATAGATGCCACAATTCCTTCGTTGATTACTTACATTAAGACAATTTTTTTTTTATATTAATTTTTTTTTTATTTTATGTTTAAATATGCAAATGAGGCAGAATCTAATCAGAAATCTGGACGAAAATAAACACTTAAATGTGTATTTTGGACATTTTCTTTCCACTGGTCTGAAATAAGAAATGAAAGCAAAGTAGTCCAAAACCTCAAAACTGACCAGTGCTTAAAAAATTGTGTTTTTCAAGCTTTCAACAGCGATTAATGTGTAAGTAAGTAAATTTCTAAGATCTCCAACTTTAGAGGCAAGCAATGGGGCAAGTGCAAAAGATATTACAACAGAGTATGATGCAGTACAAAGTAGTTGAAGAGAAAGAGAAGCACCACCCCTCCCTTTCCCCAAATACAACAATGAAAAAAAAAGTCTCCCTTGTGTCTCTCCTAACACTGCAGTCCAGGAGAACTCCATGAAATACAATAGCTTACAATGAGACAGGACATGTCATGTGATTCATCTGCGTCTGTCTAATTGTTGTACTTTTTTCCTCTACAGTTTAAACTTGGTATAAAAATGTGTCTTACTGAGAATAAGAGGACATATTTGATACATCCCACTTTTTTTCTGCCCAGCAAAATACAAATTACCCAATTCTAAAAAGTACTTAAATACATATTAAATTACATTTAATTGAAATACTGCCTGTCTGTGTCTGGAGTGGCTGTCAAATAAATACAGTGAAGTAATATGTCCATCAAAAATGTAGTGGAGTTGAGGTATATAAAGTAGTATACAGTGGTATACTCAAGTAAAGTACCTCAAAATTGTACAAATTGTAGTACTGGAGTAAAAGTAATTTGTTCTAATGTAAACTGCAAATGCAGATCATTTACATATGATCTGGTATTGTCCAACGACAGAGTGTTGTGATTGTATCCTTAAAATTACCTCAGAAACTAAAGAAAATAATTTTCCACGGGATGCTAATATAGTGATGGTTAATTGCTGTTTTACTTTCAGGTGGACCTAATTATATTTTACAGTCTGACGTATACTTTCAGAACAATACTAGTCAGGGCTTTGGTGGGAGGTTACTTGTCTTTTTGTGTTGCGTGTTAATCTTAATAGAGTGTGCATTACATGATTTTCTTTTGCACTTAAAATTATTATTATTATTTTGTTGTTTGTATTAGTTTAAATGAACACTATTGGAAAATTTTAAATACAGAACAATTGTGCTCTGCCTGTGTGCTCCCTACCGACTGGAAAGAAATTGGTTTGAATCATTTTTATCTTTTAAATGAAACTATATATCTAAGAAGACAATCCCAGTACATTCTTTTTAAGTAGTAGTAGAACTTTAGGCGATTGTAAAAGAAAGGGACGGACATTCCAAATTAGCTCAGGCTATAAATGCTGTGGTATATTGCATTGGTTTATGCTTCATATCTGTCCATATTCAAAATAACATTAAATAAATAATGTTGCATGTTTGCTGGGATTTCAGGAATGTTCTGGGCCAAGTCCATCAATAAGAAGTTGCACTCACCACAACAGCAAGGGGAAAAAGTTTTCTCCCTTAGAGCAGGGCTTGTTGTAGGCCAGAGTGAAGCCTTTGTATTTTCTCTTTGTGTTTGAATAGGAAGTCATTATTAGAACAACCTGGATACAGGAGAGGAGAACAGATGTGTAAACAAACATTAAAGTCTTCAGCTGCTCTGATTGGGGTTGGACATGAAATATTCACCAATAGGTGTGCGTGGCGTGGCACTCGGCTCTCAGCCAGGACACTCATCATTCCACATCTTTGTCTCCTTCCACAACACACCACCACTTCCCTATTTAATGGAAGAAAAGCACTAGATGAGCCAGATGGCCACAGCTCCCAACCACCCCAATCCGCATGAAATATTCAGCCAGGATCTGCAATCTTTATGATTGTCTTAAAATAGCAAAGAAAATAAGCAAACACCTGTTTATAGGTTTAGCTGCCCTCCCCCCAAAACACCCTTCCTCCCTTGGGTGCCTAGGCCTTGCAATGCTTTTTTTTTTTTTTTGTATGTGTGTTAACTGCATACAATGACATTTGTTAACTGTTTATAGTACATGGCTATAAATTTACACAGCTCTTACACAAGTGTCACATTTTGCCCTCATGTCATATATTATTCATTATACCTTCCTCCCTTTTGAAAGATGGGACAGGCCATTTATGTGTACTTAGTTTTGGGTTTGTTTAATTAAAGTATTGCTGGCCCGTGTGTTTGTGTGTGTGTATTTATATATAGTTTACTTTCAATTCAGGAATTTAAATAAATAAGTAAGCAGCAAAAATTTGACAGACTAAAAATCACTTATACCATACAATACAATCACTTCGTGTTGTAATATTCGTTCGTTCGGCCTTTGCTACAAACCATCCCATCCTTGTATAACCAGCTTTCTACGTTTCCAGTGGTTGTTGGCCTCCGCCAGGGTTGTCCCTTGTCACCGATTCTGTTTGTGAAATTGATGAACAGAATCTCAAGGTGCAGCCGGCGGGAGGAAGGGGTTCAGTTTGTGGACCTCAGAATTGCATCTTTGTTCTTTGCAGATGATGTGGTTCTGTTGGGTTCATCACACCGTGACCTCCAGCATATACAGGAGCAGTTTGCGAAGTGCTCGGGGTGAGAGCTAGCACCTCCAAGTCTGAGGCCATGTTTCTTTGTTGGAAAATGGTGGATTTACGTCTTTTCCAAACAAAGTAGTTCAAGTATCTCAGGGTCTTGTTCACGAATGAGGGTAAAATGGAGCGTAAGATGAACAGGCAGTTTGGCCTGGCGTTAGAAGTGATGCAGGCACTGTGCTGGACTGTCTTGGTGAAGTGGGAGCTGAGCTGGAGGGCGAAGCATTCGATTTACTAGTTCATCTATGTCCCAACCCTCACCTATGGCTTTGGGTAGTGACAGAGAGAATGACATCATGAATACAAGTGGCCAAAATGAGTTTTCTCCATGGGATTGCTGACCTTGGAATAGAGCAGTTGCTTCTTCACGTCAAAAGGAGCCAGCTGAGGTCCTGAGCACCTCCTGTTATACATTTTCTGGGCATATCCAGTGTGTAGAAGGCCCTGAGGCAGATCCAGAATACACTGGAGGGATTATACATCATCTGGCCTGAGACCATCTCCGAACCCCCCCAGGAGGAGCTGGGAAACATTGCTGAGGACGGGACGTCTGAAGTACTTTTCTCAGCCTGCTGCCCCCTTGACCTGACCTGGAAAGATGGATGGATGGATGGCAAACTGCAAACTGATGGATGGATGGCAAACTGAGACATTGCTGTCTGCCTGGATTTTCTTATTTTCTTCTTAGTTTGGTTTGTTTCAGGAGGTTTCTAGGCACAGAAACCATTTGGTTAGCGTTAGTAAAAGATGTTTTGGCCTAAAATACCCAGTTTAATCACTACAAACACAGATGGCAATGTTCCAAACTTACTGTTTCGAGGACATACAAAACAGTCAAGTTGCACTTACAAATTAAAGACATGTCTGTGAAAACATGAATGCTTCCCCCAGTCAACATAGAAGATCTGTACAATCAGCACAATTTTAGGTGGACACCCTTCATTAATGTCACCACTTCAGTATCTGACCAAAGTCTCCCCTTCTGTTCCTGAGTTATGACTTTAAGTGATTATTTTTTTGGGCTTTTTTGCCTTTAATATAAAGGACAGTGTGAAATGGGGAGACAGAGAGAGTGGGGGGACGACATGCAGCAAAGGAGTGCAAGCCGGAGTCGAACTCGCAACCGCTGCAGCGAGGCATCACCTTTATACCTG
Source organism: Epinephelus cyanopodus (assembly GCA_026686955.1). Lineage (NCBI taxonomy): Eukaryota > Metazoa > Chordata > Actinopteri > Perciformes > Serranidae > Epinephelus > Epinephelus cyanopodus. The sequence continues at coordinate 37,253,666 of CM048923.1, read as the reverse complement.
GGGCGCCGGCATTATCCACTAAGCTACCGACGCCCCCAGAAAAGTGTTTCTGCAGAACATTATAATGTCAAAGTGAAGTTGACCTTTGACCTTTTGGATATATAATCATAATCACTTGATCATTTTATCCTATTAGATATTTGTGTGAAGTTTTGTCATAGTTCGCTTATAAATTATTGAGTTTTGATCAAAAACATGTTTTGTGAGGTCACAGTGACCTTGGCTTTTGACATTCGACCACAAAATACTAATCAGTTCCTTCTTAAAGCAGCTGTGCAGAACTTTTTACCATTAATAAAACTGTCCCTAGTTCGTATCACCCCCCCTTGGAGATATGCATATTTATTTGAACCCAACAGCAACAAAAAAGCCTTTCTCTATATGGCTATTTAGCGTAGCCTAGCTCGGGTCGGACACACAGCGGAAGTCAGAAAACCAGAATACGGCACCCGAGGCGGAAGTGATTCTGCTCGCCCGCAGCGTCCCGCAGTGATTAAACCACAGAAGAAGAAGGAGCCGTGTTTACAGTGTTCTTCAAGGAAGCAGTACGTAACGGGCATTGCTGAACACATAACACCTAACAGTTTCACCAGAGATGTATCTATGAGCACTTGGTGGTACTTTTGATGTCATGGCGGATAATGAAGGAGCATCATGTAAAATTATCTGTGACTGTGACCATGAACACAAATATACAGCAGGCAGTTGTCCTCAGTTTATAAGAAATTCAGAGCTACACCAGAACATTTATGAACAGGTCTTACTTTACTGCTAACTTGTGTGTAACGTTAGAATGTTAGCATGTTTCCACTAATTACTTGGACTGACCTAACGTTAGTAGCGTTAGCTTTGCAAGCGAAGGCTGCAGGTAACAGCTTTGCTGTGTCAGGATTATGTTATGTCTTCACTGTGTATCTTCACATAAAAGAATACTCCGACGATTTGAGAGTTATGCCCTTTCTCCATCGTTTTCATATTGAGACAACATGATCAATATCTTTTTTGTGTCTGTACGTCCAGTGGCTGGGTCTCAGCATTTAGCATTGCGCTGATAGAGGGTCAGTACGTCCTGCGCTGTGATCTGCGGAGGGATACACCGGTGAGCAGGCACAGACGTAGCTTGTAAACAAAACTCATTTGTTTATTTTGCCTGGCAATTTTTCCGGATTTTAGCAGCTGCAATGGACGACTTTGAACACTATTTTGAAGAGTTTCTTGTAGCGGACACAGATCCAGAGCCATACCTATTTGAGCCGGAGCATATAATGAGGAACTCCATGTGTTGAATGCTGAGCAGAGATGAGAGAGGCTGAATCCTCCGCTACTATTTTCCTGCACACAGTGCACAGATTCGGTGCTGCCATCGTTGGGTTGATATATCATCAGGAAGAAAACCGCCGCAGAGAGTGCATCACAAGGAATGAAAACTTTGCAGCAATCACTAATCCTAGCGTGACTGAAACTTTTTTTCATGTTCCTAAGATGAACTGGAAAAAACACTCCAGGCCTGCAGGAGCTGATGGACAGCTTTCAGTCGGGTGAGTAATATCGTCCGTGTTGTCTCTTTGTTTGTTTTTACCCGGGTGACCTAGCGTACCTGTCCCAGAGCCAGTTGCAGTTGTTGCTCACCGGTGTATCCCTGCGTGCAATATGAAAATGATAGAGAAAGGGCATAACCCCCAAATCGTCTGAGTATTCTTTTCACATAATAATGCAGACTCAGCAGATGACTTGTTAACTCTTTATTCCTCCTTACACCGAACGTACACGGCTGCTTCTCATTGTTTCCAGTAGCACAACAATGGTTACTACATTACCCAGAATAACTTGAGGCTCACACTATTACGGTAGCCTTAGCAGCTCAAAAAACACAACAGATTAGATTAGATCAGAACAGAAACACGACAGGAGAATTTACTGAGTAATTTTGCTGTTTCCACTAATTACATGGACTGACCTGACACTAGTTAATCCTCTCGCTCTCCAAAACAAATGCATGCGGTAATTTCCGGCTTTATGACACCAGGCTGTGGGTGTCATACCGCTTTGACCAAAGGGAAACTCCCTCAAGGCCTTCTTCTGATACTGTGTTTAAAAGAATGAGACGGATGCAAGGTCACAGAAACCTTTGACCACCAAATTCTAATCAGGTTGTTTTTAAATTTAAAGAATTTTCTTCAGGGTGTTCTCATAATATTGCATTCACAAGAAACATAACACCTCAAACCACAGCTATTGCCGGTGCAGAGGCATATAAACCATGCTTTTGTTGGTCTTCAACGGTAGTGTTCAGCTTAGATGTCACCAGATGTCACCAGACTGTTTCACTCCCAGTTTGTCAAATACCACCACTTTGTTAATGATTTTGGTATTTAGATAACGACGTACAAAGACGTTTTTCATGGCGGTTTTGATACGTGCTGAGCAGAGGCTATTTCTGCTGCCACTGGCAACTATTAAAGTGTCATGCTTGTATGTTTTCCTACTAAAAGTAACATAACCCATGTATTTTGAAAGGCTGCGATCAAGTGACCAATGCACTAACGGGAGTAAACAAGGAAGCAGTCCTAGGTGGTCTTGTAAGGAGGCAGGCCGGGGTGATGGATACGTTACAGAAACACAGACTTTTCCCCAGGTGTATCTTCTGTTCGGGACCAAATGAGCTTTGAATTGATGTCACACAATCCACCATCTCCTCCTCTGTTGCTGATGAGAAACTCAGCTCTTATATGTATAATCTGAACAATGTCATGTATGAAACATGCATATGCATCATATCCATGGTTTGCAGACATGTACAATGCCAACATGTAATTCTGGTGACTGCGCTGGTTTAGTTGTATTCAAGTGTGTCTTTATCCAAGAACAGGTGCATTAAGGGGAGCTTGGCTGTCTTTTGTGTAGGCCCATGCAATTAAATATAACTGGAAAAAAAAACCAAACCACGAATTGCAAATGAGTTGTCTAAGTGTATCAGTGCATCAGACCCCACAATTACATCAACAGTGTTTTTTTTCTTTCATCCCTAAATTCTCCCACCTTCCCTGCTCTCTGCTGACAAACATCTTTACAAGTATTCAGTGAAACACTGTTGGCATCTTCACCGTTGCCTGAGTGAAGACATGTTTGAGCATGTCGTGGGTAAAGTTCTGCATCTAGTCACCCTACTTGTGTGTGTGCGTGTGTGTGTGTGAGTGTTCGGCCTTAATAACACTACCTTATTCCTCTGAGAGTTCTCTATTCAGAATCAGTGGGGACTGGGATCTCTCTCTCTTCCCTCAGGGGAGGCTTTTTTTCCCCAAAGACTCGCTCTTCTCCCCAAGATTGCGATGATGAACAACAACACATAACACCTAGAAAGTAGGCCACAAGCATGTACAATCAGTCCTCCCTCCAGTCAACTTTTGTTGAGGAGAAATGGGAGGTAGCAGATGGAACTGTGGAATGCTGCGCTTACACAGGGAAGAGTTGTGTCTTTGATAGGATAAAAACAAAAACATTTCTTGAACTGCCTGTTGAACTACCTGCTTTCTTGCAACCATCAGGTAAAAACTCTTAGAAAAAAAGTGTTGAAATGTAGTCTGCTGTCTTCTTAAGTAACACGATGTCTCTTACTTTTTACATTTAACAAAGTAGTAACAGCAGATTTTGGGATAACAGAAAGCCTCCATAAAAAACAGGGGTTGAAGCTTGGTTATAAGTGGGGTAAAGCAGGGCACAGTGAAGTCAGGGGTTTTACAATGCATAAATATACTTTACTGAATTAAAGAGCACATGATGATGATGCAGCCCAGTTGCCAGAAAGAAAATGTTGGAAATGTTTTGCAGATTATGGATCTGTTACAGCTGTACCTTTCTGTATAGGATTAGCATTTCTAAAGAGATTTAGTATATGAGCTCACTTGTCATCTGGAGGTGGAGGGGATGGTGGATGACATGCCACATAGGCAAGACCAAGATCAAAAAACACCAAAACTGGTAGAGTCATTATGTTTGCATACAGTAATATATTACATTTAGCAGTAACAAAGTAATATAATGCTTTACCAATGGGATTTTGGGTCATATTATTATAATTAAAATCCAGGAAGAGGAAGGTTATTTAAGTGTGGGGGTGGCCTATTTGAATCCCTTTTGTTTGAGACCATGCTGCAAGGTGAGTGTGTTTGCTGATCCTGTGAAATAGAGTGTGGTGAATGTGCTAGGAAAGGTAGTATCAGCACTGCTTCTACCTGGAGCTCGCATGTACGGAGCCTGGGTTTGGTTGAAGGTGGCAGTGCTGTTTGGGCTGAGAAAGCCACGTGTAAGTAAGGTTAAGGAGGTTATTGGGTTGGTGTGGACAGCAGTGAGACCTGGCATTAGTGGAGTGTCTCTGGGACGCCAGAGGTCACTGTCTAGCCTCCTGGAGGTGTCATGGGACCAACTAGACGAAACACTGGTGAAAGGAGGTTCCCACCCGATGACCCCAAAAACATGTTAGTTATCACTGCTCACTGGTCTGTATAGTTAAGCCTTGCCATAATAGCTTATCATAGGGCTTAGGAGGTTATTCACTGAGTGCTGATCCTTTTCTAGAGCACAAACTTTTTGTGTTTATTTGAATATCATTTACAATGTCATGTCACCATCCAAAATAAACTGTTTCTTGTTTTAATTTTCCGCTTATTCACACTGATCCACACTGGTCCACTTTCACCCGTGTGCCACCAGAAAAAATATTGGGTAAACGTTGTTGTGTGTTTTAGTGTCATTATACACTACATCAGTGGTTTTATAAAGTTTTTGTGCCCAAGGCACACCAAAGGGCAAGCCAGAATGTCAATATGTATCTGTGCATAACAGCTTCTATAACACGTTATCACTCTTATCATGACGTTTGACAATAACAGTGAAACATGGTCCCATTTATGGCTTTCTCCTTTTAAATACTATCATCCCCCAATTAGGACTTTTGATGTGTCACACACTTAGAATTCTTACACATAAATGACAACAATGTTTTTTTAATTTTTTTAATTTATGATCTACCAGGACCTGACAGAAGTCCAGCATCCACAGCAGCCGTTTGTCTCACTACTCCTTGCTGTCTCTCATGTGGTGCTGCTTGTCACAACATGAACTGATTTGAAGAGGCAGACATGTGAATCATGGCTTCTTTTTTCCCTCGAATAATAACAAGCAATTTTGTGTAGGATAAATATCTGTTCCCATCACATTATTTATGCTTTGCCGAATAACCTATTCAGATATGTGCCTAGAGCGCATATCTACCATGACCTCAGTTTCTCTCATCTGTTCAGCGAAATAATCCCAATTCAAGGTCCACTTACTAGCTTCCTGTGAGCTTTCAGCCCAGTCATTGGTAAATGGAAATTGCAGTGGAACATTGGACATGTGATAACGGGTAGTTGTCGAACTTTGATAGAATAAAAATATTATCAAGTCATATCATGCTCTTTGCCTGCTCTCTATTGTACATTCTAAAAGTTTGTGTTCCTGTTCTTAACACCTCCCTAATATTAAACATGTTTTTTCCCAACTTACCACTAGTGTGTGTGTGTGTGTGTGTGTGTGTGTGTGTGTATCTGTCTGTGTGTGTGTGTGTGTGTGTGTAGGTGTGTGTGTGTGTGTGTGTGTGTGTGTGTGTGTGTCTGTGCTCATGACCTTCTGATGTAAAGCCCCGGGGCAGGGCAACAGCCATCCTCTGACCTTAGCAGAGTTTGGAGAGGTTCAGTCCCCTGGCTATGGACCATCAGTCTGCAGAGAGGCTGATGGTGGTGAGAGGGGGCACTCAGAGGGTGTATGTCTGCTCTATCATTGATCCAAATGGCCATTTTGTCCAGATATGAATACAGAAGTGTAACCAAACACTGAGCTCAGTCCCATCACAAGACTGGCCTGTGGTAAAGGTCAGACACATATTTGGTTAAAGGCCAGTTCAACTCTGAAACTCACGGGGAATGTTTTACTTGGTTGTCACACATTAACTTTATTGACATCAAGGTATAGGTAAGACGTTTAACATGCTTGAAAGTTTTAGTCCATGGAAAGCAGTTTGTTTTAAGCTTTAGAGCTTTCTAACTGAAAATGCTGCACCAAAGTGTCATATTGTTTAAAAGTGTCTGAAATTTTCTTTCCAATGAGGGAATCAGGGGTCTGCATCTGACCATTTTCTTGCCACAACAGACAATTTGACCATTATGCCCACTTCATGCAGCGATTGGCCCAGACAGGGTTTGAATTTCTCTCTCAAGCTGTCTTTTCATTCCTAACACAACTACTTCTGTCGCTTTTCACTCAAACAAGGACAAATGTTCTTTGTTCTTTTGGATGGAGGTCAGTGGGATGCTTACAGGCTTTTCACATGTGGACATCCAAAACAGGTAGAAATCATATTACGTCTGTGGGTTTATACTTAGAATTTTACAGGGTGTGATTACATACAGTGTCACTGGAACAATGCAAGAGGACATCAACTGATGCAGATTTTCTGCATAGCAAGAGTTGCAAATTGAGGCATAGATGTGTCTGCACGTTTCACCCTCAGCAAAACATTAGTGCTTATTCTGAAATGATGTGATTTTGCTTGAGGAACGGAAAAACAAGAGGCAGCCCAGTCGCCAGAAAAAAATGTTGGCATTGCACGTTTCTGCAAACCACAAATATGCTACATTTCCATGTTTTATACACAATGTTTTTACAACAATAACGTATATGAGCTAACTTTGTCATAAGGAGATTGTGGACGGCATGTCACTCAGGAGATGCCTGTCATGCTGCAGACCACTGTTCGAGACCAACAAACAACACAACTGTCATTTAGTAAGTCATTGTATGTTTTCAGCAGCTTGTTAGGCACTACATGTAAGTGTTTTGTAGCTACCAGTCACTGTTTTTCCAGTGGTAATAGGGCAATGATAAGTACTTGTTTAATGACACGATTGCATTTCCTGCTGGCATAGTGTCACAAAAATAGTTGTTTTTGAGACCTCGCTACTTTTCCAGCAGCGATTGTGCCACCAAAACTGGGTAAATTGAGACAAAATGATCTTTTCCAACAATAACCAAGTGGTTCTTTTGCTTAAATCTAACCTCATGTTTACCACAGGATTGTAGAAGCGTAAACTTTCAATGTCTCTACTACATTATAACGTGCAAAAGTAACGTATCAATGGTGCACAGAAACATAGAATGCCAACATTTCCTCTGACGATTGGATTGTATGATGAAAATAACTGAAGTATTGGCTGAATTATAGATGCAATGAGAGTGAGTGAAACTTTACAACACTAATGCAACAGGCCAAAAAAAGAATTATAGCATGTAACAAATGAACCACATATCATCATTAAGAGCTTAACGAGAGGTACGCATCCCCCTTGTTAGCAAAATGACCAAATTGTGTCCCTGTGGTTAACCTGCCTGGGTGGGAATGGGGATGGATGTGTCCAACCCAATCTCACTCTGAAGTCAGGGAAATCTTGCGCCTGGACAGTGACTTCACCAGACACCAACCAAAAAAGGCATCCTTTCACGTCAGCATGATACGCAGCCTGTCACCGTTACAGTTTAATGGTGCTGGGTGGCATCAGGAGGAAACGTGGCGGCCGGAGTTCCCTGCCTGTTTAATCTGTCTGTATTTTAGATTTATTAAATATTGCACTATGTTATGTTGTGTTGTGTATATTTTGTGATACAGGGCAACACAGATTTCAGTTATTCCACCTTTAAAATGAGTCCACCTTGTTATATTTTAGGTACTGCCTGTGCAGAAGCATCATTAACCATCATTAGCCCAGCTGCTTTGCGTTTCATGAAATTGATCGACGAAGACTTCAGAGTGACTCCTCCTCTGATTTAACAGCCCGTCTCTTTGCCCACTCACAAGGTGGATTAACTGACGAGTCTGTGTAACTAGCAGGAGGTCTGGGTGTCTGCATCTAGTTTGTGTTTGAATCACTGGGCCCTCCAGGGGATGGGAGCTTTGCCTGGTGCTGGACACGCCAGACTGGAGAGCACGGCAGGAGGCAAAACACTGATTTTTAATTGATACATTAAACAGTCAAACAGATTGCACAACCTCAGGCCATGAACAAAACAGCATGCACAACTCCAAGCCCCAGGCAAGCAGAGAAGCACCATCTCTCTCTGTCATCTCCCTGTCCTTATTCTTAGACTTATTCTCTATTCCACAGGGATGCACTCTTGTTGTGTTGTCTGGTTCAGCTGCTGAAAAACAGCGCACACAGACCTGCTCAGTTTGTGGAGGAGCTGCTGCTTCTCTCAGGCATAGCTGCAGCACAGGAGTTGTATGGAAATTGACTGTCTTTTATTTGGCTTCCTGATCTCAGCCAGCAGACAAAGTTTCAAATTGCAATTTCAGATTGTATGTCTGTGTGTGTGTGTGTGTGTGTGTGTGTGTGTGTGTGCGCGCGCTTGCGCATGTGTGGTCAATATGATCTGCAACTTCCACTCCAACTAATGTGCTTTAAATAGGAGAGTGGTTGTGCTTGGCAGGACTATGATGATTTATTCTAACCTAGCATGACATCACTGGAAGCCAAAGTACAGCCCACAAGATAAAAAGCCAAATGAATTATTCTATTTGCCAGACCCATACACTCTGTGAAGCTCAGCGAGTCGTGTTAAAGCCAACCTATCAATAATATCAAAATGAAAGTACACCTACTGCATTTGAGGCTCTATGCATGCCTCTGTTACAGTCTGTGAATATTGCAGATGAGATCAAATTGGCTCTCAAGCGAGCTAAGGTCTATTTGAATTCAGAGGCATTTACTCCCACAGTTATTTGTTTGTTGAGGTGAGACGTCTACCATTTAAACTCTGCTGACACAAAACAACCACAGCCAGAAGACTAAAACGCTGTTTCCAAAAGATGTGTGCATAGTTTGCACAAGGTGAAAAGTAAGGATAAAGAGCCATCCAACAAAACAAACTACACTGCTACAGACAACAAACTGTAGACAACAAGAGCACTAAAGTTGATTCTTGATATTGAGATTGGCGAAAAACTTTAAATCAAGGTCCCCTCACTTGCTTTTTGTCCACTTTTACTGCATGTTGTTGCCTTCATCAGTGGAGTAACCTGATAACCCTTTTCCACCAACATGGAACCACTTCTATTCCAGTTGCTGCACCTAATTCTAAGCTGTTTGGAGCATTTCAACCAAAAATAAGTGGTTCAGAGCCAGATTGAAAAAAATAGCAGGTTTTCCTTGACCTGAAGCGCAGACTGTGATGACATCAGTGGGCGTATCATATTCTACAGATTGGAATGAGAAGATGGAAAAGGCAACAAGAAGTCAAGTGAAACATTGTCAGAGAGCTTGCAGTGGTCTCAATAATAGTTGGTCTATGCTTGTTTTTTGGTATAAACAGATATCTGTAATAACAGAACAAAAGTTTACAGGTAACCAGTGTATTCAGCAATTTTGTTACTATCGTTTACTTTTGTTGGGCCCTCCATTAATGGCATCCATGATCATGATGGTTTCCCTTAGTTTTGAACCGAACCAGTTCAAGAACTGGAACTAATTAGGTAGAAAATTAAGGCATTTTGTCAAATAACACATAATACCCATAGTTAGTAGTTAATAACTTAATTAAGTAACTAATTATATTTTCTCTGAAGACCTGGTAGTATCACACACAGCTCTAGTTGAGAGACCTGGTTACTTAGAGATGCAGCTCCTCCATTCTTCTCTACAGAAACACTGGCATCATCATAAATTCTGACCCTGAAAACCATCAGGAATGTCACTCGAGGTCCACTTCTTAGTTTTTTTCTTAAGATTTCAACCACATCTCATGAGCGCCATCACTGGATAGAGTTCTGTCTTCATCAGTAGATAGAGGGTACTTAAGTGTAGACTAAGGTGGCCAAGAGTGATGGCGAGTAACTAAATACATTCACTGATATACTCAAGTACAGTTTTGAGGTACTTTATTTGAATGATTGCATGTTTTACTTCATTTAATGTATTTTCACTAACAAAGACCACACTAATAAGAAAGATTTTGAATGATTTATTATAGGGATGCACTGAATATTTGATAACCAAATATATTTGGCCGAATATTGCAAAAACCACACTCGGTATTCAGTGGAATAAGTGAAAAGCAAGGCCGAATAATAGCGGCATGATTTGATGATGCAATCAAACAGCGTGATTTGTTTTCCACAGAGCTCTACGGTGCGAGCATTTTACTTGCATTTGCAACTAAAAATAGTTTTGTGTGAGCAAAAGAAATCATTCAGGAGCACGCTGTGTGAGTACAGATTTCAACCAGCAGCAGAAACGAAAGGCGAATCCCACTGATTGTAGGATTCAGGAATGTTTTCCTGTCGAATACGGCGGCCATAGTGTTCCGCGGCGCAAGATAAGGCTTACCGGCGATGGAGAAGCTCAGCTCCAATAATTTCCTCTTCTTGGCGTCATGACTGCACAGTAGTACCTGGACAGCCAAGCCGTGGCAACACACAGGTATGTGATGTGTCAGAGGAGAAACGAGCCGTTGACATTTCTCTCTTTGTGTCAGTAATGGCCCACAAACCTCACCGCACTTTAGGGACTGTTCTTTACTTGTCAGAGGAGGAGGGTGGCTGGTTGATTCTTATATTATTTATTTATTTTATTTTGATCCCCCCTATGTTAATCACTTATTGATGCTGTTTTTGAAGTATGAATAAGTCAATAAGTAATTTATTCTACTGAAATATCATTGATGTATCATAGAAAAGTGATTTATCTTTTTTATAAATGACAAAAGGCACATCTGTCTCATTTTTGCTGTGGTATCCTGATACTACTCAGAACCGTGATACTTTCACTGTTATCGTACCGTGGGTCCCAATTTTGGTACCGTGACAACATTAATCTGGAGGGGGTTCATCAGCAAAAGCTAATGAAAAACTAAACAACGGCATTCGGTACTCGGTATTTGGCCAAGTGTTCTGTTTTATTTGGCTTTAGCCACAATTTTTCATTTTGGTGCATCCCTAATTTGCCTATGATGGATTATGGGTTCTGAGGGGAGCGTAAAAGGGTGAGGATCGTGAGATTAGAAAATTATAGGATATGGATGGGGGATGAAGGGATGAGGGTCAAGGGTCGAATGGATGAGGGATGAAGGGATGAGGGATGAAGGTTTGAGAGTCGAATTGATGACAGGAATGAGGGATGAAGGGTTGGGGGATAAAGGGTTGAGAGTCGAATTGATGACAGGAATGAGGGATGAAGGGTTGGGGGATAAAGGGTTGAGGGTCGTATTGATGAGGGATGAAGGGATGAGGGATGAAGGGTTGGAGATAAAGGGTTGAGGGTCGTATTGATGAGGGATGAAGGGATGAGGGATGAAGGGTTGGGGATAAAGGGTTGAGGGTCGTATTGATGAGGGATGAAGGGATGAGGGATGAAGGGTTGGGGATAAAGGGTTGAGGGATGAAGGGTTGGGGGATGAAGGGATGAGGGATTGGGGATGAAGGGTTGAGGGATGAAGGATTGGGGGATGAAGGGATAAGGGATGAAGGGGTGGGGGATGAAGGGTTGAGGGACAAAGGATGAAGGGATGGAAAACTGAGGGTTGAGGGATGAAGGCTGGGTTTCCAGGTTGCTGGTGAACTCGGTGATGAACGTGTTGAGTCAGAGGCTGGAACACAGGAGGGATCCTGGGAGTGAGACTGAGTGGGGGAGTTGTCTCTTCGTGAGTTTGGCTTTGGATAGAGCCCCAACTGGTTCCTGTGTGCAGAGAGGAGCAGAGAAAAAGATGTAAAAGGCAAGATGGGATTGGGTTGGTGGGATTTGAGAAATGTGTCAAAAGGAAAGAAAATGCATCAGGTGTGCTTAAATACTATTGGGCGGAAATGGGATGTGTTCGAGGCGCGTTCTTTGTTCCCAAACCTAGTTATACAACTAAATTAAAAACTTGATTATTACTATTAAAGAATGACTTTGCACACTAAGAATTCCACCTCAAACGCTACTCATGTATAAGGGCATGCTAATCTGTATGTTTAACCCTATAAAGAAGTATTGAAATTGTGTCATAAATAAAACAAAAGTCTGACATTTTTCATTAGATTAAAAAAAAACAAAAAACATAAAACTTATTTAGCCAAAATATTTCTTACTCTCTATATGTTATTTGATATGTAAATGATTTAGTTTTTGATAAGAGCAGAGTGGTGGAAAGGTAGATTCATCATTTATTCCTCTGGTGCCACTGCACGTTTTTGTACCACACATAATGCAGTGCAATGAAGTAATCATTAGTGTACAACATGATGACACAGAAGACAGGAGCCTTAACTTTATGCTGCAAAAAAATAATAATGTTCTAGCTATTATGGTTTTTATTTTTCATATAAGCAGGATTACACAAACAATGATCTGCTGTGGGGAAATTCCTGGGGGAAGTTCCAGCATATTTCTGGCGAATTACTATGTTTGCACCGAACACAAGTAAGGTAACATAAGATGATGACATAATGACGGGGAAGACAGCTTTTTGCTGCAAAAAACAATGAATGCTCTATTATGGTTTACATTTTACATTGATAAATAGACAGGATTATGCAAGTAATGAATTCCGTAGCCATTGCGGGGAAATGATGTAATTATGGCAAAATACCACATTTACACAGCAGGTAAGGTAAGGTAACATAAGGTCATGAAAGTCTAGCTTTTTGATGCAAGAATGCTTTAGGTATTTTTGTGTTATTTTAGATTATTTCAACAGAATCATGCAAACAGACATCTCCCACAGCCGTCTGTGGGAGATCCCTTTCTAAAGGGTTAAGATACAAAGTATACAGGCCTGACTCAGGTCATCAGGTAGCCAGGAATTCACAGGGAGACAGAGACACCCGCATTTCCTTGCTACGCTCTCATGCTCAGTGAAAGTTACAGAGACTGCAACAAACTAATGAGCTATGTCATGATAATTGCAATCTCTGATGAGATCTTGTGTATGTGTATAATCCCTAAATAATGTGGTTAAAGGAAACAAAGTGTGGATGTGCTCACACCCTGAGATGATGATCAGCCATTACAGGCTCTGCACCCTGGTCTCAAAGACTTCAAAGCAGATAGTTAAACTGAATCTGAACGGGATGACCACAGTGGGTAACACTTTAAATTGGTGAGCTATTATAATATCAACAGCACAAAGCTGCTCCCCAATGGGTTAAAACTAAAGAAATGCCCCCCCCCCCAACTCTTGTATAAAACAAAAGGAATGAAAGCAGATATTGCAGATATTGCATCTCTAAAATGTGTCTTTTTTGTAATGCTACCACATAATTAGGGCATTTTAATAAAGAGCAACTCTTATTTCTGAAGTCGTTATCCCCTTCATGCATAGTCACATGGAGTCTTTATTGTAGCCATGTGTACACAGAAATTGCTGGCAACTATGGAACTCTCAGTGGCCCCAACTTCAGACAACCAAAACATATTTTCCTGCCTCTCTTGCCTACCTACTCCCTGATGATTTTAAGGGTCAAAAGTGTGGACACATGAAACTACAGCAGTTCCATAGAACTGCTTTGAGTGCACAGACTGGCACATGTTCAGAGATGCCGCCAACCAGGAGAGCCATGTCTTGAGGAATGTACATCAACAGTGACACTATATGTTGGCAAATGTGTTGATGGTGTGGTGACCACAAAGACAGCAAGACCCCAGCAGACCATCCACTGTCAGTATCCACGGCAGATATGAGATAAACTCCGCTGAGAGTAAATGTGGGCAAAGCTGCTGGGCCTGGCAACATCCCTGGCTATGTACTGAGAGCATGTGCCAACCAGTTAGTTGATGTCATTACTGAAATGTTTAACACACACTTACATCTGACACTTGATGGTACTCTTATGGCCATGTGGTCTACTTTTGGTATAGCTGCTCTGGGACGTCATTATCCCACACAAGCTTTTCTTTGCACAGTTGTTGCCTGAGCATCTTCATAGGAAGGACAGCAGGAGCTAGGAAACCTAGTAAATCGTAGATGGAACTTGTGACTGTGAATGAATTCTGTCTTGTGACAGATCTGTCTTTCAGATTGATTCTCAACTTGGAGGAATCAGACTCAACTAGTTCATACCCATTGAGTGCACAGTTGCCCACGTACAGTTTCACATGGTGTGTGTTTGAGATACAGCTCATAGGAAATTGCAGATTTAATAGTGAAATGAGAAGAGCAATGTATTCAGACAGAGTTTTTGTGAATTTGATGGTACGTTTGCTTTATTGAAAGTACAGTAGTACCATTGCCATACCATTCAAAGTTTGATGTTATATTGCTTCTTTTGCATCCTCCCATGACCCTCTACCACTGTGCCAAATTTCACATGGATTGACCAAGTCAATGAGGAGAAAAACATGGAACAGAGACACACACAGACAGAGTTTTCGTCATGATATAGTAAGATGCACCACAGCGCACTGAAGGTCTGTTCCACACAAACACCACAGGTCAAGTCCAGATCTCACACATCTTTGGCTGTCTCACAGTCTGGGATCGAAACAAGTAACACACAGATGTTGAGGATAAGTGTGGATGTTGCACTGAGGAAGTGAACAGCCATTTTGTTCTCGGCAGCATCTTGAATTCTGTCTTCCTCTGACCACCACAGGAAGCACAGAAGGTCAGTGTCTTCTTCAGGAGTCTGTATTTGGTGGCAAATACACACACATTAAGGCACATTTGCCTTAATTTCTGACATTATGGCAACTAGTTTGTGTTTGAAGTGGGTCAACAGTCAAACAAGAGAGCTGGTTAGGTCTGGACTTTGTAGAGCCTCACTGTTCAATGAGACGCCTTGATCGCCAAGCGGCGCAGTCAAACACCACATGCAGGGTCTTCTTTTGTGGAAGGCGTCCTCTATGATGAAAATTATACCACGTTCAAACATCTTGGCAGCTCACTTGAGTCATTGGCAGTTTTATCGCCCATCATGCATTTTCAGAGCTTGTGTATTCCTAAGGAAACAGGATTCTTCTTCAGCTTGTTTTTCAGGGTTTAGTGCTTGTTGATATGATGCACTTTGGTTGTTTGGCAGTTTGTTTTCCTCATTGGGAGATAAATGTCCCTCCGCAAGATGTGTGGATCTTGACACATAGACAGTGGAGTAGTGATGCTCTTGGGACATCTCTGCCTTGTCATTATAATTGCATTTGGGAAATTTGTGATTGTATTGCTGAACAAGTTGCTGGTATGCTCTCAGCAACAATTTGAGTCATGATATTACCTGACTGGGTGTTGTGTTTCTTGATTCCCATGAAAAGACACACTTTTTTTTAATTTTTTTTTTTCTAATCAGTCATTTTTTTCCCTCAACAACTTGTAAACTTGTAAAGTAAAAAGCCGTTTTGTCATCTCCTTCCACATGTGTATTGCAATTTAGTCTCTTTGACTCTTTTTACATGGTAGGCTGCTGCTTTACAATGTCCATGTTTCTAGATGGTTTTGATAACCCATGGTTTCTGGTTGTTGTATGCTTTAACTGCAGTTTTGGGTTCAGTTGCTTCACTGCTTAAATCATTCAGTGAATTCATTGATGACACTGGATACATCATCGATGATCAGACTCTGATTGGCTCCGTTTCTCATGTCAGTGGGGGCAGGCATCGTAGTTTGTTCACATATCTTGACCCCAGCAGCATGGCTTCACAGTCGCCTCTCCCTCCAGCTCGGGCAGTGACCTGCCTCTGCAGCTGCCTTTATACATCATATAGCACTGTCCAGACAGTTGACTCGCCTTGAGGTTAAGGGCGAGCAGGAATGGGACAGCACCTCACATTCCCACCGTAACACCAGTCTTTATTCACCGTATAGCACGTGCCCTCTCTGTTGAAACAAAGGTTATTACAGATCCTGATATCCCCTTGAAATATGATGCAGCATGGAGGTCATCCAGCTTATTATCCAACGCTCGTGCAATGGCCAGCAGGATATTAGTTTGACAGGCTCCCATCTTCGTCATCTTTTTCTCTATGTTTACATTTGTAAACCACAACCTAGCCAACTGGTAGAGGTCAGCAGGAGGAGAGTTGACCGCAGGGAGCACAACAAACACTTGTAAAATAAACATAAGATCATAGATAAAGCACAAATTTTGTAGAATTGACAGAAAGACAAATGACTATGTCCACGCCTACATCAACAAAGGACGCATAGCATAAGTGTCACTTTAAGGTAAACAAACTTCACCAAAGTATGGCCATCTGTTGACATCTTTCTGCAGTGGAACATTAAATATGTTTTATAAATGTATATCATTCTATTCTAATTTAATTGAATGTCTGTTTATACAATTTTCTGTGTGTGCAGTATAAGTGTAGCACTGCTGTTCATTGTGTATTCCTGTATTGTGTGGTGACAATGAAGCTGAACCTTGTATATTTATTAGGAGTGCCATTAATAGTATATGTTTGTGGAGCATACATGAAGCTTATTAAACTGTCACATCTCCAACAGATAAAGTTCATTTGGTTCAGTCTTCATACATATTCATGATCGGTCCTTAATGTGAGTTTGATGCAGTTGTGAGTACCTATTCTTAGACTCAGTCTGATGACATGCTACCTAAGGCAAAGCAATACACACAATCACACATCTTATACAAGTAGTGGTCTAATGAATCTGTTTGGAGTTTTCACACTTTAGTCAACAATGTGAAAATTAGATAGGGCAAAATCTCATTAAATGCCTTTGTAGTGTTGACATTTCATTTGCATCCAGCCAAACAAAAGCCCATCTCTTCATTTCACACTTAACTTTCCCAATTTCCTCCTCTGCTATGCAGCACAAAGGGAAACAATGTATGACAGTAATTTCCGCAGCATCTTACTAATGCACAGATGTCACCTACAGCAGAATACAGTACAGTATGTGTCTGTATTTCTCTGTGTGTGTTAGCGAAGCTGTCAGCCCGCTGCTAATGACCTTTAAACCAACTCATGGACAAACCTCCTTTTCTCCTCTCAGTCTCAGACTCTGGGTGCAGTAAGGTAGGTATGTTTCAAACAGCTCTGACAGGAGCGGGATGAGGGCATCCGTTTTGCTTCAGGATTGTTCCAACAGTTTAAGACTCACAGTGTGTTTGTCTGCTGGGTAGGGAGCAGACAAAGGAATCTCAGTTCTGCCAGGAACGAAGCTGAACCCAAAGGTTGTTGGAGCTCTTGCTGTCAAGCACATGCAAAGCAGCAATGAAAAGGACCCAGATGAAGACAGTAACAGTTCAGTAGTTTGTTGGTAAATGATAAAAACATGGGCTTACAGTAAAGGCAGCATATCAGAACGGAAGTAGGAGATCACTGTAAGAATGGGGCAAGAAAAAGGCGCAGGTACACTGATAATCCAGCCCATTCTCATTCCAAACTCTTCAATACTGCCACTTTGTCAGTGATTTCAGCATAAGATATGTACTCATAGAGCCACCTTTTGCGGTGGTATGATACGCACTCTGCAACGGCTATTTCTGACGTTGTCGGCAACAGTAGTAATAGATGTTGCCATCAGACACTGACTCACACTGTTTGTTTCCTGTAGAAAACCAAAAGTCAGTGAAGTTATTTTAACAATAGCGTAGTGTGCTGGTATGTGTATTATGCTACATCAATAACGTGTGTTTCATGATGTATGCCACATGATGTGACATGATGTTAGTTGCAATGGTATTTATTTTAAACTAAATCATGAATTTTTTGTTTATTTAAGTTTATTTTGAAAAAGGACTTTTGAACTTTACACTGACTGTAAGAACAGAAATGTAACAAGCATCAATTGAAAGGCCATCCGTGAACATCCAGTGGTGTCTCAGGAGGGTACCTAGTGCACCACATGTTTACGTTTAGGTCCACTGACGAAGTGCAATGTTTGATGAGTCAGGATGTGACTGGAGAAAAAGGGGCTGTATATGTACCCTACCCGCACTCACTCTGATACCGGCACTTGGTCGGTGACTTCCACCATCACACACCAATGAATAAAGCCGTCCTTTCACGTTGGCATGATATGCAGGCTGTGGCCATATTGTTTAATGGTACCCAGTGTCAGGGGGAAACACGGCAGGACAACAATGAACGTTATGGGGGTGGAAGTCTGAGTAGGGTGGTTGGGAGGGGTGGTGAATGGGTCCAACAGCCACCAACTTTCACCCAGGGGGCTGGTCTTTGGTTCTTGTAAGACTGTAAAACCAAACTCTTTTCTTTTTTCCTAAAAACTATGTGTATGTATTGGCGTTATGTAACCATGTACCAATATAGTGTGTTTACTTTTGAAAGAGACTGCAAGCAAACTGTACATTACCTGTGAAAACCGAAGTGTATTTTGAAAACAGACAATGCATATAACAGGCTGAACATCAACCACTAACACACCCAGGGTACCTTACACGTCATAGCTCGACGTGGAAAGACCATCACCAAACGTTGATATGTGACGAGGTCGGTGTGAGAAGGTGTTGATGTACAGCATGAAGGTGAAAAGAAGAGGCAGGTGACTCCATATGTGTCAGAGAAGGCATTCAGTTGCTGATATCTTTTTCTGCAGATTCCAAAAGAAAAAAAAAAATCACATCACATCAACACGTTACAATGTGTCTCACACATTAATCTGCATTTTTTGGATGGACATGTGAGAGCCAGATTGAGCAGGACTAATGCATATCCCCCTTACACTGTCACAGAGCACTATTTCATGTGCAAAGCATGTCTGGTGCATTGCTGTGCAGGCCACATCCTGGAATGTGGGGTTAGTATGACAGTTCAGGTCAGTTTGAGGCCAGTTCTGTCATAAATTGAGCATTAGTCACTGACCCGTCCATCCATGCCCTTTTTGAGCCTTTGCAGGCCATTTCCTGAGTCAGAGATCAGAGTTGTCTGTGAAAATTTGAAATTGAAGTCAACATCGCTACACAGGCATTTCCTGTTTTGCTGCAATGTCCAGGTGCTCCGGCGGATTCACAGGTCAGAGTTCACCTTTGTTTGACGTTGGCTGAGCAGTTATGATGTGTCTGGAAATGAAGAACCTTTGAAAAAATACATATTAATACATTATAGACTATCAGACTAACTGTGGCGTCACTCTCATAGTGAATGAGAGCTACGGTAAATTCCGTTACTGCTACATTCATTCAGGTGTGCTACCATGACAATCACTGGTGCATAAGATTGTCTTATGTCATGCAGCTGCCACCAACTGCTTTCATTTCATCTGCTGATAACCTGATGATAAACTAGTTTCTAAAAGTCAATAGGCCTTGGGGAAAAAAAAATCACAATGCTAGCAAGCTAAGCTAAAAAAAGCTTAACTCACTCTTTAAAGTTTGTCTTAAAAATAGATTTGAACATTTAAGCACTTGTAAAATAACAGTGACATTGCATGGACGATGTAAATTGTTCTTACATGTGGGACAATGCCTGGTAAAATAGAGCAGAGCAAAAAAACCCGACTGATGCAGCATCTGAAGAACAGCCAGTACTCTGTAGTTCACAAGCAGTTCATTGCTTGTAGCGCACAAGAAAAAAGAGACAATTGCTGGATCAATGCAGATGTGACATGTTAGACAAAGGACAGATGCTTTTTATAGTTTTGCGAAATCTTGATCTTCCATAATGTCAAGATGATGAGCTACACTTCCTGTAGCTGTCATGTGAACTGAACATTACACAGTCTGATCACATTTAATCTTATATTTGGTCCAACCCTGTGTTAAGCTCTAACACAATATTTTACAGTTCACCAGACATGGTAACATCTTCCATGCAACTGTTAACTTCTGCTTTTTACACAGAGGCAAACAATAGTGGTATCATGCCAACCCCTGCGTGTGATTTTAGATAGGATGGCACTATCCTGGAAGCACAAGCAGCGTGACGTACATTTTCTAAACAATAACAATGGAATGGCATTAACATGACAATAACAAGCTTTTACCATTCCTGCTATATAGTGACTGATCTCATCTTCTGCTTGGATGGTAAGGAGCTCACAGACCTTCTTTTTTGCCCAGTTTTCAGTCATTTTGACCCACTGGCACAAACGTCCACTGGGACCAACAATGTACTGATTGGACTTTTGTGGTCAAGGGTCAAGGTCACTATCACCTTGCATCAGTCTCATTTTTGCTATGTAATTTCTCAAGAAGGCCTCGAGGGAATTAAACTTAAAATTTGGCACAAATATCCACTTGGATTTAAGGATAATCAGATCAGATTTTTGTGGTCGAATGATACTGTGACCTCATAAAACATGTTTTTGGCTGTAAGTCAAGAATTCATACGCTAATTTTGACAAAAATTCACACAAATGTCTAATAGGATAAAATGTGAAGTGAAGACAATAATAATCAAAAGGTCAAATGTCATCTTCACTATGACATAATAATGTTCTACGAAAAACACCCTCCAACCCTAATGTAACACCTTAACTCAGGAGCAGAATGGGAGACATTTGGTCAGATACCGAATTGGTGACACTTATCTTGGGTGTCCACCTTGAAACTGTGCTAATCGTGCAGCTCTGCTGTGCTGCCAGGGACAAGATGTGTGTGAAGCTTTCATGTTATATAATATGTAGTTTCTTTGCAGCGTCTGTGGTTGAAGCTCTGTCAGTTGTCATGGCTGCAAATGAGTCTGGACAGAGACAGATGTAAACTGCAACCACAACTTGACCGGTTTGTGGAGGCGAACAACAGCTAGCAGGTAATTCTAGTTTCTTTTATATCATTTTTTAAGCACTACATTAAACTGTGAAAGCAGATATATTTCACTTAAAAGGGTTCAATACCTTTGGCCCTTTGTCAAAAAGACCAACTGAAAATGTCAACAACACTGAAGCTACAAGAACCAGCAGGAAGTGTGCTCTGTGTGGCATCTAATTTCACAGCCGGCAGACTGACTGAAGCAACAAAAAAAGACAAAAATAAATAATTTCAATAACCAACCAATTAAATCATTAGCCAGCTATTCAAACTACCAATTCCCTGCACCCATTTCTCCTCATCCTAATATTATTCCCATACTTTCACCTGCACTGATATGTACATACACTCTTCTAGCCTGCTGCTTGTTTGCCTCATGTGATCCATTACCACCATTGTCTTAAAGGACCATACCAGCAGTTTTGCATTGCTAAGCCATAAATACTGCTTACACCTTCTGTTTTTGCCAGTCATTTCCCGAAGCTACAGCCAAAACCCAAGTCTGCAATTATAAATCACTTAATTATGATTCCGCTCATAAAACCATCTTTTATCCTGGGACTCATTTCAATGGCACATATACATTCCCTCTGTCGAGCTCTGTTTTGGGTTGGTTAGCAGACAGATGTCCTGCTTATGAGTAGTTCTGATTGGACGGACTCTGCTCCGTGAAGCCCACAGCATTTATGACCAAAACACTCTGGTTAGGATGGTTGCACAGATTTGTCTTTTTTGCTGTGTACCTGCCAGAGAGCGCTGACATCAGGATCACTCATGGAAGTTTATCCACTGCATTACTCTCCTGCTCTGACTCCCTGACAGTGCTTACAAAATGTTTCATTCATGGCAGCGAAAGCAGTGCTGTGGATTATATAGTTTGTCATGTTACAACTGCACCTCCAGCTGCTGTCTGTTGACTCCAGAGGAAAGCGATGATGCAGTGGCAGTCTCCAGTGTCTAGTGCGTGGGTGTCTCAGCCTTGATCATCAAATGAGAATGCACATATGAATTTAATGTAGAGAAATGCTGTGTGTCCTGTAGCTAAAGCTTCTTCAACTCTAAAGTCAGCAAAATCATTTCAGTTGAGCACTCAATACAACAAATTTATGACAAGTTCTTATGACATGATAATTATTCGTACTCCCTGTTGAGCTGAATTAACTTCAGCATGTGAACACACCACCAGGAAGGATTCACAATCACCTCAATCGCAAAAGATGAAGGCCAGCTGTCTTAGAGAATGAAAACACACACCTTTTAATTAAATACCTAATATATTAAACCACATTAATTATAAAAGGCTTTAGTAGACAATAATGTTTAAAACCTTAACTAATGAATGCACTTATTGACTTGACTAATCTGTACAACACTTTGAAATGTGCTATATAAATAAATTTGCCTTGCATTATTTCATCCTCAGCCTTTTATCCTCATTGGTGATTTTCATAATTAAAATAGTCCACCATGAAAACTAGAGTATATGAGACATGTCTATCTATATTAACATGTAAGAGCTTTGGTTTCCATTGTTTTACTGAATCTGTCTGTCGGCTAATGATGGCCAATTTATACTGCCGAAAAATCATTATTGTCATTATTCTTCTTATTATTATTGTCGGCAGGGCATATAAAAAAAATCTGATCTACCTCTAAGCTGGTGTTAAGTCATATCTAACCTTGCTGAAGATACTGCAGTCTGTGCCTTCAGGAGAGAGTACATCAGAGACCAAATTGTTTGAGGAGAGTGACAACTGATTATCAGCTGTTTCCGACTGCCAAGACATTCATAGATGCTCACTGACATTGTTGTGTTAGGGCCTTAATATGTGTGTAGAAACAACTCCAACGCTTTCTCCATGATACAACTCTGGGCAAACATGTTTCCTTATAAAGATTAATGGGGGTGTGGCAGCATGCTGTTTGCAGATGGGTAAGTGCTTGTCAGTTTAGAATGATTCTGATTCACCAAAACATGCATGGTGATAAGAATAAAATCAGCAGATGGGCACGTTATGACTCTGACAGTATTTGCTTACGCACTTACTTTTTGCACAGAGTAAGAACATATCTACGTATATATAAATGAATGAGGCCCAATGTGAATGCGTAAACAGATTTACTGTATGTCCCCATAACACCAGTAATACACGTACACAAAAAACACCCTGGTTTCATTCCCAGACCATCAAGCACTGACACTTTGTCATGCTCCTTGGTGTCGATAGTGATGCACAGGGCACCCTTTAGTGTCTCTATGTGACACATAGCTGAAACACACATGGTGTAACACGAGGTTAATGTTGTTGTATGGACATGGTTAGATTTAGGCAACCAAACTACTTAGTTAGGCTTAGCTTAAAATATAACATAACGGGGTGTATATACGTAACGTGAGTGAGGTCAGTGCGCCACAACCTTATGTAGATTACGTAATGTTACAAATAGCGGTGACTTTTGGTTTTACACGGTACACAAACCATGGCCTCCTGCGTGAAAGTCCAGTTTCATTTGACCCATTCAGCTCTCCTCCCTCCCGCCTGCACTACATTAACTTTCTCGCTCATCATACTGAGCGAGACGCTCTCAGCATCAAGTGTTACTGCGGATGGGTTTACACTGGAGTTAGCTGAGGGTGCCTGTGGTGTTGATATCACATCCCGAGGGGTGTTACGAAACACTGATATTTAACAAACTGGGAAAGAATATGAGCTGCAAACACACACGCGCACACACACACACACACACATTGCTGGATTTTTGCTGTGTTCATATTTGAGATTACAGTTAGATGCCAAAAGATTTCTTGTACTGGCAAAAGTATGTGAGTGGATCTGTCATAACTTCTCCAACAGTCTGATTTAATTCATAATTATTTTAGATAAATGAGGAAACTATTGTCTCTTTCTCTATTATTTTGATTATTAATCTACTTGTGATTAAAATCAGTTTCAGCTGAACTCCACATGTGTGTTGCTGTGGACCAGGATGCCTTCAGCTAAAAGTAGTGTCTCTGACACTCCCAGCGAAACCCAGAGAGTGAAGCCAGGCCGGCAGTAGTAACAGCAGCAACCGTAGAGTGTGTTCTCAATCTCACTGGCTGGTTATCAGCTGCTGCCATCTGTGCCAGCCACATCTCACATTCAGCCCCTCTTTCTGAGCCCAGAAATCGAGCAGGCAGATTCTCCTAAAGCCTTGGCATTACACAGGGAGTGGAACAAATGGGATTTCACTTGTCTTTGATCTTTATTTTCAGTCTGATGCCATCTGCATGCAAAGGCTCTAGCATGGCCCACTACTGCAGACAAGGGAGCCACATTAATATTTAAATGATAGCAATTATCCAAAGAGGCCGCATGCATACATGTTGTCACATGCCCCATTGTGAAGGCTGCAACTGCTTTTCACATTCTATTACAGATATGGAAGTCACTCGATGCGGATTCTATGCATATTGTGCAGGGATGATGTCTATCTGCATATACACTACATACAGTATTTTTAGCAGACCCCCCAATCAAAATGAGCGCTGCAAACAGTCAAAGAGATAAGATTTAGCGTAATGTTGTTATTGCTTTTGGTCGTCACATTCAGGGAGGTTTAAGCATAATCACACATAATTACAGCCCATTACAGTCGGCAGCACAGTGAGTAAATGATGAAAGAGGTGTAATCCTCAGGAAAGGTGGATGCTGCTTCTCCCTGTAGCCAAGGAGCAGATGGAATCCTGTTTTCAACTTTCCTCACCATTTTCTGAAAACTGAATATCAAAGCAACTTTCATCCAATGAAAATGAATACCCACTGTTTTTGTACCAGTGGAACTTTCCTTGAAGGAATACTTCTACATTGTAGAAATGTGCTTATTTGCTCTTCTTCTAACAATGAGATGGAGATGAATCTGTGGCAAGTGGAGCTGGGGTCAAGACCTAGCGAGCCTAGCTAGGCATCAAGACTGAGAGCAGAGGGAAACTGCTAACTGGCTCTGTCTAAAGTTCAATAATACACCTCCAAATGCTTACTCTTTAGTGTAATACACATAGAAATGGCAATGTTTTTGTGTGACAATTTTATCTTTTCGCTGTAATTACGCCGGTACCCCCTGATGGAGATCACTAGCTAGAATATTATCTTTTTTTGCAGCAGAAAGCTAAGGCTTCTATCTTCACCCGTCATCATGTTAAATAAGTGTAATGATGTCACAGCACTACGATACATGTGGTGCAAAAATGGATGGTGGCAACAGAGGTGTGAATGGTGAAACCGGAGTGAAATATTTTCTTAATTTTTCTACGTTAATAAATCTTTTGAAATGATTTTTTTGTGTTTTTATTTTGTAAAATCTGATGCTAATATTTGTATTATTTCATCAAATAACACAATTTATACATTTTATCAGTTACTATGGTTTATTGACTTACATGACCTTTTTTTATATAGGTTGTACCGATTCTTTGGGATATGAAGCAGACCAAGATACTCCAAGAAGTGACATCAAGGTTAGCAAAAATCCCAATGCAGGCCCTGGTGAACCATTTTTATTGCAGAGTTTAAAGTTCAAATGGGGCTTTTGTTGGATGTTTCACTTAGACTATAGGTCTTTAACAGGGATCTGTGACGCCTAAGGGGTCCTTAGAGTTAGTGAAGGGGGTTGCCAAATTCTTGTTTTATAATGTTTTGAAAGGTTATTTTTTTATTTCTGAAATTAGAAATTAATATGAGTCCAAAATCATTAGCAAAGATGAATCAGCCCATTCATAAAAATCCCAACTAATGATAGGCTGTTACCTATGAATACTTGATGCAATTATGTGAGCTAGCCAACAAACACTCTGAGCCTTCCTAATGTATGTTTAACATCAAAACATGACAAATATATGAATGTCAATAATGACTATTTTAATAGCTTACTATTGCATGCACTATAAAAATGTATGTTTATATATAGTATATTAGGCTGCTCTACATGTTACTGTGGGCCAAGTTTAACATGCAACTCAGTTTTATACAGTATGTGCAGTAGCTTCTCCATCTGTCTTTCAGCTAAAGGATCCTTGGCTTGAAAAATCTTTAAGAAGCATAGATTAAAGGATTTTAAGACGTAAAACCTCCTGTATAAGACAACATTCCAGGCCCCCCTTAACTTAAAAGGAGTAGTTTGACATTTTGGAAAATATGCTCATTCACTTTCTAGCAGGGTGTTAGATGAGATGGTCGATACCACTCTCATGTGAGTAAGAAAATCAATCTACCTCACCAATTAACTTGTTATATCTTGTTCCTATCAAATGAGACATATCTAGCCATGTAGGGCTATTCCTTGACTAGAGGCAATGACATTCTGGAGTCTCAAGATATAGATACACAACATGTTAGTCTGTGGGCTTCAGTGGTCCTTAGAGCCAGGCTAGCTGTTTCCCCTGTTTCCAGCCTTTGAGCTTTGCTAAGCTAACTGGCTGCAGCTTCATATTTACTGGACTGAAATGAGAGTGGTGTTCTCATCCAACACCCCACCAGAAAGCAAACAAGCATTTTTTCCAAAATCTTGAACTATAACCTTTAATTGTTTAATTAAGGTGCAAATCCAGGGATTCACCACAAATTTGGGATTTATTTATAGAGAAATCTGTGGATTATAATGTATTAAAGGGTTTTAATGGTTTAAGCAGCTTAAAAGCCTTTAAAATAGCATCATAGCCGTCCCTAAATTTCCACCTTAATTGCAAATGAAAGGGATAGTTAGAATATTTTGAAGCAGTGTGAGATACCTATCCATACTCAGTGTATTACGTAGCTATCAGGCGGCATGCCCCCAGTTTGGAGAAGCAGGCTGGGGTACCGCCATGGAAGCTACAGAATGTACTGCTGTGGAGGAGGCAATTCTAGTTGAAGTGTACACTATATTAAAATTATTACCACTTTACCTTACTGCAATGGCTTGACAGCTTTGGTTCCCAGTTTATGTTCTTTTCAAAGCCACCAGACTCTATGGAGAAAAACAATCATTTTAGTTTGCTGAACACAGGAGCTGCTGGTCTACTGCTGCCTCAAGCAGTTAGTTAATGTGTGTTATTGTGTGACTTTGAATGGTAATTGGCATATGAAATGTTCTTCCGTTTCACCAAAGCCACATGAAAACACAAACAAGCTTACTGATTGAAGCAACACTAGACCTGCAGCTCCTTTGTCCAGCCATGTTACATTATTGTTTTTTTTTTCAATGGAGTCTGGCTTTGAAGAGAGCAATGTAACAACTTAAGTTCTCAAGTGGTAATTACTGTCTGAAGGCAAGATGAACTTGATGTTTTCAGGTGGAACTTTTTTAAAGAAGCTAAAATCTTTTGTTGCTGCACAGTAGTTCATTGCTTTGCCTTTGCCTGTGGATAAGTACCTTATACAATCCCTCTTCAGAATATCTGAAATGTCCCATCAAGTACCTTTTGAAGTTACAAATTACTTGAAGTTTAAATGTTATGTCATAAAGTTTAGGGTTGTGCCTCTTGAAACCCCCAGACTGTGCAGACAATCTGTTAAAATGCCTTAATATGTTCCAGTTCATCAATTAAGCTTTTGTTTTCATCTCCTTAAATCCATCCACCCATTTTAATCCGCTTATCCAGGACTGGGTCGCAGGGGCAGCAGGTTAAGCAAGGCACCCCAGATGTCCTTCTCCCCAGAAATGCTTTCAGGCTCCTTCTGGGGGTCTCCGAGGCATCCCCATGCCAGATGACATGTATATTCTCTCCAGTGTGTTCTGGGTCTACCCCGAGGGCCTCCTACCAGTGGAACGTGCCAAGAACACCTCTAAAGGGAGGCACCCAGGAGGCATCCTGATCAGATGCCCGAACCACCTCAACTGACCCCTTTGACACAAAGGAGCAGCGGCTAAACTCCGAGCTCTTTCTGTGCTATGTCTGTGCTGCTCACCCCATCACTAAAGCTGAACCCAGCCACCCCACGGAGGAAACTAATTTTGGCCACTCATATTGGTGATCTCATTCTTTGGGTTGCTCCCCAAAGCTTGTGACCATAGGTGAGAGTTGGGATTTAGATTAGTACAGTCAAAAGCTTTGCCTTCTGGTTCAACTCCCTCTTCATCACAACAGTCTGGCACACCACACTAAACCACTGATCCATCTCACACTCCATTCTACCCTCACTCGAGAACAAGACCCCATGATGCTCGATCTCCTTTGCTTGAGGCAGTAACTCCTTAAGTTTCCACAAAATTATGTCGCTTACATTGATTTTAATGGCTAAAATAATGCATTATAATAGAGCTTATTTGCTGGTTTGAAATGGCTTATCTGTATAGTTACAACAATTAACAGTATAAAATTTAAGGCCCTTTCAAGGAACAAAAAAATGAAGGCTTTCATGTTATTTGAGAAATTGTATGGTGTATTTCATTTAAAAAAATTAATTGCATTAGTGTTATTTTAATTTGGAAATCAAGTTCCGCAGTGGTATTTTATCACAACCACAAGACTGACATTAATCTTCTCATCTCAATATCAGAAAGAAAGCAAACAGAGGTAAATGTTCCTTTAAACTCTGTGTCTTGGCAGTGGCTGTTGGTATAAGATAACTGAGTGCCACAGTGTGTCTTGGGGGATAGTTTTTTTTGTCTTTATTCCTCTGGTTATGTCTTTGTGTACTCCTGTTTGTGTAAATGAACACCTTCTTCTCCCATAATGACTTCTTAACCACCGCTGTCTCGTAGCCGTTTGGACGGCCTAATTGGCTCAAATCATCTATTCTCCGCTAGCTTTCATTCTCTGGGCGCTGTTAGGGAAGCTCCCCGCTGCTCAGGAGCTTGCCTCCTCCTGACATGCAAATGAGGCCAAGGCGAAGAGAAAACACTGGCAGAATAAACTGTCCCAACACCCCCAGCTCCCCACCACCGCATACCTCATTAACCCACAGAGGGCACAGGAAATGAAACCTCTGACAGGACGTTAGGGAGCAACTAATGACCCAATCAGCAAGGTTGCCACCAGCCAAATTAGCATTAAGCAAACGCTACAGGCGTGTGTGCGTGTGTACGTGTAGGTGTGTGTCTGTGTGTGCGTGAGTGGGAGGTTGAGTGTGAAAAGCTTTTTCAGAGTGGCTGATGGGAGCCCTCAAGGAAAGTTATCCATTCACTGACGCCCAAACTTCTGTGACTGTTTCCACAGTAAAGAGAGGGAAATGGAAAAAGCAGAGGGTCTGCAGAGCTAAATATTCCATCAGAGGTTTGATATACACACACTGCCATTCATCTGCAGAATGTTTTGATGCAGTTATTTGTGTCAAGCTTCCCCTCATATATCTGCATGCTAAATAAAGCCTCATAGGTGCCTGTTTGATGGTGGTTAATCCATGGGAATAGTAATAAGATCCTACTGAACCCCAGGCTGCCCACTCCTCTGCACTGTGTGGGCCTCCCGGTGCACAACCTCCTCCATGAACCCACACACACACACGCACACACACACACACACATGGTTACAAGACAGAGTTTTCAAAAGTCTTCTAACTCTTATAAGGAAAATAAGTGTGTGTGTTGTCATCAGATGCTGCAGTGTGAATAACAAGATTACATGATCAGACTAAGACTGTTACATCATAACATTTCACTGTTTCTTCCCACCCAATATGAAATTCCCTATATGTTATTTCAAGGAATGAATTTATCTCCTGTGTCAACACACTGTGCTTTTGTCTGTTTCTCTTTAATTTTTTATTCTCTGGTCTTTCTGGGTCTGTGGAGGTATGGAAAAGTGGGCAGCCGCAATATGCTGATAATGCATTTACTCTGCTAGAAATAAAACAAGAAGAAGAAGAAGTGTGGCATGTCCCGCAAAGATGCTGTTTATTGTGTTTCCATCAGCCTTCACTACATCATCTCCCCATCTCCACAACAACTTTTACACCTCAGTTTGGATTGTCCACAATAGATGGATACATACTATATAATGTATGCGTGCCTTCCATAGACTGTTAATTAAAACTCAGATTGTCATTTAACTGTTCAACGTATCCTCATGCAATATTATTATATCGTTTACTGATTACCTGGTTGGCTACCCTCTGTTTGGCAAAGGAGAGAGTGCAGCGATTAGATGCTGACAATTTCACTTAACTATTGGCAAGACTAAAAAGTTAGCCACGACTAAAAACTTCCAGTCATATTAAACATATTTGATTGTGCTATAACATCAAAATGAGAAAAAGACTGACGTACCAAAGGATCAAGATCTTGGGAGTGTGCAACATCTGAGGTAAAACTCTATGATATTATTTTTACATTGGAATTTCGTCTGCGACAGTGACATTTCTGTGAAAGTTGTTTGGTGTAAGGATGGCATTAGGAAACCGATTTAAAACACCCTTTCAACCATCTTATTTATTTTTTATGGGTATGTTTATTTGTAAACTGGCTCCGCTCTTTCACCTGAATGTAGTGTTAATACTTGGAAAGCAGCTCAAGGTAGAAGGTTCTACATACTCCACTGTGTTATTACTGCATCAACCCGACTGTCGTGTATGTTTAGTATGGAAGGAAAGTAAGCAGTGGCAGCAAGCAGAGGCATTAATGGTGTTATTGGTTTACTTTAACATTTATGGGAAAGTAAAACACAAGTTTATTTGGCAACAAAGAGTCCAGGGCATTGCTGGACCTGACACAAGAAAGTCAGTGACCCAAAATGGTACCCAGCCTGTCAAACCACTTCACTCAGTTTTCTCTGCACATTATGATTATTTATTTTTCCATAATCTTGTTCCTCTTGTTTTATCTTTTCTTTTTGTTTTTTTTACTTGCACTGTTTGGCTGTGTGTTGTGCTGCTGACAAATCCTCTGCTCCACCTTTTGGTTTCTCACAGCTGAGTGCAGCTCCCTCTCAATGACCTCCTCTCCATAAATAATGTGGGTCCGGACATTGTTGTTTTGCTCAACAAGGGTTCTTCACTGTTCTTCTTTTTGTATTGGTTGTCCTGCATACCGTAGATGCAAAAGTATAATGGTGCTTATTGTTGTTGTGTTTGTTGTGGTCATCGTTATGTTTGCCAAGCCAGTCTCAGTACTGCCACCCACTGATGCACTGGTGTCTTAGTAGGTGGGTTTTTTCATTGAAGCAACATTTTAACGGAGCTGGCGAACTACTTTTTATATGTAGCTTAATCTGTAGCAATGCATTGAGGTTCATAAAATGATGTTTTAGATGTCAAACCATTATCTGCAAAGTAACAAATAACTACTGGAGTAGAAGGGTACAGCAGACTAAATGGAAATGTACAAGTATAAGTGCAGTACTGGAGGCCTAAATGTACTTGGCTGTTTTTTATGACTCACCAAAACACAGAGGACAACGTGGTTTAAAATGTCAGCACCTGTGGAGTAGTCTGTGTGATGATCAACTGAAACTGCGAACAGAGCTTACCAACCTCACTGAAAACAACTTCCACCAACACTGGCAGTGCACTCATTAAATTACATTAAAGTGATGTGTCTGCTCAACTTGTTCATGTAGTGCTAGAGCTTTATTTCCAAAGATAAACCATAGCAGGATCCGTTCCATCATCTTTTGCACAAAGATGTCACTCAAGTAAAAGAAGCTGTGGTAAATGTTTCTATGTTCAGTGACTTGTGTCAGTGCAGACTGTCTTGGATGTGAGTGTGAGATACAGCCAGTGTCAGCAGCACCTGTCTCTCCAGGAAAAATGTTCAGCTGCTGGAACCTACCGTCCCTCCATCCAAGAGTGAAAACATTAAGTTTCTAATTAAGGTGCTGCTGCTCGCTGAGTCCAACCTATTAAGCCTGTATGAGTAATGTCTGCGTCTACATTAAGGTTAGAGGGTGGATCAGACACACTCAGCCCTGCATTACAACACTGTCTCTGCAGCTAAGGGAAGATTGAAAATGAGGACCTGATGTAGGAGATAAAAGCTGAGACTTTCTCTGAAGATTTTTCAACAGACAAGGTCCCAATAACAGTTTGAAACAATGCAGATGACAATTTAGCTTACATTTTACATTTCTACTCTGCAAACATTGGATTATTTTAAACTGCGTTAAGCCTGCATAGGTGAGTGTTTCATACTCACTGGACTCAAAATTCTGGTTGTTGTGCCTCATCATGTTTTTATCTATCTATCCCAACATGATATCTAAGAACACCTTGAGGAATTTTTTTTTTCAAATTTGGCACAAACATCCCCCTTTTCAACAGTCATGGGCCGGCTGAAGTCCCCTGTTATTTTTGCTGCATGTGTTTTTCCACACCAGGCAGGTGAAATAAGTTTACCTGTTGGAGGTGAGCTGTCTGTAGAGGTGCAGTAAGAGCCTGTTGTGTGCAGCTCTTCATTTAACATCTCACTGTGGCTGTTTCTGATCTCACTCTTCCTCCCTCTTGTGTTATTAGACTTGCCTTTATTGAAGAAATGCTGCGAACAAGGTTCCACTAATTCAGTGATAAACACATTTAATTTCCTATAGAGTCTTCAAAATATGAGTCCCCTGTTATTTTCTTATGTAAAAACTTTTATTGTGAAGCAGCAAAATAAGGAAATGTTGAGTTTTCGAGCAGCAACTTCACACAACTTCGAATACAGCGGATAGCGAACATCAAACAGTAAAATAAAGCAAAACAGGTATTAAAAACAGTTGTAAAAACGGGATGCAGGGGAGAAGCTAAACTCCAATAGAGAGAGAAGGTCCATCTCTGGTGCAGCTCGGCGTGATATGGCGCATCTAAACTGTTAATGGAATCGCAAATCAGCACAGCATGGCTTGACTCGGTGCAGCCAAAAGTGACAGTGGAAAAAGCCCATTAGACTCAATGATGAACTGATTAAAAGTTGGTCAAATGTCTAAGGTCAAGGTCACTGTCACCTAATCTGTCTCATTCCTGTAAACTAATGACTAATTAAATTTTGGTGGTCAAATGTCAAGGTCACCATGACCTTGCAGCTCATTCTCACAAAAGCAATATCTCAAGAACACCTTGAGACAATTTCTTCAAATTTGGAAGATTTACTTGGACTCAATAATGAACTGATTAGAATTGGTAACACTTGTTTATTGCAACCAGACCATTGTTTGTGATAGTTGTATCAGTGGACTAACTAACTAAACGACTAGCAAGACTAGCAAAGATGATTTTAGTGAGTTTGATTTTTGTTAGTGTCAAGTTTGAATGAAATGTTTTTTACAATGAGGTAACGAGGCAATTAGGCTAGCCTTCGTTCAGTGACAGAGAAACTTGAATTTAGGGGTACACAGTTGCATTTCTCTGTGTATTGACTAAAGTGTAAGGCCTCATTTACGCCACAAGCGATGCGTTGGCGTAGTGCACGTGAACGGTTTCAGGTTACTCATGTTTTCATTTTGGTGAGCATGTTAACAGGTAGAGCAGTCACACTGCATCTGTTCTTCACGCTGCTTTCACAAGCAAGTTCGAAAATAAAAGAGAGGCTGAGTTTTAGCATGAGTCGTGAGCAAATGGTTGCTGTATTAAACAAAAAAATCGACATCTACGCTGGACAAGAGAGGTCACAACACCTCCCTCGGCCACCGTAGATATCTCCCCCTTGACCAAACGAGACCTGACAGCCACATGTTTCATGTTTTGGAGATGGACGACTACAGATTAATTGAGGAGGTCGAGAAGCATGTTGGGCATCTTTGGGGTTTATTGGAGATTTGCAAACACGGTGCACTACCTCCACCAACTGTTCAGGTGTGGTTTGTATTTTGACGGGACAGCAGCCACTGCGCGACATGTCTGACCCAACAGAGAATTATCACCTAAATGGCAGAACGCTCATATTAATAATTTTTTAATGGTCATATGAATTGTTTAGTTTAACACTGACACCGTATTGTGTTATTTCAGTATGGGGAGGGGTTGAACCAAGAAATTATGAAGCTGTGGAAACATGCCAAGAACTTAACAAACAAAGATTTTTTTGGGACATTGTGAAGAAAGGCAGCCCACACTGAACAGCTGCAATGTTGCACAATAAAACCAGGCCAATCTAACTTAACAGAATAATGGTATTGGAGATCATTAAAACCTACTAGCTCCATTAACTGGAAAGTAAATGTGAGAGGTTGTGCAATCAGGCACCATTTAGTGGAATCCATTTCCCACGTTAAATGAGAAGGGCCAATTGTCTCAGCACCTACCGTATGTTTTTGATCCATTTAGCCACTGACCTCATTCACTATCACAGTTCCATTTCCATGTGCTTAATTGATCCTGAATTTTTCGAGCCTCTTGGTGTTTTCCCCTGGTGTCACTGCATTTCAATAAGATCGCACACTTCGCGGAGGCAATGACATTTACATCTTTAATTAGTTAAGTATTTGTTTTTAGATGTAAAATTAGCTGTTCCCTGGAGGACTCCAGAGTGTCACATCCATGACTTTGTTCAGTTTAATTGCACATCACACATAACAAGATATTGGTGGTTGATGAAGGTGCAGAGCCTTTGTTGAGAATTCAGTTTTGTCTTGAAACAACAATGCTCGACTGAATTAAGCACAAAAGCAGGATTTAACATTTCATATAACATTTAAAACAATGTGAGGGAGGTGTTATCTTTCCTTTTCTTCTGCTTTTGGGTAAAGAAAATAAAGAAACACAGACACAAATACATATATGAGGATTAGAGACAGACTCAAATATATGCATGTTTGTATGCACAAGCATGGGCACAGTGGCAGCTCTGAATTGCTGTATTACACGCAACATTTCAATTCTATTGTCTCCATGTCTCCAGGATTCCCCACCAAAGTGGTTAGATTATCATCATATAATGTATGTGTGTGTGTGTGTGTGTGTGTGTGTGTGTGACTGTGTGACTGTGTGTGTGTGTGTGTGTGTGTGTGTGTGTGTGTGCGCACAGAAGTGGGCCAGTTGTAATGAATCAAATTGACTGAAGAAAGGAAAAAAAGGAACCGGGAACAAAAAGAGGCCATCCTCACAGATGTTCTGTAAAGTGGAGAACAAATGAAACTTTACAGTGAATAAAGGCAGAAAACAACAAATGGAAAGGCAATATCCTGGAGTGCCCCTCTTCTCCTGAGGACACTTCCATTGTGATCAATATAAGTCTGGAGTGGCTTTTTGTCTAAAAATCCTGTTCAGCACTAGAGAGACAAGAGAGGCTTCATCAGCAGTATAATGATGATTTAATTGGGAGAATCTGATTAGAGTGTCGTCTGTCTTTATGAATCGTGCGTTGAAGTATTTGTAGGCAGCTCTTAAAAAAGCTGGTGCTGTGCAATCAGTCCAAGTGATGTAATCATTTTAACTGAGGGGAAATGCTGATGATTCCATATTTTCATGACTGTCAACAAGTCCCGAGAACAGACTCAAACCAGCATTGTGTTGATCTGTCTCTGAATACTTTCAGAGTTGCCTATGATGTCAGTGGCTCGCAGCTCCAAGTTGACTGATTCCTGCTGAAGACTATACTGCGTGATGCGTATGATATCCAATGAAAATGTTAACATTAGGTTACGGAGTTTAGGTTTAGGAAAGTAAAGTTACTGTGGTTAGGCTTAGGAAAAGTAACATGGTGACCACGTACCTTAAAATGATTCAGAGTTTATTTGTTTTCAAATGGTCCTGAACACCAGCCACTGGGGGGAGATACTTGTGCTTTATGACTCATCAACCACCCAATCTGCCTCCTTCATGGACTACTTCCTTCTTTACTTCTGTCAGTGCACTGGTCAAGTGATGGCAGACTTCCAAAATACATGGGTTATGCAGGAATTACTGGCTCATCATTGTGTGGAATATGCACAAATTAAGGTGCATTACTTTTCGTAGGAAACATACAAATGGTGCGTTGGTTGGGGAGTATTTTCAGTGGTGGATTAATGCACATTTGGCGTTTGAGTGAGTATTTCAATGTATGTGGTACTCAGTCAAAATACACTGCATGTTACCCAATACAACAGTGGCCTCCTTTAGAGTATCCAGATTGTATCAAGATGCAGTTTAACCTGATTACATTTACACATGGTATGATGTGTCTCCTGTGCACACATTGTGATCTGATTGCTCTGTCCAACTCAAACAAAGGACACATTACAATGTTAATATGTAAGTGACAATATCATTAAAAAAAATCAATTTATAAAAATCTTTGCTGGTCTATAGTTGTCCTTGTTTTACACATCAGAGCCAGTCAGGAAGATTTAGAAGGCAACAGCGAGGTTCACAAGGATGAAACAGGCCAGACAGTGATTGACAGGAAGAATACATCACAGATAAAGGAGACATCCTGGTAGCGTTAGCATCAGATGGGAGAGAGACCACCGCAGCTTCAGTGTCAGGTGAACAACAGTGGAGCTCTATGGCACAGACGAAGAGGATATATCAGGATTTTGTACACACGTAGGCTAATACTGATAAGTAAATACATTCAGCTTTGGTTTGGTCCTTGTTGAAAAAAAAAACCTGAATGTTAAAAATCACATATTTAAGTTTTTCTAGGTTAAAAACATTGATAGTTCAAGATGACAGTGAACACCAGGCCCCCTGGTGGAAATCTGGTGTTTATTGGACCAGCTCCTTATGTTGTTATTCACAGTGTTTCAAACTAACACTGTCCGGTGGCGTATCATACCGCCAAGAAAGTTGCCTTTTTGAGTCGGTGTCTGACACCGAAACCAATAACCAAGCAGTGGTATCTGATGACTTTGGAATAAGAACGGACTAGACATTATGTAAAGACTACTCGAAACCTAACAAATAAACTTGTTAATTAGTGTGAAGGAACTCTATTCTCTGGACTCCTCTGTCTCCAACAGTCCGCCAGGACAGGTTTTTACACAAAGCTGTGAAACTGTGGTGACTAGGCTAATCCAGGCAGTAAAGATGCTTGTTTTTGCCAGTGACAGGTTCTGATTATTATTTTTAATTGTCTGACAGTTTATGTTTTACCAGTAACAGCCCCAAAATCGCCTTTGCCAAATTCACCAGGCTCCATTTAACCACAAAGTAATTTAAGCGTGTATAGAGCCAGCATATTTTTTGGAAAGACGAACCAAGACAGTTTTTACGAGTTTTATTTTATTTCTGTCGACCGTGAACCAAGTGTGCTTTATGCTGATAAAATTACTATTTACTATAGTGGTGTCTTTGGTGATAGCAATTTTGGGACCGTTTCTAGTTCAACAAAAATGATCTTACCCTTGAACAAAAAGGTCTATCTCTAAAGAGATCTATGTCAGACATATTAAATAACAATCTGAAAACACTGATGCTGCGAACATGTCCTGAATGGTTATACCAAAGCTTGTTTTGCTGCTGCCAGCTGCAGGCCTCTTGTTCAACACTGGACCAGTTTCAAAAATTGCTGTTCCTGTTAGTCACTTAGACACAAAATCATGGGAAAATAAGGTCTGGGTTGTAAATACTAAAAAATCTGTATCTCTTCAATGTTAGAATGACTTTTTCTTTTTTCTTTTTTTTCAGAAGACTTCATTGATATTTAGAAGGAGAGATGTTTGACTGGGGGACCAAAGGTTTGTTTGTCGAACAAAAGATGACAGAACATATTTGTCCAGTCAGAAATAATGTAAGTCAGCTGTTAGAGAGCCTCTCCATGTCCCCACATGTAATTGGGGTAGTCTCAACTCCACACATGTTGGCCATTAGGTTAAGTACCTTTTAAAGATAATTGGAAATGTAAATGAGCAGTAATTGTACTGTATTATGTCCACTTGTTGGCCCCTTTTCATTTGAGAAAATGGATGTAGAGCTAATCCCTTCATTCTGTGAAGCAGCAGTGAGAAATGGAACAGAGTTCTGTAAACCAGCGACTGACCAAAGGTGACTGAATAAGCTCTTGTCATTTACACACTGTGGTGTGAAAAGTGACTTTCCAAATTACAGACTAATTTGTGGAAATTGCTGTTCAACAAAATGCCATGTCTTCAGCCCCACAGTGCCCCCTAAAGGCTTAAATGTTTATGACACCATGCAGTGTGAAACAGTTGCATTGTGCACACACCATACTTCGGATTTAGTTATTATTCTAAGGGCTAAAACTGTTAGTCCAGTGGGTGGCAGTAGAGTAAAGGTCAGGCTCATCCTCCTGGGAGCATGAATGTAGTCAGTAGACATAGCACATAGATTATTTTGACTTGCATATCAGTCTGCACTGACTACCTCTCAAACACTGTTTTTCATGGCTTTCATGGTTTAGGAAATTGCAGAAAAACAACTTTTCCAGTTGAATTTTTCTTATTTCACTTTGATTAGCTCACACATTTTAGGTAGTGTAGATTTAAATGCACTTCAGTGTACAACTTTTGGAGCCTTAAATGTAATGTTTTTACTGAGTTAAATGAATGATTCTTGCTCAAGATCACTTAGTAGAACGCATAGCCTTCATGTAGATTAGTCATATTAGTCGTAGATTGTAATATTTAGACAACTGTGGACCAGTGTTTGAGACCAACAATTAACGAGTATGGCTGTGTTTCCAGCTCTTTAGCCACCAAAAATGGGTGTATTGTAGTGACCTGTTACTATTTTTCCAGCAGGGGTAATACCACGAAAAGCAGGCTGTTCTCATGAAGTGTTCCTATGAAAAGTAATGCACCCACATTCATACATATCCCACATAATCATGACCCAGTAATTTGAGCATAGCCCATGGGTTGTGACCACATGACCAATGTGCTGACAGGAGTAAAAAAGGAAGCAGTCCTGAGCGGTCTTATAAGGAGGCAGGTTGGGGTGGTGGATGGGTCACAAAACCACAGACTTTCTTCTGGTACTTTCTTAAAGGAAATGCATGTCTAGAACTGTGTGAACTTGGAGTGAACTTGGAGTAATTTTAATGTACATCTTTCTTTGCTAAACCCTAACCTCAGATACTTTACTTGCCTAAACCTAACCTCCACAACTTTACATTAATTATGCAACATTGTGGGCGGGTGTAACATCATTTGTTGGGCGCTCATTCTTAGGATATCATACAAACTGCTGTGTATGCATTTTCATAGAATATCGTACAGCGTAAAGTCATTTTTTTTTTCACCAAGACATAGCTGCTGTGCCAGCAAGAATTGTCCCTGCAAAATCAGGAATTTTAAGCCAAGACAGAATTATTTTGTGCCTAAAACTACACATTAACCATAGCATTATGTTCACACAAACATTTTACAGTATACGCTGCATAATTATGTACAAATGAAACATATCTGGGATTTGCTGGAACATACACTGCCAGCATTTTGTCTGGTGACTGGGTTGGTGTCAAACAGCTTCTTTAGGACACACAGTTTCCTCAGCTCAGGTTGATGATTTCTTAGAGAGTCTGACTGGTCACCCTGTTTGATTCGACTACATCCACAGCAGAGCTGGTTATAGCGCGTTACAAAGTAACCGGTAACCTAACTTGAGTACATTTTCAAACAAGACATCAGTTACTTCGGTTACTTTTAGAATGCTGGTCCTTCAGCTCCGAAACAGCAACGGCTGTCGTTTGGTTCTAATAACAGAGATAACGTTAAACCTATCAGTCTGAAAGAAGCCACGGAGCTTGTGGCTCGCTACGTGGTCAGAGAAATGCTGCCATTGTCTGCAGTGGAGTCTAAATAGGTGGAGTAGGACTCGCTGACAGACATATTTCAGACTAAGGACTTGCATTATGCCTGGTACACGCTTCACGCTGGTACTCACCAATTATCCCGTCGTCTTTCACGGCGTGTGTGATGTCATCGGGTTATTCTTGTCCTATTTTTATTACTTTCACTATTATTTGAGTCACTGTGTCTGTTCATGTGCCAGCCGACATGTTGTTGTAGTCACCTAAAAGTGTCAGCAGATGGCAGCAGCTACATTTGAAGCGCCATATGTAAACTGTCAAGTTACTGTATCTTCCACAGGAAGTTCTGACAAATGTTTCAGAATAAAAGCCTATTTAAAAACTGGAGGGATTCTCTCAGTCGAGGTTATAAGCAGCTTTTAATTTGAAACAAGTGTTGAGTTTGAAATGACGGTGCGATATGTTAACTGTACAAAGACAACGGAGCGGATAAAAAGTAAATCTATAAACACACAGAGGGATTAATAAATAACGGAGCGTCTATAATGTAGTTTGTTTCAAACGAAGCTGTGAGCCTCTGCAGTTGTGGTGAGTAAAAGCCCCGCCGCTATTTGTTAATGTTATTACTTTATATCCAACCGTGAGGATGTACCATTGTTTGCTAGCTTGATGCTAATGACAGTAACATTAACTCAGCGGCTCTGCTGTTTCACACCATTATTTCCCCCTTTTACTCTGTGTGCTAACATCCCTAGAGGAAATATTAAAAACGCTGGGGTGTTGCTGTCATACAGTGTCTACGGCAGCAGATCGTTCTGTGTTTCTACTGGTCAAAGTGACGGCTGTGATGGGATAATTGGATCTCAGTGAAGGGCAAGTGGTCCATAACTTTAATTGTGGAGACAAAAAAATGTAGGCTTAGCGCCCTGTGGTCCATTGCCCATTAGGAAATGTAGAATACTCAAAAGTACTTTAAAAGTGCTTGAGTTACTTTTCTCAGGGAGTAACATTGGAAGTACTTTTAAAATACAGTGAAGTAAGTGGTTACTTTTTTAGAAAGTAACACAGTAACATACTTTGATTACTTTTAAAGTAACCCTTACCCAACACTGATCCACAGGGAGAGAAAACATTACAGAGGAGGGTTTTAATTTTTGTAAGCTTTGAACATTGTATTCATCCCATCTGCAGTCTGGCCTGAGATGAGCTGCTTTTATCAATAGCTTTCATTGCCTATATCTCAATACCTTAAATCATCAAGAGACACATTTATGTCTTCATCACAATCAGCTGTCTTACGTAAAGGCAGCTTTACCACTTATCCAACATCTTGGTGCACAGTTCAAACCACAGTAACGACCGTAACTCAACAGAATCTTAAGTAAAAACACACACAAATATTATTTTTTTGCAATTACTTTTGATTGGTTTCTTTCCTAAGAGTTGATCCTACATCACCTCTACACAATGCTACTTTCATAATGTTCTATCAGGATTTGAAAAAGGGAGACATTTTCTTTTTTTGTTCCATTTCAGGCTGACACCACTTCTTTGTGGCCATGTCTGTAAATCACATATTGAAAGCAGTCTTTAGCAGGTACTTTACAAGTCCTTGATTTTTGAATTTAGTGAATATTGAGAATATCAGAAATATATAATGTAAACCATCAAGGCCCCATTTCTAAGTAGTTAAATATTGATGTCTGTCATGCTGAAAAGGCTGATGAACTGAATTTTAAAGTCCTACCTTTTCTAGGACATTAAAACAATTCAATAGAGTGCTCAACCATTTGTGACTTTCTCTATCATTTTCAGTGGCATTGATGCTGAAACACACACTGAGTTTTAAACACGGTTGGAAAGAGGAGAATTTAATCTTTCTAATGATATCAGTATTGTTTGTGTACTCCAAGTATTAAGCAATGTACGCCACATTACATAAAGACTGTCACAAGCCATGATTTAGAGACAAAGGGCTCTAGTTTCGCAGACCGGGCGAGGCAGGGGCGCAACGTACCTGCGCTTCACCAGCTGGGTGTGGCCAGGTGGATTTTGCAAGTTTGGCACACCGTGCACCCTGGCGCAGCTACTCCTCTTTCCGACCTCCGTCCCTCCTACCTGCGCAAGTCGGAAAGAGGGAGGAGAGAAGGTGTGGAGTGGGTTTTACACACATCACACCAATCAAATGAGCCCCTCTCCTCGCCCTTAAATGTGCCGCACAAAGGCGTAATGAGAGTTCACTCAATTCACCATGGCAGAAGAGAGCAGCAGCGTCAGGGGACCAAACTTCACCCAGGAGGAAACTGATGTTTTGGTCCGGGAGGTCCAAGCTCGCAGTGTCCGAATATACGGAACTGCGAGCAGACCTCCACAGGCTGATGATGCAAAGGTAGCCTGGGAGGAGGTCACCACAATTGTAAATCAATGTTGCGTTTCTCTCGTGCCTTCAAAGTTTGCAAGATGATGTCTGCAAAGATGCACGAGAGAGCCTACTAGCCTTCCAAAGTGAGAGCATGTGCTGTACTCCAGTGGCTGTCCCAGGCTGTGGATAATACACAGAAAAGCATGGGGACACTTTTATTTTGTAGCCAGCAAACTAACAAAAACAAGCACAAACAACTTTGTGCAGACAGATGAGAAAGTGTTGTTTATTTTGTTGGAACTGCCGTCTGTTTCATGAACAAAGTTAGCATAGGGTTAGCAGTTGACTTCTAATGACATTTATGACTGATAATTTTGTGATAAACCCTATTGTTAGAGCCATTTTTGTATCTATGTCCACTGATGTGTGGGTCACTGGTTTCCACAGTAGGTGGCATGTAGACAATAGTGTCTGTGAAGGTACAAGTAGAAGAAGAGTTAATTACTCTACAGGTGTGCTGCTTGCTGGGAGAAGCACACAGTTTTTTGACTGCCGTTTAGTGGCCTAACTTTGATCCTTTTGTTTGTTTTGCATACAAGTTAAGATGGTGTGTAGGTCGACAAAGGCTATATTATTAAATGGACCAATTGTTGTAAATAAATGATCTACGTTTGAGCAACTGCATGGACTCTGATTCATTCAGTGGAGCCGCCACAAACGACGCTTCAATTCGAAGTCCTGGTAGCAGTCCCTCAGTGGCTTAGGTTTTTTGTTTTGTAGAAATCAAGTCACTACACTGATTTTCGGACTTCATAACCACTTCAAATGTATGGAGTCACCAGTTTTTCCATGTCTCTTATTAAGCATGCTAGTAAAACTAAATGAATTATAATTTGGTGTTCATTGTGTCTGCAAATTTAACTGGACAACTGAACTGCTGAGAATCCAACTGAGCTAATGATGTGTAGCATATCCATACTTACAAAAGTTTGAACATTTAATGTTATATTTTGATGCATGATTCTAAGCTGTGAGTTGCCAGTGGGGACCCACCGGGTTTTAATATTCTGAAACTTTGTTTGAAATCAGGCAAAACCTCACTGTCCCAGACCTTGCTTTGTTAGAAGAGGAAGATGAAAAAGATATGATTTATTAATCCCCAGTGGGAAATTCAATTTGTTCACTCTGTTGTTATATACACATAGACCTGAAATACAGCTGTCCATATGGCTGCCCATGGACAGGTGCCCCAAGCGGTTCAGAATCAGAATCAGAATCAGAAATACTTTATTGATCCCCAAGGGGAAATTATTTGCGTTACAGGTGCTTATCTGGAAAGATAAGTGAAAATATAAGAAATTTGACAAGAGTATTTACAAATATATAGTTCAAATTATCATTATTATTATTGCACATGTTGACAGTGGGTGAAATAGTCTCAGGGCCACTCAGAGGGAGGAGTTGTGCAGTTTGATGGCCACAGGCAGGAATGATTTCCTGTGGCGCTCAGTGGTACATCTTGGTGGTATGAGTCTCCCACTGAAAGTACTCTTCTGCCTGACCAGCACATGGTGGAGTGGGTGTGAGACATTGTCCAAGATAGTTCGTAGCTTAGACAACATCCTCCTCTCTGACACCACCATCAGAGAGTCACAGTCCATTCCCATGACGTCATTGGCCTTGCCGATCAGTTTGTTGAGTCTGTTGGCGTCTGCCACCCTCAGCCTGCTGCCCCAGCACACAACAGCATAGAGGATAGCACTGGCCACCACAGACTCAGAAAATCCTGAGCATAGTCCAGCACATGTTGAAGGACACCTCAGAAAATAGAGACGGCTCTGGCCCTTCCTGTAGAGAGCGTCAGTGTTCTTAGCCCAGTCCAGTTTATTGTCAGTATGTACCCCCAGGTACTTATAGTCCTCTACAGTGACCCCCTGGATGGAAACAGGGGTCACCGGTGTCTTGGCCCTCCTCAGATCCACAGCCACTTCCTTTGTCTTTGCCATGTTGAGCTGCAAATAACTATAGCAGAGTCATCAGAAAACTTCTGAAGATGGCAGGTCTCAGTGCAATAGCTGAAGTCCGTGGTGTAGTTGCAGGTTTAGTGCCTTGCTTGGGGGCACCTCTGTAGTGGCACTTCTCCAGCTACGAGTCTATGCTCCCTATTTAAGCCAGCACCCCTCCTGCTCCCAGCCCAGGTTCCCATGGACTGAGCTACTGCAGTGTTCGCTGCTAGTTTGTCATCGTGCCTTTACAAGCGGCAAAAGTGTATTTATCACCTGAATTTGGCAATAAGAGTTTCATATTCTGAAAGCCAAGATTTGTCTATTTAAAATCAAATAAATTGACAAAAAAATTGTCATGTTGACATAAATCCAAGGTTATCTAGTAATAACACATTGCCGCATCTAGCTGGTTTTGATAGACTACATTTTAGTGCCTTACATTTTAGAGACTTACTTGACTTAAGCCTTTTGCTTTTCCAGGGAACATAGTCCATTGACAAATGTCTATACACATTTTAGTGCCAGCTCACAAAAATGTTGAAGAAAAGAATATGCAGA
Source organism: Epinephelus cyanopodus (assembly GCA_026686955.1). Lineage (NCBI taxonomy): Eukaryota > Metazoa > Chordata > Actinopteri > Perciformes > Serranidae > Epinephelus > Epinephelus cyanopodus. Next base: position 37,209,454 of record CM048923.1, on the reverse strand, counting down.
AAAAAATTTCATGACAAATATGACCAAAATATACTCAAGTCCAAACTGAAACCATGCAGTTATATTTCTTATCAAAACTGACACTCAGAAATGTCCCAGCTGAGCAGCACATTTCTGATTTCTGGGGCAACTGCTGTGAAATAGTTTGCAATCTTTTATGTAACCGAAAATAATTAGTGGGCTTTTTTTCCACTGGGAGCTAATAAGACAGACACTAGTCACTCACTTAAAGAACCCCTTGAAAAGCTTTGGTAACAACTATAAAAATGTATTCCATGCCTTCATACCCGCAACGATGTAATTAAAATAAAATCCACCATGGGGTCCCACAAGGTAACACAAATACTGCTTTGATGATTGCTATTGTGTCCTGTTCTATGTGACATAGCTTTTGGTTTGATATGAGAGCCAGGCCACTATGAGTATGCTATTTCATGAGGGAGAAGCAATTTTGTGAGAGCGGGGACTCCAGAGACAACGTTTCCTCAATTCTTCTCAGGCTCCTTTCTAAGCCACTACCAAAACAATCTGATATTTACTTTGTGGAATTAGACGAGTACAAACGAGAGCACGACCACACTATTCTCCAGCCGAGGAACACACACCGAGGAGAGCCACAAATAACAAGTCTGCTGTGGAGAGTGCTCTTCATTCATATGTCACTAATAGGGAGTCAGAGAGCTTTGATGTGGATGTGTTCATGCTGATTCCCATTGTTTGCTTTTCCTTTTCTACCTGTTTCATCTTGTTATCAAGTAAACTGGCCTCTGAAGGGTACCATTCTAACTGGGTTGTCTGCTTCTCACACTGCCTCATTTCTGCCTTACTTCTTTCTTTTTTGATCCTGTGTGTGTGTCTGCTCCCAAATCTCTATTTGTATGTGCGCCATATGTTCTCGAAAGGAAAGGAAAGATTAATCCTCAAAAGTAAAGTTGGTCCTCACTTGAGTTTTAGAGTTTTCCTGCTATTTCTAACAGGCATTCTGGTATTCTAATTCTTGAGTTAGAATTGTCAAGTCACAAGGAGTCAGCACTTACCATTTAACACCCTAAGGTCTCTGCTGCTACGCCCTAAAGACAGGACCCTCTCTCAGAGGCTCTGTTTACACCTGTGTCTTGGGTTATTGGATCACAAGCGGACAGACTGCTCTAAGTGCAGTATGAATGCACTCCATGTGTCCTCAGTGCCTCTGCAGGTCTGCTCAGACCACATTTGGGGATGTTTTGGGTCACATTTGGCTACACTGTTTTGACAGTGTATATGCTCATGTGTCCTTGGCCACACTGAACACCTTCTCAGCTGACGTCCTCTGTGTAGGCATAAGTACATTAGTACTCACTCACACATGGTGCTTATGGGGTCTTATTAAGGCCCTGTCCTACTCTGTTCTGTAGGATGAGAGAGAATTTTACAGCCCTTACCTCTCCTCTCTCCTGTGTTTGTCATTTTAAGGCCTCTCTCTTTCTCGATTGGTAAAATCTGTCAGAACGAAGTTAGTGGTAGATGGTGCCATCTCTTAGTGATTTGTGCAGCTGAGAAAGAAGAGAAAATGACAGTAGGTGAGTTTGATGGCATGATTTCCCCCAGGGTGCTATATTACAGCTCCGGTATATTTTCTGTCGATTCACAGCAGCAGGGAGGTAATCCAGAGTTTACAGTACAGGCAGTGCGGAGCAGGCAATACACATCAAACCAACACACAGCCACCCAGCTGAGCAGCCTGTGACATCACTGGGAATTATGTAGGCTTTGCTGTGATGGCTTGTGAAATGAAGTTTTCTTAAAGGATGTGGATAAAAGGAGGAGACGTAGATATTAAAGGTTCTGTAGAGTGTTAACTCTTTAATCCATGTATGGTCTCATTACAAAGCATACAGCATGGGTGTAATCATGGGCAGATTATGAGACACTGAGTCCCCAGGTACAGACATGCAGAGGGCCCATTTACCAATTGTACATTAACACAAAACATGAGGAGTTAAATGTTGTCCATCATTTTGTGTTGTCTTTTGTTGAGTTTTTTCCTTTGTTTTGCATCTATTTGTAGTCATTATGCATCTCTCTGTGGTTTTATGTGTCTTTGTAGTCATTCCATTTGTCTCTTCGTAGTTGTTTATGCCTCTTTGCAGTGATTGTGGTTTTGAGATTTTGCAGTTATTTTTCATCACTTTTTAGAAGTTTTGTGTCGCTTTCCGGTCATTTTGAATGTCTTCTAGGTCAGTATGTGTCTCTTCATGTGACAATATGACTATAGGGCACACTGACACATTCATCAAGAACTGAATGTGGCTGTGGAAAACAACACTGGAAGCCAACTCCTGTTCATCAATTCGTATGCCAGGAGTAAATGAGACATTGACTCATTGATCCACCTCACCGGGGTCTACAGTGAGGACATTGAGATGTCAAGGAGAGGGAAGGTTAGTAGAACTAAGGGGCTGCAGCTACCAGAAGGCAGGATAGTGGACATACAGGACAGCTTCAAGTACCGGGGTATCCCACAGGCCAAAAGGAGCAACGATGAGGATGCAAGGAGGTCAGCCACAGCCAAATAGCTTCAGAGAGAACACAATGTACGATGCGAGCTGGGACATCATAGACTAAGAGGCACAGCCAAGTGGCTGGGATAGTTTACAGGAGCACCACTGCCAAGTATGGACTAGAAGTCCCCTAGAACAACATGGCTAAGATCCTGTGGGATGTCAAGTTCTAGACTGACAAGCAGCTGCTAGCTAACCAAGCAGACAGTGGTGGTCGCAAAGGAGCAGAAGAGGGCAGTTGTGATAGATGTGGCAAACCCAGCTGACAGTAACGACAACATAAAGCGCATGAAAAGATTGAGAAGTACCAGGGCCTGAAGGAATGACTGGAGGAGATGTGGAAAGTAGGGTCCAAAGTGGTCTTAGGGGTAATGGGAGCACTGGGGGCTGTGGACCCCAAACTGGGAGAGTGACTCCAGCAGATTCCTGCTACAACATTTGAGGCCCAGAAGGGTGCAGTCCTGGGAACAGCTAAGATAGTGCGCAGAACCCTCAGACGTCCAGGCCTCTGGTAGATGACCCAATCTTCAAGTGGGGGTGTGAGAGGGAGATTGATATGTCAACATGCAGTTAACTTTACATAGACTCTTTTATTACATTTTCAAAATGATTTATATTGTACAGGGTAACAAACTAAAAGGAACCCTATTAATGAGTGGCGAAACATAATGAACGCAGGCACAAGGGCTGACTGAATGGTTAAAGTGGGTGATGAATGGTGATGAGTATAAAAATGATGTGACTCATATGCAGTGACCATCAGATGAGACTCCTCTTATTAGGAAGAATGACAGTATAAGTCATGTCAGCCAGTGCCTCATAGAAGCAGAGGAGGAAGTCAGGTGATGTTATAAAGCTTTAGAGTCCACTAAGGAGGTTAGGAGATGAATGGGTCAAGAAAACATCATACTTTAACACAAGACACTACAGTTTCCAACAGTCAAAGTTTTATTTTTAAGACCACATAGACCACACATTTATTATTGTAACTATGGCAACAAGGGTGCCCTAACTTTTACAAGGTAGCCATTTTAACCCACTCCTAACTAAGCTATTGGCCCTGACCAAACCTTAACCATATATCACATCACATACAACCAGAGTCACATATGGGAGATTCTGGAGGAACATATTACACAAATTTATCTCCACCATCAAGAATATTTTCAACTCTCTAGTAGTTCTGCACACTCAGAGAATCTAAGACAAGGAACACTGAAGCTATTCTGGTGTATTGTGAGCCTTTCATCTATCAGACGATCATACAGACTGTACTAAATTTATCAGTACATTTATTATATAAACCAAATTAAAGGGATTGTTCGAATCTTTTGAAGTGGGGCTATTTGAGGTAATTATTCAAAGTTAGTACATTACCTACAGAAGGTGGCGGCAGCACTTCCCCACTTTGGAAGCTATGCAATGCACTGCTGTGTAAAGGGGCAGCAGCCAAACATACTTTAGCAAGCTAAAAAAAAGTTTCACCTAAAAAGAAAAATCAATATCAGTTTAAGTGTACACTATATTTAGTGCCCTACCTTGATGCAGACAGCCTATTCTGATGGGGATGTCACCGGACTCCATTGATAAAAACAGTAATTTTAGCTTGCTGAACACAGGAGCTGCTGGTCCACCACTGTCTCAATTAGCTAGTTTGTTGATGTTATTTTGTGACTTTAGTGAATCTACACTGGCCCTTTAATACATCGAATTCCTGTGTTCAGTGATGTTAAATTATTGTTTTGCTCAGTGGAGTCTGGCTTTGAAGAGAGCAATGTAACAGCTTTTGGGCTGAAACTGCTGTCTGATGCCAAAGTAAAGAAGTGAAAATATTCTCTATATAGCATACGATTAAACTGATATTGATTTTTCTGGGTGGGACTTTTTTTTTTTAGGTGGCTAAAATTTGTTATATTGCTGACACCTCAGCAATACATTGCTTAGCTTCAGTGTTGGTGCTTATGCCTGCTTTTCCTAATTAGGGGATTGCCATCCGACGTCTGTTATATGTAATACACTTACTATGGATAATTGCCTCATACAGGACCCACTTCGAAAGATTCAATACATCCCATTAATTAGAGACACACACCTGGAATGCAGCGAATAATGTCTCATTGCACAGCAAGTACAGCAAATCAAAGAGCAGTGGATCTGTGAACTGATGAATGTTTACAACAGATAGTTTAGGTCAGATCTTTACTGTTCATTTTCTCTACCTTTACTGTTGTTTGAAGAGATGCCATTTATTACTTTGGTGAATACAGTGTTACCATAACTGATTGAAATAAAAGCTAGTCAAATACTACTCAAGTTGTGATAAAACACTCATCCTTTAACAAGGATGAGTGATAGGCCATTGACGTCATAAGTAAAGCAGTAATGATGAGCTCTCTGAAGACCATGACAGGAGGTAATGAAGGGATCGATTGGGTGTAAGTTAGCGTTCATTGATCTGCATATCATCTGCCTGTCCACATGTCAGTCTTGCACAAGATACCATCTGAACCATCTACTCACGGCTCTGCATGCTATCAGTCCATATCATCACTGCACTCCAGCCTTGCTGTCATATCCCCCCATCATCACAGATACAGAGGAACACAACCATCCTCACTGATAGCAGCTAATTACATGAATGAAATAGGTGGTGAGATATTGAGCGTTTGGGTTTTGAATAAAAGAGCTGGATCAATAAAGTGAACAGACATGGAAAGTAATTGATAAGACAGATGGGCTTCAGAGACTTCAATTAAAAAGGCACTCAGAAGACTTGAAATATTTTCTGCGCTTGGATATCACATTTCATTCATCAGCTGTAGAAAATTCCTACAAATAAGTTGTGAAAGCCAGAGGCCTTTGTTCAGCCATGTGTAAATATGATACATTGATTTGACATTTACATAGGTACTTGGCAAGGAACTCACATCCAAGATTGACTTTGAATGGCACGGGAAAGAATGTGTGTTTTACAGTGCTGTCAGTGGAAGAAGGGCTAATGAAATAAGACTGCTAGAAGAGCTGAGGCAGAGTAGAGGAAGAGTGGTGCTGCAGAAAAGTGTAAAAAAAAAAAAGGTGTCAGTAGATAATAAGTTTGCTTAAGGTGAAGGTGGGTGAAGAGAAATGAAAACAAAAGATGCAAAAATAATGTGTTCATACGCTGTCATGAACATAGGCTCAATGTAACTGGTAGTATTAATGACCATATTCACACTTCTTACATTTTGCACCAACAATACACACATGGTGTTCTGAAATGTTTTTTCTCCCTATTTTTAATCTTGACAAGAGATTCAACACTCAACACACTACTATAGCAAAGTAATACATTACAGTTTTATTTTTAACCCCCATTTCCACCAAGTAGTCTGGTTCAGTTCAGATTAGTATGCGTTATTAACTGTTTCCATTGTGAAAAAGTTGTGGATGGTACCAGTGGAACTGTTCCTTACCGTCACCATTGGTCACCCCTCTGTTGGGGTACCCAGCACACACCTGGTACTAAAAGGTGGAGCTAGAAACACTGCAGTCCGTTGATTGGTTAAAGTACAAAACTCTTGCTCGGGGCTGAGTTGTGGCTGGTTTTAAAGCTTATGTAACCACTGTTCATACTGTGGCAAGTCTGACATATATTAGTAAACCATAGCTATGAACTGAAATGATGCAGCTGTAGTCTAAAAAAATCACTTGCTCGACTGTCGGCAACTTTTAAGGTGGAGCATTTATTTGTTACTCAATGCATGAAATGATGACCCAAATCCATATTTTTATTTTCTCTCTTGGATGACATACACTTTTCGTATTGAGTGGATCTTCAAACTATTCAAAAGTATATATTAATTTTGACTGGATTATATGAACTGCATATATTCTAATCTTCACTGGGAGAAAAAAAAGCGGTGTGGAGCGTTGCACCTGTAGGCTAACTGCACACACCTACTTTTTTTAAATATCCCATCAAGAGACTCTCACTGCAGCCTATTCTATTTTGTTCTGAAAATGGTGGTGAACAACCTCATTCTGTGGACGGTAAATGAGGTGCAGACTGCCATTTGTGTTGCCAGTGAAGAGGAAATACAGTGCTGGACCGGGCAGTGAGGGACAACAACCCCGACCACATTTAAGAGATTCTACATTATAGTAGGCGGAAATGTGGATGCTTCACACACATTTACAAGCCAGCAGTACAGATCAGAAAAGTTTAAGGTGGACACCCATGATTAGTATCACCAATTCAGTATCTGACCAAATATCTTCCCTTCTGTAACTGTAGTTGACCTTTTCACCTCTCAGATATACAACTTCATCACCTCATCATTTTATCCTATAAGAGATTTGTATGATTTTTGTGTTTAAAGTTACTGTATGAATGCTTGAGTTATGGCAAAAAAACATGTTTGGTGAGGTCACAGTGACCCTTGTTCTCCAAAAATCAATCAGATCCACCTTGAGTCCGACTGAAGGTCCTTGTCATATTTGAAGTAATTCCCTCCTGCGTTCACAAGAATTGGATGTACATGAGGTCACATTGACCTTGCCTTTAACCTTTGACCACCAAATTCTAATCAGTTCATTGTTGAGTCTAAGCGGATGCTTGTGCAAAATTTGAAGGAATTTTCTCAAGGAGTTCTTGAGATAACTCATTTACAAGAATGGGACAGACAACTACAAAACTCAATGCCTGCGGCCACGGCTGTTGCCGTAAGGCACACAAAGCATGTGATATGATTGGCCTTGGTGGTATACAGACTAAAGGAAACCCTATTCATGAGTAGAGAAACAATGAATCTGCCAACTTAACGCTAAATCCACTGAAGTAGTCCTGCTCAAATTAATGTGGCCAGTATGGGCAGAAATATGTCACTATAACCTGGATTTGTATCATTTATATAAATATAACTACTACTATTACTACTACTACTACTACTACTAATGATAATAATAATAATAGCATATTAATAGTAATAACAAAAATATGACTAAATGACAAAAATATAGTTTGAATTGGAACTCTAAAAACATACATACAAGAGGAATTTATAATTTATATAAAGCCAACTACATCAAAGTGGCTCAGGACACTGTAAAGGATATTGAGAGGTGGGCTACCCTTCCACTGGATGTCAGTTTACAAACAGATACTATAAACACTTCATAGACTCCTTTATTTATTTTAGTTATTACCAATAGACTTTTATGAGAAACGATTTCGAGCCGGGGACAAAGTTATTGTAAGGTTTATATAGAATGGACAAAGTCCAAGAGTCAAATCTAAAATAGGAAAGATTGGGAAATGTAAAGGGGGGATGGCACTGCTGAACCTTAAGGACTACTTTCATGCAGCACAAATTAGACCACTTATTTATTGATGTGCTAAGGACTATGAAGCAAAATGGAAAAATTTAGACAGATATGTACAAAGAAGGGAATTTCAAAGCTTCATAGGAGACAGAGATGCAGTAAAGGATGTACTTCAGCAGGTAGATGCTGTATGTTAGAACTGTGGTTCAACCTAGTACGGAAATATAAGTTAGAGAAAGAACTTATGCTACCTCAATGGATAGCCTGTGACAGATATTTTATCCCGGGTATACATGACCAAAGGTTCAAACAATGGATTCCAAGTGGCATAACAGCGCTTTGCACAATAATGAAGGATGGGAATGTTATGAGTTTTCAAGAACTGAAAATCAAAAACCAACAGCCTGTCCTTGCTGGTATTGCTCCAGCAGAGGTCAGACAAGAAGCAGCCACGCTGGCCCTCGCTTGAAAGGCACAGACGAGTAAAGAAATAAAGAATACTGTGAATACGGTGTTAGCACTAGCTGGGTCGGCTAGAGTCTGCCAGGCTGCCCGCCTGGCTTGCGGGCTGCTCAAGCTCCGGACATTAACCCATCCTGGTGTTTCCTCCGCAGCCTCCACTTCACCCAGCTTCACTCAGCTGCCTGATAAACCCGCTGCTTCTTCCCACTTTAACCTGAAGCGATGCTTTAGCCTAGTGGGCAGCCCGCGAGCCAGCTGCCCGCTAGGCTAAAGCATCGCTCTCACTCATGGTGAAGAGGAGGAACATTAGCGCTAGCTCCTGGTGTTAGCATTCGCTCCCAGTGTTAGCATTAGCTAAGTCGGCTCCGCAGCCTCCACTTCACCCAGCTTCACACTTCTAGTTCCTCACATAGCAATTTTTTAAATTCCTTCAATCTAGAAGCAATGAATTTCACTTATTGCTCCTTTAAGTACTTAATTTGTTTGTGTTTTGTTTGATACTCTTTTTTTGTCAATCTTTTTGTAACAGTTTGTAAAAACAATAAATAATGTGTTAGAAATAATAATTTACTACATAATATATAAAAATGATAATCTTTTGAATATTTCCTTGTCTTACTACATAAGGTGTTCACACAGTGCAAAAAGTATATATCTTCCACATTATCACAGCTAATTAAGAGTTCAATAAAATATACATTTAAGGCTTTTACATTGAAATTGAAACACAGAAATTGTATCTGTCTCAGTTCCACATACATTTGTAATTTGACTGGCTTAGATACGTTTTGCAGCAGTATTCTTGTCACAGAAGACACACAGGTGTATCAACATGTTTTAAAGATCTAAGAAACTCTACCAGATAGAATTTTTATCACGTCTTCAGCCAACAGCAACAGTGGGCAAATCCTTCAAAGCTGGCAAATGTTCAGTAGAGTATATAAGAAAATAAGAGAGGGTGGTTGTTAAATATATATACCATGTTTTGGGAGCTTTGTTGGCACTCTGCAGACTCTTGCCTCTCTTAAATCCACTCGCTAACCTTTTTGTTGGTCTGGCAGCATTAGCTTACTTATTTTTGGTTTGTTTTCATCGTATAGCCTACCGCCATCTCTCTTATGAAGAGCTTGTTGGTTTCTTCAAACATTGTTTCACTTAGTAGCAAGCTGTGTGTTCTGAAGCCCTGCCAACACATCTAACATACACATTAACAGTACACATTAATTTATTTTGTGCCATTAAACTTGAAATCCACCAAGCAGACAAAGCCTCAGCAGAGCAGCAGGCTTCTGGTGTTGTTATCATCACTGCAAAACTCCTCAAGAAAAAGTGTGGGGAAAATACAAGCTTTATCCAACTCATCAACTTCAATCATACTGATCTACTCAAAGTGACCAGCTTGACTGTGTGATACATCCCTATGCCATATTTTAGCTTTAGGTAATTGTTTTCGTTCTTACAGCACCCTGCCATTTCAGGGTTAGATAAAAGGATTCAAATCCATTTCATCTCTATGTGCCTGGTAAAGAGGCAGGTCTAAGAAAAGGTTTGACATAGCTTAATACAAAGACTAGTGACAGGCAGAGAGTGATAGCATAAACTGAAATCCTGCTCATCTACAACTTTGGTCAAGTTTTTGTAGTTTTAGACATACTGAAAAGCAAGAAACACTCGGAGTCAGATGATCACACAGGTTGGAAGCACACCCCCATGTATACATATCCCATGCAATTATGAGCCAGTAAGTCGTGCACAACCCAAGTATTTTGGAAGGCTGCGGTCACACGATCAATGTGCTGACAGGAGTAAACAAGGAAGCAGTTCTGAGAGATCCAGTTAGGAGGCAGGTTGGGGTGGTGGACGGACCACAAAACGCAGGACCCAGGAGATGCATGTTTGGAACTGTGTGAATTTTTAGTCATTTCACAGCACATCCTCACCATGTTGCTATGCCTAAACCTAACCTCTGTTACTTTATATTAGTTACGTAACATTACATTAAGGATGTCATAATTTGTGGGGCAATAATTTGTAGGGTATGACATGCACTGTTGTGTTTGCATTGCCATAGGATATCATACAAACCGTCCATGAGTGCACCTGAACAATGTATCCTCATAGAACTAAGGTTTAGATAACCTGGATAAACTTGGTTAAAACTGTGTGATCGGCTGACCACTCCACTTTCATTGAGATTTCTACTAAGAAAAATGGCAGCTTTAGTTTTGTTTAAAAGCCTGACACTTTATAATCAAGTATCAAGCAGCCTCTGGTGGCTTAAGACTCCTGTCTGTCAGAGGCAGAGGCAGATGTGGTGTGACATTAAAGAATTGTGTGACTTCATTATGAGGAGCTTGGGATGGATGTATGGATGAATGGATGGATCAAAAAGCTTTTGACTTTAAAGCTGTGGCCACACTGGAGGCAGAGGCACCCCAATTAGTTGATTGTTGTGCTGCTGCCCGTTAGCAGCCGCCTGGCCGTTTACAATGGAAGGGTTGCTTCTCCGCACCAGTCAACAAGCAATTTTGCTCTCTGCTCTGTTTAAATCACATGTAGAGCTTTCTCTCTCTCTCACTCTCTCTCTGCTTGTGTGTGTGTGTGTGTGTGTGTGTGTGTGTGTGTGTGTGTGTCTTTGTGTGTGTGTGTGTGTGTGTAATAGTGGTTGTGTGATTGCATGTGTGTGAGTGTAGGTGTGTGTGGCTCTGGGGCTTATCTTGTCTCTCTTTTTAGACACAAGTGACAAATGTGTGGAAGCATGGGATGCACATTCTGTTATTTATCATAGTCAGATCATTTATATCACTCTTAATCTACACTTGATATTGTTTACAATATATTTTCAGTGTGTTTTTTTTGCCACATTCACTCATGGCTTGTGGAAAAAAATTGACTAGATGCCAAAACTATTGCTGCCGAAGCTTGAAGTGGTTAACATGGACGCTGAAAGCAAGCGGGCAGCACTTCATGTGTGAACCCGGCAAAACAGAGGAACCCGCTGTTCGTTAGTTAGACAGTGACAATGAAGGTTTCCTGAATATGACAAAGTAATTTTTGACTTACACTAAAAGGGACCAAGAAGTTTTTTGTGTGTAAGATTTAGAGGGATATATTGGCAGAAATGGAATATATATCATAAGTATGTTTTCTTTAGTGTATAATCAGCTGAAAATAGGAATCACTGTGTTTTTGTTACCTTAGAAAGAGCTGTATATATCTACATAGAAAGTGGGTCCCCTACCACGGAGGTTGCCATGTTTCTACAGTAGCCCAGAATGGACAAACAAACACTGGCTCTGTGTAGGGACATTCACGTTTTTGAGTTGGTCACTGTAGTTAGCAGCTCCTCCATGTTGAGAGCATCTGAAAACACGTTTTTACAGTAAAATTTCTTTATTCAGTGTTTTTACTGGTAGTAATCACCAGGTCCCTTTGTCTTGGAGAGAAAGAGAACAATGAACACTGGATTTCAAGGATTTCTAACAAGGAGAAGTTATAGCTGATTGCAATATGCTATCTTCCACACTGCTCCATTGAGGCGTGTTTCAAACTAAGTGAAAATGAGTAACATCTGCTTGCGGCATTGCTTACCTGGACCTGGGACATGCATGTCTACAGACAAGTAATAATTTGCATATTGAGAACAGATCAAAAAGACGGCAGAATCGAGATTATGTGAATGCATTCGAATACTTGGATTGAATGTCATCTCCCAGATAACGTATCCAGATACAGATCCCATGTTGCAGTGCAACCACGTGGAAATGAATGCCTTATCCAAACTGGATAACTGAATTATAGTCATGACTCCTCATTCAGCGAACATAATTAATCAGTGAGACAACACACAAACTGCTGGAATACATTACCGTGTTTATAATTTTATACTGAGTTTGAATAATTAGTGTATTTAATAATATAATTGGTGTGATGTATGCCTGATGCAGTGTAGGTGGCAATATTTCAATTGTAAGTGTTGTTAAACATTTTCAGAAGGTTAGGGGCAAATTTAAGGGTCGTATTGGAAAAAAAGATGTTTAAAAATAACTGTCTGTCTGAAGGCTGTCTGAGCCTACGCATAATCTATTCTGAAAGGCCTGCAGTGTCTCAAGGACTTCATTAAAGTGAGGGCAGTTTCTAATTTGTCTTTCTGAGTGGACTGTAGAAACAAGTGCAGGAGTAATTGGATAATTTGGAGTAGGTACCCACAACGTTCAGTCATTCTAGATAAATTACAGCTTAATTTGTAAAAAAGGTTTGTGGTTGCCTTCGACTGCTACCAATCACGTAAAACACCTACAGAGTAATCAGTTGGAGTGACAAGTCCATGAAAATAAGTTTGCTGTTGTTTTACAGTATCAGTGTATTTTTTTTGATTGAGCTAAAACACAGAAGATTGCATTGCCATAGTTCTCATATCTCTGGAACAGTGACACTCTAAGCTCATTCATATATAAGCATATCTTCTATTGTTGAAAATGTGAACATGCAGGCAAAAGAAAATCAAGAACACTTCAAATGGATCTTTTAAATCAAGTCACAAGAGATCGTTGTTTGCATGATACTGTTTAATAGATCATCATCCAAAATAAGAACCATATAATACTTGACATTACTTTACCTTTTGTGCTGTGCAAACATGGTAATTTGTTTAATTCTGCCGGAATTTTCTCATCATGGCCATGGGACATTGTTGTTTGCATGATGTATAAATATCAATCCAAACAAAACCCATAACAGTCAGAGCATTCATTCTTCATGCAGCAGAAGAAAGCTAAGGCTTCTGTCTTCCGTGTCATCGTGTTTCAATGATGTCAAGATGACATCATTACGCTACGGTAAGTTGAGTGCAAGTGCTGAATAATAAATCTATCACAACATCTTTGCACTCTGCTCATAAAAATAAGTGTATCTCAAAAACCAAATAATGTCCATAGTTCAGTAACGTATGGAGTGATAAGTTGTATTTTGCTTATGTTTCTACATTTAGAAATACTTATATTTATTTTAGAAATCTCAGCCGAGAGATTGCTGCTGGCTTGCTCCGTCTACTTCACAAGATGCTTTGTTTGTATTTCGGTGGTCTGTACAGTCAACCCGGTCTCACTCTGAAGTCATCGAATACTGGCACTAGGTCAGTCATGTCCATAGTCAGTCACCGACAAAAAAAGTTGTCTTTTTATGTCGGCATGACATGTGGCTGGTTGCGAGTTTTGTTTAACTGCACCTGGTGGCATCAGCCGAAAATGTGTCTGGTTAACAATGAAAGTTAAAGCAGCAGAAGTCTAAATAGGGCTTAGTAGGCTGAGTAGGGCGGACGGGAGGGGTGGTGGATGGGTCCAGTAACCACTGACTTTCACTTGACTGTCACCCAGGGGGCCAGTGTCCCAGAACATCAACAACCAATGTACACAGGGTACCTTGCAAGTCATATGCTGACATGGAAAGTCAAAGACCAAACAGCTCTTGTTAGGTCTACCTTTGGTTTTCCACCTCCAAAGAGCAGTGCACAGCTGCCTTTCTAAGCTCTGTCTCATTCAGAGTATCCCAAATGGGGCTCTGTGTCTGTCAGACAGTCTGAAGGGGATACCAGAGCCCAGAGCAATAATGTAATGCAAAGCATGTTTTTCTCAAAATGTTATGACTTTATTCTCAACTTCTCAGAGAACCAAATGAGTGGCAAATGTTTTGATGTGCAAAGTTTTTAACATAAGCAGAAATCTTGCTGAAACACATATGAGCTATCAGGGTCCAGGAATTTATAAATTAATTAAAATGAATTGTATCATCACCGTATAGGTGCCACATGTACTTAAAGAGGCTACTTCCCTAAGAAAAAGATATAAATTAGGACTGAGGAGTAAATCATTCCTACAAGCATTCTGATTCAGCAGAAATGAGATAAGTTGATCACAGGAGAATAAATATTTGAAAGCAATATAGAATGCCCGAGAGCCTTACTGCATTATATTCCATTATATTCCATTATGTTGTTATTGTTTTAAATTGCACCTGCCGCCTAAATCTTGCATTTTTCTTTACAGAAATAAAGACATTGCCACCATAAAATGTTGGATAACAAATCATCAGAGTGCAGAAAATAAATTGCCTGATGCTCAGAACTTCCTATAATATGCCTCTGGTTGGTTTGGCACCAGAGCCAAATTACTGCTTTTTGATTGGCTGCTGTTTATGATCAAGAAAGAGACCTATTTCAAGTTTGCTTGTCAAATTTCTAGCTGTGTCTAGCAATTTCTCTTCACATGGCTTTTTTGCTCCCTGGGAAACTAATGATAATTATATTACAACTGTCCAATTTAATCAAATCTGTTATTTGGCTTGCAATGACATGGTTTTTAAAACATCTAACACAGAATAATAATCAACATTAATTTTTACCCCTAAGCCTATTTTATAGTCCTCTGCTCGAAAATTGCCTCCCCATAATGAAATGAGTATATCTCTGCAACCACAAGGTCTATTTGAATACTTTTGGTGTCATGGTAAAGGAAACACACTGTGAGATTTGTTAAGATGTGTAAATATCAGTATATGTGTGAAGAGTAAATGAAGATGGCACACAGCACAAATGAAACATTTTGAGGGTCGCCTTAAAAAAAAAAAAAAAAGCATTTTCGGGATGAGTATCCCTTTGGAATGAAGCAGCTGTAGCTCTAAACCTCTATCACATCATAGTACAATATGTGAACATTAACTCTGCAAAGGTTGATTCTGATAAAGTGAAGCAGAAGAATATTAGAGAGGTTTTAGTACAGAAAATTCAGGCGAGCTCTCCAAAATTGCACCATGTTTGCATGTGATTTTTGTCATGTACAATCCTATATCTTTCATTTTTGTTTCTGTAAATCCCTAATGATGTTTAGGATATACACATACAACTGTCTGTTTTTTTTTTTTTTCATCTATTTCCCACTCCAAACTGACCAATGCACACCTACTACATGTGAAACAGATTTTCTATTTTATGCTTTGGAGGCTCGTATCTCTGCGACAGATTGGTTGATTTGAGTGATTGACACCTTCCTTAGAGCCAATAGATTGATGCTATACCCACCAAAACAAGATTGACAGCACTGTAAGCCAATCAGAGTCAGCAGAACACCATTGTGGGGGAGATATCAGCCGCTGAGAATGGTCATCATCATCATCCCCAGAACCTGAAGGCCATCATGTTTTGCCTGGATTCATTTGATTGCAGGACAATATGTCAGAACGGCAGAATGAGCTTTTCACTGCAAAAACAACAACCGTAAGAGAAATATTACAACTATAGCTCGGCGAACCGATTTCTGTTGTTGTTCATTGGCCTGTAGCTCTCTGATGCTTTGGGGTAGAGTGCTTTGGTGCATATGTGTGGAAACAGCGGAGTCTCTGCTTTCATTTGAGATGAATGGCGTGTGTTTTGCATAACGTGTGGTCGAGTTAGAGCCTAAAATATATTGGGTGGGTCAGGATGTAGGTGCTGTATGGAGTTGGATTTGTTGTTTATTTAGTTGTTGTTTGAGCTGTGTTTTTACAGCCTCGTAACCCAGGTTCTACTGTTTAATTTGATGTGCAACATCACTGTATTCTCCATGATCAGTGCATTGTTTCAC
Organism: Epinephelus cyanopodus; assembly: GCA_026686955.1. NCBI lineage: Eukaryota > Metazoa > Chordata > Actinopteri > Perciformes > Serranidae > Epinephelus > Epinephelus cyanopodus. The sequence goes on along the minus strand of CM048923.1, from coordinate 37,193,535 downwards.
ACTGTCGCTCTCAAAGTCCCCCAATTTAGGGAATAATAACTGTTCATTTACCTTGATACAGAGAGAGAAGACATGGATCAAACATATGGAAGAGGACAGGAGACGTCAAGGAGGGAAAAATGAGAAATAATACAAGTTGTTGGAGTGCACCTTAGGGGCCTCATGAAAGCAGATTTTGTACATTTAGCCCTGTGGGATTAGAGTTAGGCCCTCACAAGTATAGATAGACAACACATCTATGTGTGCAAACACACACGTTTGTATATGTGACAAGAGTACACTGATGTCTCTTTCACTCATGTCCTGATTTGCTTCATTCTTCTCTTCATCACTCACTTAGCAAAACAAAAATTTGTTCTACTGTTCTTCTTGTCTTTGTCTTTTGCAGTATATCTCAACGACTTTGTCTTTGTTCTGTGTTGCTGTGTAAGGTATATGTCCCATCGCTCCTGTAAATGTGATTCTTTTAAAGTGTGATTTTTTTTTTTATTTGCCTTTGATATGCTCCCCAGGCTCCTCGGTGGCCTCAACTAAACTGTCTGCAGATCTGAGCTGCTGAACAGGGGCTTTGAAGTGTGTCCCCCCTCCCTGGCCTCATCTCCCTATACTGCTACACTGAATGGTAATGTGCCTGCCACTTCTAATAGCGGAGCCACACTGTAGACAGACAGATGGAAGGAGGGGTGTCAACCTGTCAGGACAGTAAGTAAAGACAAAATTTCACGCAGACTAAGCGACAGTCTGATGAGGGAGAATGTAAAGGTTACCTAGCTCGCTGCTTTCATACAGCACTCAGAGTTCTCCAAGTGTCCTGTGGCCGGTTTGACATATTGATTTGACTGTAGAAGAAAGTAGATTTCTCTGTCTGGGAGGGTCTCCAGAGTTTCCAATCAGGTTCAATGCCTGTCACTAAAGTCAGCATCATCAGAGTTAGAGAAAGTTGTGGATATAGAGGATTTGCTTGGTCCTAGTATAACTCTTAAGCGCCGTCGCCACAAAGAACAACTTTAACATTAATTGTAAATGTATCCTTTTAAAGGTTGCTCTAACTCAGATGGCAGCGTCCACAGTTATAGCGGCACGATATCATTGCCCTGTACAAATTTACAGGGAGTCATGTGCAACATGGCATATGACATTGCAGAGAGGTTCATTATTGAGGTTGAATAAAATGTACCCCTGTTTGACAAAACAAAAAGTCTTTACGAAGATGCTATAAAAAGAGAAGGACATCTGGGGTGCGATCAGACATGTTCTGTTGTTATTATTATTAAGTTCCAGGATATTTATTTTGTGGTGAGGAGTGCAGATCACAACAAGCTAAAACTCCTGGTTGTAAATCCTTCAGTGTTCATGTTTAAGAGTGTCTACCGGGAGTCGAATTATCCACAGATGTCACTCCCTCTCTAAAACAAACAGACCAGGTCATTAAAACAATTAAAAACAGTGAATAAACCAGTTTAATGTTACAAATCAGTGTTTCTCCTTACCTGTTTGGCATGTCCGATATGGCTCGCATCCCTGGTACCTGCAAATGTATGCTCACTTTATTTCTGATCCAAACATTTAGGAAGTTTTTAACGTGAGCCGAATTATCTGCATAAGTCTCTTCCTTTCCAAAACAAACAGTAAAAACATGGAATAAAGCAGTTTCTCATTACAAATCAGTTTTCCTTCAACACTCTTGGGCCTGTCAGACATGGCAGACTGGAACTTGCTTAACTGTCCTCTTTTTTAACTCTGATAACTTAAGATCCAGACCTTCAAGAGATTTATACCAGGAGCTGAATTATTTAGAATGACTTCTGCTTCTGCAAAACAAAAGGACCCAGTAATTTAAACTGTTACAAAACTGAAAGAGCAGTTTCGCGTTAAAAAAATCCTTCCATTGCTGTTTGTCACAGGAGGGCTGTTTCCCACAGTGGCTGATGTGAAAACGTGAATGGCCAATCTAGAGCCAGTGTTTGGTTGGTACTTCCTTGTCTACTGTAGAAACATGGGGCTGCAACGTGGTGTATGACTAGGCATTATAAAATGGAAGACAGTAATCAAAGCACAGAGAGCTCACATGTATTGCAGTTCATCACACATGGAGGGTGATATTATATGGCCAAATGATGCATCTCCTTCAGAATGCAGATCTGGCCCTGTTACATTCACCTGCAGTGGTTACCACTTTGTATTAAAATCACCCTCTTATATTAACAATAGTGTGATAATATAGAACAATTAAATAGCTCAGACCTTTATAATAAATAGCCTTGGAAGCAGGAACAGGCAGGGTGACAAAGGACCAAAGGTGGACAGCGTCACACAGATGTGTCTATCACTGGGACAAGTAAGAAACAAATCGAAGCCCAACTCCTTATCCCTGCTGCTTTCAAGCAGCCTTTAGACGCAAAAGCAGAACAAGAAATATTGTAGACCTTGTGGCACCCCTCTATAATGTAGCCTATAATGAAATGTTGAGACACAAAAACCTTCAGGGGTTAGTTTTTCTGATGGCAGAGTGGCGGAGGTGATGTGATGTGAATGAATAAAAAAATTAAAACAAGGATCACTTCATTTTGGGTGCTAACATGTTAATGTAATAGTATTACCTGAAATCCTCTAAGTATTGCATTGTCACAGTTTGTTACTGCTAAATATTGCTGTGCTATGTAACCTGTTACCACCCAAAAGCGTTTATTGTGTTCTTTTTTTTTTTTCCATTCAGCTATGCAACATGTTATTCCAGCACTGCAGGTCATCAATTTTCCTCAGCTGCTGACACAGCTTGAATGCACAGCTTGGTGCCACTTTTTACAGAATGTTATCGTTCATCAGTGTAGATGCTTACATCGTTATTGGTATAGTTATCATTATACTTATGGTTCTTGGCATGAACAGCCCTTTACCCAAATAATCTTGAGACATGCTTTGATTTTTCCTACTGGTATACCTTCTGTGTGAACTCAGCAGGTGTCATTGTTGGAGAATGTGTATTCTTCCTTTCCTTCAGCTCTTCTTTTTCCCCTCTGTGTCTGTATTACTAAAGCTTACCCCCGAACAAGTAAATACACATTTTGAACTGAAAACTAGTTATCCAAAAATTATAATCTAGAATTCATGGACATCCTTCCTCCTGATAGTAGCAAAATAACCCCTGGCTAAAAAATGTGTAAAGCTAACAAAATATCAGCTACATGTTAAGTAGCAGTCCAGTACCCCCTTGGAATTATGTTCATATTGGATGGCTCTGCAGGGCATAATTTGCATCAAGTGCCAATGTTTAGTTTCAGTACAAGAAGTAGTGTATTTTTAAATAGTATTTATTTTGCAGGCATGTTGTTCAATATGTGCATTCAATCACCATTGGAACAATAGGTCGATGTCATCCAAAATTATGACTCGATCCCTACAGAGAAGGAGCCTGGTCACTGCTAAAGTACAAACGCTTAGAGGCAATGTGCGAAATAATCTATGACAACCAGGGGGTCCAGTCTGTGGGTGGTTATTGCAAAAAAATATAATATTAGCCACATGAAAACAAAAAAATAAATAAAATACATTTTTAAACAATTGTTTTTCAACAATTTTCAAAGATGGGGAACATTTTCATCTTCTGTTTGGAGTCCTGCATGTTTCCAGTTTGGCAAACCCACCTTGTACTTGTTAAGCTTACCGACCCATTGCCTGCATCTCCAAATCAATTCCGGACCAGGCCTGGTCGGGCATATTAGTCAAGTCAAGTCAACTTTATTTATATAGCACATTTCATACTACAAGCATAACTCAATGTGCTTAAGATACATCATACATGACAAACTTAATATCATATAAGATAATTAAGTAATACATAATGAAAATAAACAGGACATGATTAAAACAAACAAAATAAGAGGGTATTATTATTATTCATAATAATAATAAAAAATAATTTTAAAAAAAAAAAGGAGATAGTAAAATTATAATACTACTTCCTAAAGCAAATAAAAATTCACTTAAAAGCCTAAAAGCTAGCAAAAAAAGATATGGTTTTACATCAAGATAGGACTCATGACCTGACCAGTTAGCTTATCAAATACACCCTGGAAACTTGGCTTTAGATATTTCTCTATATCATTTAAAATGAATGACTAACTTCGCAGCAATGAAAAAAAAAAAGTTATCTCAGAAACTCAGCTATCTGCCTCATTGAGACTTTGTGGAAATGGTCTTATTAGGTTTGAATAGTGTGTAAGTGTATGATGAGTAGCTAATTGAAAAAAAAAAAATGCTCTCAGGCCTCTAAAGCAGTAGTAATTGATACTAGTCCATACCCATTGGTAGCTTTGTCACCTTCTACCTATGCCAGTCCTTAATGCCTATGTGCAGTTTCACATAGATTGACCACGTCAGTGAAAAACGTGGGACAAACAGAATGACTGACTGACAGAATGACACACTCACAGTTTCCGTGATTATGTACAGCATACCATACCATGACTTAGTCATACCAATGGCCAATTAGAGTTAAATTTCTCCAGTCACCTTGAGGCATCCTGTCCTACATATCTACCAAGTTTAGTAAAAATCGATATGGCGGTTAGGCCTAGATAAGAAATTAGCTCTGTAGCGCCCCCATTTTGTTTGATGGGGTTAATAATGGAGGGGTCCTCTCAGATTATGTGTGGTCATATGCCTACAAAGTTGCGTGGTGATCGGTGAAACCCTTGAGATGTTATACACCTTAATGTGATGAGCCACGCCCTCCGCAATATTCATTGCCTTATAGAAGCTCAGTTTTAGTAAGTTTTCCAACTTCTGCCAAGAGGGAACTTTAGATATTGGTCCCTAGATTATGTTCACCGAGTTTCATGCAGACTGGTCAAACTTCCTGGGAAGACATCGATTTTGATTGTTTTTCAAAAAATTCAAAATGGCAGAAAATCTATGAGGCAAATTTGTTCCTCAAAGTTCCATGTCTCTACGATATACAGGGCATGAGATATGCCCATTCAAAGTTTGCAATTTCAGTCGGCTGTTATAGCGCCCCCCTTTGGCCAATTGATGTAATATTGCTTCATTCACATCCTCCCATGACCCTCTACCACTGTGCCAACTTTCACATGGATTGACCAAGTCAGTGAGGAGAAAAACGTGGAACAGACACACAAAGTTTTCGTCATTATACAGTAAGATTGTTATATTAACCAGTGGTTAAATGCCAATATGCAATGTGAAAAGAGGCATACATGGTGACACGCTGCCAAGAATTATCACCAGCTCTGAAGTTTGCCTCAGCTACACTGAGGGTTTTAGCATCTTTTAAGTCATTGTTTTATGGCCTGCAGTTTTACTGTTTTGTTCAGTGTCACCACTCTCTTCAGGGTTGTTTCAGCAGGCAGCAGTTTACAGTGCAAAAGCTGTAAAAACCCACTGTACACTACCAGCTCAGCTTTAAACAGCAGACAGAGACTAAATAGTGAACATAGTGGAGCATTATCAGCTAAAGAGCCAGTGCCATACTTTGCCGCAATTACGCTGAAATTTCTTTGTCATTTTCCACGTAATGGCTGTGAGAGACCTTTGTTTGCCTAATACTGTATGGATTAGTCTAAAATAACAGTTACAATGGATAGAATCTTTTTCGGGGGTTTTTTCCAGCAGAAAGTTACAGTGTCTGGCTTCTGTGCCAACGCTATGCTTGTAGAGATGTCACTGCACCATGTTATTTGTGGTGCTAAACAACTCTACTCATGAAAACAATCATATCTCAAAAACCAAATAATGTACATGTGTGATACTCACAAAATAAGTATTGTGTTGAGATATTATTACTTTTTGTTTCCTTTCCCCTAAGAGTCACTTTTTGGTTTATCCCAGTTGTATTTTATTTTATCGTGTCTAATTTATAATGAGAGATTACGGAGAAGCACACGACGACATGCTGTTTCATAAAATGGACACTTGGTGGCAGCACTGACCAGCAGTGTCACTGGGACTATTTGCCATGCGCAGTGGAAGTTGAGGTCATAATCCGGATGAATGGAGAATGAGCACCTGTGTCCCGCTTCGCTGATTTCTGTGAAAATATTTCCAATATTTCCAGGGCACTCCTATTAGAGGATTATCTATACATCTGCCAGCAGAGACCTAGCTGGGACCCGCTACACATAGTTCAAGTAAGTATGGAGTTGTTTCTACATTTAGAAATCTTTTGGATCAACATGTTAAGTTCTTTGTTGTTGTCTATTTTTTTGTAAAATTAGATGAAAAAAAGTCAGATTTTTGTAATTCTTAAGCAGTTTCAATACATTAATTATTTATTATGGTTTATTGACTTCCATGACCTTTTATCTTAGGTTGTGCAGATTACAGGGATATGAAGCACTTGAACATACTCCAAGAAATGACATCACAATAAGCAAAAATACCAATGTAGTCACTGGCAGACAGTTTATTTTACAGATTTCAAAGGGTTAACTATATAAAAAAGCAAACAAAGTAAACCAGTATGCAATTTATTTACTCCTATATTAACATAGTTTTCAACTAGCCTATATAGGCTACTACAATAGCACAACAGAATTCTCGGAAATGTATTCATGGCCTTTGGTTTCGGTGTGCCAACCCTAGATTTTCAGTGGCCCAATTTAGCCACCCATATGAAAAATTTCGGTGGGCACCACAGCTTGTTTTGCCTCCAGGGCCGAGGTTGACCCTATGCAGCTTTACTTTACCCAGCAGTTGAGAAGCAAGACACAGGAACTTTACTTGGGTCTTGATAGGCTGCTGTGTCTATTCATGGATTTAATAAACTTTACTACTAGTTGACAACTTTATTGTTAATTTCCTCTCTTCTCCAATCACCAACAGCTGTCTACTCTCAAAACATCCCATCATTTGCTCATCCACACACACACTACGCACTGAGCTCAGCAGGGTGGGGGTGAAGAAAGACACCCACTATTTGCAAAAACAAATAGCTGAAGTGAAGACTGTGTCACAAAACAATGTTGTTAGGTATCCTTGCACATTTTTAAGTGGGAATACAAAATCCTGGATCTTTCTCAGTCCATATACAGTGTATACCTTTGTTTCATGTAGTCTCGACAACTGAATTTAAGAAGTGTAGGCCAAACCTTTGTCCAGTCTTGTTTTTGCTGTTAAACTTCTCTTTGGAAATGTGAAGTGGGTCAATCAATGAACAACCAACTCTCCTCCCAAACATGGGCAGTGTTGCTCTGCAGTCATCTCTGAACATAAGTTGTGAGCCACAGCAGGAACAGGACAGCACCTCACATTCACGCCAGTCCTTATTCACCACAAAGCACATACCTTCTCTCCTCTCGCCACAATCCTCTGCGCTGTCAGATCGGCATATGAAAAAACACCCTCTGGTTGAATGGTGCTGTCCAGGATTGTCCAGGATTGAGAGTCAAAGGATACTACAGCTCCTGACATCCCAGTGGAAACCGATGCAGCACAGAGGTCGTCCAATTTATTTTTCAACTCCTGCATACTTGCCAATTCTCCTGATTCACGCAGGAGACTCCCGATTTTTAACCCTATCTCCCGCGATGCTCCAGATCAGTAATTTCTCCCACTAATCTCCTGATTTTACATTGAAGGAAACAAGTAATATTGTGGGGGATATTTGTCGCAGTATCTGGCAACCCTGGCCTGCCTGCATGTATGAGGCAAGCCAGTGACGTGACTCAGTCACTCGCTGGTTTCTGTCTTCCGCTCAGTTCAGTGCCCAGACAGAGATGGATAGAGAAAGAGAGACACCTGACACTCCTCTGAAGAAAAGAAAAATTGAAAAAGAAAAAAAGAAATATGCTTCCAGATTCAAAAACAGCGTGGACCGAAACCTTTCCCTGGGTTAGAACCAGCCAGTGTAGTACGCACCATGCTATTTGTAAGGCTTGCAATGTTGATTTGCACAGTCAGTGACAAACACTTTTTAATTTGATGTGCAATAAATACTGCATACTAACTGCATTGCAGTGTAACCGCCTTATTATTTAGCCTTCTGGTATTCATTTCAACAATTAAAACTGCTAATTTTTTCATTGTCCTCAATGGTAAACAGAATCATTTATTGAATATCAAAGAAACAACATTTTCAGAACAAGTTTCCTTCATCAGGTTTAAAATACAAGGCAAGAAATGACGACAATTATACGCACACCTGGCGAAGAAACATTGTTCCTTGGGCCGATACGAAAAAAATCTCCCTATTTTTCACAACCCAATGTTGGCAAGTATGCTCCTGTATAATGGCTAGTAGGATGTTAGTTCATCTGATGCCCATGTTCTCCATGTGTTCCTCAATGTTAACTAAAGTTTACATTTGAAAATCCCAACCTGGCTTGCTAGCAGTTAGCTAGCGAGAAGTTAGTATAGGTCTACAGACCGGTAAGGTGATTTCCACATCCCGATGAGCGACCCTCAGCCACAGGCCACCATCGTCCAAAGCCAACTACAAAAAGCACCACCAACACTTGCAAAATAGAAAAAGAAAAAATTTAGCATAAATTATGTGGAGCTGACTGAGGAGCAACTGAAAACACCCATGCCTACATCAACCAAATTGTTAAGTTTTCACAATTAACACATATACTCAAAACAGAAGTAGAACATTGTTTGCAGAGGGACACAGCTCAAGGTCTGTTGTGCAGATGCCTCATAAAATGAGTGACCAAGGACTCAGAGTCTGGTTCTCATCATGATTAAATTAATTGAAATCATTGACTTTGGAATGAAAAACTTAATTTTTGATGCAACATTTAAAACAAAGGATAGTTGGATTGTATTAACATCTCTCTTTGTCGCCACCAAGGACAGTAGAAATCAAACCTCAAATGCAGGGTTTTATTTGAATGTTACCAGGGTAGTTCTTCCTTCAGCACAAAGTTAATCACTAATATTGAATGCCTTTCTCCAGAAATAGAAAGATATAATTGCATGTTATTAAAACTGCCAGACAATTATTGCAAAACACTCAGCTTGTCTTTGTTATTGAAGCCCGGGCTGAATGGTGCTTCAGGTTTGACACTCACTGCAGACTGTTTTATGGCACTGATGGACAAGTTAAGCCCCCATCATTCTTAGTGTGAGTGTCCTTCCGCATAAACACACCACACACACACACACACACACACACACACATGCAGAGGCAGGCTGCTCCACTTGTCTGGCTTCCTTGATTTATTTGAACTTTCTGCTTTCTGCTTTCAATTTTCAACACAGTGTCACTTCAATATGTAACCAATTTATTGGTGCAGCCCCCCATGCACGATTACCCTTTGCACTTTAAGTGAATTTCTGCAGCTTTAAATCATCAGCATACATATGGAAAAGGCTTAATGCAAATCTGTTCCTTGACCTACATTTGGCTTTGTCCCCTGCAGCACTTGGACAATTTGGATATTTACAGCAATCTCACAATTATTTATGATGCAAGATGAAAGGGCTTAATGTGTGAAGTGCGGTGATGTTAGCATGTTTGTGTTGGGCAACATCAAATTACTTTATATGAACACACATCTGTTAATACTGGGTTTACATTTTTTAAAACTCTTCATACAGTCAGCACAACAAAACTCATTGTGGACTAAACTGGATCACTGGATCAAATAAAATGCTTGAACTACTGAATTTTGCCACTCAAACTCAGTCACCATCAAATCTCTGTGTATTTACATTTCATTTTGCACATATGCATATGATAGCAAAAAAAAAAGCTGTTAAATTTGAAAACAGCAATAAAAACAAAATTGTAACCTACTAAAATTAGACTACAATTTATAACAATCTGCTATGGAAAAAAAAAAGAGACATATCAAGTGCCTATTTTTATTCTTTGATAACTTGTTTGTGTAACCTTTTCACCATTTCACCAATGGCTAAGTGCACTTTCTCCATTTCAGTTAGTCTTGTTGGTGCGCTTAATGTTGGAGCTAATGAAGAAACAGAACATAATTACCTCCATATGTTCAGGACAAACAGTAGTGTCTGCGAAAATGGGACAGCAGCACCAAACAAGATGGCGGCACTTCTGTGTTTGTGAAGAAATAAGACCGCAGCTCGTCTCTCCCAATGTCTCCCAGTCTGTAGCAGCACAGCAGGGTAAACAGCAGCCTCCCTCACCTGAAGCAAAGTGTCCTCAGCTGGAGAAAACAATGTCCGCTGAAGCTCCTCTCAAGCAGGTGAAGAAAACAATGACGTCTCCTCCTGACGATGACAACAGTGCAGCTAGCCTAGCTCTGGCTTGCTAACCCAGCTGACTTTGCCTCGTGTAAAAAAAGAACACCTCAGTGGTAAATAGTCCCGAACTCACACAATTGACCTATGGCTAAGCCACGCCCCCTCCACTCATTCGGACAAACTATCAACATTCAGTAACCGGCACTATGGCAGGTGTCACAGTACACGGCATTTCACAGGAGGCAATTGATTATTTTTGGGGAAATAACGATCAGATGTCATTGAGAAGTAACCAAAAGGACCTAAACTACGCATTGGAGGGATATATTCACCATTTTATTGTTGAGAAGGTCGATGAAAAGCTTAAATTACAAGCCAAAACTTACAGGTCACAGTGTGCGCTTGTAAACCGCATCTCGTTGCTGTCGCCATCAAAGACAACAAGTTAAAGTGCCACTGAAGTTAAGGTTTTTGGCTCAGAATATGAGAAAAGGATAACGGCCTTTTTACCATCTTTACCAAGAGTGTCTCTCTGTTAGTTTGGTGCTACAGTATTTACACTGAATCATTCAGCATAACGTTTGCCAACCTTTCTTATCTCTGCGATTACAGATAAGTTAATGAAGCTAAGCTCCAGAAGTTAATGTTAGCTTAACTAGAGCCCTTTGGACAACAGCTAACAATGATGTACGATCACCAAAGTACAAAACTAGAACAAAACAGGCTAATGAACTCCCAGCAAACAAGGTGACATGATGAACAACGCAGCTAGGAGCTAACGTTAGGCTAACTTTAGCTAACGTTAGCTAGAGATGTTAAAGATAACTTTATATTTCTTTCCAGCAAAGTGACAATATGTTGCCTCAAACACAATGTTGTCTTACCTTAAAACAGATGTAGACATCGTTGTTAATCTTATTCACGTTGACTTGATGTTGTGGTCTAACGTTAGCACACAACTTTATCCAAGTGTCAAAAATACACCTCGTCACCCAGCCTCTCAGGATACCTTGTGTCAGAGTTGCATGTACCCCATGCACACAGTTTGTCCATTTTTAAACTTCAAATCTCTGAAAAAGCTCATAAAATCGAACAACTGACTTCCTGTAATGCATTTCAATGAAAGTCCAGGCACAGAATGTCCGAGTGTATGGGAATGGCTATACGCACTGTGATTGGCTCATCACGTTTGAGGGCCATAGGTCAATTCAGAGCCCCTTGTCCAGCGAACAGTTCACAGTCCAATATCTTACTATATAATGACGAAAACTGACCGATCTGCAAGTAACTCGGTGAACATAATCTAGGGACCAATATCTAAAGTTCCCTCTTGGCAAAAGTTGGAAAACTTACTAAAACTGAGCTTCTATAAGGCAATGAATATTGTGGAGGGCGTGGCTCATCACATAAAGGTGTATAACATCTCAAGGGTTTCACCGATCACCACGCTGGCCGAATGTTTTCTTTTCAATTTCCTATGACCTGTATCTCAAACACACACCATGTGAAACTGTACGTGGGCAACTGTGCACTCAGTGGGTATGGACTAGTGTATAAAAATACACCATACCTATGGCATGTTTGCAGAAGCTTTGACATGTGTTACTTTCTGCTCTACACCATCTTTTCATCCTGCTCCTTCTCCTCTTCCCTCCTGATTTCACAGAGGTCAAATGGAAATCACTTCCACTTCCACTCTTCCAGGTCAATAATCCTCTAACGTACACATGAATTATTGTTTATCTTTTTAGACAGTGAATAAACCATGAAACCCTTTGGAAACATATTTTAACTGTAAAAACATGTTTTATAACCATTACAAAGTATTTATATTTTTCACTGGAAGCTATTTCATGCACCATGACTGTATTTATGCCACATATTATTTTATGCACTTTACTTTGAACTGTAAATGAATGACACCACATATTTAAATGAAATACTAAATAACTGATGTCAGTCAGGTAACATATGAAACACTTGTGCCAGCTGATGAAGGGGCCAATGAGGCACAATCCAGAACGTTTTGTAACTGGCGCTATGTGGCGTTTCACCGTTCTCTTTCAGTGTCAGTCTGGTTTATTGCTCATCCCTGGAGGGTGTCACTTGTTATTCCACCTTGCCTTCCATTCCTCAACTCCACAGAGGAATTTATTTCCTCGTTGAGGTGGGAAATTTCTGACCACCAGCCACATGATCAGATGTCCCTCTTGGACACAATGGCTGCTGCATCTATGGAAAAATATGCAGAAGATTGCAAGGAACACATCAGACATGCAAAAAGATTATTTCCCAGCTGTATTATAAGACAGGACATAAAGTGCGATGAGGATAAGAAATGGATGAGACAGGGTTGTTGAGGACTGTTGTATTCTGTATTATACAAGTATGAATATGCATAGTTTTGTATTCTATTCTACTTGGAACTACTCTCTGCAAAAATGGCAGGAAAAAATAGCCCAATAGCTGTTGGGGCCTATGTCCACATAGCAGTGGCAGGGCCCTGGGCAGCACTTCATTCCAACACTGGCAGCGCGTTTTTTAAAAGAAACTTACAAATCTAGTGATGATAATAGTGCAACACTCACCAGCATCATCCAGTGTCTGATGGACAACAGCGCCTTTCTGGAAAGTTGCCATGTGCATTAACATTCCACAATTATTACTAATATGACAATTTTCCATCATTTCATATGAATCATGTAACAGATGTTCCATTTGAATATTCCAAATTAGGCCTTATTCTGACTGTAGTGTTTTCTGATTAAGATGTGGGATATACAGATAATAATCGAGTGAAAGGAGCATTCTTTGGACATGTTTACAGTGCATTTGGAATATGCGTCTTGGTTGTGGTTTTTACAGCAGCTTGTGAAAGGCAGCCTCTTTCCTGTTGACGGTCAGCTCTGTCCAATGTACACAAACCAACTTGCTGACAGTTTACAAGGCTTGGTTGGAAATACATGCATAAAAGCAAAGCCTCATTCCTAGTCAGAAGAGAAACACACCCACTTCATAAAAATACGACAGACTTGGATATTAACTGGTTTTTAGTTATATGAAAATATCGCACACTGGCCTTTCCAGCAAGTGGTTGAAAGAATATAACAGGCGGCTGTGTTCACATGGTCCAGCAAGTCTGCCACTGTGACAAGCGGCTCTAGCTGTTCCACTTATCCGTGTTTTGACATGATATCTGACATGATAGGGCATTTACCCCTGTGAAACACAGCCGAGCATGAATCGGACTATTCATGGCTATATAAACAGTAATGTTAGTGTAAAATTCATTTTCGTTATATATATACAGATGAGAAGGAATATATATATTTGAACTAAGGGCAAAAACTGGAATATTTTGTGCAGGTAAGCATAGTCAGTGAGTCTAATCCAATCTTCAGCAGACACAGCAGAGGTAATGGAGAGGGACAGAATAAGAGACATTAAAGCATGGTAGGGATGCTGGAACACTGCTCAAAACATAATGACACTGATCAACTCTGTAAACTACTCACTTGTTGCTGCTGTGCACTACTACTATTACTCTAACTCAATTATTCTCAATATCTCAATGTTTTTGCAATTACAACTCCATTCACTCCAATCCTGGAAATGATTTTCTCTCTGGAAGAAGCCAAAGAGCTACTGTTGCAATGACTGCAAAAACTGGGACTGAGGATCAGTTGATAGTTTAAGGTGACTGTAGTGTTTAAATTTAGTCACGTAGTTTGTAGTCTGACACTGCTGAGGGATTTTCAGGAGTGAAAATCTTTTGGCTGCAGCAACACACACACGTACACACACAATATCTTTATAAAAAGTCAGAGCCTTCACTTTGTTTACATTGTTGCTTTTTTTTTACCATTTCAGTCACATCATTAAATCAGGCTAGTTTTTGCTAACCTGGCTTTAGGCAAGACTGGTTCACACTTCCATGTATAATCTGAACTGTCCTGAGGCAGAGTACTTAAAGACAAAATGTGATGTTTCTCTTTAACGAAGTCATTCAAATACTATAGGACATCAAATTTCACTTTTCTGATATTATTATGTTGGCAAGGAGGAACCTCCATCACAATGAAAACAATTACCATGGTTGATTTATATCCAGTCTCTGAGGAAAGTTTAGTGGTGTTTTGACCAAAACACAAGGTCCACTCACATACTAGCCTTTTGTCTCAAAATGCTAAACAACAATGCTAAACAAAAAACAAATCTTGTCTCCACAAGTTTGTTAAAAAAATTGCCGAGATATTTTCATTTCCGTATGGAATCCCCAAAACAATATACATTGCTGGTACTAAACACTTTGCAGCTTTGTTGGGTCCTGCTCATTCATCTCTGCTCTTACTGTATGTTTCCTCCAGTTCATGTTGTATAAAACTGTGGCTTCAGATCGCTGAGTATCAACCCTGTTTGAAGACAGTTGTAGAGCTGGAAACTTTGAGTGTCTAACTTCTTGACTGCTGCCACATTATTTCACTTCAAATGGCAGGTGCACAGCGTTTCAAAGCAACTGGAAGTGAGCCACAGGATGTGGTTAGCAACAAAGAGAAGCCAGCTCACAGCGCCTGGTCTGTCTGTAATTACTGGAAGTTCACAGAAATGACATAAGTGTGTGAACACTGTGAACGCTGGCACTGTGGAAAAGAAAGAAAGAAAGAAAGAAAGAAAGAAAGAAAGAAAGAAAGAAAGAAAAAGAGCCATAAAAGAGCCACAGTGACAGTCTCTCCATTATAAAATGTCTTCAAGGAGTGAAAGTTACCACAGAATACACTCCTATTTTCGGGATGGAGACTAATTACAACAAGAGAAGAAAGTCTCCACAGGAACTGAGACAATTTCCAAAATGTCACTTACAATCTAGTTTGAAAAAAGAATCCTCAAGTAGCATATAATTATTGGCTATACACTGTTAAATGGCATCTCTGGTTGCTAGGAAACAACATCAGTGTTCCACTTAAACTTATAGTCCAGCCAGTACCACATGTAAACACAAAGAAAACTTTATTTCCATTCACAGTATGGCTCTGTTCTGGGGCCCCTCTGCCTTTCTTTAGGCATACGCAGAAAGCCTCTTCTATGCGCTTACGTTATTGCATTATTAAGCGTATGGTGGAGAGAGCACTCCTCTCTACCCTTCTGTGTGCCTACGTGGAGAGCCTGAGACGGAGAGGCAAACCTCCCTGCCCTTCCATGCACCTACATGGGAAGCCTAATGCCTGGCTCACTGGGATGTGAGCTGAGCTTGAAATCGTCTCCTGCCTGAACTAACGCTATGCTCAATTTCTATTTGCAGTTTGATTTTTGGCAGTATTACTGTGTTCTGAGACCTCTATGCCGTATAGTCTATCGCTTCCCTGAGTAAATGAATTAGAAAAAAGCGTGGATTGTAGCAGTCAGAGGAAAGAAGTGGACACTATCAGGAAACTCCAGGGTCTGTGGACTGTTGTGACTAGTGAGCATCAGCTTGTTCAAGCCAGCAAAAACTCACGGGTAATACAATGAGTGCTACAGACCCAGGCAGGGGTGTATATATAGAAAGTGCAGTAAGTGTG
This sequence comes from Epinephelus cyanopodus, assembly GCA_026686955.1. NCBI lineage: Eukaryota > Metazoa > Chordata > Actinopteri > Perciformes > Serranidae > Epinephelus > Epinephelus cyanopodus. The sequence goes on along the minus strand of CM048923.1, from coordinate 37,177,801 downwards.
GTTGCGCTGGGGGAGATAATAGTGTCTTTCATTAAACACTCCCTGCCAGGTAAACAGTTATAATCAGTCGCAAGGAGTAGATGATGAAAATCCGACCATGATAGACACTAACAGGGACCATTAGAAGCACCTTCCATGACTGTTAGAATGTATAACCAAAGACTGCAAATCACAAGGAGTCAGGACTTACCACAAGAAATTCAACACCTTAAAGTCTTTATACTATAAAGACAGGAGGTAGACTAGTGTATCTCTGCCTTTGTTGACATTGACATTGCTGCTTGACAGTGTTTACTGCCAAGCAGCAATGCTCTCACAACTTAACCACTTGGACGCCAAGCATATAGTGCACATGGTTTCCCATGTGGCAACAGCTGTGGGGAACACTACATCAGTGAGACAGTAGGGACTCTGAACGTGAGACTGAATTAGAACCAGAAACAGAGAACAGCATCTGTCTGTGAACACCAGACCTAATCCTCTCACAGCATCCACTAGGAGGAGGTCAAAGCTCATTCACCAGAAGTCAGTGGAAGGGTGGAGAAATATTAAAGGGACCGTCCACTACAAAATCAAAAAGACATCTTTTTCCCCTTACTTTTAGTGCTATTTATCAATCTAGATTGTGTTGGTGTGAGTTGCAGAGAGATAGCAGAGAGATAGCGGACATAGACATGTTTGCCTTCTCACAAATATAATGGAACTAGATGGTACTCAGCCTGTGGTGCTCAAAGTGCCATAAAATAAAGTAGGCCTACATTTGAAAAACTCACAACACAGAGCTTGTGTTAGGAGTAACAAGCTTGCTAATTCCACCATGCTATCATGCCCCACTGGTTAACGTTACAGGAAATTAGATATGTCGCATATTATACAGCATTCACATCATCAGTCACTCCAACCGATGGAGTAAGTAGCACTCGCTCACTCACTCACTCACTTTTGTATTTATAGGGCTAGCTTGGCCTTTGCTGTCCAGCCAAAAAAGAAAGAAAATAATGAAAGTTAGATAGCTGTATGGGTACGTTTGTTATAAGATGCTAGCTGGAAGTTATTGAGCAAGGCGTTAGTTCAGGCAGGACACAATGTCAAGCTCAGCTCACATTTCAGCTACATCAGTTGATTTCAAACAGCCAATCAACTGATGGAGCAGCTGATTGATGAAAGGGAGTCAGCTGATCATATGATTCCTTTTTATGGAACCAATTAGCAAATGCTGTATCTGACTTATCAGTGTCATTTCTGTTTGTCAGTGATACTGGCTCTGTTCTGTTCCCGGGGGAGTCTTTGGTGCTGCCTTGGGCTTTCCTCATTTGCACATCTGCCTTATGACTTTCCACGCAGGCACGTGGAAGGGCAGAGAGGTGTGCTCTCTCCGCCTTATGCTTTCCACTTAGGTGAGTGGAAGAGGCTTTCTGTGTAGGCCTGAGGAGGGGCAGAGGGGCCCCAGAACAGAGCCATGCCGTCAGATATAATACTGCAAATTGAAATAAAGCTTTCTTTGACAAAAGTATTTTTGACTTAAGTATAGTTGGCTAGTTCTGTTTTTGACAATAGCACTCTATGCATTTCTCCATTACTTTGTTTACATAGCATTTCCCAGACAAACCTTAGTTGAGATTAAGGTTGTTTTTTTGTGCCAAAAATTATAAAATGTGAAAGCACTGAAAACCATATTTTTTAACAATTAGTCATGATTTGTCAGTGGCCCTACATGTCAAACTTTGGACAAGCATCATATAAACTTTTTTTTTCCCACACAGGTTTTCACTTTAAAGTCCCGTTTTAAAATAAATTAGAAAGTAGATGAAAAACTTTGTGTTGTAGTATACTTTCTCAGGTTTAGGCAACAAAAGCAGGTGGTTAGGTTTAGAAAACAACATGGTGAAATAAGTGTGTTTTTTTACTAATTTGACATGCATATGTCACTAGCGTTGTATGCTTGACATACTTGGATACTACGACCTTTGGCACACAAACAGTGGTTTCAAGGATGAAAGTCCTGAGTTTGTTTCCCGTCATGCATCTTCTCCACCTCGTATTTCCGCCTCCTTCCACCTACTCCACCCACTCACCCTCCTCCAAACTGTATGTTAGATCAGCACGTTTTGTGGCAAGCTATTGATCAAATATGCTCAATAACATGTTTTGCTTTGCAAGTTGTTGACGTTTTTTTGGCTCATGGAGCAGTGATGGCTGTACAGTGGCTCCTCAGACCCAGGATAGTCACTACATGGAGTACAGCAGGGGAGAGGTAAGACACTGTAGTGTGTGTGTTTCTCTTAGTCCTACATCGCTGGCCCTCCTGCTGCAGCCCATCTGTAAATTGTGCTGAGACCATGAAAAGCCCTTTCACTGTTTAATCACCATTACTGGCCATAAAGAGCCAGGCTCAAACACAGGGCCAACAGATTGACTACCCGCTGATAAGAGTAATCCAATTTATTATTCGCTCCATTTGACCAGGTAGTCTCTGGGAGAATAAGGAGACCAAGGACCAAAGCATTGGGGACTCCTGAGCTTGGCCACTCATATTCTCTTATTCCTTCTTCTGTTTTTTGAATCTAGGTTTTTTTCATCCTGCCACTGATGAAGATGTTGGTTTCTCTAAATGTGAAGCTTAAAGCCTGTGAGTTGCATTACAAGGCTCTCATGCCTCTATGGCATGACTTTTTATTTTAGGGGGAAGGGGAATATTTCACACCATTTTCTGAGAGCTTGTGGGTCCCTGATAATATATCTGTCATAAAAAAAATTAGACAGCGTTTTATTGAAATAAACAGTTAGTCCAGCAAAGTGTATATCATCTCATCACATATAACACTGTAACCATTTTTTAGAACAACAAGACATTTATTCAAGTGGTTTATTTTCTATGTGTCCATATGTAGGGGTTAGCCATGGTAAGTCAGGAGATGAACTGAAGCTTTATCATATCAGAAAAGAACAAAGTTGTTGGTCAGTGGAATCATCCTATCCTGAGGTATAGGCTAAAACCTGATCACAGGCCATAAATAGCTCAAATATCAGGAGAGCAGTACGTGAACAGTACATAAGAACTGTTCATTTGTTCATCCACAGCCTGGTTCTCGCTCATCGGGATGGCTTTCAACTTTGAGGTGAGATGATCTACCAGTGGCCGGATCTTGTGGAGTGGATCGGGATTTGCTGCTGATGCTGCTTCATTGTTGTTGAAGTGCAGGGCTTTCTTTATGGCCTCCCATCTGTTGAGGCTCATGATGTCAGCCACTTGGGACACACGACTGGCCTTGCAACAAAACATGCGGGTGCCTGGCAATCCGTACAATGCCATCTACACTACAGTACCAAGGAACGGCTTGTTTGCATCACACTTGAATAGCGTACAGATTTGACTGCTCGGCAGTTACTTCTAGATTGTAGAAGTACTTGATGGGGGGCATAATATCATCTGATCTAGGGAGGCTGCCCTGCCATTTTGGATACCCAGGATAGTTGGTATTGTGGTCTGTTCTCCACCAGGTTAAGCGGATGCCATCCTCATCATCTTCATTTTCCTCTTCATTGTCATTGTCCTCATCTTCTTCATTGTCCTCTTCATATTCATCAACAGGCTCACCAGCTAGGCCATCTCCTTGAAAAAAGCAGGAACCATAGCATTTAATTGGGTTATATGCTTCTCTTCACCCACAAATGCATACACACATACAAATGTGCATGTGCACATAGATACACACAAACACATACACTTGCATAGGGACACACGGATATACAGTACAGACACACATAGATGCAAATGTGTATACACACACACATGCGCGCGCGAATATAGACGCACACACACACACACACATACACACATGAATATAAACACACAGTTGCACACACACACACACACACAAACATACGCACACACACAAATATAAACACACAAACACACACACACACACACACACACACACATAGGGACTCTCATGTGTATACACACACAGATGCACACACGTACACCACACACGTGCAGTGTATACACACACACACACACACACACACACACTACATATGTTACTCAAGTGACTGGCCCCTGACCTACTAACAGGGTCTGATTCACTGTCCTCCTCAAGCTCACTGTCCTCACTGTCGGACAGAATGACTCTAATATCTTCTTTCTTTCAGCCATGAAATGTTCTTGTGTCCACTTCCTACAAGCAATAGTAGAGAGTACAACAAAAACCTTGAGTATGGTGCTAATTTTCCATCCCAGGGCATCTCCCTCCATTAGTAAGATATTGCCCGAACAAAAGTGCTACACCTGCACAATGAATGAAAAAAAAAAAAAACAGTTTTTGTATATAAATATAAAGAAAAACCATGTATAAACAATCAAATATGCTTTTTCACATATTCATACACATATTTTTTATTAAAATATTATAATTATTTATTATAAATATTTATTATATATTTTTTTTTAAAGTTATTTCAATTTAAATGTGTAGAAAAGTGATATTTATCTTACCTTTAGCTGGCACTCTGTCTCATGTGGCTTTGCTTCCTGAAAAGACTGCTCCACCCCCAGACAAATACCAAGCCATATTATTTTCACTGCTTTACTTTGCTGTCAGACAAATCTTTACTTTGGCACTATATTTTGTCAACCCTATAATTTCCATATTTCTTAGTAATTGTCCAATTGTGCCGTGTACTGTATTACGCCACAAGTCAGCTGTTTGGGTCAGACTTTCAGAAGTTTATGGAAGAAACAATAAATACATTTAAATAAAAAATAATTTAAAAAAAATAAGCAAATACACCAGAGACAATGAGATACCATTCACCATGGAAACAAAGGAATACCTTTATGAACCAGAGTATAGAGAAGAAAAGTTCTTGCTTGGACAGAGTAAGCTAAAAAAAAGAGGCTGGGGGGAACCTCTGTGGAAACCATGTAAATGTATGCTCACAGACTCAGAAAGCTACTACTGCCTGGACTTAGTTACAACATAACTTCGGGATCTTAAATCAGAAGATACCAGTACTTCTCACATTACTATTTGTTTGGTAGGTTTTTTCATTTATTTGTTGGCATTTAACATAATTTATCTGATGCTTAGTGCCTCAGTGCTCTTCAGCAAGTGTCTGTCTCACTTATTTGGAGATGGTTTTAAATCATCCTCTTGAGAGATTTCTTTGTTTCAACAACCTCGAAAAACACAAACATGCATCACCTTACAAGTTTTTACAAGGTCCATGGTAGTTGCTAGGGAACCATGGCAATCTGATGAAAAATGGGCTACTGGAACATTACATACATGGACAAGGGCAGACAACACAGAACTGATGGAATGCTACTATACAAGCAATCCTATAGAGAGGGTATACAGAGAATACAGGACCTATGGGTACTTTGAAACCCACAATCAAGACTCAGTGGGACTACCCAGAATGCTTGACATAGGGCAGGACAGTCCTGATCATAAAAGACCCCCAAAAGGGAACCATCCTATCCAACTACAGACCGATAACCTGTCTCTGCACAACATGGAAGCTCCTGTCAGGCATTATAGTGGCTAGGATAACTGAGCATATGGTCCAATGCATCAGGGAGGCACAGAAAGGAACACCAGAGGAGCCAAGCATCAGCAACTGGTCGATAGAGCAATCGCCCGAGACTGCAAGAGCAGCAAGACCAACCTGTGCAGCACCTGGATTGACTACAAGAAAGCCCACGACTCAAAGCTACTGGAATGTCTGGAACTATACAAGATCAACAGGACACTAACAGCTTTCATAAAGAAATCCATGGGGATGTGGAAGACGACCCTAGAGGCCAACTCAAAGCTGATTGCCCAAGTCAGTGTCAAATGCAGCTTATACCAAGGGAATGCACTGTCACCACTGCTGTTCTGAATAGGCCTGAATCCCTTCAGTCAGATCATCAAGAAAACTGGCTGTGGATACCAATTCTGAAGTGGGGTAACAATAAGCCACCTGCTCTACATGGATGACATCAAGCTGTATGCCAAGAATGAGCAAGAAATTGACTCACTGTGTGGTTGGATGGTATCAAAGAGAGGCAAGATGATTAGAACTGAGGGAGACCAGAGGGCAACATAAGAGATATCCAGGACAGCTACAAGTACCTTGGGATCCTGCAGGCTAATAGGAAATTGTGAGGAGGCCGCAAGGAAGTGAACCACAACCAAATACCTCCAGAGAGTAAGGCAAGTCCTGAGAAGTCAGCTGAATGGTCAGAACAAGGTCCAAGCCTTCAACATGCACGCACTGGAGGGCTCCATCCCAAGTCCAGCACCCTGAAGCTATACACTAAGCAGAAGAGGGAGGCTAAGGACTTGTGAGCATCAGAGCCACTATCCAGGATGAAAAATCCAAAATCCAGGAGTATATCAGGGAGATGGCCCCAAAGGATGAGCTCAGACAAAAGAAACATGAGCAGAGAGGAGGAGGTACAAACAACATGGAGGGACAAGCCCCTACATGGTGCATACCATCATCAGACAGAGGAAGTGGCTGATATCAAGAAGGCCTACCAGTGGCTGGAGAATACTGGGCTGACAGCTAGCATGGAGGCATTACTCATCGCAGCGCAAGAACAGGCCATAGATGCCACAGCAGATCAGACCCAAGGTGTAGGCTGTGCAAAGATGTCCCTGAGATGGTCCAGGGCACAAACTTAAACTTAACAAAATATGTCAACCAATAACTACCCAATACGGATTTAAACAAATAAAGCCCAGAAAAAGGAAAATAAGGCTAAAGAACAAAAAGACAAAACAATTTCCTTATTACAAAAAAAACCTTTGTAGTTAATTCATTAATTAACAAATGAATTACACACACAGACCAAATCAAGATCAACCCAAATAAAACATACAAATAAACCGATACAAATAATCAAAAATAATGATGTAAACCCACACTGTCACACATGCCCCCCCCCTATGAATAGAGACCCAGATGCCGAGCAACTGCTTGCACCGGACGTTGAAACAGATTCACCAAGGGTCTATTTTGTTGAAGCGGAGCTGCAAAGCGGTTTATAAGACCGCCGCGTGGCGCTGTTCCATAAAAGCAAAGCGGCAGCAGAGACATGCCGCAGATGTGGTGGAGGCAAAGCAGCCGCCACAGCGGAGACAAACAGCAGACAAAACAACAAAACCAGAGCAGACAGCAGGAGCCACAGGGGCATCAAAACAGCAAAAGCAAGGGAGACGGCAGCAGCCGCAGTGGAGACAAAGCAGCAGTGCCCCAATAAGCTGGTTACAGTAATTCCTAATCAAGAAAAATACTATTAGCATTAAGTACACTGATGGTGACGCGGTACACATTATGCTACACATACATACCTTTTTAGCAGCGATGGACACACACACACACACACACTCACGAGTGGATGGAGAGAGAGAGGACCCCTGGCAGCCACCAGCATTTACCTGTGACCACACTAGCATTAGCCACTGGATAGCATCAACCATACCGCAGAGAGAGAGAGAGAGGACACCTACCACAGACACGCGCAGCAGCGCATACGGGGGGAGGCCGGAGCAGCACACAGGCAGTCGCCCTACAACACAACACCAATGCCTTAAGCACATTGAGAGACACAAACAACCAGCAAGGTGAAGCAGTGTGCAGCCATACCTGTCGGATCAAATGACCGCTGACCCGGAAGTGGTGCAGAGGTGACGGAAGCGCAAAGGAAGAACTGGTGGGTGGACTGCTGCTTTTATACTGGCCCACCTCATCAGCGGCCACCAGCGGCACTCCTTATAAACAGTGGCAAATCACAAAGGATAAGCACCTCTATGCTGCTACACTAACAAGTCAGCAGCCAGCATATGCATTTACAGTAAATAAGTTGACAATAACTTTTTGTTAAATAGAGGGGTCAAAACTCTGCAACAGCTCAAATCATATTATGTACTTTAACCTCTTACTGTCTCCACTGCATGCCCAATGGGACTTGAGGCTCATTGAGATCTCTCCATCGCATTTTATCCCTGGCAACATGCTGCTCTCTCACCATGACAGCTATATCTTGTCCAGTAGACACAGGCCTACACACCAGATTTACATCATATTCTATATATGAGACCAGATGCTACATTTTACACATGACACACGCAATGTTAATCATCATAGCTACATTAGCTATGATAATTACTCATGAGCAATGTTAATGTTTGATGTTATGATAAGGAGAATAAGAGAGGAAGAGACTGAGACAGATTGGAAGATTATTTTTATCTTAATTCTATAGGTATTCTTATTGGTCTCATTAGCCGAGCTGCACATTAATGCAGCTTTTTCATAACTTTGCACTGGCAAAAAGTAACTTGTATTATGAGTAACTTATTAAAGAGGTACTGTTTTTTACTTTTTATTGTGAGTAGGTTTCTGAAATTGTAAGTAATTGTGTTTTTACTAGACTTTAGATTTTCAGTATTAACTGAAACAAGTGAAAATGCTAATAAATGAGTAAAAAAGAACTCTTTATCTCATCACACACACATGGGGTCTACTTATAGAAAAACAGTTTCATAGCAACCAGAGGTCTAAAACTTCCCAGGGAACCTTTAAGTTCAGTTCAACACTGACAGACCACAGAACTTGATGATGGTGATGTGACAGCAAGTTGAGGTTCCATGAAATTAGAAGTTATTTGATGATAACAAGATCAAAGCCGTCAGAGTTGTTACAGAAGAGAAGAGGAGAGAAGAAGGAGGGGCAGCAGCCAGTCTGGCCTCAGGCAGTGAAATGGTTAGAAATGACCCTGACTGAGATCCACTGCTGTAAAACTAACTGAAATCAAATAAAAATGACCATGGAGTATTTGAGGCTTTCCTTTGGATCACATCTTGTGGATAATAGAGAAATCGATGACATGAAAGCTCTGTTTGATTTTAAATCACTGACATTCCAATGAGATGGCAAGGGTCTTTTGAAATACTGTGATCTTTATTGTCCACAGAACGGTCACAAGAGAAATGTCTGCAGATTTGGAATTATACAATTATGTGTTGCAGTCTTCCAAAGGAAACAATAAATTACCTGGTTTGTCTATAATTTCTACAACAGTAGTTCCTAATTGGTCCAGCCACATGATCCTAATTTCTCCTTGGTCATTAGTTCAATGTCCACATAGTTTAACATATTCAGCGTCATACATGCGTTTGACCGTGTCCTCAAGCTAGTTTGCTGTCTCTGTCATGTAGCTGTCCCTAAGTTACTCACTCTACAGCAGGAAACAGCACTTATAACAAATAAAATAAAAACTGGAATTCACCGCATTTTAAAATGAAGTGATTTTTTCTGACAAAGTTGACACATTCATGAATCACTTGCGGTCCATTCAATATAGACCCGTGGCCAGCTTTTGGACTCACCAGTTGGAAACCACTGTTCTAGAAAACCACATAGAAGAGTCTGATCAATTGCCCCTATCAGCAGGAAGAGAACATTTGTCTGATTCTACCACATAACAGGTTTCAAATATGAAAGAAAAAACTTCAAAACATTGATATATACACTTAACTAAGACATGTGGTGCCCTACCCATAAGACCTCCTTCGGTGTTTTTTATGATTATGGTATATGAAACAACAGCTGTATATGCTGTTGTTTAAGTTGTTAGCTTATATGACCTTTCATTTTAAAGCTATGCTCCTCGTGGTGCCGTTAATGCATTTCAAGAAACAATCACCATAGCAGGTTCAATAAACACTTCTACTAAACAAAAAATATGTAAACAGTTATTACTTACTTGTAAACTGTTATCATAATCCACAGATTGATATTGTATTGAGTTGATGATGAGATGAGATGTAAATCTAGTGAAATATTTAGTCCTAACACTTTATTACATCCATAGACATCCACAAAATACATTTGCATCATTTTAAATGTACACATTTCTCCAATATTATCCATAATCTATCCAATTTTGCATGTAAACAACCGGCCAGCAGGGATGCCAAAATGGTGGCGAACTTCTGGCCTTCCCATTCACACCTCATTTGAGCCAATCGAAGCTTCCAGTGCTGTTTCTGTGGCCTTTGTAGCCAACCATGGCCTTAACTGAAGGAACGTATTTTGCTGGCATTTCCTGTACTTTGAAAGTATTTAAAGAGCCAGTGATTGGCCCAATTTTCCAGAAGCTTATGGGTCTTGTAGTCAATGGCAATCCTGGCCTCGAGTGCACTTTGAACGAGTTTCTGGCAACATAGACTATTATAAATATACAGAAAATGATAAACAAATGGTCCCAGTGTTGTCGTAAAGGTGAAAAAAGTCTTTCTTTAATCAATTTAGGTTTTCTAGAAGTGTTTTTATATACAGTAAGCTCCTAACACATACATTCAGTACACTGTTTTACCCTCTTAAAAAAAAAAAAAAAAAAAAAAAAACTTGGACAAAACGTGTAAGTTGTAAAATGGATTATATAAGGCTTTATGATATGGTCTCATTGTGTTTTTCAACTCATACTTCATCGGCAGCTCTTTTTTCATGAAAATATTCAGGCAAACATAAAAAAAAAATGTTTTTGTTTTTTTTTAAAAAATTTCATTGTGTTGAAATTTGTATAACTCCATGAGGCCATGCATGTACTGTACATGTACTAACAATGGAACAAGACTAGGCTTTTTATTTTTTTTAGGTATGCCTTGGATAAGCATTTTGGGTGAATTTAGGTGAATTTTACAGGACCACTATGAGTACAAAAGCTTTTTTAAATAAGGACATTAGCGAAACAGGGACAAGGTGCAACCAGTTATAAGGTAAGTGTTGAGCTGCAGGTGTTTTATGCACCTTTCCCATCATTGTGGGGGTGTTGGGTCATGTAAAGTGCCAGAAATGAAAGTTTGATGAACTTTGACTTGCTCTGATCTTTGTGTGTTGGCGTTTCTCATGGAAGACATTCTGACGTGACAGTAGGAAAAGCACAGGTCTAAATAATGAAATGAATGATGACTGAACTCCATTTAGCTGCTTCAGTTTCAGGGTCTTGGTAATTTATGCTGCCTCACTGTCACACTCTCGTGGCTTAAAGGGACATTTGAATGGAGTAGAGTCATCATCAATGTTATTAGTAACAGCTGTGCGTTTCCTCCTAGGACATGTCATGAAAGTTACAAAATGTTGGCTGTGAAGAAGGTCATGTCATATGAGATGGATGGGAAAGGTTAACATTTTTATAACTTGCCCTTCTTTTGGGGCCTTTCAGGGTATGGGGCCCTGCAGCATTTGCACAATTTACCCGGTTGGTTATCAGCCATAAGCATATAGCAGAAAACATTTAAAATAACACTGCTGCTAAAGTATGCCTGAAGGGAATTTCCTGAAATTTGGCATGAAATTCACTTGGACTCAACAATGAACTGACCACATTTTGGTGGTCAGAGGTCAAGGTCAGTGTAACCTTGCGTGTTTCTCATTTCCGTGAACAAGATATCTCAGGAACAACTTACAAGAATTTCATTAAATTTGACATAAACTTTCACCTGGACTGAAGAGTGACCTAACTCGAATGTTGTGGTTGAAGGTTAAAGGTCAAGGTTACTGTGACCACACAAAATGTGTTTTTGGCCATAACTCCAGAATTCATATGCTAATTATGACAAAACTTCACAAAAATGCCTAACAAGATAAAGGATGAAGTTACGACATTTATATCCAAAAGGTCAAAGGTCAGCTTCACTGTGAAACCATAATGTTCTGCATAAAACACTTTTCTGGCCATGACTCAGCATCATACTTCAGGATCAGAAGGGGAGAAATTTGGTTAGATACTTATTTGGTGACACTTATCTTGGGTGCCCACCTTGAAACTGTGCAGATTGTAAACATGTTTTCACAGACATGAATGTGAACTGTAAGAGAAACATCAATCTTGCGTGGAGTCATACAACTGTGGAAACATTTCAGTCAAAGGTTCAACAGCACAAATATGATGGGTAATAGTGGGACTTGTTGTGCCCTCCCCATTACCCTCAGCAGAAGTGACTCCAAAGCTTGGCAACCATGCAAAATTTGAATGTTATCACTTTATGACCCTTTCTTCTTTTCTAGCTTCCTTTGGAAAGGCAAGGAAGACCTAGAACCACATAGATAAGAAACACAGAGATAAAGATAGACACACTAGGACAACACTTGGGATAATGGAAGATCTCCTCGATGGCCTATATTCTTCAGGGACTATGAAGGCCTAAGGGGAAAGTGGAAGAAAACAAAATCAGTTGACATTCTCATAAAATGAGTCATTTGGTTCATTGGAAACATGAGCTCTTATTATTAGTCAGTTGTTATCTTACAGTATACTTCACATATTGCAGTATTGTTCCACCAACCTTTTTCATATCCTTTCTTTACAAAAATACTCAGCAGATTTGATACATTTAGCAAACATGGTATGTATGATTTGGTGGCTACAATTTCATAAAGCTTGACATGAAAATTATTTGCATTTTCCAATATTTAACTCTACCCGCTACTATGAGACATGAAGTGAATGAGGAATGCTAGTGTTAAAGACAAACACGCAAACCAATCCAACACCCTGACCCCCACAGCCCAACATTATACTGCCACAAGAGGAAAAACAAGGTCAAGGTTAAGGTGGAATCATTGTCATTCTGTCCATATACACCACAGGGTGTGCTGAGGAATATTTGGTTCCTTCAGCGCCGCAGTTTACAGAGTAGACACAAACAAGGCACAGGAGCACTGTAAGAGAAATGGAACACTAATGGCAGAATTCATAGCTGTGTTATTAGTCAAAATGCATTTGACAAACTGCAGTCTTACATATGGCAGGCAGAGTCGTTGGGGAGGGCTGCCACCTACCCAGGCAGCTAGGGAGCAATACTGTAGGTGGTCTATGGGGAATAACAAAGAGGGAAAAAAATATTACATTTCACATTAATTAGAGGGAAATGAATGTAATGTATTGGAACTATTGGGGAGTCCAATATCAGTTCTGTAATAGTTCCACTATCAATCACTCCTAGCTGCACTGGCAGTTGATGTTGGAGAGTGTACAGAAAATCACCAATGTAGAGCAGTTGCATATGAATTCTGTTTCTCCTGGGGGGCTGGGTTGCATGAAAACAGAAGTGAGTGTGCGCACACACACACACACACACTCCTGCCAAGTCATTTTTATGATTTCAATGTTATTTTCAATTTATGTGTTTACAAACAGTTTTCTTTCTTACAATCCGTTTGGGAGAACTTGTCTCTTGTCTTCCACATGGATGACAGCATTTCTTTAAAGTTGCTGTGGTCGATCCCAAAATTTAATTATAGCTGCCGGCCTGGCTGCAGTCTGCCATTTAGTCATGAGGGAAAAAAAAGATAATTTAAAAGTTTTAGCATTTTCTCAGGATTAAATCTAATCATCTTTATAAAAGATTATGAGCTGTTGCCTCTGGGCATAAATTACAGACCAGAAAACTCGAAATCTAACAGATAGAAATTATTAATATGAATATTAACCCTATAAAAGACGGAGTGTAGGAATTAAAAAATAAAAGGAAAAAAATATAATCAACTGTCAAATTGTTGTGACTGCTGCAATTAATGAATTAGATTATATTACTAATTTACAGTTTATCTGAAATTATTTCCCTGCCTTCCTAACAATGATTAATAACAAGCTCAAGAAAGCAACAAAGTAGATACCTAAAAGAAAGTAGCCTTTCAGATGATGTTAATACCGGGAACTGCCCATTGGTTCGACAGCCCGTTGGTTCGACATCTCATTGTTCCGACCGTATTAAACTCAAGTCCGTTCCGAAATCATCATGATGCCCTGTGGTTAAGGTCTGGTTAGGTTTAGGCACAAAAACCACTTGGTTAGGGTCAGGAAAAGATCATGGTGTGGGTTAAAATGAAAAAGAAAGTGACAAACACATAAGCTGTGAGCCTGCTCCGCCTCAAGCCGGTCGCGGCGCACCATACGCCCGCCGCGAGCCGTTCAGCACCACGGACAGTCGAACTAATGGGATGTCGAATCAATGGGCTGTCGAACCAATGACATGGACCTGTTAATACCAATGAGCCAAACCACATCAGCATCATTTCTATAACTATGACAACTCATGTTTTGACATTATGATCTGAAGTTAAAATGTTTCACCTCTACCACTTCTGCAGAGGCTAAATTCAACTGTCCACCCTCCTGACTTGTGAGCTGAGCCCTCACGGACTTCAGTCGTACATACTGTGACATGTTCACTGTCATCACGTAAGGTCTGTGAGGACAGAGACTGCAAGCTGCTGACAGACAGGCCTCAAGTCTGTTTCACTTATTGTTGAGGAAAGGTTCATGCCACACACAGTAATGTACACAGCGATTACTGCTGCCATATTCCTTCCTTCCTAGTGTCCGCTCATCCATCCCTGCAGATAATAACATATAAATCCGATGTAGGCTATGGGATTTGTCTGGTACTGAACTACATGACATACATTTCTATGGGGCATTCTACCGAATGTGTGCAAAGTTAGGCTGGAAATATTTGAAATTTCGTATGTTTTATTTTCAAGACCCTATAAATGGTGATTCTATATATTCATTCATTCATCTTCTAACCGCTTCATCCTCGTGAGGGGGGGCTGGAGCCTATCCCAGCTGACATCGGGCGAGAGGCAGGGTACACCCTGGACAGGTCGCCAGACTATCAGCAATGCTGACACATAGGGACAAACAACCATTCACACTCATATTCACACCTACAGACAATTTAGAGTTATCAGTTAACCTAGTCCCCAAACTGCATGTCTTTGGACTGTGGGAGGAAGCCAGAGTGCCCGGAGAGAACCCACGCTGACACGGGGAGAACATGCAAACTCCGCACAGAAGGGCTCCCACACCCGGGATCGAACCAACAACCCTCTTGCTGTGAGGCGTGCCGCCCTGTTATTCTGTATATATTTAGCTTATTACTTTTTCATTTAATGTCCTGGGTCTAAATAGGTCATAACATAATCTTTGTAAATATATATGTCTGAATACTTAATTTTATTATTTTTGTTGTTTCTTTGTTAAGGGACAGCACTTTGCACACAATCAATAGAATGCCCCCTATATGACATAAACACACAGTCCAATAAAGAAATGTTTGTAAAATAAGGAACAGACTTTGACTAAATAAACTGGGTAGCACTTTAAAGTCCATGTAAAGCAGCAAAAATGTCTGTTATACGTTTGTCACATCACAGAAATATGTGTCATTAATCACTGAGCCTGTCTTAGTTACAACATGATTGAGCTAACTGGAGTAGTTTCATGTCGTACCCGACAACGGGAGGCTTTTAACAGATGATGTCCTGATATTAGCTTGGCTGCTGCTAAAGTTAGCTGTCCGTCTCTCTTAGCTGCAGCCACTGATGCTTTCTAGACATCGTGATTTCCCACAACTGAATAAATACCACAGCAACACAAAACTGCTTTGCTAGCTAAATCATGTTGTAACGAAGACATCCGCTGGAAAAAATATTTTATTCACGGACCATTTATTGAGTTGTTACAGACACCGCTAACGGCTAATGGCTAATGGCTAACTGCTAACAGCTAATGGTTAGCCCAGCTAATCTATAATAACCATGTTAATTACAAAACGAGCACACAGAAATAGTAATGTTTGTTCAGTCATTGTGTTTATAGACTTTACAAACATCACATTAGTCTACACGGTGATATAGTGAAGTGAAAAATGTGATGTGACAGATTCCCCACACCGTGACAGAATGCCTTGCTCGAAAAGAACTTAGGGGCATCGGGTAGAGCATGTACCCCATGTACTACAGGCTAAGCTCACAGCAGCAACCCCGGGTTTGATTCTGACTCCATGGTCTCTTCCTTGCTTTCTCCTGTCTATCTTCAGCTTTCCTATCAAATAAAAGCCAAAAATAAAACATAAAAAATTAATTAAAAAAATTAAGTTATCTTTAAAAAAACAGAGAAAACTTTAATACTCACAGCCTGACAGGTGATATAAAGTGACATAATGATGAAATCACAGTCTAGCTAACACCCATTTTGCACATAAGTTCACACATTTTTTTAAACACCAGAAAACCCGCTATATATAGGCTATAGACTATTTTCCTATTGCCAGTGGACTAGAGCTGTGCTCGTTTTTGTTGTCTTTTTTAACTAGTGTGTCACATTGGATGTCACAAACATGTTGAAACAAGTTAGTAAACAGGAAGCAGCATGGAGGCGTTATTTTTGACATTTTGATATTTTTTCAATTTTTACTTTATCTGTTACTTATTCAGTCTCTCTTTCATTCTCAGAGAAGACTAATTCAGACATTATTTCATGGTGGCCTGTCACTGCATCTCGCCAGTTAAGGGACTAAGTTAGCACCTTTACCCCCGTGTTGTATTTCCATCACTGCTGATTGGAGCCAGAGCTGATAAATATCCGTGCAGAGTGATTTTGACTTTGGTGTGAATGCCGACCTTTCCTACATACAAAAGGCCGATGTTAGTGGGTGTAAGTGGGTTTTTTGTGCAGTGGGAAAGGGGTTTTAATGAAAAGCCCTGGTCAAAATCACTTGAAAAAAACAACCTTTCTTTATTTTCACTGTAACATTGATGCAGTGGTTTAAACCTTAGATCTCTCACAACTATGTGCACATTCAAAAGCAAATATCTGTGGGATGACTTTCACTTTCTACATATAAATGGACTCCTTGTTCTTTTGCTTTTTTTGTGTGTGTGGCTGCAAAACAACATGTTAGGAATTCATTTGCATATCATACTGGTTAGTTCCAACTGGAGAAACACCATTCATGGGTCTCTGTCATGTAATATGTACAGATTCTGTAACCTTCAAGAGTTGTGATGTTAAAGTGATGAATTATCAAACACGTGGGATGAAGTGTGAAATATTAGAGCTGATAGTGAATATATTCTTTCCTTTCTCCTAAAAAATGATCATGTTTACACCAAAAATAGAGTGATATTCATTCAGAATCCAGCTCTGGGTAGCTGTGGAATTTATTCCAAATGAAGCAGCTCTGTGCCAGCTCAGAAGACAGGCTCCACATCTGTTATTGCATCTCTTCCTCACCTCTCATTTTTAGCATTTGACCTTTGCAAATCAAATTAAAGCAGAGGGGAGGGGGAAGGGGGAAGGGCACATTGTGAATTCAACCATTAATTCCACTGATGCATGCACAGTCATTTAGCTGGTCGGCCCAGGAATCTATCCGTTTTGGCTCTGGTGTTGCGGCTCTTTGGGAAATGCATGGCTGGCTTGGCTGTAGTAGCTGCAGTGGTGCCAATGGGCAGTTAGAGTCCTGCAGTGCAGGACAGACGGTGGAGACTAATACAGGACACAGCAGCCAATACGGGGAGATGGGCTGGCAGGCAGAGGCAGGATTGAACGATGGAGGCTGAGATGACCAAACAGAGAGGGAGGCCTCAGGCTTTGAGCTCAGGAGCAGTTTTACAGAGCTGGACAACAAGGCAGAGATATACAGCATTTTACACTCCAGACAAACAGCACAGCACTGACTCTATGCTGGATTCATTAGGGAGGTATTATTACAACTTGGGTTAGATTTATTTGTTGGATCTGGTGTGTTTTCCTATCAGTAATAATAATACTATACTCACCAAGTTCATCGATGAGATCTGGGAAGTGGTGACATCACTATAAAGAAGTCAAAGGTGTGTGTTGTGAACATCCATCACCAGTCTGTTTTTAATCCCAGGGTGTCAAGTACTGATGCATTGTCACAGCTCTCACCGTCTGATATCGATGGCAAATACACCCTTTAGCGTCTTCATGAGACACACCAGGCCTTCAACTCCGATGTACACCCATCCGTGGCAATACATGATGCTTCAAGCACCTGAAGTAGTATAAGGAGAGAGAGAGTCCAGTAGGGGGTGGATGGGTCAAACAAAGCAAGACTTTAACCTCAGAGACCATTTTTTGTCGTGTGAAACCAAAAGTTAATGATGTTGTTTTAACCAAAGATTATCCAACTTGCATATGGTAATCTTGATTACTCATGTGACTTATATTTACGTCATGTTACGTTATGTAAATAGATATTTATTTTGACCCAGAACAGGATCTTTTTTCTAAAACTAACCAAGCAGGGTTTTTTGCCTAAACCCAAGCGTTTCACAACATTAACCACGTGGAATAATGTTTTTCAGCTGTGCGTCACATAGGCTGCCTTTACACTACCATGTCTTGATGCCCATTCCGAATTGGTGCCTATATCCGATTTTTCCTGATTGCTGTTTGCATGTTCTATTCACCTTATTTTTCACGGAGACACAGAGGGAAAACAGAACGCAGCCAGTTTCTGTTTTTTTTTTTTTTTTTTTGCGACACTTCCGGTCCAGCACTCTTGACCACTGTGTAAATGTCCCATTGTATCTGCTACAGTGACATTACTGTGCACACGGAAATGTTTACATTACTGAAAGCAATTTTGAGGACTAACTTTAAATATTTGAAGTTAATCGTTAAAGAATAAATCACCTGGAAAGCTGGCGCTGCTCCATGTAATTTAAAAGGTACATGTCCATGCAGCTGCAGACGGGTGCGGCTGGACGGTTTAGGCGTACATGCTGATTCGGGTGCTATCAGAGTGGATCTGCGCATCACTATGGCTTAATAATCAAAACAGTCAATAAAAGCAACCTGTCCTGTGTTAGTGTATGTCACTGACAGAAAGAAACAAAGAAAAGCAAAAACAAAAAAGACAGCGTACACCTCACATGTTTATTTCTCACAGTTGCGCACACGTTTGGCTGGCATGCAGAAGCACCGTCTGTGTGTCTGTTTGTCGAGGGTGCGAGCCGCAGCTTCAGCTGCTCAGGCAGAGAGGCTGTGTAGCCCGGTGTGTATTTTTTTACTGATTTGGTTTTGCAGGTTCTCTGCTGGTACACTGGAGATGCGGATCAAGCAGTTTGTCTCACTTGGGATAGATTGTGCTTTTTTTGGTTCATAGTTTTTGATTAATGTGTGATTTATTTGGCTTTCCTTCCTTACCCTCGCTCATGAGCACATCATCAAAATGCGCTGTCGTTGCATTATTCATGACGTACCACATAGATTGCCACGAAATATCTGTCTGTTTAGATTACAGACCTATTGGCAGATATCTGATTCATATCCGATATATTTCCACATATGAGGGAGGCCTGAATCTGGTCTGACAATATCCGACATCATGCGTTTTTTTCCCATTTATACGTTCATGTTACAGATCCGATCTCTGCCACTTGAGAGAAGAAAAATCGGAATTGGGTCACTTGAGCCATGTAGTGTAAAGTAGGCCATACAGATGCTAAAGTGTGCCCTGTGCGTCGCTATGAGACCACAAGGGGTGTGACAAAGTGTTGGTGTTTGACACCCTGGGAATGAGAACAAGTTGCCATCAGTTTACAGACCCACGTCCTCCTTCAGCTCTGAACTGCTGTACTCACTACTGCACTGTTGTTGTGTGCACAAAGTTTTCCTGTACAGTGAGGGATTATTTGGAACATCCCAGGTGCTCTCAGTTTTCTAATTTGCCTCTCAAAAGAAAGGGTTTTGTGAAGTCAAGTCAATATTATTGATAAAGACCAATATCGCACTTCAGGGGCTTTAAAGTATACAAAGCTTACAGCACCCTTTGCCCTTAGACCCTTAATTCAGATAAATAAAAACTTCCCAAAAAACCCTTAAGCAGAGACAAAAATAAAAGAAACCTAAGGATCCCTGTCCCAGGATGGACATACAATAGATGTTGTGTGTAGAGAATAACCTATAGGGATGAGTGAGTACGCAGTTATCTGTGTCTGTTCAACCAACTAAATTACCTGTATCCATATCCATACTCGGAATCAGGCAAAGTTTAAACAGGAAGTGGATGGGACTTGACTGTAGGTTTAATATAAGACTGAAATTGATATCGAAAACTAGCCACAGAAGTGCCTCAGAACTGAGCTAGGGGTTATATTTGATCGCATGAGTAAGAGATAGAACAAATGAGGATTGTCCTTCATCACAAGCACAGATATGGACACGCGTCTCTCAGCTAATAGTTATACTTGTAAAAAGTACATCACCCTTTGTGGATACTAGTTCCCTCTGATCATTTGGCTTAACCCTAGTAACCAACATAAAACATGTGAACATGTATGAAAAAGATGAATTCGGGAAGATGTCAGTCAGTTTCCACGTGTTGCTTAACAGTCTGAACATGAACCACGGGACCTCCTCTCCACCATGGAACTTGGAAACCAGTTCACACCTTCCCTTCGGCCATTAATTCCTGATGATGGACACCTTGTTGGGCATTTTGCCTTACATATTTGACATAACTTTGCTGCCGTCTTTGCCAGGTCACCAGAGATTTAAACTCAATTTGTTTTTTTATCTGGTTAAATAAGAAAAAGGGTAAAAGTGAAATACTGTGGGGCATTGGTGGTTTAGTGGATAGAGCAGGTGCCCCATATACAAGGATTTTGCCGCAGCGGCCTGGGTTCAGTTCCAGCCTGTGGCCCCTCGCTGCATGTCATCCCTCGGGAAAAATGCCCAAAAAACATCTTTGAAAAAAAAAAAAAAGTTAATTTTCGCTGCTGCACAGCGATGGTTTGGGTCTGGGCATTTTTAGGCAATTCTGAGCAACAAGCAGAAGAATTGGAAGACTTTTAGGAATTTAGCAACACAATCTGCATCAGCTGAGGCTTGAACTCACAACCTCAGAGACTAAGAATCAATTTCTATCTCACTGAGCTAATTAGTCAGTGACAATTCATGTGTAACAATGATTGATTTGCTTCATAAGTGTAAAACTGATGTTTAACTAGTTGAGCTATGTGCAAAGTGAGAATCTTCAGATGGTTTCATTCTGAAGTATTGACACTGGATCTTTGTGCAAAGTTTGGTTTATTTTCAAGCATGAGAAGGCAGATTTTCTAGCAGAAAAAAGACTTGTAGATGCTGCACAGTGATCAGTCACGCTCAGGCAATTTTAAGCAAGATGTTAATATTTCAGTGTTGATTCTGCACCAGTTGAGGCTCAAACCCTCAACCTTTGGAACCTAAGACAGTCATCTACCCCTCTGAGCTAATTGGCAAACAGCAACTCAACAGTGGCTTCACAAATTGAGTAAGCCATTCACTGTTGTGTAGGAAAGCAGCCATCCGTGCATGGAAAGGCAGATTTGAAACCACTGTAAAAAATTCAGTTATTAAGACAAAAATCTGCAAATACACATATTACATCTAGACAGCATGGAGATGTTGGTAATTTGTTTGTAACAATGATTGATTTGCTCCATAACTGAAAAACTGATGTTTAAAATTGCCATTTTTACATTGACTCCAATTGTTCACATTACAGCAAAACTCAAAATGCTGTCAAAAATTCAGTTTTTGAGATAAAATTCTGAAATTTGCCAAACATCATCTACCATGACTCTCGGATTTTGTCGTATTTATTTTTTTCATGAACATTGAAGATTTATTTAGCAAGAATTTGCATGTATATGTTTACAGGACTGTTTACAGTCAAACATTTTGATGCACTGTAGGCTCAATTTTTGATAAATCAAAAATCTGAGAAACATAGTTTTTGTAGGACAGTCTGAAGGTGCTCTGAAGCAAGTTTGGTGTCAATTAAGCAAAAATTGTGGGAGGAGATAGGTTTAAGAAGTTTTACAGTTTTTGAAAAAAGGTTTAAGTGTACAGAAGTTTCTTCAGTATTGGGGCTACAGTTTGATGAAAGTTGTGAAGTTGTAGCACGTATGGTTGATTTGTTGTGAATTTTCAAAGTTTTGAACTATAGACGCTTGCTGTAGCGCCACCATCAGGACTATTGGCTTGAGTTTACAGCTGAGGATATCTGGCATGAGACTGGACCTTTGTGCTGAGTTTGGTGAGTTTTCACCCATGGGAAGTATGATTTCCCCGTAAGAAGAAGAAAAAAGAAGAAGAAGAAGAAGAATACCTAGTGTCCTGGCAGTTTAGCTGCCCGGACCCTAAATATTGGCCAATATAACAATTTGTCTATGCCTTGATGGCATGGGTGGATAACTGAACAGGCCTACTGGGCATAAGCACAGGGTCTCACAGCATCAACAGGCCCCCTGGCTTTCACTTGCAAAATGTCAATTAAAGAAATGCCATCCAGGTGGAGAGTCAAGATGACCACAAAGATATATAACAAGACCTCAAAAAGATCCAAAGGAACTGCAGAGAGACACAAAATACATCCAAATTGGGCAAAACAACCTCAAACACAAAATGTCCACAAAGCAATGTAAAATGGCCAAAAAAAGCTACAGAATTACCTCAAAGAGACCCAAACTGGACACAGAACAACCACAACAAGACATAAATGACTACAAAGAGACACAAAACCACAAAAGATCCATAACAGCTACAAAGGGACACAAAACTAGTCTTTGTGTTTGGCTCTTATGTAGGTGAGGTGGTGGGGCCCATTGCATATCTGTGCCAGTGGCCCACTGTCTCATGATCCACCATCCAGGGGAATAAACAAGTGAGCTGTATTGACTCTGCCTGCAGTATGAACAATAATAGACCCCAGATTAATTGTAAAAAAAAAAATAAGATATGAAAAGCAAATGACAAAGTCACGTCAACAATATGTCAGTCCCACTTTTCAGACATAAGATGACCAGCGAGGGGGAAAAGAAGTAAACAGTGAAATGAGCTGCTGCTGTCTGGAAGTCCTGAAACCATGCTGACTGACAGGCCTCGCCAGCACAAGGTTGAGAAGCACTTATTTGGAGAGAGTGGGGAGAGAGGATGAGAGGAGATGGAAGTAGATGGGGGATGGAGGTGGGGGTTTGGGGGAGGGCTGGCTGGATGGAGAAGAGAGGTGTGGGAGGAGGTGGCCTCAGGCTGGGATTTACAGGAAGAACGCCAAGAAGAGTCCAGCCTTCTCTTGACTCGTGTTTTTCTCTGCTCTCCACTTTTGCTGGCAGTGTTTTGCTACAGCAGGACGAGAGTTTATGCAAACCGTTTGGAAGAAATATAGATCAAATTTGAATATTTACATATATTTGCTTTGAAATATGAGGCGAATAACCAACACAGAATCCTACAACACCCACACAACTGACAGAAACAGTTATGCCCGATTTTTTTCAGCTGTTTTCAAAAGCAAACTGCCCTTTTAAGCTGTATTACAGTATTTAAATTTTAATTGACTTAAAAGATATTCCATAAATACATGCTTTTTTTATTTTTTCAACACTGGAATACCCAGTGACAGATGGTGAAAGGGATGGACAACCATGCCAAGAATGTCACTACTTTCTGCTCCCCAGTTCCAGAATCTTCCATTTTCATTCCCCTTAAATATCCTCCACCGCCATCTGTAGCTGATTGTACGTGTAGAAGCTACCACTGTCATGGCTGAGTAACTGCTCCTGGTAAAGAAAGGACAATTGGGAATACTTATTAGCTATTCTGATTTCCAGAGAAAGTAGACAGCGCAAACACAACAGACTCACTCTTCAACTCACACGTGTGTGAAGCAGCGTGGTTTTTTAAAATTTTTTCCCGCTGTCTGCTAGCGTCGCAAGTAAACAAACTATGGCTAAACTAAGAAAGAAGGGAAGGTGTCAGACCGTAGTCTGTAAGTAAAGATGGACGACGTGTCAGACAAAATATACTTGACGTGAACTATGAATTTTTAGTTTGGCAGATGTCCCAACATGGAGGGGGCAGGGTGTATGACCTATACTACAGCCAGCCACCAGGGGGTGATCGAAGTCCTTTGGCTTCACTTTTGGGGAAAAATCATCTTGTCCATATTTATTATACAGTCTATGAGTCACACAGGCAACAATATTTGGATCTATCTGTGACGGATCCAAAAACACATCTGCTTCAAAGTTTACTGTCATAGGTTCTGCAAAAGAGAACAAATGGGCGATCTTAGAGACTATCGCTAAAATTGACAGATTTTCCATTTGAATAACCAATGTAAGTTATTAGGGAATTTCAGTGAAATTTCAGTGACTTTGTAATACTTTATTATATGCGATTTCTATTTACAGCTCCTCCAGGATGTTGAGATGTTGCAAATGCAACAATTAATGCAAATTCAGTAAATCCCTGTGAATTCTGAATGACCTTCCAATTTTGTCTTATCGCTGCACCTGTTCCACAAAGTTGACCAATCATCATAGTTTCCCATCAGTTCCACCAATCATACCAATCTCCTGCATAATATACCTAAGCTCACTTAATTGTTTCTGATTGTGAAGATGCAGACATGTACAACACAAACATCTTACATTCAGCAACAAAAGTTTTTGCTGATGACAAGACAACTGACCTATGGCTAAGCCCCGCCCTCAAACGCGATGAGCCAATCACAGTGCGCATAGCCATTCCCATACACTGTTATTTTTAAAGCATGCCAAAATAAACTAAAACTAGGTTGACTTGTAGACTACCTGAAGGGTAGAAGGCAAGTGACAACCCTCAGGGCTGAAAAATGAAGACAACGCAAATCCATTAACAGCCACATGAGGCTGGCTTAAACATTTATATAACTCACCTGTCTAGATTTTATTAAGGCTCTAAGTTCCATATAATTAAAGGCTGGCTGCTTTGTCTGTCCTAAGGCATCATGGCATTCTGAATGAGATCTAATGTGGTCACTTGTGGTTCCAAAAAAACAAGATGGTGACAGCCAAAAATCTTGACACTTTAAAACAGGAGTCCAAACCAATGGGTGACACCACAGTAGCTACGTCAATTATTTTATAGTCTGTGGTAGAAGCTCAGTCCAAAGAGTCATGGCATTATTTGGGGAATGATAAGGAGCAATGGAACACTTTATAGTTATCAGTTAAAAGTTGCTGAGCCACTACTATGGCCCTACAATAGGTGTACTCCTGTATCACTGCCTTTCCCCAACATTGCCATTCCTACTAAACCAACCAAAAAGTCCTGAGGGATCAGGCTCTGGGCCCAGCAGTCCAACTCTGTTTGTGGACTGTCTGTGTGGCTAAAGTGGTCATGCAGATGGCTGGACAGATAGCCAGCTGCCTCTGCAGGTGTTAGCCACCTGTAGGCTTCAGTGGTGTCCAGGAAAAGAGCCAGGCCTCTGGACTGTGGAGGAAAAGAAGGGCCTGGGGAGATGTGGGTCCTCTGGGTGGAAGAGATGGAAACATGAGGGGCCACTGTTGGTTTTGGCAAGATGATGCTATCTAACAGAAGGCTATACTGACCAACAGATGAACATGGCTAGAAAGAAGATAAGTGTGGAAGCAGTCTGGATGAATTCCATCATAATTGGTGTCATATTTAGAAGTCTGTTTAAAATCTGACACTGTAGACTATATATTTTAGCATTTAGATTTGTTTTTGTTTTCACTCTGTGGGAATTCACTTGTTTTCAACGTTGCTTTTTGGACACGCTGAGCACAAAGTTCTCAGTTCTCAGTAATACTACAATTACAGCTGTACTGTCTCTGACTAACTAGGAAGACAAATTATGGCAAAAGAGAGAGAGAAGGAAAAATGTTGCATTTATGGTTCTCTGCTGTATTAAACACACACTCCTGTTGCTTTGTTGTTTGTTCTTAAATGTATTTGAAATCAATACAGGACCAGTCACCGGTGGTCCCGCAGTTTCAAACAAGTTGCAGTCAAGGAAAGAAGTGCCTTCATCAGATCAACATTTCAATTCCTCTCATACTTTGGTCTGTGACCAAGTATCTGCAAAATAAATGACATTCTTGTTAGCAGCAGCTAAAATTTGTCTGCAGCGTTAATCACCAATGTCAGCATGCTAATGTTAGCATTTAGCTTAAAGCACCCCTGTGCCCAGCACAGCCAAAATCTCAAGTCACAAGGTGTCAGCAGTTGTGACATTCAGGGCAAATTCACAACGAATGTATCACAGTCACTGATATCATGATGAACGGCGTATCACTTGCAACCAATATAAGCCCTGGCTCAAGATCCAATTCACAAAAGAGTCCACAAAAAAGTCCTTCAACCCACGTATCTTGTATGTTCTTACTTTATTTAATCAGTGTACTTACTGCTAAACAACAGAATAGCTTGTATATGATCATAAACGATCGCTGTTTTAAACACTAGCGTTGAATTGTGAAAAGGTCACAGTTGCACCAAAACTATGAGGTTAGGTCTAGGCAACAAACCTCTTTGCTTAGTTTTTTTCAAAAAAAAATAATGGTTTGGTATCAAACAACTATGTTTGTCATTAAGGTAATGCAACATGACATATCTCATGTAATATATATCATGTGACATATACTGTGTGAGGTCGTTAAAGTAACTCAAAGCTGCATTTTTGGTTCACACAGGACATGAACAGCAATCTCCTGGATTAAAGTCCTGTGTTTGTCCTCCCCTCCTTCCCACCCTAAATGGACTTTTTCCAACTTTTTTTTATACATGCTAACTTCCTCCTTTGCTACAGAAATAATTACTACGTATTAATTACTACGTACACAAGAGCTCAGTGCCTTACATAAAAACATAAATATGGGTTGTAATTTCTGCGTGTAAAACCGCTATGTGGTCATATTTTGGAGTGGGACAGTCTTAATTTTGCAGCTGCGTCCAGCCCTTTTTGTCCTTTTTGTGTGTCCGATTGCAGTTCCCCATGTGGCAAAGTAAATATGTCGCCATTGTTCCAGGAACACAAGCAGACAGAACAATGGCAGAAAGAAAAAGAAAACTGAAAATATCAGACTGCAAGCTACAGGTCCTAACCTAAGAGGTGCAGAGGCATTCCTCAAAACTTAAGGCAAGGAAAGAAAACATAACAGAGAGAATCCATCTTTGGTTCAGTGCTTACCATAACACCTCTTTCATTGTAAATGCAGTTACCACCAACTTTACAAAAATGCTAATAATTTGACTCTAATTGCTTATGGCTATTGGCACTGATCTTTGTGAATTTTTGTAATGAGGCTTGTTTGCATAGAAACATGTTTACATTATACCTTCTTAAAATATGTGCAAATAGCACAGTAACACTACGATGGTATTTGGTTGGCAGTGCAGTTGGTGGTACATTTCACCTTTTGCAGGTGCTTTGTGGATGACATGGTTTGTCTTTTGTATTATTTGTGCAGGTTTACCGGGGTCAGAGTTAATTACTAACAAGCAGAACCTTGTACTGTTTGTCATCTACTCGCTTTCAAATGTCCGCCACAGACATTTACACAATGTCACGGATAAACATGGGTAAATGCATGAAAAACATTCATCACATATCACCTCTTATAATGTTTTATTCATTTAAAAACACATTGTGTTAGTTTAGCACACTATTTCATGTAGTTTTTATCTGCTGGAGGGTCGCGTAGGGGAGAGTAGCGCGACAAAAATAGAAGAGCCGCGTAAAATAGAGAGTTGTCGCGAGACATACGGGGGTTGTTGCGTTGCTCCCGTTGCCGGGTGCAGCCACTGTAATTGATTAACGGGGGCGAGCTGCTACGGGACTCGCACTGCAGTTAACACTACTAACAGTGTGAGTAAATATCTCTGCACATGTTGAGCTTCCAGCTATGTTAATACAGACACAGGCTAATATAACATGATGAGTTAGCGTTGTTTGGACAACCTTTGGACAAGCTACATTCACAGACAGTGAGTCCCATTATAATGTGTTTATGAGCCAGGTCGAACAGGTAGCACCAAAAGCAGAAAAATCTGTATGTGGCGGAGATAATTTATTTGTGGCGCACCGCCACAGATAAATGAATGTATGGGAAACACTGGTTATATTAAAATTCACCTCCATTACAATTGTCATGAAGGGGGAATCAGCCATAGAGACCAAAACATATTTTTGTACCAGGCTGTACACATGTTTTTTTTTTCTGCTGTAAAGTAGGACATGTTAATATGGAGGTCTATGGGGACTGACTAGCTTCTGGAGACAGCTTCAAGTGGCCATTCAAAGAACTGCACTTTTTGGCACTTCCAGGTTGGCTTCATTTTTCAGCCATGGAGGTTGAGTGTTCCCAACAGCTTTCACATGTGATGACAAGCTTTACAGAACATATAGTTAGTGTGAATTAGTGTGTTGATGTTGAGGTTTGATTTTATTTGACTTGGCATTGTAGCAGTGGTTGCCAATTGGATTAATGTTAAGTGGAAATGTGGGATAATTGGTCAGATTTGCAAGCATTAGACCATTTTAGTGAAAATATTTGAAGTATTTCATAAATTAATTCATGCAAACACATGGCCATAAATTCCTGGAAGGACTGATTTACTCTGATGTTTGGTCTTCCTTCTACACATCTCAACCTCTTCATGAATATGGTAAAAGTGATTTAGAATTTGGGATGAAGGCAGTGGAGCATTTTATTATTGCTCTAGAGTCCCTATTATTCCCTGAGAAAACTCCAAATATGACAGAGCAGGGAATCAGGGAGGTTGTATAAAACTGGTTGTGTGTGTGTGTGTGTGTGTGTGTGTGTGCGTGTGTGTGTGTGTGCGTGCGTGTGTGTGTGTCGGGGAAACCGGGACTGTGATGGTTAAATGTACACTGTACCAATGCACTTTCCTCCCTTGTCCTCCCCTATTTATTAATATACATATTTAAAAAAGGAACATTATGCAAATCCTGCTCCAGATTAGATAGCAGAGCTGGTAATTTGGTCTGAAACATAATTCTGTACACACTAACGAGTCACCTAAGGCAAAACAGTATATTTCAACTTGGTTTAATCTAATTATAGAGCAAACATTAAAACTCCATTTGGGTTGCCTTGGCTGTTTTCTCCAGGCTGTGTTGTAGCCTGTGGTGCAGATGAAGGCTGAAAATTGCTCAGCTCACGCCACTTGTAGATGATTGCTCTTTCATTTGTCCTGCCGCAGATTTGAAACAATGTGAAGACATGAGATCGCATAAAGCGCTGAGATGAGTCTAGAAAAAAAAGAATTTGCGACCAACAAATAATTACCCCGAATCTGCAGTCAGAAGACTTCTGAAGATTCATGATTTATACATGACACTCCAAACAAGGTTGTTGTTTTTGACCCTGCTAAAGACACAGTGGATCCAGCGGCAGTGAAATATTCATGTGTCTTCATTTTCATTTGGATGGTGGCTGCTCTCAGCTCTTAGTAGAGAACGCTGGAGGAGGAGGTTAGGGGGATAACAATTGGAGGATAGTGGATAGAAAGCAGCTGTCACAGTTGATCCTGCCTGGGATTCACTGTGCTCAAACCCAAACAATGACGCCTTCCCACTACCAAGAGATATTAAATACAGTAATTGCCTGTCAGAGCCGCTTCATTCGGCAATCCGCCAGATGCCAGCTGAAGGGAAAACTCTGTGAGAGAGGCAGTAGACGTTTCTGAGGCCACCTTTGATAACCAGACGCCTGACAGTGTATCCATCCCATTTCCTTGTGTCAATGCGTGCTGTTTAATGGGGATTTGGGCTGATTTGTGGTAAGCAGAGCTTCGAGAGGATACAGTGTTTTCATGGGGATCTCTGAAGGGCTTAAGCAAAACTCTAACTTCAAACCAGAATAAACAAGTAGGCAGATTTCTGTAATTGAAATGTCAATTATGCTCTTTTGTTTAAATGAATGAAATGGAGCCAAAGCTGTCACCGAGTGCTGCGATCATGTTTTTCTCATCAACACAGATAGAGTAAAGGTCAGCTGAGGCACAATAATCATCCACTTTTACAGTCAAAAGTCAGGCCAAGTAATTAAGTGTTTTTTTTTGGTTCATATTTTCTTAGAATTCAAAGGAAGAAATAAAGGTCTTTGGAGAATATTTTGATTGTTTTCTTGATTAGTCAATTTATCATTTATTTTGTAAATTGTAAGCTAATTGTGAAAAATGCCCATCACAAGTTCCCAGTGCCAAAGAGGACACCTTCAAATGTCTTTTTGTCCTACCAACAGTCTATAACTCAAAGAAAGCCTGCATTTGTTTGCCATTTAAGAGATAATTGGGCTTTAACCATTAAACGATTATCCAAATTGCTGCAAATAAATTTTAGGTCGGCTAATGGATGAGTTGACTAATTGACAAATGCACGCTTCTTTAGCCTCCCAGCCTCTGTGTGTGCAGATTAGAGCATGTTTATTGACAGCTGAGCCTAAAGGAGCACAGAGAGACAGTGTAAAGATGCTTGTGCTGGTACTTGTAGTTTACAATCCAAAGGCAGAGAGTATTTCAAAAAACTAAGAAGCGCACAGAACTAAGACAACGAAGTATAACCGATTGCTTTCTTTGTTTGGCAAAATGAATTGTGCATTATTCAGCATTGAAGACTATGGTGACACTATGGTGTTTTTATGTGCATGTAACATCAAGACTGTGGTGACACTATGGTGTTTTTATGTGCATGTAACATCATCTACACTCTAACAATTAGATGTTTTATGTTATAACTCTACAACCTTTACAACAGATGGCAATAAATGATTAATACTTTGATTCATTGCAGAGTGTAAGGTTTTGGTAGATAACCTCAATGTCCAATCACAAGTCTTGTGTACAGAATCTCAAATTAGGATTGTTCTGGAATTTTCACATTTTCAAATTGTGTTGTCAGGGGCAATAGCTCCTGGTAGGATCTCCCAAGGCAGAGTTGTCCGAGGGGAGGGGCCCAACCAAGAACAATCACAGACCCAATAAGAATCGGCCAGAGAGGAGCTGCAGCTACCGCACTTGAAAAAGAGAAACCAGGACGTACTCCTAGGGCCAGAACTGGCAGGGAAGCTAGTTGGACACAGCCCAAAATAACTGGTCCTATGTGGAGCCACTTCCCTGTGGGCCTACCATTGGGTGCGCTAATAGCTGGGCAGTAGGCAAAGGTGGGGAGCAAGGACCTGCTGACCCCTGGCATTACAGGGGTCTGTCCAGATTTTCCCATAAGTGTTAAATGGGGTTGAGATCTGGTGACTGCTAAGGCTATAGCATCATTTTCATACTCATCAAACCATTCAGTGACCCCTCATACTCTATGGATGGAGGCATTATCATCTTGGAAGAAACCACTCCCATCAAGGATAGAAATGTTTCAACATGAGGATAAAGTTGATCACTCAGAACAACTTTGCAGTGATTTGCAGTTACCTCTCCCTCTAAGGGGCTGGTGGACCCAAACCATGCCAGCAAAATCCCCTCACAACATAAAAATGCCATCAGATCCTCTCACCATAGAGGTCAAGCATTCTCTTGATGTATGCCACACATGCACTCACCCATTTGTGAGAAGATGGTGAATGATGACCAATCTATCCATATCACTTTTTTCCACAACTCTGTAGACCAGTGTCTATGGTTTTCCCACCAAACTCTCAAATGTGAATTTATCTTTGTAATGACAGGTTTATGCTCTGCCACCCTTCTATCATATCTCTCTCTATGTATGATGGACTTTTTTGCTCACACAGTCTGATCACATGCTGCAGTGACATTTTCTCTCAGGTGTAAGGACACTCACTTTTGCTTTGTTTGACTTCTCCCTGGGGCAGGGATGCAAACCGCTGGGAGGAAGTCTGTAACTTCTGTTTGTACTTGTGTGCCAAACAGAGTGCCCAGCCTTCGTAGAGTCTCTGGGTGGCATTCTTGAAATGATACTATCTGGGGAATCCATAGTTCTGTTGGGGCAACTTCAACAACCACCGGTAGTAATGGAGAAATCTGGAGGTAGGTGGGAGAAATGGCCTGCCTAATCTAAATTTGGATTGGGCTTAACAAGCACAATGTTTGAGCATAGGATGCATTATAAATGCACTTGGTACCAGAATACTCTAAAGCAAAGATTAAAAATAGTCTTTGTAGTTGTATCATCAGATCTGCTGCAAGTCTTAGACATGGCTAAAGAGAGGAGTAAAGCCGTCAACAGATCACCACCTGACACACACTGGCACAGGTTGCATCTGACAATGAAGAGGTCAAAATGAGATTCAGCACTTTCAAATGTGAAGCCAGGGTTCACTGGAAAATGTGAGATTACTATCGCTGTTTCTGGAGTGAGTTAATGCTCCAGGCAAAGGTGTTCAAGTATCTCTGGGTCTTGTTTATGAGTGAGGGTAAAATGGAGCGTGAGATGGACAGGTGGATTGGTGCAGCGTCAGGAATAATGTGGGCATTGTGCCAAACTGTCAAGGTGAAGAGGAAGCTGAGCCAGAAGGCAAAGCCTTCAATTTACCAGTCCATCTACCATTTGACCCTTACCCATGGGAATGAGCTATGGGTAGTGACTGAAAGGAAGAGATCAGGCTAAAATGAATTTCCTCCATAGGGTGGCTGGGCTCAGCCTTTGAGATAGGGTGAGGAGCTCAGACATCAAGAGGTAGCTCGATGTAGAGCTACTGGGGGTTTGTTGGACTCATCCACCTCCCCCTCCTGCCCATCTTTTAGGGACTTTCCACCTCCTTATGTTACACTGTTACAGTTTCAAACTGATGCCATCCAGTGGCTTATAGTACTGCTGCGAAAGCTGACTTTTCGCGTTGGTGTCTGATGCTGAAATCACTGACAACGCAGTGACAAGTTGGGAATAAGAGTGGGCTGTCCTGTTAACCCATTTTGCAAAAGTCTCAGAAATTTACTGAGCACTTGTTTAGCAACACACTTTATATAATTGTGTGAAACCACTGAGAGGTAAAAAAAATTAGAGTACTATAGGAAAACACCAAAACTATAGAGATATAGACAGTAGGTGTTTTGTTGGTTTTTAAGCAGGTGAATGGCCAAAGGATACATCTACCATCATGCTTAAAAAATAAGCTGCACAGACTCTTAAAGATAGCAATGTTGTTGACATTGCCGTCGCCCAGATTGCTGGCAGTCCTGCAGGGATCTTGAAGGTCGTGTGTAGGTTTTAAAGGCATCCATTACCGTAGAATGAGCCATTTTTGTGAACCAAGATTAAGTCATTAACGTTTTCACCACTATAACTATCTTGCATTCTTGGCATATAGGAGAAATTTTAATTCTACAACCACGCCACTAGGTGACACTAAATTCTACACACTAGGCCTTTAAGGTCAACACATTCTCACTCCAACCTTGTCGCATATTGACATGTTTGGTCATGGACCTTCCACGTCCACATACGACGTGCAAGGTACCCTGAGTGCATTGGTTGGTGACATTCTGGGACGCCATGTCAATTTTTGCCTGTTACATTTTACGTTTTCTGTCAAGATACACTTCCATTTTCACAGGTAATGTAATGTTTACATACTGTCTCTTTCAAAATACACTCACTACGTCGGTACAACACCACTAATTAGGGGCTGGGCAGCCTAAGCTGCAAGGACCCTATTGCTCTGCTGCATGTTCTTCTACTTCTTCTTCTTCTTCTTCTTCTTCTTCTTCTTCTTCTTTTCTTCTTCCGAGGAAATCCTACTTCCCATGCACGAAAAATGACCAAACTTTGCACAAAGGTCCAGTCCTATGCCAGATTGCCACAGCTGCAAAAACAGGCCAATAGTCCTGATGGTGGCGCTACAGCAAGCCTCTAAATTTCAAAATTTTGAAAATTCACAACAAATCAACCATATGTGCTACAGATTTGCAACTTTCATCAAAATGTAGCCCCAATACTGACAAAACTTTTGTACACTGAAACCTGTTGCAAATTATGAAGTCCATCACTACTGTTTTTTCGCTCTCATGCCAACAATTGGAGTCAATGCAAAAATGACATTTTTAAACATCAGTTTTTCACTTATGGAGCCAATAAATCATTGTTTAAAACAAATTACCAACATCTCCATGCTATCCAGATGCAATTTGTATATTTTCTGATTTTTGTCTTGGTAACTGAATTTTTGGCAGCCGTTTGAAATCTGCCTTTACACACTAACAGATGCTGTCTTGCACACAGGTAACTGGCTTAGTCAATTTGTGAAGCTACATGTAACATTTCTGTTTGCCAGTTAGCTCAGTGAGATAGAGGATGGTTCTTGGTGTTGAAGATTGTGAGTTCAAGCCTCAGCTTGTGCAACATTTCCATATGAGAAATCTAGCCAAACTTTTGATAAAGGTCCAGTCTCATGCCAGATGTCCTCAACTGGAAACACAAGACAATAGTCCTGATGGTGAAGCTACAGCAAGCCTCTAAATTTCAAAACTTTGAAAATTCATAACAAATCAACTATATGTGCTACAGCTTTGGAACTTTCACTTTGAAATTTGCTTTTCCATGGCGTGGATGGCTACTGTCTGGCACCTTGATGCTTGGCTTAGTCAGTTTGTGAAGCCACACATGAACTGTCACTTGCCAATTAGCTCAGTGAGATAGAAGACAGACCTCAATCTCAGAGGTTGTGCGTTCAAGCCTCAGCTAAGGCAGAATGGACAATCTAAAGTGAAAGTCCTATGTTCAGGCATCATGCTATGTGGATTAGAGACTACCAAGGTTAAAATAATTATGATCCAGGCAGTTTTGCAGAGAGACAAATACTCTTTAACAACACTTTTCCCTGTTATCCCTTGTCTCTTTTCCCTGTTTTTTTCTGCTTAGCCTAATTTTATTTTATTTGTGCAGTTTTGCTGCTGAAAGGTAATGTTGATTTCCTTTTAAAATGAAGCTGTAATGGTGCATTTACAATTTTACAAGTAGGTCTATCTCTGCTATGAATCATTTCATTATTGATTAGCATTCCAGTTATTTTCTATATTCAATGTTTGTCTATAAAATTATGTAAAATTCATATTACCTTTCCCCAATTCCAATCTGGCATCCACAAACATCTCAAAACCAAAACCATGATAAAGCAAGATTTGAGGAGGATATTCTCAAATCTGCGAAGGTAACTCCAACACTGATGCCTGAAACAATCAATCCATCATGAAATAGTTGTGGATTAATTATGTGTTTGACTTATTGATTTACTGACTAATCATTGCAACTGTAGAATTCCTAGAGTTGTAGAGTTGTCTCTTGTTAATAAGCTCAGTGAGATAGAGCATAGTCTCTTATGCTTAGAATGGAACCTTTTTTTCATCTTCCTACACTCTGCTTGTTGCTCAGAATTGCCTAATTTTGCCTAATATTGCCCGACCCCGAACCATTGCTGCGCAGCAGTTATAATTGACCTTTTTTTCCTTCAACAACAAACACCTTTGGTTGGGTTTAGACAACAAAAGCACATAGTTAGGTTTAGGCAACAAAAATACTTGGTTAGGTTAGGAAAAAAAGCAAGTGGTTAGGCTTTGGGAAAAAGAACAGGATTTGGCTTTAGAATCTTACCAGATGTGAACACCGCTCTCCCAAGGGTGAAAGTCGGTAGTTGCTGGATTCATCCCCCACCCCTCCCAACCACAGCACTCAGACATTTGCTGTCTTGACCATCGTCCTTGTCCCGCCGCTTTTCCCGCTGATGCTGCCGGGGGACCAGGCTCTTAAGGTTGATACTTGCCACGGTCTTGGAACACACTGGTTTTGAACTGCTCACAGAAAGAGGGAACATGTATGAGTCTGTCCATGCTTGATTAAAAGCTCTGTTTTTCACTGTCTACTTTTCTGTTTTAAACATGCCATGTCAAATTACTTCTCTGACTGTTGTTTTTCTTCTTCTCTTTCACATGTGGTGTATTACTCACTTGAGTCACAATGCATGAATTTAATGGACAATGTTACTGTTCTTCTGATGTGGTCATCCCACAGAACAGTTTCCCCACGGGTGCCCACGTTCCCAACCAGCCCCAGAATAGTGCCTATGTCATCAAAGAAGTGTAAATTGTCACTTTGTTGGGGACTATTGTCAGTGGCGGATTACAACATATTTGATGCGGTAATGAGTATTTGAGGAAGCAAGATGTATCTAAGACTGAGTTATAAACTACACACATAATACATGTTACTAGGATATATTCATTAGTGGTTTGGATCTGCACATGGGATTTGACAACAATTAGAAAATATAACATGTTGTCAGCCTTCACCTGAGTCTAGTCTCTAACTCCACAATCACCCTCATCATGTCTCCATGTTGCACTGTAGGAACTGTAATCCATTTGCCTTTCCCAGGCTTGTGAAAGTAGTGAATGTGTATCTGTGGCTACAGGGGCGTGATGAGCCCGGACGCTGTCACATCATCCCTCCTCAGAGCCCTCAGTGTTTACGCTCAATCACTTCCCATCTGCCACTCTGTCACACACAGCAGACAGGTGGGGGAGATGATTCATTGAGCTTCCTTCAACCAGTGAGACTCCAATGAGGGGAAGTGATTTAGTGCATGTAACTCACAGCAGTTAGGACCATAACAAGCTTCAAGCACACTGTGGAATAGAGTAGTGATGACAGGAGCAAAATTTAAAGATCATATTTGCTTCAATTACTTTGGATGCAAAATGGCTGGTGGGTCAGCTTTAATTTAAAGATGTTCAGCCTGGGATATTGTGATTACAGATGGTTTGGCCAAGGTGAAAAGGAAGGTGTGAATACTGACACGAGCCATCTTTCTTTCCTACAGTATAAAACGTATGACACATCAAACTAGCTTTACAAAAGAGCTCTTTCTGTTCACCTACAGGCTTTACATCAGAGATGCAGAGACACAAACGCACCCCCTCCCTCTGATGTTCCCGAGACATTGGCAGAGCCTGTATTTGATCACCATGGGTGCACTCGCTGGGTGGTGATGTACCAGCTGGATGAAGTTTACACTTATTTAAAAACAGGACACTGAGTTTGCTCAGTTTGCACGGTGTGTACCATGAACCCATATGTCCTTTTCAAATTCAGCTCTTTTCAAGTTGCATGTCATCTCTCTGCAATCAGTCTGGTCTCTCTGCTGCCATGTAGAATCAAATGAGGTACAGCAGTCAGAAGAGGTCACAAAAAGCCCTTTCACCAGCTCTACATAGCTTTTTCAGCCACATGTAGTTCAGTGTTTTGGTTTTATGGCACATGGACTGCATTGGTTCAGTCTCAACCCCCCCTTGCAAGCTGTTTCCAGTTAGAAAGCTCAAAAATCCCACTGTACACTACCTAGCAGTACAAAAACATAAGCACAAGCAAATGACAAATTAAAATACAAATAATGAATAGACTGAAAGCTTTGTCTTATTAGATAAGGAGATGTTGACAAAGTCTTGCTGTGGAGACAAAATTTACCAACCACATCTCATTCCGAAGTTGTCATACCGGCATTTGGGCAGTGACTTCTGACATAAAACACAGACAAAAAAAGCTGTCCTTTCATGTCATCATGATGCGCGGCTGGTCACCGTTATTGTGTGACAGCACCCAGCAGCATCAGGGGAAAGCAGCCAGAAAACTACATAAATTAGGGGGGTGAAAAGTTTGAGTTGGGTGGATGGGATGGGTCCAACAACCAACGACTTTCATGAATGTTATTTCTTTGAATGTTATTTCTTTCTAAACCTAACCATGTGCCTGTGTTGCCTAAATGTTACCATTTTTCTGTTGTTATAGCGCCACCCAGTTGCCAATTAGAGTTAAATTTCTCCAGTCACCTTGAGGCGTCCTGTTCTACATATCTACGAAATTTAGTAAAAATCGATATGGTGGTTAGACCTAGATAAGAAATTAGCTCTCTAGCGCCCCCATTTTGTTGGATGGGGTCAATAATGGAGGGGTCCCCTCAGATTATGTGTGGTCATATGCCTACAAAGTTGCGTGGTGATCAGTGAAACCCTTGAGATGTTATACACCTTTATGTGATGAGCCACGCCCTCCGCAATATTCATTGCCTTATAGAAGCTCAGTTTTAGTAAGTTTTCCAACTTTTGCCAAGAGGGAACTTTAGATATTGGTCCCTAGATTATGTTCACCGAGTTTCATGCTGATCTGTCAAACTTCCTAGGAAGAGATCGATTTTAAGTGTTAAAATTCAAAATGGCGGAACATCTATATAACCGGAAGTTATGGGTTCTTGAGGCAAATGTGTTCCTCATGAGGAGAGACATCTCTGTGCAAAGTTTCATGTCTCTACAACATACAGGACATGAGATATGCCCATTCAAAGTTTGCAATTTCAGTCAGTTGCTATAGCGCCCCCCTTTGGCCAACTGATGTAATATTGCTTCATTTGCATCCTCCCATGACCCTCTACCACTGTGCCAAATTTCACATGGATTGACCAAGTCAGTATAATATTATTATTATTATAATATCAGGAGGCCTAGGGCGTCAGTGGCTTAGTGATAGAGCAGGCCCCCCATGTAAAAGGCTGTTGCTGCAGCGGTCCGGGTTCGAGTCCAGCCTGTGGCCCTTTGCTGCATGTCATCCTCTCTCTTTCCCCCTTTCACACTTAACTTTCTTGTCCATTAAAGGTAAAAAATGTCCAAAAAAATATCTTTAAAAAAAAAAAAAAAAGATCATGAGGCCTGTGGCAATTCCATACTTGAGTACACTTGCATCACCCTCTACGTGACCTTTTTGTTGTGTTATAGTGTAGATAATGGTGCCGCACATGGACATCGCTGTGTCTGGGACAGTCGTAAGCAGGGACCAACAGAGAAGCAAGTCAAAGCTCTGCTACTGACTGGTGGAGGAGCCACTGCTGTCAGGCACGTAGCTGTCTGCCTCCTGTCTTAACTCCAGCTTCAAGGTTAGGGTGGCAGCAAAGCCAGATCTGGGTCTGTTTGTGGCAGGCTGCACCATCATCAGTATTAAATTGAGACCTTTTCATAACTGGTTAGAAACTCCTTGTTGTAATGTTAAATTTAAGTCCACTTCTGGACTACAATTGGTCTTCACACCTAATTCCTAATGTACTGGAGTGCACATGTACTGTACTCAAGACCACTTTTTAAGTGAACTCAGGCACATTCCATGCCCGGGTACAGTACACAGTGTTTGCAATAATCAAACAAATTGGGGTGAAGTGTCCTTAGATCCAGGCCCAGGTCCCCGATGTGAAAGCCACCTTGGACCCTTTATTTCGATAAGAAAAAACAATTATTTGAAGGGTGTGTTATGCTTTGAGATTTGACACTTGTTGTGACTGCACATTTATTTTGCTCTTCATATTGAAACAACCATACTGTATGTCTTTTCTCGTTTCATTCTAACACACCCACGAGGGCTGTAAAGCTGGTCCACATGGGGATGATGAACACACACATTTGCATACGCACTCATACAGAGACATGTTTACAGCAGCCTTGGCATATGATTACACATGAATCAACATCACATCAACCCATCTGAACACAGGCACACACATAAACAGACACACACACGGGCACACAGAGAGGACAACACAATACGAGGCAGCTGTCAGTGACAAAAGCTTCTTTACTAACACGGATCACACACAGTACAGACACACACACAGAATAAGAAAAGATACGGTAACACTTGATTATAATCATCATTAATAACTGGTAAATTGATAGTTAATTTAACTTACTAGTTGTTGTTTTTTTTACATTTAACGAACAATACAATTGAGATGAATAACTTTCACTGATTATGAATAATACTATAATTTATTTATTATTGTACACATACATTATTACATTTTATACAAGTTTCACAAGTGTTTGTTAATGATGACCAAATAAATTGTAAACCTTTTAAAAAAAAGTTTGTCTGAGCATTACATAGATATGAACCAGATATAGGTAACACATAATGGTCCATAATTGGTTCAAAAATGATCAATAAACATTACATGAATGACTATTACAACGTTGCAAGTGATGATTATAAATATATTATAAATAAAATAAAATACCTGCTTCTAACCTTAAGATCAAAATTTCCCAGGGCTCTATAAACTGCAGCTAAACAGGGTATTCTCTTGCATTAGTGTTTTCTTCCATATTGACGCTGCACAGTCAAATCGGAGGTAAGAAAAACATTCGAAAAATCAAACAAATGAGCTGAGTGGAGAAATTCTGTTTTTGCATGTAGTACCTTTGCATTCACCCCATAATGGCCTGGCAGGCACAGTTTAATGCAGCAAACAAAGTGTTGAATGTGGAAAAAAACAGCAAAATTTTCAGCAATGCATGTATAAAATGAGTATAAAATGAAAAATCTGTATAAAATAAATCACTTGGCAAAAAAAAAAAATCAAAAGTATTTTGCGATCTACCATAAAAGAAAAAAAAAAAAAAACTTGCAGAGCTTGCATGTCTGGTCTCAAGTGATGCATCACAGAAACTATAGGATATATTGAGACATTCTTGTTCCCCTCAGGATGGACTGTAATAACTTTGATGATCCTCTGACTTCTCCTCTGGAGCTATCTTAAGATTTAAGTTTTAATTTGTCCAATAATTTACATCTATGACCAAATGACCTGCAAAAGTAATCAGCCTAGATGGTGAACATGGTATGCATTATACCTGCGAAACATCTGCCTGTGTTTGACTGTGACAGCACACACACGGTGAGGTGCAGACCAGTGTGAGCTCCAGTCAGTCAAAAAGTCTGTCAAAATTAACACATACATACACACACAACTCTTACTCCGGGACACCATGTTTTATTCAAATATTTTTTGCTATCATGCTGTCATCAAGATGGTGCCTGAGGCTGTTTTAGATTTGCCAATATGTAACACATTGATTTGTCATGTGATCAATACATAAATGCTAATATCCATTCTAATTATCCATTTATGGCCAAAGATGAAGAGGTGTATTTGTCAAAGAATAATATGAAAAGCTGATTGTAACAATATACTTTGTATTTATGGTTATTTTTCATATAGTTTTTGTATTAACGAATTTGAAATGAGATTTTGTAAGTAGTATTTTTGAAGAGGATGATGAATGTAAAGTTTCAGTCACATGACAAATCAGATAAAAAGAAACCAAAAACAGCCTCAGGCACCACCCTGATGAAGGTGAGGTAGCTGAAAACATTTAGCGAATAAAGTGTGGTGTACTGGCAGCCTGTTCTCATCCCCAGGGTAAACCAATTTGTGGTGCGGCCCAGTTGCCAGAAGATAACGTTGGCTTTGTCCATTTCATTCAGCAATGTTTCTTAAGTACATACTAGTACATGAGCTGACTTTGTCATTAGGAGGTACAGGCAGGTAGAGGAAGGTAGAGGGCGATGGATGGTGAAGCTGCAGACCACTGATTCAATTCAGCAGTTTTTAGCCACTAATTGACCTATGGCTTAGCCCCGCCCCCAAACATGATGAGCCAATCACAGTGCGTATAGCTATTCCCATACACTCGGACATTCTTTGCCCGGACGTTCATTGAAATGCATTACAGAAAGTCAGTTTGTTCGGTTTTATGAGCTTTTTCTGAGATTTGAAGTTGAACATTAGCTCCTAGCTGCGTTGTTCATCATGTCACCTTGTTTGCTGGGAGTTCATTAGCCTGTTTTGTTCTAGTTTTGTACTTTGGTGATCGTACATCATTGTTAGCTGTTGTCCAAAGGGCTCTAGTTAAGCTAACGTTAACTTCTGGAGCTTAGCTTCATTAACTTATCTGTAATCGCAGAGATAACAAAGGTTGGCAAACGTTATGCTGAATGATTCAGTGTAAATACTGTAGCACCAAACTAACGGAGAGACACTCTTGGTAAAGATGGTAAAAAGGCCGTTATCCTTTTCTCATATTCTGAGTCAAAAACCTTAACTTCAGTGGCACTTTGATGCACCAAAATCTGACCGTTACGTCTCCAAAAATCATCAGTTGCCTCCTGTGAAATGCCGTGTACTGCGACACCTGCCACAGCGCCGGTCACTGAATATTGATATTTTGTCCGAGTGATTGGAGGGTGGCGGGGCTTAGCCATAGTTCAATTGTAGGTGTGA
The DNA here is from genome assembly GCA_026686955.1 of Epinephelus cyanopodus. Classification (NCBI taxonomy): domain Eukaryota; kingdom Metazoa; phylum Chordata; class Actinopteri; order Perciformes; family Serranidae; genus Epinephelus; species Epinephelus cyanopodus. Next base: position 37,136,065 of record CM048923.1, on the reverse strand, counting down.
TTTAGCAACTTGTTGTTAATGAGGTATTTAAACTAATTAAATTACCAAAAAGATAAATGTTGAGGTTTTTTTTAACTACGTTACTTAGTTAGAGTTATGTAATATATCTATCACATCACATATGTCTCATACGTACCGCTTGACTTGTGTGAGTAAAGTAATGTAACTATTTATTTTGACCAAGACCATAATCTTTTATCTTAACTGAACCAAGTATCTAAAGTAGTTGCCAAAACCATTATTTCCTGTCAACATGGGAGATTATTTTGAAATATTCAGTGTATAACGAGCACATCTGTGAGCATCCAAAACTGATGCTGGAGGGGTGCAGAGAGCACCATAGTTTGAAACATAGAGCCACTGACCAAGCTGCTGACAAGTATGGAGTCATTATGTGTTGTACTGGAGAAGAGTGTGTTTATCATTCAGACATAAATGTCTGTTACATGATTGTTCATTTTTGCTTTATTCAGACATGGCAAGACCTTTACACAAAGAGCCAAAATGACTGCACTACATTTGCTTTCTGTTGTCACTGTTGCTGGTGTTGTGGCAAATGTCTTGTTGCCATGGTTTCCTGCAGTTTAGTATACCTCGCTCACTGATGTTTAGTATTGCTTACAGTGTTGACAGCAATGACATTTGAGTTTTCAGGCAATCAGAAAGTATTTTCCATGGCCACTGTACTGTGAAAAGACTGAGAACAATGGAGCTGTTAGTCTCAGCGTGTGTGCACTACAGTAGGCGTGTCCTACTTTAAACTTTACCGCCCTCTGATGAAATATGCATGGCCCAGCCCACATAAATGTTTCAAAAACTCCCCGGGACTAAATTACTTTCAAGTTTTGGAGAGAGCTGGACTGAAAATGAGGCTGTCTCTTGCACAAAGCAGAGATTCACTTCAGGAATTGTGATGTTTGGGAGAGGCTCAGAGTAAAGCAGGGCTGCGAGGACGACATGTGCCTCGCAGCTCTGTTTTTATTATTGAAGGATTTAGAGGTTTAAAGGAAGAAGGGGAAAGTGGTGCAGGCTCAGTTGAAGGGTTTGTTTTTAGTCTTAAACAGTCGTTCGATGAGAATGAGAGACGGGATTGTGTGTTCTACCTCGGGACAGGGACTGGAATGAACAACAAATTCCCTATTGCCAAGGTCTTTTTCTCTTGTTGTAAATGTCTTTCCCCACTTTTCTTACTAGCTGTCTCTCAGCAGGCCAGAGCAGGTCTCTGAGTTCAAAGATCCACTTGGTAGTTTACAGGAGCTTTCAGTTGCAGTCTGCAGTTCACAAGGATAAACTTTTACATTCATCTTACTTTTAAACAACTCATATCATTAAGTTGAGGTCAAGGAAAGATGGTGGTCTTGATTAAACACCTGGAACCAAGGCAAATTCCATGTCCCAATGAAGACTGTGCCTGTTACAGACATTGAGTGTTTTCAAAATGCACTTCCTTTTTCACAGGAAATGTACAGTTTGCATACAGTCTCTTTAAAAATAAATCTACTACATGGGTACAACACCCTAAATTAACCTGTTTTTTTTCCTTCAACATCAAACACATGTGGATGGATGTTGAATTTAGCCAACACTCGCAAATGGTTGGGTATAGAAACAGGGTTTGGCTTAACATTCAAATGGGAAGCACAATGTCCTCATGGGTGAAGGTCAGGCCAAAGTCAAGAATGAACTTCCATGCCCAATACCTTTTGTGAGAAATGTAAAGTAAGAATTACATGTTTAAAAATTATTACTCAATATAACAAGGCCACTCAATGAGCTGCAAACCATTTACTGCATTACCATTTACATAGCTTTGATGATGGTTGCCAGGAACGGTTAGCATTTTTCACAACTAGCAAATAAATATGTTGATTTAAGTGTAATTTATAAGTAACAAGCTGTACAGCTTTCCTGTTCATTTTTCAAACATGTAGCTAGATAGCTGTGAAGGTAGGTCCTCATTCTTAATCCAATCTGCAAAACTCTTGTTGGTCAACATTTTTCCATAGGCTGTGTGGGTTTAGTGTCATGCAACTGTTCTGAAAATGGCTACCTGGAGCAATGCTCCAAAGTCTTTGAAAATACAAATTCCCTTAAGTAAAGTGGCAGCAGCTCAGTCCATAGGAACTTGGGCTGGGAAGTCGCCTGTTCAAGTCCCCGTCCACACCAAATATGGAGCATGGACTGGTAACTAGAGAGGTGTCAGTTCAACTTGTGGGCCCTGCTGAGCATGAAAAACAACATTGGGCCACAGGGGGAGCCACAGCGATCGGTTGCATTTTAGCCATTTTTAAGCATTTTTTCTGTTGTTATAGCGCCACCCAGTTGCCAATTAGAGTTAAATTTCTCCAGTCACCTTGAGGCGTCCTGTTCTACATATCTACCAAGTTTAGTAAAAATCCATATGGCGGTTAGGCCTAGATAAGAAATTAGCTCTCTAGCGCCCCCATTTTGTTTGATGGGGTCAATAATGGAGGGGTCCCCTCAGATTATGTGTGGTCATATGCCTACAAAGTTGCGTGGTGATTGGTGAAACCCTTGAGATGTTATACACCTTTATGTGATGAGCCACGCCCTCCGCAATATTCATTGCCTTATAGAAGCTCAGTTTTAGTAAGCTTTCCAACTTTTGCCAAGAGGGAACTTTAGATATTGGTCCCTAGATTATGTTCAGTTTCATGCAGATCGGTCAAACTTCCTAGGAAGAGATCGATTTTAAGTGTTTTCAATCAATCAATCAATCAATTTTATTTATAAAGCCCAATATCACAAATACAATTTGCCTCACAGGGCTTTACAGCATACGACATCCCTCTGTCCTTTGGACCCTCACAGCGGATAAGGAAAAACTCCCCAAAAAAAACCCTTTACCAGGGGAAAAAAAATGGTAGAAACCTCAGGAAGAGCAACTGAGGAGGGATCCCTCTTCCCTCTTCAAAAAATTCAAAATGACGGAAAATCTATGTAACCGGAAGTTATGGGTTCTTGAGGCAGATTTGTTCCTCATGAGGAGACGCATCTCTGTGCAAAGTTTCATGTCTCTACAACATACAGGGCATGAGATATGCCCATTCAAAGTTTGCAATTTCAATCAGCTGCTACAGTGCCCCCCTTTGGCCAACTGATGTAATATTGCTTCATTCCCATCCTCCCATGAGCCTCTACCACTGTGCCAAATTTCACATGGACTGACCAAGTCAGTGAGGAGAAAAACGTCGAACAGACACACACACACACACACACACACACACACACACACACACACCACACACAGTTGTCATCATTATAGTAAGATCTGCATCAAAAAGGATGTATAAATGTAATGTATCCGTGGTTTGCAAAAATGTTAATTTTCTTTTCTGGTGATTGGGTTGTTTAACTGCAGGGAATGTGTATTCTCTAAAAAAAGGGACTTCACATAAGGCTAATGGAGAAATAAGCTTTCAGTCCAATGGGATTTTTCAGACTAACAGAGTTTCAGAATTTTGGGCCATCAGAACACTGGGCAGTCCTCATGGGGGTGTAACATTCGACCTATTTACATTATTGAACTAAGTGGACATGGGTGGTGATTCAGTGCTCTGGAACTTAGGTGGTAATAGGGGGTGACACAGCATAGACTGTAAGGCTCTTTAAATGTCCTTTATCAAAGATGAAGCCCCAGTTCACAGGGTCGGAGCGCCAAAAAAGGCGAAATTAGGATAATGAGAATCACCTGCTTGAACCTGGGGTAAAAATGTCAGTGTAAATAACATGACACCCCATGGACTGGAAAAAATGCTGGCAGTGAATGAAATCCATGTAGCAATTCTTGCAAAACATATTTGGCAAAGTAAATTAGTATGGTATAGTATTTTGTCTGTATTTTGAGTCATTAAGCTACAGTCCTTAGCCATGGAACTCCCAGCACATCCCCTAACCAGCCTCTCCCCAGACAACAGCGAGACATCCCAATTGTCCCAGGCCTGAATGGAGTTGATATGTGAGCATTGACACCAGTCTGGTCTCCCTGTCTGCCGCTACAGTTGTGGCATGACGAGTTGACGGCGAGTCAAAGGGGAGATGACTGCGATGGTTGAGCTTCAGCCCCCTCTCTGTCTCCTGTGATCTTTGTTGGAGCAGGAATGAAAGCTGTCAGCGCAGTATTACCTGCGAGGACTGGCAGCAGAGAGAGGGAGGGCGATACAAGGAGTAATGACACAGGATGGAGGGAGTAGTACCGTGGAAATGATTGTGTACTTCACCTCAGGGACTTTCAACTGGAGAAGATGGGCTAAGTAGAGAGTCTGATAGGAGAAATGATGGAAATGACAGCGGAGGGATCGAGAGGCAGCCAGTCTCCACTGTGTGAAAGACATTAACACTGCAGGAGCCTGGGCCTGTGTGCTGAGATTTCACAATGGTAAAAGGCAGTACAATGTGGGATACTTACACCTTTTTCTAAATAGCATGTATCCCTCAAAATTGACTTGATGAAGTACTATATTATCCACAATAGGGTTTCATAACCTCAGCAAGGGCTTGAGAGGTGGCATGTCATTTTCTAGACCATGGAGGGAGCTCCAGCTGGTTAGTACATGATATACCTGGAGTGTTTTTCATATAAAATTCAAGCATCATGGTGTTGGAACCCTTTTGGTTATGATATTAGATTGTACAATGTCCTTTTTGGAAAAAACACATTATCTCCCCAGCAAATCTTTCACATGAAACAGAATTTTGAACCTTAGATGTGAACCAGATCTACCATTCTATATATATTTTTTGCAAAACTATAGGTGGTGCTGTAATATTTAATGTTGTGACTTTTCAACTCTGCTTCTATTGCTCAGATATATTGCTCAAATGTCATTCCCAATAGCGGATCCTGATATGGGCCAAATGGGCGTTTGCCACGACGCATAACAATAACTATGTCAGGTAACAAACTGCTTCGGACTCAGGACGGTTCGGTCAGGAAAATGTGATCAAGCAGCGCTCTAGTGTGCTCACCTGAAAGTGTGCACACGTGTCTGTGTGTGTGTATGTGCGCATTGGGGATAAACTCTGGCGTACAGGATACAGAGAGCAGAGGAGATTTGCAAAGGTGTGACCATGTAGAGAGAGAAATGACATGCCATTTTGTAAATAAGATAAATAACACAGGGTTATTGAGTTTGTTTAATAAAGGGGATGGTATAGACCTGTTCTATAGGAAAGGTAACCTTAAATGACTTCTGTTTTGGGGGGGGTCTGTCGCCCAGGGTGCCATTTAGGCTAGAACCACCACTGGTCATCCCATTATTCATCCATCCATCCATTTTCTAACTGCTTATCCTCTTGAGGCTGGAGCCTATCCCAGCTGACATCGGGCGAGAGGCAGGGTACACCCTGGACAGGTCGCCAGACTATCACAGGGCTGACACAGAGAGACAAACCACCATTCACACTCACATTCACACCTACGGATAACTGAGAGTCGTCAGTTAACCGTTCTCCAACCTGCATGTCTTTGGACTGTGGGAGGAAGCCGGAGTACCCGAAGAAAACCCACACTGACACGGGGAGAAGATGCAAACTCCGTACAGAGGGCTCCCACCCAGGATCGAACCAGGAACCCTCTTGCTGTGAGGCAACAGTGCTAACGACTACCCCACCGTGCCACATTTAAGTGTTATTAAATGTTATATATATTAACTGATATCAAGTAATCAATAATTAGACCTTTCGCAATAACTACTTTTGTTAGAAGATATATTGTCCGAGAAATAATGGCAATAATTGATATTATTGTCATTTTGAGACGATTTTGTGCTACTGATATAATGACAATATAGGCCAATGGAATTATACACACACGCCCTTTCAAAGAGCAACGATCTTTTCATCCTTAATAATATCAGACACTGAAATTAAACATATTAAGAAAAAGTGATTAACACCTTTAAATTTATGCAAGAAAGTACTCATAAAATGATAATACCTCTATAGGAGTATCACAAAATTACTCAGTTTGAGACTTAAAAATTTGGTCAACAAATACAAAACCAAGACATGCCTGTTGTGACTAAAGCCCTGTGTCCACCAAGCAGTATTTTTTCCTTTCTACTGTGAAAAGTTGTGGATGGTACCATGTATGGAGCTACATTAGGGTCAAAAGTTTTGTACTTGAAAAAATAAAAACTGAAACTGAAAATTCATGTGTTGATCTTGAATTTTGAAAAATACAACAATGACTTCAAAATAAAAATAAGCGTATGAAACGTTTTTTCAGGTTAAATATAATTTTGATTCACTTTGGTAATTCTTTTGAATGAATAATTTATTTTTAACTTTTCACTTCCATATATATTTGAACATTTGAGGTCTTATTTTTTTCAGTTACATGTTTTATCTTTTCAGATTCAGATCTTATTTTTTACAGTTTCAAATCTTATTTTTTCACTTTTAAATCTTTTTTCACTTTCAGGTCTTTTTTGTTTTTTTCAGTTTCAAATCTATTTTTTGAGTTTCAGACTTTTGACCCTGATGTGGCGTGGGGGGCGTGGCATCAGCTGAGAGGGTGTGGACTCATGTGTGACAGTGCCTTCAGGCAACGTAGGAACTAAAAAATTCTGACTCAACACTTATATACACCATATTCATGTGATTGGCAGTGTAAAAATTGATGCCAGTGACAAACTTCCATTTAGAAAGCTGTTTTAGACAGTCCTGACACCAATTGCGGTATAAGAGCGATAAATTATGCCAGATATTGCAGTTCAACAGCTACATTTTAAGTGGTATTTTTGTGGCACCAGGTGAGTAGGGAGGTGTTTTAGGATTGTTTCCTTTTCCCCGAGCTCAAAAGTTTCATCCAGGGGACACGCCTGGATGTGGAAGCATCAACAGGGCCGTGACGATGGAGCTGTAAAAATGTATGTTGTCGACTCTGATGAAGATGCAGTTGGCGTTGAAACTTTAGTCTTTAGTAAACTCTTCACAAGTGATCTGAGTGCTCCAGTGCTTTTCCTGTGGATTCCTCCATGAGGCTATTTTGATTAAAAAAAAAAGATCTGAAAGTGAAAAAATAAGATTTGAAACTGTAAAAAATAAGACCTGAATCTGAAAAGATAAAACATGCAACTGAAAAAAATAAGACCTCAAATTTCAAGTGTAAATTAATTATGTATTCAAAAGAATAACCAAAGTGAATCAAAATTATATTTAACCTGAAAAAACGTTTCATACACTTATTTTTATTTTGAATACATTGCTGTATTTTTCAAAATTCAAGATGAATTTTCAGTTTCAAATTTTATTTTTTTCAAGTACAAAACTTTTGACCCTAATGTAGCTCCATACCAATGGAGCTGTTCCTTACTGTCCTCATCTTTGGTTACCCCTCTGTTGGGGTACCTAGCACACAGATCTGGTTCTAAAAGGTGGAGGTAGAAACACTACAGTCTGTTGATTGAATTTTGCCATTCCATGATGAGTGGAACTCCATATTATAAACATCACATAATTGGACCTCTGCAAGTAAAGTAAGAAAAGTTGACTTGATTGATTTCAACAAGTCTCTTAACTTTCCAAAGACATCAAGTTCATATAAGTACCAAGTATCAGGGAAGCACTGAGCATTTTAATTGAGCCATACATTCTGCTGTCAGGTCAGCAGCAGTGTTATGCCCACTGAATAAGCATCTTGTAGCAGTAAGCCACTGTATCTAGGGCCCTATGATTTCTGCAGTTCAGAAAACATATGAGGCATCATGGAATTTGACAGTAAAAATTGAATCAGCTGTAAAATGTGCATTATTTTGGAACTTGCCAAAATGTGGATGCAATTAATAAAAATCAATATTTTCCCTATTATCATAAGCATTTTTTTCATAGTGCCTAAGACAAAAGAACAGCACTATGCCACAATGTTTTGGTATGTATGTGTCATAAATCAGTGCAGGAATGACCCAAATGCAGACCAGCAAGCAAGCTTACAGTTTAACAACAGGCAAGCTTTAATAAAGCTGATAAAAAAAAAAAAAACAACATACAGATCAGGCAGGTAACAAAGTCCAAATGAAAAAAGAACCAAAACTAAACTGAAAACCAAACAGGAAGAAACGACACCATGAAGACTGGGATGAACACACGAATGAACACAGGATGAACTGACAAAGAACAAAGGGAAACACACAGGTATATATACACAGAAAACTAATCACAAGAACAAGACACAGCTGGATTAGGAGGGCAAAAAGGAGGGAAATGGAAATTGGCTAACAACAAGGATATGGAGGGGAACACCAGGATGGAACAAAAAAGACTATACAGAACAGGTGTGAAGGGAAGACTCTGGGAACAGGGAAGGACTGACAAGACATGTGTGACAGGAAACAGGCAGGAAAACACAAAGACAGGAAGTAAAACCTGACATGACACATGAGGAGAGAATCTACACAATAAAACAGGAAGCACATTAAACATGAATGAATAACATGAAACAAGGATCACAAACAGAAAACTCCAAAACAAAGTCCATAGGATAACAGAATATAAACAAAAACCCAGGATCATGACAGTTTGTAGCTTCTGCCCTCTGTTCTCTGTGAGTTGCATCAAGGGCAGGGCTCAGCTTCCCCAAATACACCAGCAGGGCTGCTGTCACCGGTGGGGAACCCCAGTGTGCTGCCAAGGCTTTGCTCTTTTTTGCTTGTGTCTGTCTCAGTTTTAGCATTGGCAGGTTTGATCACAGATATGCAAGCGACAACAAACATGAGCTCAAACGCAGTCTTTTTTTGTAATCAACCAAATTTCTCGGGTCATCCAGAGGCAGCGTCTCTGCATCAAGCCAGCCATCACTCATGTCTCAGTAGTCAAACCAGCATCTGCTCCTAAAGTTGGAGGGCACTGCAGCGCGCAACTGTAGACCTATTCTGACCCTTAGCCTTAAGGCACTGAAGCAGGCCAGGACACACATATGACTACGTCTGCTTTTCAATATAAGATGTTAATATAGTGTAAATACATACGTGGAAATGCAATTAGTTGGATTATACTTACAGGAAGCATAAAACATATTACCAGCATCCCTTATGAAATAAGAAATCATACCAAGTTGCAAGGGAAAATATAGAATCACTGAAACTATGGCAGTGTTATTGTACATTAAAAATGTATTGATATGCATTAAAGTTAGACAAACAAGTAATATGTTCTCATTGAACTATTTCAATTTTATTTATCCACCACATGATAAGCTTAAAACACAGAATTCAGAAAAATTTAACAGAAAATACAAATTTGTTACAGAATAAAACAGAACCTGAAAAAAAACAAAAAACAGATTCCATATGGCCCTATATATCTGCAACTGATAAATTATTGTTAATTGTGACACTGCTTAACTGCTTCGTCCTGCTTCCAACCTTTATGCTTAGCTAACCACATCTTGACTCCAGCTTTGTATTTAACACACAAACATGAGATTGATATCCATCTTCTCATCTCACTCCCAGGAAGAAAATGAATAAGTATATTTCCCAAAATGTTGAACACAGATCAAAGTTTTTGGTTGAGGGGACATTTTGATAGATGCCAACTGAAAGGTCAGAGCCAGGGATCTCCATGAATATCCCACCAAGGGTTATGACAATCTGGCCTGAGTCATGTTGCTCTGGGCCAAAGTACTGGATGGATGGGCAAAAAAAATGGACACACTAGATTGATTGAATTTGCCAGTGTTAAGCCCCACTAGCCACGTGGAATAGAATCAATCCAGAAGTCTGTTGAAAGTCATTCAGATAGTCATTTATACCAGTCAGCATTTACTGTGCAGCATTTAATTTCACTAGCAGTGTTCAACTGTAGTCGAGCATCAAGAAGTTTCATACTGTTTGTGACATTTGGACTGTAAGGATGCAGACTGAAGCTGGCCAGGCGCATGGGCTTTCCCCTTGGCCCTGCCGTGGGTTTCAGAAGCTGGGTCCATCCCCTATTTAACAGCCCGACACAATTCGTCAAGATTCCTCGGCCAAAGGAGTCTCTGTTTCAAGCTGACACTCTCTTTTTCTTTGGCCTCTCTCTCTAGCTCCCTGACACTTGAGACTCTCTGCCGCTATCTTTACAAACAAAGTGGCTACCAGTCTCTGAGCCAGTCACCCAGAACCCATAGCCAACTGCAGTGTGTCATCAGTAAATGTAGACTAGGTGTCAGGGTGACTGGAGAGTAGGAGGATGTGTACTCTGAGTGCAGTCGCCGTGATGAGACAACCTTTGCCTCAACTGTCAAACTTTTTGCAGCACACATTCAGTGTTGTTGCTGTTGTGTAAATCACCTTCGCTATGTGCTGAGTGAAAAATACTTGTTCTCTTCTCTGCTGTCTGTCTGCTAAGATTTGAAATGACTCTGCAGACAATCACATAAAAGACAACTTTGCAGGAACATACTATGATTATCCATCAAACATTTGGGGCCCTAAAAGCAGTTTTGTTAAGTCATGTATGTCACAGCTGAGCCAAAACTTCAGTCAGTCAGATCAGTTCGTTTGTGTTATTGTGCGACTTAAAGGGTTAGATCAGATTCACCAAGTCACATAAACACAAACTAACTACCAGTTGAGGAAGCGGTGGAGCAGCAGCTCTCTTGTTCAGCCGGGTAAAATGACTGTGTTGTCAGTGGAGTCTGGCTTTGAAGACAGCATAGACAGCAAGTTTCACTTACAGTTCAGTGTTAAAATTCTAAGGTTTAAAGGTATAATATGTAGTTTTTTCACATAAAAATGTCGAAAAATGACTAAACCAATATTATATATTTTGTTAAGTTGTGTACTTTGATTATCAGAAATGTTTCCAACAATTTTTCAAACCCAGATGAATATGAAATATTAATAACAGTAATGGACTGTGTCACTAGGTCGCAATGGCGACGTAACTCCAGTCACCATAGACATTAAATGAAGGAGAAAAAGAAGAAGCAGACCGGCTGAGACGTCAGAGAATGAACATTGCTGTTGCTACGCTAAGCTAACTCATCATGGATCATGGTTTTGCATTGACGGTTGCTGCATCTTCTGACACCGAAGCTGTCCCAGTAGACAACCCGGTAAAACGGAAACGTACAGGTCAACCAAGCGATCTCAGAAGAATTTGGGATAAGAAGAGAGCTAAATCCAGGATAAATATTGGTGTGGCCTTTCCGAGATGGAGAGAGCTTCGTGAAAATCTAGGGCTACAATTCGATGCCGACCTTGTGTGTGTTCTACTAGACAGGTAAGCAAAGATTTGGCTGATGTTATCAAAATATTAATAATTTTCACCAGTGTATTGTAAGCACTGCTGCCCGCTGGGCACCAGTGCTGCGGAGCGGTGTGGAGCGGAGGCTGGCTAACCACAACATCTAACGTTAACGATGGGTTTCTAAAATGCTGAGCTGATGCCGGTAAATGAACTGCATTTATAAAAGAGGCAGAGGAATAGCTAAACATAAGACGCACTGAGCAAGAGAAAGCAGCAGAGAAGGAGAAGTAACTAGCAGTTGGCTCAAATAATTAGCAGATTGCTAACCGCTCAGCAAAAGTAAGTAGCATTTCTGAATAGAGTGTAAATAACTGAGGTTAGCGAGACAGTCGCTAAAAAAGAGAGCCATGAAAACCGGACATTATAATCAGTTTATCAAAAAAAAGGGCAAAAGAGGACGTTTGCTAAGCCTAAGTAACGTTACTACTGATAGTTAGATCAGAGTTTGATGATCTGGTGTAGGTACCACATCGGCTCGGGCTGCTACACCGGCCGACGGACCCCATTTGCATAAAGTGAAACATAAAGTGAATATAACTTCAGTAATATATCTTGTCCATGAGCATTTCTCTGCTGCTGAAGCTCGCTCTGCCAAAAAAAACTGCCACGGTAGGTTTCAGTTACACAGAGTGAGGAATGTTAGACCTGTATCTGTTATATAACTACAACTCCCATGATCCCACGCTACTTCGTGACGTCATCCAACTCCGTCTTCGATTATTGTTTTGGTTTGAGGCCCCTAGCGTCAGAAAATTACATATTGCATGTTTAAGCAAAATTGCATGTGTTCGGGGAGTACTGAGGGTAATAATAATAACAATAATAATAATACCGTATTTTCCGCACTATAAGGCGCATCGGATTATAAGGCGCACCTTCAATGAATGGCCTATTTTAAAACTGTTTTCATATGTAGGGCGCACCGCATTATAAGGCGCATAGAATAGAAACTACTGTAGTGGCTGGGGTTGCGTTATGCATCCACTAGATGGAGCTGCGCTAAAGGGAATGTCAACAAAACAGTCAGATAAGTCAGTCAGTCAAACCTGCTCTATTCCCATGTTCTACTGCGTGACTGATAGCCTTGAGTTTGAACTCTGCGTCGTAAGCGTGTCTCTTGAAAGGTGCCATTTTGGGGTCTTTATACACACACAAGTGGTGTGGGACTGGAATTCCCCTTTACCGTTTTTACCGCTGTTACTTCGGCGACGCCCCCTGACTACTGTGGCCATAATTAACTAATATTGATCCATATATAAGGCGCATCGGATTATAAGGCGCACTGTCGGTTTTTGAGAAAATTAAAGGCTTTTAGGTGCGCCTTATAGTGCGGAAAATACAGTAATAATATTACTAATAATAAATCTGTTTTATATAGCACTTTTCTAGGTACTCAAAGACGCTTTTCAGATGAATACGCACAGAAACAGGCACTCAAACAAAACAATCAAGGGACACTCAAACAAAACACTCAACCAAAAGGCAAGTAAACAACACTATAACAAAGGGACAACATATTAGGAGAAAGGGTGGAGGATGCCGTGGGAGGATTTTCAGATGCTGTAGGTGATCCTGAAGAGATGGGATTTAAGCTGACTCTTGAATGAGGGCAGGGAGTTTCAGAGGGTAGGGGCAGTGATGGCGAATGCTCTGTCCCCCAGGGTGCAGTACTTGGTCTTGGTAATAGGGGTGAGAAGGTTGGCATCGACGAAGCGGAGGCGGCGAGTGGGGGAATGGCAATGGAGGACATCGGTCAGGTATGAGGGTGCAAGGTTGTTTAGGGCTTTGTAGGTGGTGAGGAGGATCTTGAAAGCCAGAGTTAAAGGTCGTTTGTAACTTTGAGTAGTGCTGTTTCAGTGCTGTGGTGGGTTCGGAAGCCGGATTGGAATGTTTCATACAGGTTATTGGAGAGAAGGTATTGCTTGAGTTGTGTCATGACGGCTCCTTCCAGTACTTCTGAGAGGAATGGGATAGGACTGGATAAATGAGACGGGCCCCAGGGCCGAATTATTAAAGACCATATTGATAAGCTCTGACATTTACGGTTCTGCTATCAGTATTGGAGAAATTCACAAGTTATATTTCTTGGTCATTTAAGTTTCATATATGTTATCTTGTACAATTTTTATCTCTCCAACTCCGTTTCTAATTTGCAATAAGATTAAGACATTCATTACTGATGCACTTTTGCTATTCAATCCAGACGAGAGTCCTCACAGCCTGTTGCGTGTGTGAGGGGCGGGGCCAGCTCTGCCAGTCTGTGACACACACACACACACACACACACACACACAGACACACACAGAGGCCCTGCTCTCAGTGACAATGGCAAAGTGAGCAAAACGCTCAAATATGACATAGTCTATAATAGGAATTTATTCAGGTTTCTGAGGTTTATAACATTTTTTTCCTGTTAAAAGGTTTTTTTGGGGGAGTTTTTCCTTATCCACTGCGAGGGTCCAAGGACAGAGGGATCTCGTACACTGTAAAGCCTCTGAGGCAAACTGTGATTTGTGATATTGGGCTTTATAAAATTCAAAATTGAAATTAAATTCTAATCAATGCTGAAAATGAAGCAATCTTAATTCTGTTCTTAATTTGTTTGTTTTTCCTCTTAAAAAACAAACCCAAAAGGACCGATAAGAGCACCAGATCGATAAGCAGTATCGTTCAGAGTAGTCTTATTGTAAAAATCTTAATAAAATCATATTAAACTAAGTTGGTGTAGTTACTGAAGGTGTATTAATGCACAATATGATGTGGAGAAAAAACAAAACAAAAAACAGTTCAAATCTTCACAGGCAAAGTCAAGTCAGTACAAGCTGAAGACAGAGCTACAACACTCTGATGTCCAAGAGAAACAGAAAACCCCAGACTCAGAAAGGTTCAATTACTTGAGGAAGTTTTTCCGCAAAGCTTCTTAAAATAACATTGATGTTTAAGAAGGCAAATCATCAGCCATAAAGACTGCATCCCATCTGAGTGGTAACAAATCCTGCTGAGAAGCATGACTGACAGGCATCAAGACAGTTCCTCCATCCACTCAGTGAATGTAGAGTCTGTAGGCAAACCCTGAAGATCTTGCCTCCGACAGAAGAGCGGAAGAGCCCTGGTTTCCGGTTGTAGGCTGTTTGTAGTCTGCGTGATTGTAGCCCTGTGGCTATTATTTCATTCATTACTATGAGGACATTAAAATGCGTTTTTGTTTTATTTAATTTCTTTAAGAATACTTTAAAATGTTTGTTAAAAGGGGCAAAAGTTAATGTATAAATATGTTTAAAAATGTTAAAATGTTCAAAACCAGTCAACGTATTTACAGCTAAAACAGTCAGAATTCATGGTTTCGAGTTATAACCATCATAGTTGTTTGTTTGCGCAGACCACGTTGTTGTTGTATGGAGCATTCAAGCTTGATGTCAGCATGGAATGTCAATCACTCATTCTCTTTTCTCTAATTGGCTTGTCTGTAGTCTTTAGCCAATCTTGATCCTACCTTGTTGAGGGAAGAGGTACTTAGCCTTACCTCCAGGAGAACGAAGGTTAGCTGCGGCAGAAGCTATATTGCTGTCAGAGCTGGATAAGCATAAAGCGAACAAGAATATAACACTCCAGACTACCAATAATGCTAATTGCTGCTAGCCTTTAGCCTTTGGCGTGTCACACTGTTATTTTGCCCTGCATTTAGCACTAGCTCATTTATTTAAGACATGCTGTGGTTATTTTGCCCTGAATTAGCCTGTAGTTTGTTTACTAAGAGAAACTGTGTGGTTCAGGACTGGACATTTGCCCATGAGAGGGAGAGAGAAAGAGGACTGGGAGGGACCTGGACCGCATCTAGTTTCCGACATCCACGCTCACAAGCATCAACTGGGCCCACAACGTGTTAATTTGACTCATTCAAATAAGCCCTGTGTGAATGTGTGTGTGTGAGAGTGGGCTGTGGACATTGGGTTTATTTTCTTTATCAATACAGCTTCTTCTATTTGAGTTCATTTGTGAGTCTATTTTGCTGGAGGGTATTGTGAACTGTTAATATATTCAGTGACACATTCAAAGGTCAACAGTGAGCCAGATAAATAGTTTATAAATTACCAATTATTATTTTTCTTGTAATAAATGTCCTGTATTTATTTTACTAAATTTGGTGTGGTAATTGCAAGTTAAGTTTTTTCACTGGGTTTAAAGGGATAGTACCCACATTTTTGGTTATCTCAGAAAAGTTATTGGAGGCACTGCCAAGTCATTGTATATCACTACCACAATTGTCACAGGTGTTTAGCGCCATTTCCAGTCGAACTCAGGCCCTGTCCCACTGTACTACAACACCTCCATTAGTATTAACTAGCTACATGGGACTGGGATTATATGATAATGTTGCTTGAGCCGGCTGCAGTTGTTGCCAGGTTAAACAGTCCGTGCGGTGAACTAACAAGGAGGAACATAATTGGCGTCACTGCAAACTCTGAGTCCATCGCAATGGTTCAGCATATTTACTTATATATAAACGGAAGTCGGAAACGGAAATTTGCCTCTTCCGCCCAAATCAAACTGGAATGCCAAAAAACTGGGGGTCTGCCCCCAGAGGCTGAATACAGCCAACGGGTTCGGATAATGCCCACATGTGACTGCTGTGGGGAACACTGCATTAGTGAGCCAGCAAGAACTGTGGACAAGAGACTGAATGAAAACCTCTCACGGCATCCAACGAGAAGAGGTCAAAGGTCATCTAGCAGTAAAACACTGACCTCAATTAACTCGGCATCCTAAAACAAAGAACGTGGGCATGGCCACTTTGAGTGACAGGTGGGTGCTGTCCATTGCCATGTCACTACCAAAGCAAGAACATTGGTTCGATAACGTAACCAAGTGGTAACCCCATATTCACACAGTATGGGCTAGCTGTTAGTTAGCTGTTGCTATGTCAGTGTGTTTTCATTTCACTTAAGCTAATTTTAACATTTTGGTTGCCTAAAAAAGACTTTTTCAGTATGTTGTTGTTCTAAAAGACCCTCAAATAAGTCGGATATTCAGTTTTTTACCAGTGAGTACCTGTTTTTTTTGTTGTTTTAATGATTTTAAACCTTTTTTTGGTGGCCAATTAGCATTAACATTAGCATTATCAAATTAAACATTTAAATATGGAGGCTCATGCACAACTTGTGGACAGGTGTGTCAGAGGAAAAAGTCCACAAGTAAGAGAGGTCCTATTACTTGCAATAAGTTGAAAAATTAATGAACTTTTTTAAGCAAACAGTGTCCCAATCAAGGTTTGTTGTTTTTTTTTTTTAAGTAACAGGACAGTGTGTGGGAATCATCTTCTCTCACCTGTTATCAAAGTTAAACACCTCAATAATTACTAATTAAGCTATCAGCTAGCTTTAGGGTTATCTCCTCCCTCTCTTCCAAATATGGTCACTTCTGGCTCCAAAATTCCAAGATGGCGACAGCCAAAATGTCAGACTATAGGCTTCAAAATGGGAGTCCACAAACCAGAGGGTAATGTCACAGTGTCCATTATTTTACACATCGATTACCACGTCATTCCACTGTTGTTGACTGAGCTTTTAATGTATTTAAAAAAGATACATAACCTTTTTTGTGACAAATTCTGTAATGCATGATGTACTTATGTTCCCTACATTCTCAAATCTAAGTGAATGGAAGCGATTTTCTTTGGTTTCTCTGCTCAGTCAGGCAGTGAAGGTATCATAGAGACAGCCTTTTATCTCTAGTGTCCATTGGGAGCGTACCTGTTCCAGAGGGGCTTAGCTGTAATGAGACAGGCTATTTCACAGCATTCCCACTGTCTCAAATAACAGGGAGCACAGAGGGGCCAGTGCCCAGACAGTGCCCTCTGCTCCCCCATATCCTTCCTCCAATGCTCCCTCATATCCTCCTTATTACCACCAATGCCCAGTGCCTAGGAAAGCAGCAGTCCTTTTAAAGTTCAGCACTAAATCACAGCTCTCAGCCTTCAAAGGAGTCCAGTTCTCCACTCGGGTCGCCTGTCCTCCTCAGGCAAAACAGAGGGATGAAGTAATTTCACAGCCAGTGACACGACATGTGTCACAGCACGCGGGCCACAGCCCTGGTGTCATTTTCCCTTTTGGCTCCAGGAGAGAGTTGCTGCTTTGCTGTCATTTTGGCTTTCATTACTCGTGTTTTTTTTGTTCTTGAATGACATGGCTGGCTCTGACACATTACGGCTTGCCATGCCACTCTATTCAGCTGTGAAAACAGGAAGCTCGGGGCTTATGTGGGCCCATATAAAACAAATTGTTCTGTGTTACTGAGCTATGCTGTTCCACTCTATTTGGGGTTTTTTTTTGGTGTGGAACTGAACAGCAGAAAATTATTTTTTTTTTGCTTTCATTGGAGATTGTATTGTTGTTCTCTCTCTCTCTCTCTCTCTCTCTCTCTCTCTCTCTCTCTCTTTAGAAAATCAAGTCATGGTGTTTGTGTTTGTGTAGTAAAACTTCTAAAGTCATTTGGGTCAGTGAAGAAAAGTTCTGGTAATTTGCAATCTGGGTCTAATTGTCATAGTTTGAGCTAAAGGCATGGCTTTGAACAGTGTAGTTGTGTTCGTAAAGGTTAAAAGAATCAGGTGGCATCACACAAATAGTGTGGAGCACTAATGGGTGCAAGCAGAGAATGACGAGAATTCCACTGTGACTTAAAATAAAAAGTTAGTATTTGTCCAGGTGAAAAATTGGTCCAGTATTGAGCGAGACCACCAATCATCCTTTGGGACAACAGTGCACCATCAATGTACTTACACTTACAGTGCTTGTTTTGCCACGGATGGGCTCAGATTGTTTATATCTGACAACATTAAGGAAAGGACCCGACAGAGAAATAACACATTTTTCACTTGATCTGGTCTGTTTGCCGTCCAGTTAAGTCTCTTTAAAGGAGAAGTCTTCTTCTGAAGTCATTGGAGAGTTGAGTTGTCACAGGAAAACAATAACAAATGGACCAGATCAAGCAAAAGTTAAAGAAAAAAATATTTCTCTGTAGGGTGCTCTCTATAATGTTGTCAGACACGAACAATCTGAGCCTGTCTCCAGCAAAAACACACTTTTAGTGAACCTCCATGACAGTACCTTGATGATTATATTGCATCCTGTTTAGCAGCAGTGCTCTTGCTCAATACTGGATCAATTTCAAAAACTGTTGTTCCCATTCAACACAAAACATGGGAAGATAGGGTCCAGGTTGAAAAATACCAAAGTTTCCCTTTAAGACAAGACCAGAAAGACAGAGTAAGGCAGAGTAAAATGCCAGCTGGCATGGAGAGACTGGAGATGCGATGATAGTAAAATATGGGGAAACTGTACAAATTTTTCTTCTCCTGGATTCATGGTGTTGCAATCTGCTGTTCGTAGGAAAAGTGACAAAGACAGTTGTCTACCTCCTGAGACTCAATTGCCTCTAAAGAATAGCTGGAGAGTGGAGTTGAAATCCCGGGCCCTTCCTCACCTCCACAGCTGACCAATCACTGTGTAAAGAGGGTGTGTATGTAGACATGTCAGTTTTGTAAAGTTATAGAATTGGTCTGACATAGCCCACTTCAGATGTCTAAAGACCAGTGTTGGGTAGTAATGCACAGTAACCCGTTACAGTAATAATATTACTTTTCTTAGTAATGAGAAGTATTAAGAATTCATTACCTCGTTACAACCTTACAATGGCAAAAAAAAAACAAAAAAACAAAGCTGGAGTTTAATCGTGGACTCTCCATCTTTTAGACTGATCCTTGGGAAAATACAATTCACAGGCAACAGAAGATTCCCTGTTTAAAAAAAATCATCAGCAACCTGTCCAGACTTTGCTGCACCCTGCGGAGATTACCGTGACATTCACACAGAGGACACATGAAAAGTCTGAATTTTGAGGAGAAATTACTTTTCCATTTACTGTTGGCAGGAAGTAATAAGTAAAGTAAAAAAAAATACACTGGAAAAGTGTAGTGAATAATGAGTTATACAAGGAGCAAGCAAGTACATCATTAGATGTATTTGTATCTATTCAACCACCTAAATGATCTAAATCTGTATATTTACTCGGAATGGGCGGCAGTTAAACATGAAGTTGGTGAGACTTAACCAAGATAGCAAATTAAGTTGTTATATTTGTTATTGAATAGAAGAAGTATTTACAGAGCAATCTCAGGATTGAGCTTTAGATCATTTTTGATCACCAGAGTACTCAAATGAGGATTTTCCATCAGGTGTACGGATATTGAAACTTTTACTTGAATGATACTCGAACTCATAAAAAGTACACTATCTGTGCTGGTGCTCATTTCATCCGAGTATTTGGCTAAACTCTTAAGTACACAAGTAAATTACATTTTTTGAGTAACAAGCCAAACACTGCTAAATAATGTTAGGTATGGGATTTTTTGAAGCAAATCAACCAAACATCAAGTAGTTCTGATGAAGTATACTGACATCTAAAGGTTACCTAAGTTCCAAAAGAAGCTTTTTTTCTCAACACGACATGATCTGTGTTGTGGCTTCTCCTCAGTACAACAACATTCCTTTGCTTCGAAAGTGGGACTATGTGCTGTTTGCCAAGTGTATGCATAAACAGTGTCCATGCTTGGCACTGTTTTTCTCCAGGGATGAAGTGTCAGTGGCTGCCTGTCTATCCTGATGATTTCTCTCTGGCAGAGCCAACAGGGAATGGACAGAGAAATCAATCACACTGTGGCCCAAACACTGATGCTGATGCTTGCAGATATTTTTCCTCCTTTTTTTTTTTCTGTGTTGAGGATTTATTTTAATACACTGTCAAGCCCATCGTTAAAGGCATCCCATAAAGGCGTAGAAGTGTGGGGGGATGCATATATATACCTCCCACTACCACCACTGCCATTACGGCTGCTTTCCCCCAAGGGACCTGATGTTTCTTCTAAATAAACCACCTCATCCAGGCAGCTGTGCTGTGCTAAATAGGGGCCAGCTTAGAGGAGCTGCTTTGTTTTCTGCTGCCAAACGCTGTTGAGATGGTAAATGTCTTTGATTAATGAAGTCATTTTTTTTTGTTGTTGTTGCCATGGTTCCTTGGGAAGCTTGCAGAAATGGATTGAGAGAACACTTCATCCTTGACAAAGAAGGGTCAAAGTAATTCTAGCTTGTCCTGAGGAAAGATTAAAAAGCTACTTCTTGAAGGCTTCTCTCAGATGAGTATACATAATGTGCATTAGCGGGCTGCTGGAACGAATAAATAAATAAAATAAAGCTACTTGGAGATCAATCCCTCTCTGATGGTCTGTTCCTCGCCAAGTGAGAAGAATGAGTCACTGGGAGGCCAGGAGTGATGGCCTGCTTCTTAACCAAATGAAACACTATGTTAAAGATAGACTCTTTTTTTGTAGCACTCAGCTTCCACAAATCCCAGAACCTCCTCCCAGATCACTACTGATATCTTGAAACCTGACTGTCAGCTGTGTTGATGTGAATCAGAATGGACCAGTCATAGATGACCAGTATGTGAAATCAATTCTGTTGTATTATGGGGAGTAGCGATTGATAAATTCTTAACCGATATTGATATCCATGTTTGAAACAACAATTTGGCAGATAGCCAATACGATGTTTTTTGTTGTTGTTGCATTTATTTTGTTTTTGTTGTCATTTATTCCTCCTTTTGTGCCAGGAAAACAAAGTATATAAACAAAATTATAAACAATTCATTATAAATAACCGAACTGTATAATATATTCAGCATATATACTACTACTACCTTCGCCCAGTACTCATTTTGAGAGCATCATTATGTAACTCAATGCAACTTCCATCAGCAGTTAGTTATGGCCACCAGCTGATAGCAACTAACGTTTACTAGCTGTCATGTCAACACGGATTCATTGTTTACATAGTAGCATTAAACAATAGGGTGTGTCCACTGATGCATTAATCATGAGTTCACTGTGGCTTTTTGTCCCACAAGCATCCCTGTGAAGACCTATCAACCTATCAGGCTCAACAATAAGGATTGACCGATTGCCTGGGGCAAGTAAAACTCAAGGTTGGGCATGTAAACTAAAAACTCATTTGCCCAATCGGGCAAGTTGCTAAAAACAGTAGCACACACTGTGTAACAATGTCCTGCCCACAGCCCCCATTGATTGGTTACATGGCACAAGTGAAGCCAGCACTGAAGCCTCTGTACATGCTGCACTGTCTTACTGTCTTCATAAACTAAAGTCATTATTTTGTGTGACAGACGCTTCATAATAACATAACAATATACTATTTATGGTGTTATGTCATCCTGTCATTTCTGTCTCTGCATGGTCACGCGTTAACAATTCTCTGTTCTCTGTATCGCGCACGGCGGAGTTCCACCACACACACAGGTGAGCACGCTAGAGTGGCTCGGGACAGATTTTCCTGACCAAACCTGACCCGAGCCCGGCGCAGTTTGTCAGCTGACAAAGTTATTGTTATGGACAGTGTGTAAATGACCATCAACAGACTGCTGTTACGCACAGACAAACACGCTGCTTGCGCAGCACAGCACTCGGTGCTGAGCTTGTGTTGTGCTGCGTTTAGGCGTTGTCATGTAATTAACAACTTCCAGCACTTAAATAGGTCATAGCACAAAGCAGCAGCATGTCAAGTGACTTTACTTTTTACATACTTTTATTATGTTCAATAAAATTGTATTTTCCTAAATCTTGAGACACCTCATATGTAAGCTAGACAGACATTTCACCTGTGCGCAAATGTCCTAAAGTCCTATTTTCACAAAATAGGTTTAGTGAAAACTCAGAGTCTGTTAACCCTGAAATGAGGGAAACTCTGAGTTTTCCATTTCAAAAAGGGAGGTAACTCAAACCAGAGAAAGAGGGGTAACTCTAGCCTGTTTCAGAGAGAGAGGTAACTTAAGCTCTCGGTCAGTTACCGCAGTAACAGACTCTATGGGGCGGGCAGGGGGTGCGTGTGCTGTGGCCGTGCTGCTCTCTCCGGTTTTACGCACAAGCTCGGCTCCTTTCAAACATTCCTTGCGAAGCACTCCTCCGGGGTTTTTTCGGACCTAATTGTATTGCGGAGTTTTGCACAGCAGCGACCGGATCTTTGCTCTCAAACCACAAAAAAATGTGATGGCACAACAGTCTCCTTCAGTACATTATTCTATGCTTTCTTTTGAAACAAGTTGTAGGAAGCCTCTGCAAGTAATTGGTTGCTGTCAGACACTCTGTGCTGCCATAAAATGGTTAATCAGCAGTGCCGTGCACTGTAGAGCCGATGCGCTGCTGGTTCTGCCGGCCTGAATAGAATATAATGTCTGTAGCCTAACTGTGCGTTCACACCAAACGCGAATGAAGCGAATTACTCGCGCGTAACGCGAGTAACGCGCCGCCCGTAACGCCTGAGTTTCGACGCCTGACCATTTTGTTAATTCGCGTCATCGCGTCATTCGCGCGAGTAGCGGGGAAGCCGGCGGCTGTGCTAACTGGAGCTAAGCTAGTGCTAACGTTCGTAGTACAACCATTCTGCAAACTAATTACAGACACATATTTACAGAACTTACCAAGTAGACCAGTCTCCTCGGCGTCTTTCACCCAAGTCTGCTCCTTTTTGTTGCGGCCTCTGTAGAGTAGACACGTAGTATCATATAGTTCTGGGTAGCCACTGACGACCATGGCTGAGATAACCACCATCGCCGCTTTGTACCTGCTCTTGAAGTCCCAAATGCCTTGGAGGGCCAAACGCCGTCGTTTTTGGGTTCACCCGATCCTGTAGAAGCATATCCAACTCGGCAAGTTTCACCACCTCCTCCAGGAACTCCGTCTGGATGATAGCCGCTTTCAGCGGTACTTCGGGCTGACTGGGGCCCAGTTTGAGGACCTGTTGGCAAGGGCTGGCACCAGGATCTCCCGGCAGGACACCAACTACAAGCGCTCCATTTCAGCTGCGGAGTGTCTGTCCATCTGTCTCCGGTGAGTAGTAGTTTATTGTTGTGTCAACAACTGGATGTCAACCATGACGTCGGGAGAATCTCAACGCTGATTGGCTTTCGCGGCTCTGAGTCATGCGAATTCGCCTCAAAAGTTCAATATTTTCAACTCGAGCGATGAGGCGTTGGACGCGAATTTCGCGTCTATCGCGCCGCGTCCATCGCGTCGCTCCAAACGCATCCATCGCGCCGCCCGGCGCGAATTCGCGTCTAATCGCGTCTTTGCATTGACTTTGTATGTAATCTTGACGCGCGAATTGGTGAATTTGCGTCCGGTGTGAACGCACCTTTACTGTACGTGTACAGCCTTTATCTGAGCTGAGTAGTGATGCGCGGGTCAACCCGTAACCCACGGGACCTGCAAATGGACCTGTGGGTTGGGCAGCAGTGATCGTCTGTTAAATCGGTCTGTAAATGTTTTTGACATTATTATTATAATCTATTAATCTATAATCTTCTATTACTGTCATGGCATCCCAAGGTACTGATGTGTTGAGCAAGTGACAGTCCGCTGTCGTTTTCAAAACACACTTGTGTCATGCACTCCAAAAGAAACTTGTTGAAACTTTAAACAGTAATTTATTGTACAAAACGGGAAAACAAACGTTGACAAAATCGGTTCCATAATTCATATTAAATTCCAAAGATAACGAAAAAACAGCTACAAGTTAGAGGGAATAGTGATAAAGTGGTAAAACTTGGCATTGATACACAGCCTCAGACAGATGCGCTCAAGCGTGCCGTGCGTACAAGCTCCGTTGGTAGGCTATACTATATTTTCACATTTTTAACAATGCAATTTAAAAGTTTTGATTTTTATTGATAACCTACATTTACCAACACCAAAAAGACTACATTTAGCACCAAAAAATATGTTAAAAAAAAATAATAATAATTTAAAAATAAATAAATAAATAAGTAAATAAAAAAACGAATATCAAATACTGAATTTTCATAACGAATACCTACCCATAGAAACGAATATTCGAATATCCGAATATTTGGGTACAGCCCTAGTTCATGGTCACAGTCACAGATAATTTTACATGATGCTCCTTCGTTATCCGCCATGACATCAAAAGTACAACCAAGTCCTCATAGATACATCTCTGGTAAACTGTTAGGTGTTATGTGTTCAGCAATGCCCGTTACGTACTGCTTGCTCAAAGAACACTGTAAACACGGCTCCTTTTTCTTCTGTGGTTTAATGGCTGCGGGCCGCTGCAGGCGAGCAGAATCACTTCCGCCTCGGGTGCCGTATTCTGCTTTGCTGACTTCCGCTGTGTATCCGACCCGAGCTAGGCTACGCTAAATAGCCATATAGAGAAAGGCTTTTTTATCGCTGTTGGGTTCAATAAATATGCGGATCTTCAAGGGGGGTGATACAAACTAGGGGCAGTTTTATTAATGGTATAAAGTTCTGTACAGCTGCTTTAAATTAAACAATTTTTATAGGGCAAGTAAAAACTGACTTCGGGCAATTAGATCTCTGACCAACTTGCCTGACCGGGCAAGTGAAAAAAAACCTTAACGTTGAACCCTGCCTATGATAGGTTTCTCTTGATCCCGGGATGGTGGGACTCTGTTAGTTTGGGGCCCTGGTTTTTAGCATATGCAAAAATTGATTAAAAAAACATAAGCCAAATGCTATCAGTGAATGTCACCTTATTTGCTGATGGGTCGATGGCAGTCATTAAGGCAAATATGAACTAAACCAATGTTTTGCCTGGTGTAACTCCAGTTGTATTTTTATTTAAGAAAATGGAGTGACACATTTCATATTCACTGAGAGTGAATAGAAAAGGTGAGAAATACACTTTCTGTAGAGCAAAATGTTTTTCTTTTTAAAAAATTAATCAGTTATTTTGTGTTTACTGTTATGTTTGATCACTATCCACAATTAGTTTAGTTTAATCTTTACCAGCAGTGAGCAGCTTCTTCCTTTCCTCTGTAAATTGTGTTGTGGAAAAGAAGTGTCCATGAAGAACACAGTCTGCATAGGCCCTGCTGAATGTTTTGGGTGTACTATGAAGCCTGTCCATTTTCCAGTGTGAATCCCTAGATTATATGGATTTGGGACACAGGTATTGTTTCACTGGACGGAGAGTTACAGCCCATTCTCATTCCAAAGTTATCAAATAAAAAAGTATCCTTGGAAAAGATACTTGCTCTTGATGGCTGTTCCATCAGTGTGTGAGTGCGTGTGAAATTACATTTATCAGACTGTCGTATCTTCTATCACTCACTCAAGTGGCACCGCTTATCAGGGTGCACAGATTTGATTGACTGAGTAGCGCCATGTGAGACTACTAATGTATGCAACTGGTCTGTGAGTTCTGGTCTGAGTCTGAATCTGGATAGGACAGTATCAGGGTCCTGAGAGAGATGGCAGGTTATGAAGGGCGATGCATTTTGCTCATTTTGCTAACAAGGGGAGGATGTCCCCCAGCATCCCGCTCAAATTACATACTGGTCATAAATATGTTTTACACTGGTAACCCTGTCACTAAATGTGTTCCATTAGTCTCGACACAGTGTGTCATTCTGAGCCTGCAACACATCATTTTACTTTTTTGCTAAGATTAACAAGATTTCACAGGAAGATTAATCACAGATTACTTTTTAAATTGCATTTCAAACAATGTCAGGTTGTATTAACAATTTCTGTGGAAGTTTCTGACAATGCTTTTAATTTTGCTCATATTTATTTGTGTCTTTTCGATAATTGCAGTTTGTATTACAATAATCTGACACAGTGTTTCTCCCTTCAGATACAAAGAGTGGAGCTGTCTGATCTGATTTGTTTTTTATGAGGAATCTGAGAGCAGGATGACACCCAGGAGTATTATGATACAGAAATCCCAGAGGTTAGCAGTTAATATTACTAAACACAGTCATTCACAAAGTGGCCCTCAGTGGAAATTACACTCTCAATACACGGAAACATACAAATCTATGGAAACAAACAAATTGCAATATATACCTACTCGTCCCCCTTGAAGCTCCACCCCCATGATTCAAATTCCCTCCCTAAAAGGTGAACCAGGATCAGGATCTGCTCTGCAGACAGTCATGCCAGCGTCAGTATTCCAGAAGTATCTGTGAAGCTCTGGTCATCACTGCTGTGCCAGAAGAGAAGCAGCTGGGATCCAAAGGGGCTCCCCTGACCGGCCCTCAGGGGCCCGCTCTGCTTGGCCAACATGCAGAGTGAGGCAGGAAGTATCAGTCTCGCCTATCCTCCCAGGGTTAATTAAAACTCACCCCACGGCCCAAACACCACGGCCATAAGTCATGTCATGCTCACTGAGCCTGTAATGTGTGGAAGAAAGAGTAATACAAAGCAGTACAGGCAACACGTCTGTAATCTTAATTAAATACGCCCAGCTGTGCCCCCTTTTCTCCAGCACTCACTGGGTTCACGCTTAATTTGAACCATCCGCTCCTGTAGGAAAGCAGAATGGAAAAACAGGGAGAAAGAGAGATGGGGAGAAAGTGCTGTGTAGCACACTGAGAGGCTAAATCTATAAAAGGAATGGCTGAGTCGTTGATTAAAGCTGGTTACTGAAGCAGTTTAGGTGTAACCCTGGACATCCTCCCTCTGCTCTGGGAAGGAGGAAGAACAAGGAGGAGGGAGGAGGTTTACACAAGAAATAGAAGGGGAGGTTCCTACAGAGGGGTGGCTGCTGGACATTATTCATCAATGTGATACAAGGCTACTGTTTAAATCATCTGCAGGGAGCTTTGACTTCGATACATCACATATCTCCTGTCCCTTCACTGGAAAAAGAGAGTCTGTGCACTCCCATGGATGGCACTGTCACATTGAAGATGTAAAGCTCATTAACTTTACACATCTAGGGATGTGATGTCAGCCTTTTGGCCCTGTGGTTGGCCAACTCACACTGTTTGTCAAGTGATTCAGAGGTCTGCTGTTCATTTTTGATCACTGAAACAATTCTTGATGTGTTGAATTTGAAGATCTTCCCTGACAACTGAACAAAGTCAATCTGCCGAGAAAACAGCAGGATACAGTCAAAAGCTCTATAACAAGACTGCAAGTGGACCTCGAGCTGAGGTTGTTTGATGCTGGCAGTCATGAATATCTACAATTTCTAGTTTTCAACCCTTGGCAAAAATACCAGGGAGGGCACTGCCAATACAGACACTCTTAAGCTACAGTCATGGAAAAAATTATTAGACCACCCTTGTTTTCTTCAATTTCTTGTTAATTTTAATGCCTGGCTCAACTAAAGGTACATTTGTTTGGACAATTATAATGATAACAACAAAAATAGCTCATGAGAGTTTAATTTAAGAACTAAGAACTATTCATTTTCCATGGTTTTCTTGATAATAACCAAAATTACTTAAATTCTTACATCAATAGCTATGGCATTGTACCGCCAAAAACACTACTTTTAAGCATTCCATGTTTTCATTTCTGTTTGCTTTAAACACATGATACACACAAGAGTTAATACTTGATTGCATAACCATTGTTTTTGATGACTGCAGCCATGCGTCTTGGCATGCTCTCCACCAGCTTCTGACATTGTTCTGCTGTCACAGCAGCCCATTCCTGTTGGACAAATTCAAACAAATTTTCTTTGTTTTTGGGCTTGTGGTTCTCCATTTTGAGTGCGATGATTTTCCACAGGTTTTCAATTGGATTAAGATCTGGTGATTGAGCAGGCCAAGGCATGGTGCGAATGTTGTGGTTCTCCATCCAGGCTTTAACTGACCTTGCCGTGTGGCAAGGGGCATTGTCTTGTTGGAAAATCCAGTCATTCGAGGCAGGAAAGAGTTTTCCAGCTGATGAAAGAAGACTGTTTTCAAGGGTAGTCCTGTACATGACCTGGTTCATTCGGCCTTCACACAATTGCATTTGCCCTGTTCCACTCAGACTGAAACACCCCAGATCATAACTGATCCACCCCCATGTTTTACTGTAGGGGCAAGACAGTCTGGGTTGTAAGCTTCTCCAGGCTTCCTCCTAACCAGTAAGTTGGCTGGAGTGGGCATCAATTCAAAATTGGATTCATCACTGAAGAGAACCTTAGCCCAATCATCAACAGTCCAATCCTTGTGGTCTCGAGCAAAGAGTAACCGGGCCTTCCTCTGCCTTTCATTGATGAAGGGCTTCTTGCGTGCTCTGTGTGACTTCAAACCAGCTTCAACAAGTCGGTTTCGAACTGTCCTTGCCGAACAAGTCACATTTCTCGACAGTGCCCACTCATTTTTAAGGTCCCTGGAGGTCTGACGACGATTCCTGACACAGGAACGGATGAGTGCACGGTCATCTCGTGGGGTAGAAAGACGTTTCCTGCCACGGCCAGGTAGCAATTTGGTAATGCCATGTTCAGCTTGTTTTTTTTTTTGTTGTAATGAACGGCTGTCTTGGAGATCTTCAGTTTTTTCGCTACCTGTCTCTCACTCATGCCAATTTCCAGCAGTGCCAAGATGGCTGCCTTTGTGGCTTCACATAATTCTTTTGTTTTAGGCATTATGTGAGAGCTGACAACTTCTGAGTTGTGCTACGGCTTGAATGTAAGCAGGAAACCACTCTAGGCCTTTGCATGTGCAGTGCTGCTTGTGACATGAAATGGCCTCTTATATACCCTGGGAATCAATTAAGCTTAAGAATGTCAAATAGGACATAAAGTATTATGTGACCAGCTGCATTTTTTGTTGTGTTCATTGTATTATACGTTTAGTGGTACCAGATATTAGAATGAACAAGAAATTGAAGACAACAAGGGTGGTCTAATAATTTTTTCCATGACTGTATGTTTCCACCAAATACTTTCAGTGTAGTACCTCTGAAACCAAAGGTAAACCTTAGTACCTAGCCCCTAATTCCATTAAGTGCTTCCATCGCAAACAGGACTCGTAATTATGGGCGGAGTTATTGTCACTCACTACTTAGGCCCAATCCCAATACCCCCCTTGTCCACAACCCCTTTGCCCTCGGCCCTAGCCCTAGCCATTACTGAAAGCCATCTACATTTACAACCGGCATCTACAATGGAGTCTCATTCATTCTACCAATCGTGTTTGCTGTATTCATCATGCTTCGTTTGATGAACGACAGATGACAAGGGAGTTCTGCTAGATAGCTAACCAGCTAACATTACGAGGCAGCATAGTTATACTAGCTGGCGTGTTATCATAATGTGAAAAGTCTGACAATTTTGCAGGACAGATGGCAGACAACAGGTAGTGCGAGCTAGCTGGCTAACAAGCAACCTGACAACGGTAAAGTTAGCTATGTATGAACTTGCTTGGTGGTAACCATGGTTACGTCTACCCCTCGCTGGCAAGTCAGCATCTGAAATCCCTCGCTCCAAAGTGCTAGTTTCATACCCACTACCCCTCATTATGCCCTTTACCCCTACACGCAAAAAGGAATTGGGACACCACCAGCCCTCGCGGGAACGTGCAAATGTAGTGGTAGGGCCAAGGGGGGGTATTGGGATGGGCCCTTAGTCTTGCACGTGCTGTATTTCCTCATCAGCGGTAACACAGAGGGGAGTCTGCACCCATTTTTCATCCACAGAACAGGGTTGCATGCTATAAAAAACTTAGCACAAAAAGTAAGGAAAGAAGAGAGATTATTTCTTTGTTGTAACAATGCTTCTTGGCAATAAATCTTATACTGTTGGAAAGCCTGTTTATGTCCCTTTTAAATGGTGCCACATTTGTATTGAACATGCATTTGTGGGATGAGCAGCAGAGCTGAGTATGTGGGTTGTGCCCATGAAAACTTAAAAAAAAAAAAAAATCTCTGCCAATGCCAAACAGCTTTTTTTTTGCTGTTGACTCTTGTTTGATGTTGTTTGGTGGATTGGGTGATTGAAGTGTGACGAGACAAGACAAATTGGCAATTTAACAACTTAACAAACAGAAGCCTCAATAGCATGTGAAAGAACCATACACAGCCACGACAGCCTGGCAACTCCTCCTTATGCTGGTTACTAGCCTGGTCACACACTGCTGTGGGATGGCATCACATTCTTCAAACAGCATTTGTTGTAAGTCAGCCAACGTGGTTGTGTTGGTCACTCTGGCACGGACAGCACGCCCAAGCTGATCCCACAAGTATTCTGTGGGGTTGAGGTCGAGACTGCTGGCAGACCATTCCATCCTCTCCCAAATTCTGGAGCTAGTCTCTGTTAAACCCCGCTCTGTTGGGGTGAGTGTTGTCATCTGGGAGAATTAAGTTCAGTCCCAGACTGTGGAGATATGGGATTGCCAGTGGTTGCAGAATTTCATCTCAATATCTCTCTGCAATGAGATTGCCTCATCTTTCCAATCAGTAAAGCGTTCTCCGTGTCTTCTCCACACTTTGACCCTATGATCCAACTGCCGTAGGCAGAATCTGGACTCGTCGCTGTTCCTCCACATGTTCAGGTTCCTGTGCGCCTGTTGCCGACAACAGTGCAAACAAGCCTCACAGTGAAGGGCAGTCATGGCAGGCCTCCCTCGTCCAGCAAACCTTGACTGCAAATCTGTAGCAAACTGCCTAGTGCTGACTGGATGAGGAAACTGTCTTCTAAGGGTGCTGTATTTTTGGGACGCCCACTTCATGGTCTGTCTCTGACATCCCCTGCTATATGGAACTTGGCCTTCAGATGGCAGATGGTACTAGGGTTCGCTCCAAATAATGCTGCAACTTGGTTTTGCGGAACAGTTCCATTATCATATCCGTATCATCCACAACTTTTCACAGTGGAAATGGAAAAAAAGCACACCAAACTGAACTGAACTGTATGGTACTGCTTGGTGGCTTTAATAGAAGTATTGTATTTATACGCACAGTCCTGCATCACATGGGGTACCTGCTGGGTGACCCATAAAAAAGGTGATTAACGGGCGGTATTTTGTCCTAATTTTATTTCCAGGTTTGGTTCTAGATTAAACAAAGGACATGTTGGCCGGATGGATGAGCAATTTATTAAAATACAATGAAAAAATTAATAATCTAATTTAATGCTGCCCTTGTGTGTCGGCTCTGTCTTCTGTGCCACCTGAAATAGGAGAGCCATTTCAATCATATTGCTAACAGGCATGTGAACTGTGGAGATGTTCTGCTTAATAAAAGTGCATGATAATTACAGGATATGCAGTTTTGGTGTGGGCCACGGATCTTGTGCCAACAGGTCAGGTCAGGTTATGCATATGTGCAGGTAGTGGGGACGGTGTAATATTGCACACTGCAGTGTCAGCTCGGGAAAATCAGATCAGTGTAGGACTCTATTTTGGAGTAGCCTAAATACTGCTGCTTATACATTATTTAGGAATAAATGTTATGCATAGGCCACTTCACATGCTAGATAAACAATAAGTAATTATAGCGGACTAAACAATATAGTTTAAAAAACAGCAATATTACATACATGTGTTTACACTAGTACTTACTATATGATAAACTATTTATATACATATATGTGATCCTCCTTGGATCAGACTTGGGTCTGACCTGTCAAAGCACTGAAACAGGACCTCTGGGATGTGCTCTCTGGTGTCTGGCACAGGTTGTTGTGAGGCTGGGTACCAGCACTGGTAATTACAATAATCATCTGCTCATAGTGATCAATTTGACCTGGACAGATGTGATCACTTTAACGGCTCATCTAAACTCCCTTTACATATGAAAATAGATGCATCCATTCATAATGTTGTAAATGTTCATGTGCTTATACTTCCATTCATCCATACGTTGTCATAAACACAGCCAATAAATGGCACCTGAGGGCAGATTCAGGTGCCATGGAGAAGGTCATAATAATGTACCTTTTAATTGAGGCAATGTTGTAGACATTGGTGGTCTGTGAAGCCATTAAATACATTGTGACATGTGGACAGAGAATTCATTTCACTATATTATTGATTTGTTTAAAACCTAACCTTAAGCTTTTACAAATACAGACAAAATGAACGCAGAGTGCTGACAGGGTGCTCCGTGCACGTCTCCATGTGTTTTACCATTGGACCCCCAGCTTCCCTGCTCTCTTGCTGGTTTATTGTCTCTACCAAGCCTGCCTGGTATTGATCTCCCCCTGTTTTCTTACTACGAATAAAGCTAAACACTTCACTCCACCTGTCTGGTCTGAGTTATGCTTTTGTGTCCAACCCCAGTGTTAAGAGTTGTTGTCTTGGGTAAACTTCTGTTTCAAAAAAGTTATCATGACCTTGAAGTCAAAAGCAAAAGCTGGGACTTTCATCCAAACTCAGTTTGGCAAACCCTTCTTTTACATTCTGATTGTGTAATTCAACTCACACTGCTAATTTGACCGCAGAAATGGTTAAGAAAATGACATTTTCCCTACAGAACAAATCCCCCGACACCTTCATCACAGAAACATATGGCAAACTGCAATGAATGTTGATGTGTAATTATCACTTCTTATGCATGAAGAAATGGAATTCGTTAAGCATTGTTAGAAAAGAAATACAGGCAATTGGGTTAATTTAAAGGTGTAGAATACATGTGAGAAGACATGGAAGAAGAAATGGAAGATAATATTGAACACAGAGCCAACACCTACCTATTTACTAAGAAAATGACATTGAGCAAATGTGTGCTGCATTTTTACTGACTCTCAGTCTGTGTGTATTCAGTGCCTGGTTTACTGTGTTCATTATAGAGTCAAGTCCAAGAAGCATCCTGTGAGGGGAGGAGAGCTCATCGGCTTCAGATTCTATCAGATCACTAAGCTTAGAAAAGAAATAATAACATAGTGATCATGATTACAAAACTATCTTTGTTCGTGGTTAAACTCTACATTAGGATGCATTTAACATGGGAATAAGAGGAGATTAAGTGATAGAATAAGACAAACAAGAGTGCAGCAGGTGGAGGCGACGATGCTAACAACTGCACCACTTTGCTTGCATTACAGTTATCATATTGTGTTCATTAATAATAGCCTAACTGCTTCTAGGGATGTGATGTCAGCCTTTTGGTTTCTAATATTTTTTTTCCAGGTATATACCAACCTGTTGTCAATCCCAGGCTGTAAAATGCCAATGCTTTGTCAAGCCCCTTGGTGTCTCATAGCAATGCACATAACACTCTTTACATCTATGTGCTGCACAGCTGAAACACATTATAACACCGGGTTCATGTTGTGAAATTGTTGTGGTTAGGCTGACACATTAAAAAAATACTTGGTTAGGTTTGAAAAAAATAAGTTAGCATAAAATAAGCCAACCAGTTCCTTACGAGACCTAATGTGACATAAATATGTCACATGGGTGACATCAGTGCCCAATGACAGTGCATAAATGACCTAAAGTTATATTAAAACAACACTGACCTTTGGTGTCCCATGGGACATGAATTGGATTCTCCAGAGTGAAAGTCCTGTTTTGTTTGACCCATCCAACTCCCCTCCCACCCTTCATTGATTTTCTCACTGTTTTTACTACATCAGTTTCTCTTAGTGTCAAGTATTGTCACACATGGGTTTGTTGTTTACGCTCACTGTTCAGAGGCAAGTCATTTCACCACAAAATTCACCACTGCCAATTGCGTTACTTTTGTATATCCAGCAGAAAACATAATCATCATGTGTTAACATGTCCCCTCCCATTAGCAGTGCATTCCTCCCTAACATGTCCTGTGTATGCAATGAGGAGAGAGGCAGCAGAGCAGCTAATCACAGAGCACTGCTCAGATTTTATCTGATTCTATCCACAACTTGTCCTGTTCACATGTCAAAGGCCAGGACGCTGATACCAAATTGCTGAGTGGCAAAGATAGGGGCACTGGATAAATGCAGCCATGTACCATTACATGCTAACTGTGTTTGCTGTATGTGTCACATCTTTACGTGAAATACAGGCACAATAGCCGCTGTAATTGTACACTGTGCTGAGATCAATATGACTTATTTTGTCTTTTGGCCGAGGGATCTAAGCAGTGGCCTGAAACTTTATCATACTGAAATAATTTAAGTAAAGTTAAGTGGTAGCTCCCATTAAGATACCCAAACCAACAACTCTCCACTAAAAAATACTACCAAGTATTTTGTGGATTAAAGCCTGATAAATCAGCCCTTTCTCACTCCTAGCTCATCAGATACCTCCAGGGTATTTTAAAAAGGCAAATGCATGTAGCAAGTGTAAATGGATGTGTGTGAATATATCTTCTTCCTCTGTGCCATAAAGCTACATTGTTGTTAAAAAGCACCTCAGTGAGCCACACTGTTGCAGTGAGTGACACGTTCCTTCATTACCATGGACACACACACACTGTAGTTGCTTCTGTCTCAATCCTGAAAACACCATCTTGCTGCCACAAGTACTCACCAAATGTGGATTAATCCACCACTGAAAAGATTCCCCAACAAATGCACTATTTCATCCTGTTTGAGCAACATTTGTTAAAATCTTCAGTGAATATCTGTTTTAGAGTCTTTACTGACTCTTCAAAAGCCGTATGTCTTTAGTAGGAACCAATGAACTAAAGACAGAAAGAGCAGTTGGGACAAATAATGAGAGACAGAGTCAGAGATTGTTGGTTTGGATCTTTTATAGGATTTGTGGACAATAATTAATACACAGAATATTGCCAGCAAGCTATGCATACAAGTCACACAGCTCATTATTTTCTACCTTTTCAGTCCCTCACCAGCAGTTTTACGATCACTGCTGTGTGTCAACAACTGTTTGCTCTGCCAATAATGTTTACTGCTAATGCCCTCAAACTAGAGGGTAAAAGCAAACAGCCTGATATTTACCACACCATCAAATTTTAGTGTCTAACTTTCAGATGCCATCCCTAAATTTGGGTCTTAATCAGCATGATGGAGTCACAGCCATGTTAGCTGTAAAGGCTTGTCTGCTCAGGATGTGTTTCAGCCACTTTTTAACAGCCTCAGCAGCACCTGATGCAACAGATACTCATCTAATCAACAGCTGTCGACATGGGCGTAATAGGTTGTGTTTTTGCTTTACACTCGTACCAAAACTGGAAGCATCTTTGAAGGCTTCAGGTTTATTTTCCTCCATTTCAGGCACATTATTTCAGTGCTTGTGTGTTGGGCTGCAAAAGCACAAGTAAGCTACACTCAATACTGTGCCTCAGTACATCCCATGTTGACACTGACAGACGAGTTGACATGCTGCTTTATACTTGGTGTAGAGTTGATGGGGTTGAGGCACTTTACATTATCCTGACCTTTTACGTTCTTTTTTTTTTTTTTTTGAACCAACAGAATGCATGTGCCGTGTATGTATGTGCCGCAAAAGGACGGCACAAAACTGAACTCTTATTGGTCAGCTGAGTTTGATAACACTATACTATTGGTGGAATTACCCATGTGCTTCGCTGAAAATCAGAAGATGATTTGTTAAATGCTAACTTATGCCAAGTTGTTGCCACAAAAAAGAAAAAAAATACTAGAAATGTCTGTCAAGCCGGAAATCTGGTGCCACGCCGGAGTACTTTAAGCTCTGCAGTAGATGTTTGTTATCTGACCAGAGAGCTAATTGTTCCTGGAATAATGTGTTTAATTACTAACCATATTCCTACCTTTAAAATATATCACTGACCTTTACTTAACCTACAATGTTAAGCTAAGATTTGTCCCATAAGAAGAAAAAAAAATGCAAAAATATCATAGAAAACACTAAATTACACTTTTTCGTACATGTAGACACTGTCAGAACACAAATTTCATGTTTTAAAACAAATTATAAGTAAACTGTATTCCTTGAAAATCATAGCTTCTTTTCATGTTTTGCAAGATAGAACTTTATAATTCCAAACAGAGAGTGAGTTCTTAGGATTTGAAGGTTCTATCAGCGTATGATGCGTCCCTAAAACTCCATTTACCTAACTGACAGGATTTTGATATTTTACATTTAGAATTACTTTGGGGTGTCTGTAATTTTCATGTTTTAAAGACACTTTTTCCACATATCATTCTGCTATTTGGATGCAAAAACTTAATATCTTAAAACCACTCAGATTGCAGATAGAGCCTTATGATTCTGAGGTGGCAAATATAGCATAGAATGGAATCAAATATAAAGTCAGTATTGTATGGGTATAATATAGTATAATATAAAGTTCGGTATAATATAATACAATATGAATATAGTTCAGAATATGTCAACGTATATAATGAAGAGAGGGAGAGTGACAGATGGAACAGATCAACAGTACCAACCCACACCCGCTGCCAGCCAGGAAAATGACTAACTCAAAGTTCTGCTCTGTCCACATGCTGACTACAATAACTCTTGGTGTTGTAGTAAGGCAGTAGTCAGTGCAAATAGCAGTGCTGCGTCTGACACTTCTTCAATCAGAGAGCACAAACAGCCAGTTGGCATGCTGGGGGAGAGCGGAGGACTTTCACAGGGAGCCTTATGCTAATGGCGACCTTTCGCACAATCCATATTTGGCAAACACTCGAGTCAGAAACACTGGAGGTAACCTGCGCCAGCTCCTTATGATCCCCCACACATGTAGTACATACACACACCAACAGTTCTGCTACACCTTTGGGAGCCACATTCAAAACTGTTAAAAGAAGAAAAAAAAGAAAGAAAGAAAATTAATGTTGTTACAAAATCATGAATCTAAAAATAATGTCTCACATCATTGGAGCCATGCACATTTGTCTTTATTTCAGCTGTGGGGATTTGATGTCCCAACACAGACAGAAGGTCACACACACACACACAACTGTATAAATACAAAGGCTAATGTAGCTGCCCAACACACACAAACACACACACACTTGCACCCCTATCATTAGCTAGTCCCCACAGTTGCCTCACACTGGCTTGACACCAAATATTTACATCCAATAACATTTAAACAAGCACTGATGGCATTCATATCACTTCATGCTGCCAGTCATACCAAACAGCTTAGATTTGTGTTTGAAGAATGACAAACATGAAAATAGGACACAGCTGTAGTTCTCCTGTGTGGACAGCCTTGCCTCCTTGATTTACACAGGTGATGGGTAAGGTTAGCTGAGAACCCGACCAATCTGCAAGCTCAAGTTTTATTTGCTCTGGCTATATGTCTGGTCCCCCTCCTGTTCAGACAGATTTTCAGCCGTTTTGGCTTGGGTTGAGCCATTTGACCAAAGGGGGCTGCAGCTAATGTGGGACTTTTTGTTTAAAGGTACAGTATGAACCTCAAGAGCGATAGTTGTTTGTTAAGTCTCATTCCCAGATTGTCAAATACCAATGACCTTGGCTTGATAGTCGGACTGACTGAACCACCAACCCAAAGTGCTGCTATTTGATGACCTGGGAATGAGACTCAGCAATCAACTATCCTTCTTGAGAATAGCATACTGCACCTTTTAAGTATTTTTTTTTCAAGTTGTGATGGCAAAGACTGGAACACTTGCTCACAGACATGTTGATGCTACGCCATCACAGCTCATCTCTGCACACTGGAGTCTGTTTATATTTGACTGTCCCTCAGGGCTATATGTAATTTGTTTTGTTGCTCTGATTTGTTTTGAGTCTATTCAATTGCATCCGGAGGCATTTTGATCTATGGCTGTTGAAAGTGCCCCTTGGAATTAAAAAAAGTTCAAGACTAACTAATGCACATTTGGGAACTGGACTGTGATGCCAGGGGGAACTGACCCTTGGTCCGACAGCCCATTGGTCCGATATCCCATTGTTCCGTCCATATTAAACCCATTGTTCTGAAGTCCGTTCCAAAATCATCATGATGCCCTGTGGTTAAGGTCTGGTTAGGTTTAGGCACAAAAACCACTTGGTTAGGATCAGGAAAAGATCATGGTGTGGGTTAAAATGAAAAAGAAAGTGACAAACACATAAGCTGTGAGCATGCTCCACCTCAAGCCTTTCCCAGCTGACCCAGAGCCGGGCGCGGCACACCGTACGGCCGCCGCGAGCCGTTCAGCACCGCGGACAGTCGGACTAACGGGATGTCGAACTAATTGGCTGTCGGACCAATGACATGGACCCACGCAGGGTAAGGGTAAGGTGAACAACCTTATCAGTATCGCCTATATTTGCTTTAAAATGAACTATGAAAATCGGCCAAAATGCTTTTTTAAAATTTGCACAATGACTGAATATTACATACATTGAAAAGCATTGTATTTCATGTCTCATCTGCTGGTGGGCAATCACGATAAGAGTATGCATGCATAATATAATGTTAATTCTACTAGAGAGGAGACTTGATGATCACTGAAATTAGGTGGAGAAAAAAGTGGAAATAACAATATCGGTACCATTTATCCGTAAAATAAATTCTTATGTATCATATTATAAATCCAATATTGTGCAGCCCTGCTTCTTATAAACAGGAAGTGTGTAGAGTTTGAAAGATATGGGTGTTAATCAGGCTGCGATAGCTTATTCAGTGTCAGTGTGGGAAGTACAGGGTTTGTAAGGCCCAGACACACCAAACTGACATCAAAGAACTAGTGGCCGATTGTAGCGTAGCTTGTGTCTTGGTCCACAAGCTGTGCTTGAACACGTCACAAAGACTACAATCAACGGCCATCTAGCACGTATGTTCTGAGCCTGTGTGAGAGGAAACAACTCTCCATTCCAAATGATGGCAGCAGTCTGTATTCTTCTTTGAAAAAGGGTTACCGGAAGACCGAAAGCGCGGATTCAAGATGCTAGCCAGTTAGCCCTTTAACAACACAACCGGATGTTCAAGGAGCAAATAACATTTACCATGTGCTCATCAACGATTACACTTGCAATCAGAAACTGAACTGCTGAAGAGCTCAGTGGCTAATAAAAGATCCTACCTAATGTAACATGTTTGTTTTGTCAAGCATTCTTGACATTAGGTGTTTATTTGCATTCCGCACCTCCATTTCTCCGCTGATTTCTCTCAATGACAAACATCGCTGGCTCTGATGCTGACAAGGCCTGACTAGTGCCAACAGTGCAGGAAACGTCGCAAAAACTAGGGGGACAGACACTAATCAACGGCTTGATATTGACTGATGACTAACCGTTAGCTTGATGGAACCCTTGGCAGTTTGACGCCGACTACAGACTAAATGTCTAGATATCCTAGCCTCCACTGCTTCAATGTTTATATTCTTAACTGAGTCTGTCTCTTGAAAAAACAAAGCAAACATAACAAGCACTGGCTGAAATGTAAGTCATCTACTGTAATAATGCTTTATAAAACTGCATAAAGAACATCATCTGAAAACTGAAATGACATAGGTTCGTGTTGAAAACATGAAAACTGACAATGACACAAAACAGTTCACACAGAGCCATCATTTTAACTGTGGGGAACAAGATGAAAAACACGTATAATCAATAATGTTTAATACTTGAACTGGCTTTTATTCTGCCATTCCGTTCATTCTGAACCTCACATCCAAAATGTCCGTGTGTCTGTATGAGTGTTGTCATTGGAACAGGAATAAAGAACAGATGAGACGTAAAGATGGAAAAACATATCATCATTTCAGATATTCACTCACCTGCCGAGCAACTTCTCTCTCTCACACCCACACACTGTAGTCCAGCCTGCAAACACTGTCACCGAGCACACAAACATGGACACAAACTATTCTCTTGTCAATAGATAGGTTTGAAGACAGACACATGTGGTGTGTGTATATGTCTGAGTGTGTTTGGTCTGGATGGAAAAGGCCACAGGAATGACATTTCCTCTTCTATCCACAGCAGCACGACAAACACAGACGGCTGAAGCGCTCAGACACCCCGCAGCCTCTCCCCCTTTCTCTCCCACAAAAGCCTGATACACTTTTTTTTTCTTTGTAGGTTTTTTTTATTATTATTATTTCCAATATGGTATGATGCACAATGCAAGGTATTTTCATGCACTTGTT
Source organism: Epinephelus cyanopodus (assembly GCA_026686955.1). Classification (NCBI taxonomy): domain Eukaryota; kingdom Metazoa; phylum Chordata; class Actinopteri; order Perciformes; family Serranidae; genus Epinephelus; species Epinephelus cyanopodus. The sequence continues at coordinate 37,095,998 of CM048923.1, read as the reverse complement.
TGCTGGGGAGTTTATTGTGCTTGTTAGCAGCTGGAGCTGGCATTCAGAGAAAATACCACCACAGATTTTTGGTATTTCAGCTATAAAGCACAAGGATGACATTGACCTTAAATGGGAGGATTTCTAAAGAGCTCTCATCACTTCGGCTGCCTGTAGAGGTATCCAATGTTTCTGGGCTGTTTGAAAGCGTCTGTTGTAGGTGTTTATTTCAGGTTGAAAAATCCATATTAAAACCTTGTTCCTCTTTGCTGTCTGCTAACGACGTGCACAGTTTTTCTATGCAGGGATATGACCTGGCCTGCTTTGGTGTGTGTTCGTTTAATTAAACACAAATTAATTTAGGAATATGCAGCACAAAACTAAAATATTAAAGGTTATGAAACTAGAATTTGACACTGGGAGCCTCTTCAAGACATGACCTCAAGATCAGGTGATAAATCAAGACCATCCTGAAGGTCAGTTGTCAGTTGATGTTGTGTTAATTTAACCATTTGAACTCACAATAGAAATGGTCCGCCAGGGCCTGGTATTTTTGTTTACCGTGATGTCATTTCACTTGTCACTTGGAGTATCTGCAAATGCTTCATATTCTTAAAATCTGTACAACCAAAGCCAAAGGGTTAAGAGAAGCAGTTATCCATAAATAATTGATAAAATAATTGTAATAACATACAAATTGAATAATACAAAATATGGACAAATTTTACTAAATAAACACACAAACATGTAAATGTAGAAAACAATGTAGAAACATTAACAAAATATTTCTTAACCCTCCATAAGTTATTTAATCTATATACATTATGTATATTTTGAGATATGATCTTTTTTATGAGCAAAGTAACAAGGTGTGAAAGGTTTGTCATTCATTCCTCGGACAGCAACATGCGTTTTTGTGTGTGCTTTTGCAGGGCATGTGACGTAGAAGAATGATGTCAATATGAGTGTACAATATGATGACACAAAAGACAGAGGCCTTAGCTTTCTGCAATTTTAGATAGATAAATATAGGATTATGTGAACAAGGATCTCCTGTGGCCATTATGCCCAAGCCACGCTGCCTATGTGAGCAGTGCTTGACAGCTACATTGCTGCGCCTTGCATGCGCGTGCTGCTGTAGAGCTGTAGGCTGCTCTGACCTGTGAATACATGTACCAAAAATAAATAAATAAATACAAGATGACCTCACTGCTCATGCAGGCAGTGTGACCTTATTTTTCTGCTGCAAAAACAATGACTTCAGTTTTTCAAGGGTTAAATACATTCTGGACTCAGTAAATAAAATTTTACAATGTGTTTGAGGGTTGTTGTTGTTTTTTTTTTTTTTGCATTGTGCTAATTTAACTTGTACATAAACAGAATTGTTAAATTGATAATTTGTGATTTTAGGGGCTGAAATCTCATCGTCAAAGCGAGGCTCCCAGGTTCAGTACCTTCATGCCTCTATGCTTAAACCAAAGCTTGCAATCACCAACCACATCTGACAAACTGCGATGTAGCCAGAGATGCTACACAAGATATTGGTCAGATGGATACATGTTTGGTCAACAAAAATAGTTTTGTCACAAAAGCACAAACACAAATTGTTCTTTTTACATTTTTGTTTCAATATGATATGCTGAGCTTTACATTTGGACAAAGCCACAGACAGGCTGGTTCTTTCCCCCCTTGCATCAGCTAATCACATACTGACTCCTGGTCTGTATATTTTGTTATAGACTAGACTAACTAGACTCTTTCATCATATTATTTCTGAACTGATACGAAATGTGTGGAGATAGACAGAGGAAAGATGTTAAAGAAGCGGACATCAAGTATTCAGCATGTTGACTGTCTGGATTGATCAGTGCAGCTGGTTTCACTGTCTTTCCAACCACATGCTCCTGTCAGTCACTCAGTCCAGTATCAAATTGTTTCATAAGCTGGTTCTATGTTTTTATTCTCAGTATCTGAAATTAAAATCAATTAGATCTCTCTTAGACTGTAACCAACTGTTTTCGTTGCAGTGACAGGAACACACTCTACATTGTCCCATTGTAAATGAAAAACTTGGACAAGTTGGACAATTTTTCAGTCATTTTATGTCTATTTGTCTTTGGGGGCAGCAGTAGTTCAGTCAATGGGAACTTGACATGGGAGCTGGAGGGGTGCCGGTTCAAGTCCTGTATGAACCAAATGTGGACTGGCAGCTGGAGAGGTGCCAGTCCACACTGGCATCGACAAACTCCCTGCTCCCTCCGGTACAGATGTTGTCCTGCTCATGCTAGATAGCTTCAGTTAAAGTGTAGGGGGTTAGCCCCAAATGTAGCCACAAATTCGGCCCTGAAGCAGAACAAAAAGTCTGCCCTTGCTCTCCCACTACTGTCTGGATGCTAAAGCAGGAAAGGTTTGCATCAAGTCAAATGCAGAATTGGTTCATTTTCAATTCAACAATTTTGTCTTCATAGTACACCGTAGTGATGCATATGAATACATGTTTTTAGTTAGTATTGGGCTGAACTTAATGGTTTTATTAGTTTAATTAAAGTAAGCAAAGACATGTTTGAATTCATGGTTGGAATCATAAAAAAACATATCGTAACCCTAATTTTTTGGGGAAGACAACTCATTTTGATACAGCAGCTCCTCAACATACACATAAACAGTATGTATGTTTCTGGAGTAAACCTGCCCCCTATAGTGAGTACCAAAAATACTAATAAGAATACTAATAAATAAAGTCCTCTCTCTCTCTTTGTACTGTCAACCAAAAGGCAAATAACCAAACAATGCATTTTATATCTAATAAGAGATATAAACTGATATATTGATCCAACTTACAACATCATTCTAGATGGATAGACCATTTGATCTTACACTCTTACCTGACATGACACAACAGCTAGCTTCTCTCATTCCAATTCAAACAGAGGACAGTGGTACTGACCACCTGCAACGTTTCCTAGCTAGAAAAAACATCAGCTAACTCCTACCTAACACCACTTACACCACTACTGCATACCACCCACTCTGGAAGGCAGCACATTGCTCTGTGCAGATAGAGCACTCAGAGCCCGAGTCGGGGAAAGGTGGGAGGGATGGGTTGGATCAAACCATTTTTGAGGCAAGGGGGGTGCTGCTGTATTTTTGTTCTTAAAATATTATGTTTCAACCAAGTACTGTGTGGTTTTGACACTTTTCTAACTTGTTAAAAAAAAAAAAGGACATACAGTAATAAATTAAAAAAAAAATCTCTCAAATTTTAGGGCTGCTGGGATTCAATTTAGGGGTGCTTCAGCACCCCCAAAAATGGGCTAGAAACGCCTATGTTCTCTCTTCATGTGTCGTGACTGGTTTTACTTCCTGTCTTTGTGTGTTTTACCTCCTGTTTTCTGTCACACCTGTCTCGTCAGTCCTTGCCTGTTCCCAGAGTCTTCCCTTCACACCTGTTCTGTATTAGTCTTTATGCTCCATCCTGGTGTTCCCCTCCACACCCTTGTTGTTAGCCAATCTCCATTTCCCTCCTTTTGCCCATGCCTTCCTTCTCCAGCTGTGTCTCAGTTTTTATGACTAGTTTTCTGTGTATATATACTTATGTGTTTCCTTTTGTTCTTGGTCAGTTTGTCTGTGTTCCTCCTCCTGTCTTCATTCCTGCATCCACTCCAGCACTGATTACTGTGCTCACCAATGTGTTGCTGGTGTCATTCCCTGCTTCATTTCCTGCATTGGTGTTCTGTCGGGTTTTGATTTGAGTTCATCATATTATCGGGGTTGGTTTTAAGATTAGTTTTGGTTCTGCTTGCATTTTGACTTTTAGTCACGTGCCTGTACCGGATGATTTCTATCTACTGCATTAAAGCTTGCCTTTTGTTAAAAATTCAACATGCCTGTTAGTCTGCATATGGGTCCTCCTTGAACTGATACGTGACAGTGTCAGCATGGGTTTTGTCCGGGTACTCCAGCTTCCTCCCACTATCCAAAGACATGTAAGTTAGGTTAATTGGTGACTCTCAATTGACTGTAGTGAATGGTTGTTTGTCGTTATGTTAGCCCTGCAAAGTCTGGTGACCTGTCCAGGGTGCACCCCACTTCTTGCCCAATTTCAGCTGGGATGGGCTCCAGCCCACCATGACCCTCAGCAGGATAAGCAGTTATTGAAAATGACTGAATAAATGAATTTATGTTACTGACAGTGGAAGAGTGTTAAAATATTATATTATTTCTATCATACTTTTTATCTTGTCTTCTTGTTTTTATCTTTTTTGATGTATTTGGCGCCCACATTTATTGATTCCTTTTTTCAGGTTTTATGTGTGATGGCTGTGGGTCAATCCCTTGCCCCTGCAGTCTACATGTGCCCTTGAACAAGGTACTGAGTGCCTTTGAATGTTAATCTGATGAGCAGGTGGCACCTTGAATGGAATTCTTGACCGCCACTGAATGTGAATGGGTGAATGGTGATTGTGTTGGAAAGCTGGTGAAAGTGGTCAATAAGACCAGAAAAGCACTATATAAACGCAGTCCATTTGTTTTCTTGAGTTTGTGTTACCTGTTAAGTTTCAAGTAGATGATTAAAAGTAATTTGAAATGCAAAGCAAATAGTTTTCAAAATGTGGTCTTGGTGAGCAAGTGACAGGTGTTCTCTATCCACACAATCTTCTTACATATTTTACCCCTTAGCTGGTTGCACTCCTGAAACGATTATAGACAAGCAATTTGATATGATAAACATGTCATTGTAGAAACATTGGGTGTGTTTTAATACAATAATGTTACTTAGTGCAATTTCAAGGGCTCTTTCTCATTGTAAACATCACATTTGTGCTAAGTAAGAAAATTACAAATTGCTTTCACTTTATTTCAGTGCCATTCTTTAAAAGACGATTTGGGAGTTATGCCCGTTCTCTATCATTTTCATATTGAGACAACATGATCAATATTTTTTTGTGTCTGTACGTCCAGTGGCTGGGTCTCAGCATTTAGCATTGCGCTGATAGAGGGTCAGTACGTCCTGCGCTGTGATCCATGGAGGGATACACCGGTGAGCAGGCACAGACGTAGCTTGTAAACAAAACTCAGTTGTTAATTTAGCCTAGCGATGTCTCTCCGGACTGTAGTAGCTGCAGAGCCATACCTGTTTGAGCCGAAGTGTACAGATGAGGAACTCCAGGTGTTGGATGCTGAGCGGGCGAGAAGAGAGGCAGAATCCTCCGAGGCAGCGGAACAGCAAGGGGCCGAGGAGAGACGGAAGTCAGGAGAGGATTGGTGGTATAGCTGCGGGGCTTGCCAACCTATGCATACGGAGGTGGAATCCTTTTGCTGCACAGAATGGGATTCGGTGCTACCATCGTTGGGGAGGCTGGAGATATATCATCATCATCAGGAGGAAAACCGCCGCTGAGAGTGCATCACAAGGAGTGAAAACTTTTCAGCAATCACTAATCCTGGCGTGATTGAAACTTTTTTTCATGTTCCTGTTGGGAACATAAATTCGGGCTTCACACGGTGGCACCAAAATGTTATGGTTTAAATAGGAAATCGGAAATAATTAATAATTATTAATAATGATTAATAATTATGTTAAATAATGTGACTTTATTAACATTAAATCACCTCATGGGGCACCATTCCCGTAAAGGGAAAAATGATTGCCAGTTAAAGATATCAGTCTCATAAAATACACTAAACTATTCATTTGGAGTTTTGATTGATAATTAAATTAATGACAACAACCAAAGTTAACAGTAACGCCTGAAGGATTTTGGAGTTCTTGACGCAGCAGAGGTTGACTTTTCATTCACTCTTGTGCAACATTAAACAGGCAGCAGGTATGACTCCAAAGAATTATATTTATTTACAAACTAGCAAAGCAAACCAAAACACATACATTCTGACTAAGTATATACAAGCTTGGTGTGTATATGTGTGTGTGTGTGTGTGTGTGTGTGTGTGTGTGAGTGAGAGAGAGAGAGAGAGAGAGAAAAGACAAAGACAAAGGCGGGTGTGGTGATCAAAGAACTGTTTGGCCTACAAAACAAAATGGCTGACAACAGGGAACTACAAGAGGGCCGAATCAAAGCTGGCTTCAGATCGGAGGAGGTGTTTGTCTGACTGTGTGGTCAGGACAAAGACAAAGGAAAAGAGGTGAGAACTTTGAGATGCCTGTTTGATGTAGCTCTGTTGAAAGCCTATTTGTTAATGAGTCTATGTGAATGCGATTTGTGTTGCAAACGGTCTTGATTAGTGCAGAGATTGTTTAGTTGAGTGCAAGAATCTGTTTGTGAACAGTATTAGCAAACTAAACACTTAGCTTTGGCGAAGCCAACTACCAATGACCTAACTGCAAAAAATCATGACAAATACTCAGTAAACAACATTAAATCACATACAAGTTAAACAGTCTTGTTTTGCCTTAAAGCTGTGATAAGCAATGCCCAGTTGTTACGTTACTGATCCTTGAATGGATGGGAGAAAGAGTCCCTTGGAAGTGTACTGCTTAGTTAGCCGGCAGAAGAAGGCTGATAGTTCCGGGTGCAGTCTTTGTTGTGTCCTTTGTTCCAAAGGTGAAACTCTGACGAAGCTGGTTGCTCAGGGTTTAGCAGAGTTAGACGCTGGGTGCTAACTCCCTTAGTTCTCTTCATTGCTGGAACGCTAGTTGCAAACCTTGTGTTTGCAAGAGAGTCTATGATCAATTGCCCTCCCTTTAGTGGTTTGGGGTATGGAGCAAGGGTCTGGGCCTCTGTGCTGGTCCAGGCCCAGCCGGAAAGAGGTGTGAGCTGCTCTGCAGCTTTAGAGCAAGACTTAGCTTAGAGTTTGGTGACATCACAGAAAGGGAAGTCACCGTAACACTACTGTCCAATCAAGTTGTGAGAATTGTGTCTCACTGAGGTGTGAGGTGAGACCTCCTGTGGAGATGGATGTCACCTGCTGTCTTTGTTTGAAGACAAAGAGCATGCAGAGGAAAAAGCCTTTAAATGTCCAATGATGATTTTACCAAATGATAAATCATCTGTGGTCCCGTGAATCCCAACATTCCTAAGATAAAGTGGAAAAAATGCCCCAGGCCTGCAGGAGCCGATGGACACATTTCAGTCAAGTGAGTAATATTGTCTGTGTTGTCTCTTTGTTTGGTTTTAGTGACCTAGCGTACCAGTCCCAGAGCCAGCTGCAGCTGTTGCTCACCGGTGTATCCCTCCGTGCAGGACGTAAACACACTATACTTCCATGTATCAAACTTCTTCTAAAATGACTAAAAAGGACTCTCGTTTTTAGAATGAATGTTTAAACATGCTTGTTTTAAATGCACTTGTAAAAATGCCAGCTTCAGGGTTTCTGTAACGTTTTTTTGTTCGCTTTTACAAAGTATTGTACTGACCCCCTATAAGCGTAATTCTAACCCCTAAGACCCAGCCACTGGACGTACAGACACAAAAAAGATATCGATCATGTTGTCTCAATATGAAAATGATAGAGAAAGGGCATAACTCCCAAATTGTTGGAGTATTCCTTTAAAGCAAGTGGCTTACTGCTGAGTTTTTAGCTGGCCACTTTGCACGTCCTCTTCCTGCCTTATGACAGATTCAATCTGGCCATTGTCTATTCAGTCATGGAACATGAATGGGGTTGTTATGATTTTAATGAGATACGTCTCATATTGGTGAAATAAAGGTGTATCCTGTCATTTATTCAACATTTGCAAATCACAGGGCCCGCAACAAAAATGCTATTTGCAAAACTGAATATGTCCTATTAGTGCCTTGTGTTTCAGGGGTGGATTGCATGCAGAGCATTTTACACTAATTCACATCTAGTCAAGAGACTTTTAAAAGATTGTCAGCTTCCAGAATTCCAGACAAAGCTGTTGGCATTCTGAATATCATGCATATGTTACATAAAAATATAGCAGATATGTTGAAACTTTGTATTTCCACAATGCTGTTAACTTGTGGTTAGGTTAAGGCATAAGAACCACTTGCTTATGAACAGGAAAAGATAATTGTTTGGTGGAACAACAGCAACAGGCCACCCACGCCTGGTGTCTAAAAGGTCACTGAAAACATTGCACTGACTTGCTAAAACACAGTGTGTTTTGCTGTTTGTTGGTCTCCAACAGTGGTCTGCAACTTGACAGGCATCTCACCTACGTGACAAGCCATCCATGATCCCATCAACCCTAACATGGCACCCCCTATCCATCCACCCTCTGATGACAAAGTCAGCTTATATACTATGTCACTTTATAAATGTTAAAATGGATGCACAAGTTCCAAACACCCGTCTTCTAGGAAGAGTCCCACGGAAGAGTCCTGTGTTTTGTGGGTGTCTTTAGGTTTAGGTATGTTAAGTTATTGTGGTTAGGTTTAGGATAAAGAAACATCATGAGGACATGCTTTAAAATGGCTCAAAGTTCAATCTAGGAAAAATCTGGGGGAAAGTCTTCTGTTTGATGACCCATCAGCCATCCCAACCTGCCTCCTTGCTAAACAGCTTGATATGATACATAAAAAATGTGCAGATGTAACATATTTGTGCAGAAATGTACAATGCCTAAGTTTTCTTCTGGGCTTGTATTTACATGGTGTATACAGGCTGACATACATGAGAGTGTATGTGTAAATGTAACACACAACTGGAAAAGTCCATGAAAATTCAACATTGCAATGTGAACTGTGTGACATTTACAGTTAGAACTGAAACCCTTTTAACTCTGTAGAACATTATTTCAATAATCAAGCAATTGTACAATATAGTATGACGTACCTTCGAAACAATCACTTGCCTAACCTTCAGTTCTCACAGAAACCACAAAAACTGTACACTTAAGGATTTTCAAACAATAGCAAGAGCTTATATGAAAGATGAGGTAAATGATGGTGAACAATCTGATAAGCAAGCAGGGACATCATCTCGTAATAGGTAAGACCAAACAAGGTTGAAGAGAATTTAGAAGATATGGACAGTGAGACACTAAAGCACAAATTCGCATCTTTATTTGTATGCAAACAGCGTTACATGTTTCTACAGGTGCAGCACAAAAGATTGAGAGGGACTTACATAACCTGCTGCCATTTTCTAATATTCAGACTCTCAAAAGTGTCGGAAAGAATCCTTCAAAACATCAAATTGAAATGAAAGACGAGTTCAGACTAACCACTCCTTTTCAAAACAACACAGAAAGCTTCACTATCTACAGATCACTGAAGTCACTGAGATCACTTTTCTGTTAAAAAGTTAAGACTGGAATATATTTATAATAAAGCCCATTTAAATGCTTTTGTTTATATATCTGTGTGCTGTCTGTATGTTGTGCTGGCAACGTTAAGTCATGGCGGCCAGTAATGTAGCTGGTTTACAGCATAATGTTAGTTTTTTACTTGTGGCGATTGCATTTATGCTTAAAAAAAGTGGTGTTCATTGGTGAAGATTATCTTGCCAAAAAAAACATCCAAGTATCATAAACTGTTGTTTGCGACAGAGCTTATTTTTTGGCAATAATCCATTCCAATTGATGAGGAAACCAGGGTGACACTAACTTCCACACTGCCCTACACAAAATCATCATTCCTGGAATACTCTATTGGCAAAAATTTAATATAATAGTAATGTTTTCTTTAGTGTATAATAACTTGAAAATAAGAATGATTATGTATTGTCTTTAGAACAAGACATTTATATCGACATAGGGAGTCATTCTCACCCACAGAGATCGCTATGTTGAACTGCTATTTTTCTACAGTAGCCCAGGACAGACAAATCAAACACTGACTCTAGAAAGGGCATTTTCACATCAACCACCATAGTTAGAAGCCCCTCGGCCATGAGAGCATAGGAAAAACTATTTTTACTGGTTTAAATCAGTGGGTTTGTTCATTTTGGAGGGGAAGAGACCTTTGCAGATAATTCAGCTCCAGATAAAAAAAAAAAAAAACCCTGAATATCTTGATCTTAAGGTAAAAGAGAAAAAGCACTCATTAGCAGGTGCTAAGTTAGCAGCCTGTCTCCAACATGCCAAACAGCATTAGAGAAACACTAATTCGTAACCTATGAGTGCTTTATTCAGTGTTTTTACTGGTCTGTTGATTAGGAAGTTTTTATCCCCCTGGGCAACTCTCAAAAACCTCCTAAGATAACTGATAACTTGCCTCTAAAATAGAGATTCACAAAATCAATCAGTCGTCAGTTCACAAGAGGTGTATGTCCAGTGTTTCAGTGGTTCAAGTTTATTGTTATTGTTAAAATTATACTTCAATGTATGTACATGTTTGCAAATGCAGTCATTTTAAATATGCAAGTCCCTTTTGCCTGCAAAATAGGAATTTGCTGAATTGTGAGATAGCATTTCAGAAATGACACCGGTTTTTCATTTTTTCTTTTGTTTTATTCTTGATTTTTTTTTTTTTTTTTTTTTTTTTTTTTTTTTTAAATGTGCCAAAGCAGTTTAGGCCCAGGAGGATTTATCATAGTGATGTTAGGACTTGGGCGTGATGGATAAATGCAGAAGCAGAAACAATCTGAGTTCAGGCCTGAAGAAATGAATTTGAAAAAAAGCAAGTTCTGCATCATAACCAAAATAACGGACATTTCTTGACACAATAATAAACATCTGCCAAAGCTTCAAGAAACAGAGAATGACGTCTTGTTGTACTGATGAGCAATTCATGACTGTCTTTGCATGTAATTGTAGATGCTACAACAGTGTTACTGCCATGATTGGAAAACAAAAATCAGCTCAGGCTGTTATGATGACAAACTTTCCTTGTTAAATGGGTTAAGTTTTCTTGTCATACAGTGTTTTTACAAGATTTGTGGTAGTGTCAGTTGCCAGTTCATGCTAGGTGTATCACTAGTGTCTCACCTGTCCAAGTTAATTGCAAGTAACACTTCAGTGTACAACTTTTAACTGGTCTAGTTCATTGTGGTTAGTGCTCATGTAAATCTACAGTGCATGGGTACACTTGCACAGACAATCATTTTCAGTACTATGTCTTCTTTGCCTCTAAAAAAGACAATTGTGACATTATCATTATCTATTTCAGAAGCAGCTCTGGATTTTGATATTGGTTAATGTTCTGGAGTAGTAAATGCCCAGTAGGATCACTCACTTTATTCAGTCATGAAGAAAAAACTTTGTTTGAGCATTTTGTTTACTGTCAACAATGAGACAACACTCACCTGTTTTGTTTACGTATTATGTACTTTTTTTTCTCTTCCGAGAATCAGCACTTTAACTGGCTTTTGGAACGTGGAACGCTACCTCTCTAGTGGGGAAGGAGCCGGAGCTGGAGCTGGAGCGGTACCAACTAGATATATTTGGGCTCACCTCCATGCACAGCATTGGTTCTGGAACAAAACTCCTGGAGAGGGGCTGGACTCTCGCATTTTCCGGAGTTCCACCGGGTGGGTGTGGGGATACTCACAAGCCCCAGGCCGAGCATTGCCGTGTTGGGGTTCTCCCTGGAGAGCAAGAGGGTCGTCTCAATGCGACTGCAGGTCGCAAAGAGAAGTTCTCTGACTGTTGTTTGTGCTTATGCACCGAACAGCCTCCGGCCTTCTTGGAGTCTCTTGGCGGCGTCCTGCGAGGGTTGCCAGCTGGGGACTCCATAGTTCTCTTGGGGGACTTCAACGCTCACGTGGGCAATGATGGAAAAACCTGGAGGGGGGGGGGGGGGTGACTGGGAGGAATAGCCGAATAGCCTGCCTGATCTGAACCCGAGTGGTGCTTTGTTACTGGACTTCTGTGCAAGTGATGGACTGGCCATAACGAGCACCATGTTCGAGCACAAGGAGATTCAAAAGTGTACCTGGTACCAGAACACCCTAGGCCAAAGATCAATTGATCTTGTGGTCTTATCAGCAGCGGCTGTGTGTCTTGGACACTGAAGACAGGAGCAGAGCTGTCAACTGATCACCACCTGGTGGTGAGTTGGATCAGATGGTGGGGGAGGCTGCCGCACAGACCTGGTAAACCCAAACATGTAGTGAAGGTGAATGTGGAACGTCCACCTGAAGACCCTGTCCGGGTCTTCAAATTCCACCTCAGGGAGAATTTCTTGTGTATCCACGGGGAGGTTGGGGAGATGGAGTCTGAGTGGGCCATGTTCAAAGCTTCCATTGTGGAGGCGGCACCCACCGGTGGACACCAGTGATGAGGGAAGCCTTTTGGTTGGCCTCAAGGAAGTTCTGGCAGACCGTTAACCGACTCACGAAGGGAAAGCAGGGCTCGTCTCAGGCTGTACTAAGCAGAGAGGGAGAACTGCTGACCCAAACTGGGGACATCGTTGGCCGATAGAAGGAGAACTTTGAGGACCTTCTGAACCCGGTCAACACGTCCACTGTCAACGAGGCAGAACCTGAAGACTCGGGGGCACTCTCGCCATATCCCTGGCAGAAGTTGCTGAGGTAGTTAAAAGCTCCCCAGTGGCAAGGCGCCAGTTGTGGATGAGATTCGTCCTGAGATGCCGAAGGCACTGGGCACTGGTGGGCTGTGTTGGCTGACACGACTTTTCAGTGTCGCGTTGAGGTTGGGTACAGTGCCTGCAGAGTGGCAGACTGGGGTTGTGGTCCCTATCTTCAAAAAAGGGGACCGGAGGGTGTGCTCCAACTATGGGGGTATCATACTGCTCAGCTTCCCGGGTAAAATTTACTCCAGGGTGCTGGAAAGGAGGCTCCAACCGATTGTCGAACTCAGATTTGGCAGGAGCAATGCGGATTCAGTCCTGGCCGTGGAACGGTGGACCAGCTCTTTAACGTTGTGAGGCTGCTGGAGGGGTCGTGGGAGTTTGCCCATCCAGTCTACGTGTGCTTTGTGGACTTGGATAAGGCTTACAACCAAATTCCTCAGGGGGTCTTGTGGGGGGTACTACGGGAGTACGGGGTGCCAGACTTGCTGCAACAAGCCATCCGGTCCCTGTATGACCAAAGTGAGAGCTGTGTCCACATATTTGATGTAAAGTCGAACATGTTCTCAGTGGGTGTTGGCCTCCGCCAAGGTTGTCCCTTGTTACCATTCTGTTTGTGACCTTCATGGACAGGATCTCGAGGCACAGCCGGGGGGAGGAAGGGGCCTGGTTTGGGGACCTCAGAATTGCATCTCTGCTTTTTGCAGATGATGTGGTTCTGCTGGCTTCATCACACTGTGACCTCCAGCATGGACTGGAGCATTTTTCAGCCGAGTGTGAAGCAGCTGGGATGAGAGTCGGCACCTCCAAGTCTGAGGCCATGGTTCTCTGTCAGAAACTGGTGGTTTGCCCACCACGGGTGATGCAGGCGCTGTGCTGGTCCGTCGTGATGAAGAGGGAGCTGAACTGGAGAGCAAAGCTTTCGATTTACTGGTCCATCTACGTCCCAACCCTCACCTATGGTCATGAACTCTGGGTAGTGACCAAAAGAATGAGATCATGGATACAAGTGGTGGAAATGAGTTTCCTCTGTGGGGTGGCTGGGTTCAGCATTAGAGATAGGGTGAGGAGCTTGGACATCCGGAGGGAGCTTGGTGTGGAGCTGCTGGTCCTTCGCATCGAAAGGGGTCAGTTGAGGTGGTTCAGGCATCTGACTAGGATGTCTCCTGGGGGCCTCCCGCTGGAGGAGTCCTGGGCATGTCCAACTGGCCTGCCAACTGGCAGACCATGGTGGAGGGATTACATATCTCGTCTGGCCTGGGAATGCCTTGGGGTCCCCCAGGAGGAGCTGGAAAGCGTTGCCGGGGAAGGGATATGTGGGGCGCTTTTCTCGGCCTGCTGCTCCTGGGACCAGGCTGGGGGCAGATGAAAATGGATGGATGGAAGATGTACTTTGTGCTAAACTTACCTTAGTGTGTACTGCACCTGTTAACCATCATGTTAACAACCATATGATGTTTGACGAGGAATAAACAAGGTCTCATTAACTTTTTTCTGTGTGCTCTTTACTTCATTCATATTTAATGAGCATTCTTTAAACGCAACTGTGGAAAATTTCACCTGATTTATCAGGACAACATTTTACAGTTTTTTATGAAACTCAGTACACAAGGAGCAAAAGGTCAGCCCAGATTTGCAGAACTATATGCACATTCTAAGCCTCACACTTTTTGCAAAACACCAAAATCACTTCTTTACTTTAGACACATCTTTCAAAACTGCATGTAACCAGTCAGATCATGCTGAAATCAGAGCTTGAACACCATAAATAGGAGTCAGGTTTGCTCTTTGGTGTGTGCAACAATGAAGGACAATCTTAGTAAAAGAGTTAGAGGGATGAAGTGGAGAAATAGGCAGCAGAAAACAAAACCATTGCAATGTGGCAACTGTGCTGCAAGTCAATGACTGCTGACCTAATAACCTTATACAAAGTGCCTAGATTTGTACTGAACTGAATGTTCCAGCTTGTACTAGCAGCAAAATTTATGTACTACTGAACTGAAGGCAGTCAGAATCAGCACTGAATGGCATGGTGGTATAAATGATCAAGTCTGTTGAGTTTTATTTATATAGCCCAACATTATAAACCATGCATTTGCTTGAATGTCATGACTTCCTTTCCACCATGGAAACCTGGGAAGAAAACCCGACAAACTCACAAGAGGCAGATCTCAAGCTCACAATTTACACAGAAGGGAGAAAGAGCCTATCTGCACCTGGTATAACATGTATCTTTGAGGGTCAAATCACAAGCGGACAGCTCTAAATCTGTCTGTTCGCACCTGGCTTTAGAATACATATCCCCATGCATCTCAAGTGACCACTTGCGATCTGACCTCACTTCCCTGCTCTGTATGCCAATAAACATATACATTATTTCAACCATAGCTCCAACTTTAGTTCATTTGAGGTGCAGATCACCCAGTGAGTCTCTGTACACCTTTCAAATCAGTGAAACCAACATCAGATATGACACATGATATTACATGTAAAAAAAAGTGTAACACACACTTCTATGCACATTTACGCACACAGATAATAATGTCAGAATGACAAGAAGGTTGATTTGATAGTGGTATCTTATCTACTTGTTGACAAGGTCTGAGATTTGGGTTCCCAGCCAGTGAAACTGAGAGAGCTCATAGTGAGCAGAAAAAAAGATGTGCTTTAACCCTGGATTTGAAAGTATCAACAGAGCTTGCCTGACGAATTTGCAGTGGGAGATTATTTCAGAGAAGTGGAGCTTGGTGGGCAAAGACTCGACCACCAGAAGAGTTTTCATTAAAGCGAGGAATGGTTAAGTAATTGGCATCAAGGGAACACAGAGGGAGTGATGGAGTATATGGGGAAATAAGACTGGAGAGATACAAGAAAGCTAGTCCATTTAAGGATTTCGAAATCAGCTCCTGTGTGAACTGATAGCAATGCAGAGAGACCAGTAATCTGTTGTTATAAATCAGATCAGATAAATAATTAGATTTAACTTGCCAGAGGGCGTAATGCCTATATATGCAATAATATCTGAATCAAGCTTTCAAAATATTTAAACAAAAAATAAAAATATTATTTAATTTTACTGCAGCACGAACAGACTGTAACTTCATCAGCCACCAACCAAGGCAACAAAAAACAATAGTCACTGTTTTAATTCTGCCACTTTGCTGTCACAAGACACACTGCTTCCAGTTTTGTGTGTGTTGGTGGACAGACTGTGCGTGTGTGTGTGTGTGTGTGTTGTGTGTGTGTGTGTGTGTGTGTGTGTGTGTGTGTCAGTGGGCAGAATGTGTAAGGAGAACACAGCTTCTCCTCACAGTGTGAATGTATCTGACTATTTAAGGTAGTCAAATGTACAGCAATGCAACCAACTTACATGAGCACAGACATACAAAGAAGGCAATGAGCCTTGATACACACAATGTGCAGATCAATCATGTACACAAAATATTGTCAGCAAATAAAGTGAGCTGCACTGGCCAGGACACACACAAATTACAGATGACAGGATTTTTGCTTTTCATTCAATTGTATGTATTTCTGATTTAATTTACTGCTGCGTTACAAATTCTAATGGATATTTTTCAATATTCAGAGAGCTGCAACCCAAATGTAGGATATTTTGATGCTTCCAGGGGAGCTCAGATCTGTTTTGGAGGAGTGTGTCTGCATTGCATCTCTACTTTATCTGACTCAAACCTATATAGCCTGCAGAAGGAGAGGCTATCATTGGGGCCCAACCTTATTAGCAAGGGGAAGGGGCTGAATCTTATATTTTGTTTTATTAAATAGACAGCATTCTTCACATTTTCTTTGGGACCCTGTGTTTTCTGTTTTAGCACCATGTTTCTATATTTGATTTTGTTTTGCGGCACTTTTCCTCTAAATGCTGCACATGTTGTTAAATCGCTGTTGATTTCTTCGTGTGCTCATGTCTTCTTCAGAAGCAGTGTGCTGGCTGTGGGCAGTGTGGCTTCCAGGGCCACTGTATCAAACTGATATATTTTCCCTCCCATCAGCTAATGCAGACAGTCAGGTCTGGTTAATCTAGTTCCACTGTTGCCCCTGAGTGATCGAGTGAGTGAAAGCGTAAAGCTTCAACTGGAAAGGTGAGAAGTCTTGGAGTCTTGGTCACGTCTGGCATGAAAGGAGACAAGTCTCTCTGTTCTTAATCCTCTTAACAAAGCTTTCATCATGGACACAGTAATCACTACACTTCTATCCCATTAAATCTTTGTAATGAGTCAATATCTGGCAAGACACACACCATGCCTAGTCAAGGCCCTGCCCTGTGTTGATGCATGTGTTTACTTTAACATCTTGATAATCACAAGCAGGGAGAATGTTAAGGAGTCGCTTTTTTTCCCTGGTCATGTCATCTTGATCATCTGCTATGGAAAGACCTATGGCTAAGCCCCACCCCCAAACGCGATGAGCCAATCACAGTGCGTATAGCCATTCCCATACACTCGGACATTCTCTGCCTGGAAATGCATTACAGAAAGTTTTTATGAGCGTTTTCTGAGATTTATTTTTTCTTTTTTTAAGATATTTTTCTGGGCATTTTGGCCTTTAATTGACAGCACAGTCTAGCGTGAAAGGGGGAGAGAGAGAGGGAGTGACATGCAGCAAAGGGCCACGGGCCAGACTCGAGCCCGGGCTGCTGCGGCAACAGCCTTGTACATGTGGCACCTGCTCTATCCATTAAGCCGCTGACACCCCAGCTTTTTCTGAGATCTGAAGTTTAAAAATGGTCAAACGGTGTGCATGGGGTACATGCAACTCTGACACAAGGTATCCTGAGAGGCTGGGTGACGAGGTGTATTTTTGACACTTTAAACCACATCTCAACAGAGAAAAGTGTCTCCTTTGGATAAAGTTGTGTGCTAACGTTAGACCACAACATCAACTCAACGTGAATAAGATTAACAATGATGTCTACATCTGTTTTAAGGTAAGTCAACATTGTGTTTGAGGCAAAGACAATGTAACCTTTCCAATGATCAAATACACTGTTGTGTACAGGGTTGTCAGTTTCAGTTAATTTTGCTTTCAGTAACACCCATTAACCTGTAATTAACTGGTTAATTTGTAAGATAAAAATCAAAAAGCTGCTTTTTAAGCCCAGCACTCCACTGACTCACCACATTTCAAAACATTATCCATTAGACAGGGTGAAATGTTAATGCCCAGTAAATGTCGTGTCTTTAATTTTATTTTCTGCTGGCATTACTGACAGACATCTGGCTAGCTTCATTATCATCTGAAAACATAGCGCCCACGGCCCACCTTGTAACGTCTACTGGCTAGTCAACACACCACCCATGTTGATTGGGAGTTAGCTACCAGCACAGATTACTATTAAACTGCCGCTGGTAACACCTCCCCCATGACAGCTCAGCATTGCTGCAGTACATGTTGGCCACCCTCTGATCTCCCCTCAGATCACCTCTGTGAGTAAGAAGCTTCATTTTGAGCTACAAAACCCCCTTAGCACTGGTCACTGTGTTAGCACCAATAGCCGTGCTTACTCTGCTAAAGGGACTGATAGAGCTAACAGTAGTTATCAATGCTAAAGGGGATTTTTTACTCAAAACTGAGCCACTTACTCACTGAGGCAACCCAGGGGGACACCAGGAGAGTGGGTGCAGTGTTTCCACAGCAACGCTGTTGGGTTGGGACAGTGTCCCATTTGCCAATAATAGCTTGTAGGATGTCTAACTAGGGGTTTTGGAGAGTGCTGAATTGATTCCATCCATTAGATTTGAGTAAAAATGAATCCATGGCCATTGAATATTAATATGTCACATTTTTACATATCTCACACTGGGGGGTGGTGTTAAATTGATTCAGATCATACAAATTGTGCTAAAACCACTGTGAAATATTTTGATTGTTTGACACTGGTAACGTTAGTTCCAAGAGGAAAACTCTTGGCATGGCAAGTTTTTCTCTTCTTTTATCTAAAGTTTAGATGACTGCTAACATACATTAATTAAATTTTATCTCAGTTATTGCTTCGAAATGAACATCTGCATACTCTATACTAATAGGTGTTGCTAGCTAGGTATTAATGTTAGCTAGTTAACGTTAGCTAGCTAAAAGATTTTAGCTTTAAAATGATTCTGCAGCAGACTCACTAAATTACACATATTAAAAATAAAATTAACCTTTTGATGTTGAAACACATAATTGTATGTGTGCACTGTCTGTTTTGTGACAAAAAATGTCTTGCATTTTAGGACAGTGTGCACGAGAATATGGTCCTGGGACTGAGAGGCATACACTCTCATGTCCAAAAACGTTCCACCCACAGATCTTATCATATTCTGAGCAAGTGGGTGATGCAGAGCTGATCAGGAGACTAAATGAGGACTAGAACAATGGAGAAGCCCCAGAGTTGAGACACCACTTGGATTGTAGAACAGAGTTGTACAGTCATGCTAGAAGTATATCCACTGCAACTCTAACTGCTAATCATAAGGTTTTTTTTATATTCATCATTCAGAAGAAGTATAGCATTGCATATAAAAAGAACAATGATAAGCCAAAACGTCTTTTCTAAACAATCAATTCCCTAGAACGAGATGAGGAGGGCCAATGCTCAGACAGGGTGAAAAGACGCTGGACACTGTCTGGGCCAAGTACCTCAAGTGCCTCCAGCTCCACGTCCAAAACAACATCAGCAAATCTTGTCTATGGTGTGGTTTGCATACTCTGTAATGAAGGCATCAACGTTTGAACATTGGAAAGAAATCCAAGTAAGTTGCCCGTCCTGCAAAATTTCAAATATAAATTTTTAGGATTCCTTTTATTTATTTGTCTTCACTGTCCTACTCAAAGTGCAATATTTTAATCATGCATATATGTGGCATCACCCAGACTGAGCGCGGACAGTGTATCGTGCACCTGACCGTCACCAGGACAGACTGAAAAAGAGTTTGATGAAGTCAGCAATGAGATGAGGAGATGCCTGGGGACTTGAGGTTGTCAGTCGCCTATCTGGGATCATAGATTTGGTTACAGAAGAAACACTGTATCATCTTCGGTGCTATTTGGTCCTATTCGAGCACTCAGTTACAAACCCTGAGGTAGTCAATGATAAAAATAATATACACTTTGGTATCATCCATTTATAGTACTATGCTTTACAACTAAAATATTACCCCTAGTCATTGGACTCATATCAATCTTGCATAAATGTGCACTCCTCAATTCCAAAATTATGTAAAACATGTTCGGATCAAAGTGGCTGATTGACTGTTGTCATCACTTAGGATACTCTAAGTCATATGCTGAGCTCCATCGCTACAAGTATTGTTACTTGAACGTGAAAAACGGATTTGAGAGCCGGGATCAGGACACCATGATTGTAGACAAGGATGAAGCAGGAGCCTTGGAGACTGAAGAGGCTGAGGTTGATGAAGTCCTATCACCAGAACAGGCAGAAGAGCAAAAGGAGTCATGATGATGAGATGGATGAGGATCCTCAAACCTCTGCTCTCTTCATTCCAGCGTAAAGTACAGTTCGTTGTTTATGAGATAGCGATGATATGAAGGTGATGAAGGAGACTCTGCTGACACTGTCTTGCTTGTATATAGAAAGGTTTATTACAAGAAGTACAGCATCAAATCAAGCACCTAGGATTGCCTGAGAGAGGATTCGAAGCCAATATGAACTGCTCTGAATCACAGTCCCAAATATTCTGCTTATACAAGTTTGGTTGTTTTGATAAACTTTGAGACAAAATTAAACAGGTGACAGAGAGACAGTCTAGATGGAATCCAACCTTTCAACCTGTCTTATCAATCCTTGACCTGGGCCGAGATAAAATCTTGACCTGGGCTCCTAACTGAACATAACAGACCCTAAACATGGCACGTCAGATACCACAAGTTCAACAATGTGTTGGTGATAACATATATCTCAACACTGTGTCACTAAACAGGAACACAGCATTCCATGCTATGGGTGTCATCAAAGTCACTTTGCCGGCCCCTGAAACAAGACAAGAAGAGCTTCTTGCCACAGTGCCAAAAAGGCAGATAACTGTTGAGGAGAAAGCAGCAACACTCAAAGATTCTGCCCTTTGTCCCAAAGGAGAAACTTGGATTGGCAAATGTTAAGGTTGTTCCAGCAACTGATCTCCAACAAATCCCTCCAGCCTCGCAGCCAGGGGACACCGCTTGGATGGCAGGATGGGCCATCAAGAATTATGACCCAGCATTCCAACATGCCAACTGGAATGGTTTCATGAAGTCAATACACAAACTTGAATGCACAGAGAAGTCCCATGTCGAATTTCTTCCGATCATTAAGGGTGACCCAAATAACTACAGCACCATCTACACTTCTCTAATGGAGTGCCTATGCAGCGGTCAGTCTCTTGCTGTCATCACGTTTGACCTGCCAATATGGTTTAAAGCAACTCAGATAATCCTCCAGTCTGACTTGCCCATCATCAAGAAACTAGGTGGGTTCCACCTCCCGAAAAGCTTCCTAGGATCCATCGGGATGATCATGGCAGACTCTGGGCTGCAAGAGCTGATACAGCTGGTTTACCCGGGCAACAGCACAGCAGAACACCTCCTCTCAGTAGGGGCTTATGCCAAGGCCATCCGGTTTCACTTTGCATCTGCAGGAATTGCCAAGTTCGTGCTGAGAGATGTTGTGTTCAGCAAGCAGGAGTTCAAAGACATGGAGGACTTCATCAGGACATCAAAAGATGAGAAAACATGTAATTAAAACCTCTCTGATCTGTAAATCTTTTTATCTCAGGCTATACAAATTGTTGAGCTGAATTAAAATTTTCATTTCATTTCTTTTCATGTAAATATAATGTTCAAACCTTTAATCCCTGACAAGCTTAACATACGCACTGAGGATCGTCACTGTGTTCCAGAAGAGGATGGGGGAGAGGTTGAAGACCTTGGCTGAGGGAGGAAGGACACCGGCACTCTGGGTCTGGTACTATGGCAGAATCGACCTCATCAAGGTGTTCATCAGGTGTGAGCGTGTTCCAGACCATACAGGTCACCTCAGCTGCATCACTGAAATGCTCAACACCTTCACAGCAGTGGGCCACCATCAGTATGCAAAGGGAGCAAGGCAGTGTACAGTTGATGCAGCAGCGACAGGACAGTCGTGTGTTCCAGGAAACTCTCACAAAGTGTACTGAGTACAGCAACCATGCAGTCAGGTTCTCATATCATGAGTGGTCTGAGAACCACAGGACTGACATCACCATAGAAACCACACTCATGCGTGAGGCTAAATCCTCTGGTGGTCTGAACAGAGGGCGTTCCTGGAACGAGTCTGCCCACAAGTCTTGGGTTCAGACTCTGAACCACTTCTCGTTCATTCACCAGGAGCTGGAAGGAAGCATGGTCAAATGTGGGGTGCCTGTCCACACAGATGTCAAAAAAGCCCAGATGAAGAGAGAGAGATGATGATGCTGTCAACGCCATAGTTGGATGGTTGGAAGAAGTCAACCCCTTTGAAGCCACAAGAGACAAGAAGACCCTGGCATCCTTTTCCACTGGTTTCAGCAGCTCTCCTGGAGACCCAGTCAATGCTGATCAGGCAGAGGAGGTTGGTAGAGCCACACAGGCCAAGATGGATGGGAAAATCATTCTGGATCCAATGGAAACAAAGCACAAGGTGAAATCGCTAGCAAGCCTCAGATCTGGACCTAAAGTCACTCGAGAGAAGCTGCTTATCGACTCAGTCAAGCTCTTCGTCATCAGTGAGCGGGAAGTCAAGACCAAAGAAACTCTGCGCTTTGACGCCAACCCCAATGTCTTTGTTTGACAAAAACCAAAAGCTGCGAAAGCCAGACAAGGCTGCCCTAGCCAGGCTCCTAAAGACACATGTCGAACCTGTCGAACAACCTCTCTGCACAAGCCTGGTGATTGATGGTGGGCAGCTCCTGCACATCAAGTGGGAGGCCAATCTCACCTGGAAGGACATCGCTGAGAGCTGCCTCTGGTTTGTGAGGTCCATGGGGAGCCAGCACCTCCGGATCACTGTGGTCTTTAATGGATACTACCCTCCCAGAGAGATACCGCAAGTATCTGATTTTCTTGCACAGTCTCTCTGGCTGTGATACAGTGTCTGCAATTTCTGGCTTTAGCAAAGTAGGCTCTGTGAGACTGATGAAGCAGAGAGGGCCATGGACGTGTTTATGGACATCCAAGCCGAGAAAGATAATATCATAAAAGCCAGCTGTGAACTCTTCATGCTCATGTTCCATGGCAAACCACCTAAAGACTTGGAAGACTTGTGATTTGACATCTTTAGCAAGCGAGCTGCTGCTGGGAGCATCAAACCTGAGAAACTCCCCCTGACAACAGGAGCTGCAGGACAACACTCTCTCCAGGGTTACCTCCAGACTAGGGACTGGATCATGCTGCAAAGTCCATCGTTGGATGCCCTGGACTGTGGATGGCAACTCACTAAGCAAAGATATGCACTGGTTCCTTCAACAGACCCCATTGCACCAGACTACCTCCTGGCGTTTGTCAGCTGCAACTGTGCAGGTGACTGTAGCACACTCAGGTGCTGCTGTAAAAAGCAAGGAGTCAGGTGTATCTCATCTTGCGGCAACTGTCATGGCAACTCTTGCCAGAACATTAACCAGCCAGATGACAAGATGAGTGAGGGAGATGCTGGGGAGTTTGATAAATAAGGTTGACTAGAAAACTGATAAAACAACGTTTCCATTGAGTTGATTTCTGTTTAATTATGTTAATAAAATACCTTTTATATGATCAGGGAGTGATTTTTTTCTGATAAATAATGACTGGAATCAATTTAGCACCCCAAAAAAACATAGATAGACATCTCACCCTGATTTTGATTGGCTCCCCAGAATTTTCCACAAGGATTTGGGTTTGCATAAATTGATAGGTGTTAGTCGACACCTAGATGAACATGGTGAAGAAAGCTAGTGGTAAGCATTTTTTTTCACAGATGGTCTATGCAATTTGCTAAAATTCCCTAACTGCAAGCATTAATCACTGAATGAGCAGCACTAACTAACTAATTTTAACTCCCACCAGGCCCAGATGGTACATCGTGCAGGAAAATGAAGAGCAGAAAAATTGACCTATAGGCCAACATGCATAACTGATCAAAACTATTCTGGGCAGTTAACCACTGACTTCCCTAACTGTGTAGGAAGATCAAGATTAACTTCAAGTTTGTCATAGGCTCTACACCCGTACTGCAGCCATAAAAATACAACATACAGCATAGTGCATAAACAAAAACATTATACACCAAATGTGGCAATATAAAAAAAAGATAAACAAATAACATCAAATGTTAAAAATACCTCTCCAAAAACGCAACTCATCAAATCACCATAATCCAGTGCAAATTCTTGCTTTATCTGCCAATATTCAAAGGTTTTATAGACATAGGTATGAATGAGTTTTTAAATCTGTTCAGTCTGCAACAAGGTACTCTAAATCTCCAACCAGAGAGCAGCAGCTCGTATTCTGTATGAAGAACATGAGATGAGTCATTGATGATCTTATTGGCCTGACTTAGAGTAGCATGTTCAAAAATAGTCTGCATAGAAAGGTGCTCTTTGATACCAATTATTTTCCATGTAGTATGGATCAATCAGAACATTTTGGTTTTTAACTTCACAGAGACATTTTCCATACCAAGCTGTGATACTGTACCTGAGTAGGCTCTCTAGGAGTGCCTGGTAAAAAAAAAAAAATCATACATTTTTGATGAACACCATTACTCTCAGACGACGTAAGAAATGCAACCGTCATTGTAATGTGCTACAAAGATTATCAGCATGTGTGTTCCAGGTTGATGAGTTGTCAACAATGACACTGAGATATTCAAATGATGGGACCTGTGCAATGGTTTGGTTGTGGATGACCACTGGCCTGTGGTCACCCATTGTCCCTGGGTCAAACACTATCTCTTCTTATCGACATTCAACACAAGGTGGTTGTCCTCACACCATTTCACAAACCTTTGAAACTCCAAAAAGTAGCCAGATGGGTCGCAGTTCTTTTTCAATAGAGCTAAGATTGCAGTGTCGTCTAATTATGTCATTGTTTGAATAAAAACTTGTGCACTGTTATGATTGTTCAGCAGGTTTCAGTGGGCACTGACCCTCTGTGAACATTAAGCACATGAGTTTTGCACTCAGCCTGAAATCATGTAGGACTCAAGAAGTAATTGTTATTTCCAATGATGATCAATTATTGTCCCATTTCAATCGCTAATAACCTATCCAAATCACTAAATAATACGTAAAGCAAATAACCTGTCACCCAACAGAAATATTATATTGGAGCCTTCCTCTGGTAGCATACTAGAGTTAAATCACTGTATTTGCTGTATTCTGTTGTTGAATACAGAAGACTGTGATTGCAGTTCTGATTTTAAATGGTCTCCATAGGCCTACATAGGCCTGCAAATCAAAAGTTGCACTAGTAACATGCAAAGTAAAAGTATAATATCAAAAAGACCCATGTTTTTACCCTTGAATGTATTTGTGATGTGAGAGATAGCAGTTTTCTTTAAAAGTCCAATTACTACTTTTTTTCTGGCCTGTCAACATCTTCTCATACCTTTTTCATAAAGTTCAAGAGGTGCTGATGAGGAAGGTTGCTCAGTTGTCTCCAAGGCCGGTTCTACGCAGGGGCAAGAGGAGGCAATATCCCCTTAAACAAATATCTTGCCCCCTCAAATCAAATCCGCCGAAAAAGGCACAAAACAGAAAAGTTTTCTCATCTGTCTCCACTCCACTCCGTGCTGTGTGCCGGCTGTGTGTGATCTACTGTCTGCAGTCAGCAGAGACCCTCCCCCCAGTAAACACCCAATCACTATTTAGTATACAAATGAGCCAAGATGCATCAGCGTCAGGTTTCTCAGTCTCAGTGAGGCAGAATGCAGCAGTAAAGTGAAGCTCTGTTAAACTCGTCGTAGCGTCTCGTGTCATCAGATGCCTAATATATAGTTAACAACAAAGTGTGAGCATAGAGTGAGCCTGTCAGTGCAAACGTTTCTTCAATCACACAAGCACAGCGAGAGATGAGTGCCTGCTGCATGTCACATGCTGAGGACAAATGCCCTGTGTGTGCCAGACCCCTACATAAAGCCCCGCCCAGCCTCTAAGTTCTGCACGCTGGTTTTTTGATCATCACAGCGTTTTTTTACAAACTTTTATTAACTTTTAAGTCCTGCAGCTCTCAGCAGCTCAAAGGAGAGTGGAGTGAAGAGAAATCTGTTAAACTGTTAACAAAAAAACAAAACAAAACAAAACAAGAAAAAAAAAGGCAAAAAAAACCCCCAAAACAAAACAAAAAAATATAAAATGTTGTGCTCTAGCCTATATCTGTTGTGCTTGTTAGTTCTGTTAGTTTAATAAGTATTTTTTATAAGACTAGCTTTGGTAAATACTGGCTATAGTGAGATTATTGTAATTATTAGGTTCAAATTTATTTCTATATTAAGGATATATATATATATATATATATATATATATATATATATATATATATATATATATATATATGTATGTATCTTTTTTTTTTTTTTTTCTTAATTTTTATAACAGCAGGAGCTTAGTTTTCAGGTGGGCCACCCAAGTTCGACAGGTCTTAGGGTAGAGGCCTGACAAAGTGCAGTCCATTTCTTTAGGTTGGGGGTTAGACATACAGCTAACAACAACCCAATTCCATGTAGAATACACTGTTATCAACAACAAAACAAGCTGTGAGCACATTTGAGACCACGGTGCTTTGACACCCTCTATAGGGCACTCACACAGCATCCCCACATCCTGCGAGTGAGTGAGTGAGTGAGTGAGTGAGTGAGTGACCTTTATTTGTCAGCTCTACCTATGGCAAAATTGTGCTGGAGCATGATGCCCCCTTCACATTTATGACTGCCCCCTTATGCCTGCCTAGAACCGGGTTTGGTTGTCTCCTTGACAACTGAGCAAACTCATTGATATTACATATAGCATCACGCCACTTCCACCTTTCAGACAAGAGTCATGATTCATACAACCACAAGAGATGGCTTGAATTGAATGTAATAAGTGTATAGGTCAAATTAGGCATTTGATCAAAGACTAGATTAAGATCAAAGACTAATACACTGTGTTTACTGGGCTCATTATGCTTCATAATGAGCCCAGTGTACACACACCCAGTATACACACACACAAATATATATACATACTTATGATCAGACTGAAATGGAGGTCCTATCCACACAAATATATTTTGAAAACAATCACCATATACAGGACTGGTTTCACACCATATCTGAAATTATCTCTGTCCATACTAACATGCCTGGAAATCAGATGAACATTCACTGAGTATGCGTAAACCAATGTGGTCAACGTAGCTGAAAACAGAGTTGTTACAGCATATTAGGTTAGTACCAGGAGTGTTATCCATTGTTGTAGGAAGCCATGGCAACTGGAAAGGAATACCCACACAAGAATGATAAAATAAAAAAGAGGTATGTAGACCCAGCTATAATGTTTTGTTTAATGTTGACACTGATGAAATCCAGTTAGAAAGTGAACGAGGGTGTCTTAAAAAAGTCTCAGTTTCTGCCTGTCCAGACTAAAATATAACACAATGATTTTTCAAACTAAAACAGGCTCAGCAGTGTTTTCAGTGGTCTCCATTTTAGGGGCTCCAAAACACCAGAGCAGTGTGGACACTAGGCATAAACATGGCTAGTTGGATAGACTGAATGCATTAAAATGAAAATGTATTATTGCGGATGTAGCCTGAAAGCAAGCACACATGTTGCTTATAATCCCTCATTACACATGGAGAGTGTGTGCACATACCTACAGCATGAAGCAGCAGGAGGTGCATCTGTACACTGTGAAGGATGTTTACAAGAAACAGTTTGGGTAATACATTTACTGTTCACTTTTATTTTCTCTTTCAAATGAGTTCAGTAAGCGGGTAATTTGTGGACAACTTGTATGATTGCCTGTTCAGGATTTTTGCACAGTTGGAATTTTTTTTTAGCAACATCACTGTATTTCCAGATGTCAGTGCTTAATTTGGTGAGTCAGTGTTATCATAACCAATATACGATATACGTTATAAACCACAGTTTTTGATCCAAGTCAGTAAGTGAGGTATCTTTCTTCCCTCCTCTGGTGGCCACATACTGCATGTCTAGAAATGCAAATGTCTGAATATGTCAGGTAATGAGAGTGTCATGTTGCTCACCGATTTTGATTGGAAATGTTTCATAAGTTCAGCTGAGGCTTTCATGGGATGCAGAAACCCTGTCTGACAGACAATTTTGAAAACAACCACCTTGTCAATCCTCGCTGTATTTGCAGAGTCATTGCCTTTGCAAAGAGGCATCACTGCAGCCAGCAGTCTCTTTAAGGGCAACATTTGCTGAGTTGTGTATTCTATCAAGCAAACAGCAGAAAATAAGCATCTACATAAAGACCATCAAATCCCAGTTAGAGGTAATTGCTTTGTTTGGATTTGATGGAAGGCAGGCATGGCAGGGCATACTAATGCCTTTATTACCATGCCATGTCTTTCACCTGCAAACTGTCTTGCTCAAAAGGCAGCTAATGTTGCTTCGGCAGTGCAATGTTATTACGATCACTGGAGGAAAGTGAGGGGAAAATGACAATAACATTGCTCATGGTAATAATACTCAGCCTTGTGCAGCTGTTGCCAATAACAAAGCCAAGAAAGGTCTGCCTGCTCATGCATGCTGGGATTGCTGGGGTCTAATAAGCTGTGGATCTGGACAGACAATGGCAAAACTGTGAAGAAGAGAGAAGAGAAAGGTGGTTAAATAAAAGGGGAGAGACAAGCAGCTTGGCTTACACAGCTCTAGATTGTTCATTGAAGAAAACAACATTCTGACAACTGAAAAAACTGACAGCTTCACTGAGAAAGATTAAAAAATACAACATAATTACATTACAAAGTCATAATTGTACCCACAAACTAAACTGTTAGAATGAACAATGTACCATTACTTTAGCTCTGTCTAAAGCAGGATGTATGTTTCTGTGTCAAATCAACACCGTACCTTGGTGTAGACTCTTCATACCCGTATGCCATAGCCTGACATGCACGTCCCCAGAAATGTAATGACACATCATGGGGACGCAGACCTTTCTGTGTATATTTGAAGGCTGAAATCCATTTCCCTCAGAGGACAAAGCCTTTAGTTACTTTTATTTCACAGAGAAGAAACAATAAATTGTAAAGACAATTGAGCCGCCACACAGTAACTTTTAAAGTCCTGGGTGCAAGTTATCCTGGCTTCATATGAGTAGAGGAAAGCCCACTGGCCACTAGGCCAATTTACGCAACATGAAATGTCATAGGCTTATGCTAATAATGTTAGCATAAGCGTAACCTATGAACCTTGCGAAATCTGATAAAAACAATTTATTTACTTGTGTTTAATGGTGTCCCTATTAAGCCATGTTCAACATGGATTTCAGTTTCTAATCAATCAGACTTTACAAGACTTCACAGAAACACCACTGACACCTAGTGTTTCGTAGGTGTAACAGCAAAGCAACACAGACACACCACTGCACAAGTCACAACAGCATAGGCCATGTGTGTAGGCTTCTGTTACTTGTATTTAAAATACATATTTCAATTACATTTGAGTATTTTGTAATTTGTATTTAATAAGGTTGATAAAAAGCAAATGTAATTTGTTACAAAATACTTTTGAGTGGAGTCATTTTGTATTTAAAATACTCGAAATACTCTCTCCACGGATCAGTTGTATTTGAATTGTATTTTTATCTATATGGTTTTTTTTAAACTTGGGCCCTTCAATGACCTAGTGGTCTGTTTTACTGGACTGTGCATAACATAGGAAATTTTATGTTGTTGTGGTTGGTGCCTGAGATGAGTATGCTACAAATGAATTGCCTCACGCAGGATCAATAAAGTTGTCTGAAACTTAATTTTGAATCAATAAGTAATATTTTAGGGTAGCCTACAGCCCAAACCTGAAAACTCTGCTATACCAAATTGTGAGAAAACAAGCACAATTTTCCAGTAGCTGCGACCAAATTTGCTACTATCACGCCATTAATGGGTGAATGTTCTTTCTGGCATAGTAACTTGTGGTCTCTAATTGCAGCATGTACATTTTAAGCAATTTTAGTCAAGGACTTTTTGAGTTATTCACAAAAATATTTGAATCGGTTAGTATAGCGGACAAATCGTGGGCATTCTTTCTGGTATAGTTACTCATGGTCTCTAGTTGCAGTATGCAAATTTTTTAACGAAAAGCTTTGTGGACCAACCAACCAACCAACTGACAGAGTGATCTATAGAGCTGTGGGTTGCTGCTAAAAAGAAAAAGAAAAAAATGTATTTTCTGTATTTGAAAATACAAAATACATGTATTTTATTTTGATACATTTTCTGGCACCAGTATTTTGTATTTTGTATCAAAATACATTTTGATGTATTTTTGCCCATCTCTGGCTACAGCATACACTCTACGCAGAGCCATTGCACAACTATAAATCTGCCCTAAGGCTGCTTCAAACTTCAGTTCTTGTCAGATCTTTAACACTATATGAAACCCTCTTTTGAACAGCTTCAGCAAGGTCAGAATTTCTGAATGAGACAATTATTGCACACAAGGACACCCTCTTTACTCAGAATTTGGCTCGCTGTGTGCTCTCTTTTTTTTCTCCACACAATTACTTTGACTGCTTTTTTTTGTGTACAACTGACTTACAACACCATGAATGAGATAAAATATAACTTTACTCCTCCCAATGGAAATTGTCATGCAACAGTTGCTGTACAAAATAGGAAAAATGCAATTGTAAAAAGTATAAATAAAATGTAATGCATGAAGGATAGATTCACAGATATATACTTGTATGAGAAGTGTTAATCTACAGTATGCATGTAGAGTATCAAATCTGAAGTAAAGATAAGTGTGTATTTTTAATGGTTATGTTTTATCATCATAATGTGTAGTGTCCCATTATAACACATTTTGTCATGTAACTCATAGAGTTGCAATGATGTAATCCACACACAGACAGTAATCCAGAGAGAAAGAGAGAGATTTAAACAAACAGAGCTGAAATAGAGGCACTCCATGTCTCTGCTGTCCATCTCTCTGCATGAGGTTGATGAGTCCCAAGGTTTAAACAGGAAGAAAGGATTTCCTGTGGCAGCAGTGTGTTGCTGAAGGTGCTCCTGTGTGACCAGCACATGGTGGAGAGGGTGAAAGTTATTGTCTGCCGTTTGTGCAGCATCCTCCTCTCTGACACCACCACCAAAGTATCAAGTTCTACCCCCAGGACTAAACCACCCTACCTGATCTTATGTTGATTCAGTTGGCATTGACTGCCCCAGCACACCACAGCAAAGAAGATGGCACTGGGAAACATCCCCAGCATGTTACTGCAGACACTGAATGACTGGAGGCCTCACAGGAAGTGGAGACCACTCTGGTCCTTTGTGTACTCAGTTTGTTGTTCTTGCACTTGTGGCCTGAGCATTGATGGGAATAAATGTAGGGGTAAATGGATGGACCTGCACTTGTATAGCGCCTTTCTAGTCTTCTGACTGCTCAAAGCACATTCACCCATTTACACACATTTACACACTGGTGGACGAAGCTACCGTACAAGGTGCCAACTGCCGCTCAGTTTTTTCAGACATTCACACAGGAGCAGTTTTGCCCAAGGATACTTTGACATGCTGACTGGAGGAGTAGGGATTGGTCTGCTGATCTTCCTATTAGCAGACAACCCGCTCTACCTGGTGTTGGTGTTCCCTCAAGGGCACAAAGATAGAAATATTACATAAAAAATATTAAATTGTTTTTTATTTGAGTTATGGAATCAATCACGCTGCAAATCGTTGAATTATTGCACCACGTGTATAAATATGCAGCTAAAAATAGTCCCTACTCCTGTTTGACTAACATTTGATAAAAAAAAACAAAAAAACAATAGTGACCATCTGTTTTATAAAATTACTGAGCCTTTTTAAAATGTGAAACTATATACTTGTGAGCTGTTTTTAAAGATTTACATCTTCAGGAGGAACCAGTAGGCTGCATGCCACATAACTGGAGCTCTATTTGTCAATGTTTCGAAACCCATCTTTGTTTAGAGTTTCAATGACAATGACTTATATCAATCAATCAATCAATTTTATTTATAAAGCCCAATATCACAAATCACAATTTGCCTCACAGGGCTTTACAGCATACGACATCCCTCTGTCCTTTAGACCCTCACAGTGGATAAGGAAAAACTCCCCCGAAAAACCCTTTAACGGGGAAAAAACGGTAGAAACATCAGGAAGAGCAACTGAGGAGGGATCCCTCTTCCAGGACGGACAGACGTGCAATAGATGTCGTACAGAACAGATCAGCATAATAAATTAACAATAATCTGTATGACACAATGAGACAGAAAGAGAGACACAGAGAGAGATGCAGGACAGACAGTAATGAGTAGCTTACAACACTGATAAAAGAAATAATATTATAATTAATAATAATATATTAATATCTGATAGTATACATGTGTGACAATAATCATATGTGTATAATAACAGTAGAAGTATGACTAATGATAACAGCAGCAGCAGGAGGCATCTGGCAGGACCACGGCAGCAGCACAACCACACACGTCACACTATCCAGGCACCACTGCAATACGAGTTAACCTGAGAGACAGTGGAGCACAAAGGCTCCGGAGAAGAAGCCGAGTTAGTGACATCTACAATGGCCGAGTTAGCAAGATGAGAGAGAGAGAGAGAGAGAGAGAGAGAGAGAGAGAGAGAGAGAGAGAGAGAGAGAGAGAAGGTGCCCAGTGTATTATAGGGGGTCCTCTGACAGACTAGGCCTAAGTCGGGGCTGGTACAAGCTGAGTCTGAGCCTAACTATAAGCTTTATCAAAGAGGAAAGTCTTAAGTCTAGTCTTCAATGTGGAGCAGTGGCGGTTGCTGGTCTTTCAAACAGGGAAGCTCACTTCAAGTTTATATCATAAAAGTTGTCATATTGTAGCGAGGCAGTAACTTATAAAAGGAGCATTTAATTGAAGCTGTTTTTCAACCACACTCATGCCATAGAACCACAGCAAAACACACCTCAAAGATTTTCAGATGGGTGAAAAGAACTGTTATTTTTCCCCACCCTTTGCACCAAATCAATCTGTTGATCTGCCCTGCTGTTTGACTCTAAATTCAAATTGTCTCGCTCGCTAGCTGGGGCTGCTAGTGTGACCGCCTGTGAGTGCTTTGGGACGGTGGAGGGCTCACAGCAGCACCCGCTGCTCGTTGGGGACAGTAACTGCAGAGCGACAGAAGTCAGAGTCTCCAAACACGAGCACAGTCTCCAATAACACCAGAAAAACATGCTAGATTTGTCACTAGTCGTTTTTAACAAAGAGAAAGTCACTAAGAGGATTGGAAAAGTCTCCACATCAACTCGGAACAACGGAATGAAACTTGAAAATCGCTCCAGTGGTGGTTTATAATTCAAGATCGCTGATTCGCTCATTTCGCTGTCAATCAAAAAGGGATTCAGCCTCAGACAGATCATCCAATCATCATGCAGGAATGAATGAGAGGTCGTGTCAGTGACCTGTGATAAGTAGCTGATTCTGAACAAAAGTTGAACGCGTTCTAGCGCATATTTAGTCAATGAAATGTAAACACAACAGTACATATTTGACCACTTATTTTTTGACATTTTAGGGGAAGCTGAGCTTCCCTTGCAGTCTTAGAGCAATCGCCACTGATGTGGAGATGGTATCTGCCTCCCAGACCTCAACAGGAAGATGATTCCACAGGAGAGGAGCCTGATAGCTGAAGGCTCTGGCTTCTGATCTACTTTTGGAGACACGAGTAACCCTGCATTCTCAGAGCGCAGAGTTCTGGTGGGATAATATGGCACTATGAGCTCTCTAAGATATGATCACTTGACCATTTAGAGCTTTATAAGTTAACAGTAGGATTTTAAATTCAATTCTGGATTTTACAGGGAGCCAGTGCAGAGAAGCTTAAACAGGAGAAATATGATCTCGTTTCTTAGTTCCTGTTAGTACACGTGCTGCTGCATTCTGAATTAGCTGGAGAGCTTTTAAGGACTTACTAGAGCTACCTGATAATAGAGAGTTACAGTAATCCAGCCTTGAGGTAACAAAAGCGTGGACCAATTTTTCGGCATCTTTTCGGGTCAGGATAGGCCTAATTTTTGCAATATTAGGCAGATGAAAAAATGCAGTCCGTGAGGTTTGTTTTAAATGAGAATTAAAAGACAAATCTTGATCAAATGTTACTCCGAGGTTTCTTACGGTAGTGCTAGAGGCCAGAGCAATGCCATCGAGAGAAACTATGTCATCAGATAAAGAGTCTCTGAGTTGTTTGGGGCCAAGAACAATAACTTCAGTTTTGTCTGAATTTAACATCAGGAAGTTGGTGCTCATCCAGGTTTTTATGTCTTTAAGACAATTATGAAGTTTAGTTAATTGATTACTTTCTTCTGGCTTCATCGATAAATACAGCTGTGTATCATCCGCATAACAATGGAAATTTACGGAGTGATTTCTAATGATGTTACCAAAGGAAGCATATATAGAGTAAATAGGATTGGTCCGAGCACAGAATCTCGTGGAACTCCAAAACAAACTTTAGTACGTACGGATGATTCATTATGAACGTGAACAAACTGAAAACGATCAGATAAATAAGATTTAAACCAGCTTAGTGCAGAACCTTTTAGGCCAATTAAGTGTTTCAGTCTCTGTAGCAGAATTTGATGGTCAATATTGTCAAACGCCGCACTAAGATCTAATAAAACAAGTACAGAGACGAGTCCTTTGTCTGAAGCAATCAGAAGGTCATTTGTAATTTTAACTAGTGCTGTCTCAGTGCTATGATGCGCTCTAAATCCTGACTGTAATTCCTCAAATAAATTATTATCATGGAGAAAATCACACAGCTGGTCTGCGACTACTTTCTCAAGGATCTTTGAAAGAAAGGGAAGATTAGATATTGGTCTATAGTTGGCTAACACCTCTGGATCCAGGGTGGGCTTTTTTAGTAGAGGTTTAATTACAGCTACCTTAAAAGACTGTGGTACATAGCCTATTAATAGAGATATATTGATCATACCTAATATATGGGTGTTAACTAAAGGTAAGATTATATAAGTGTTTTGGCATATGGAGTTTCTTTGGAAGCATGGCCTTTCCTCCTCTGCAACACAAGATGAGAAAAATATAATAAAGAAAGGTCTCTAATCTAAAGAAGTGTTTAAGCAGCGGAGCACTTTGAGCTGAGTGTGGGGGATCTTCACATCTTTGCAGTGATGATAAACAATGGCACACTCATACACCTGCATATGCCTTTCTCTGTGACACACAGTACCCAGAAATGTTGGATTGTCTCAAGGTTTTCACTGTGTTACTCTCTCAAGGACAACACAATTATTCTCTTGTTGGCCCAGAAGTTTCTTTAAAGGCCCCATAAAAGTCTGTGTTTACCTGCTAATGATATGTCCTCACTTCCTAAGAGTTTGAACGTATGTCATAACAACCATTACTGTGGGTAAGCACAGTTAGGAGGAGGCAGCAGCCATCTTGTCCAAATAACACTTGGAGGGAAGCCTGCTGAAGCCATGTGTGTCCTGGAGGAGTCTAGAAGTTTTCACAGCCCACATCCAAACACCCACTTACTGCCTGTCTGTCTGCCTGTCAGCCTGCCTCTAGCTCTGTCTGTGCCTGTCAGCAGTTTAAACAGTGCATCTGTCTGCTAGCCTGTCTGTCTGGGCTATTATGCATTCATGTGCTGTCAGTATGGTGGGATATATGACAAACCCAACACTACGTATCGCTTTAAAAACGCTCATTTGTTGGGCAGTGCACTTGGAGAAACTGGAATTGTAGCAGGCTTCTGGCAGTGGAAGATTTTTCAAAACCAGATATTCTAGTGTTGCTGACTTTAAAATGACTCCCCTTAGGCTACAGCTAACATAGTGGTGTTTATAGTGACAATATCTTTCTTTTTTTTGCTTGGTTCTACATTTTGTTCTCCTCTAAATAGTGCTTACTGAATAGACTATCCACAGTGCTTGGGCTTTATAGACATCAATTTAAGTTGTGCTGATTCATCTAATTAGTTTATCTTACAGTATCTTCAGTAACAGTACAACAAAACTATACCCCAAAAAAACATTTGTATCCATGGCTACAGTGTTAACTGAAATTGATCTACAGAAATATCTGGAGCTGGTATGTGTGACTACACTGTATCTGAACTGCAACCACAGAAACATCTATAACTGGTATGCATGACTACACTGTAGCCAAACTGTAACTACACAAACATCTGGAGCTGGTATAGATGGCTGCAGTGTAACTGAAATTTCACTACAGAAACATCTGAAGCCTCTACACATGACTACACTGTTGCTGAACTATTACTGCAGAAACATCTGGATCTGGTATGACTGCACTGTGGCTGAGCTGTAACTATAGATACATCTAAAGCTATCGTGCATTGCTACAGTGTAGCGGAACTGTAACTACAGTAACATCTGGAACAGGTACCCATGGCAACACTGTAGCGGCATTGTAACTAAAAAAAACATCTGGAGCTGGTATGCATGGTAGTAATACAGTTGAACTGTTGGTTTATGAATTTGTGAAGCTGGTATCCATGGCTACACTGCAGCTGAATGAACCACCTATAGATGGTGTAGATTACTTACCTAAGTCAGCGCAGCCATGTCTCCTGCTCATTCTCACAAGGGACTGTTAACAGTTCACAAGGTTTTTTTTTCCAAGACGATGAACAGCCAAATATAACAGCAGATGATTCATCACCTCAAAGCTGCATGATAGCAAAACATGTCCTCTGGAGAAACTCTTCCTGTGGTTTCATTTGTGTTATTTCCCATGAAGCCAGAGGTGCCGGGAGGCTAATTCAGGTTATGTAGACGACACTTAACTCATTTCTACCTGAATGTTGTCAGTTTCACTGTTCTGACAGAACTATTTTTGTAATGTATTCAGTTGTTTATTCAGATGTTTTTACTGACTTTCCCCTTTTATTCAACGATTGTAGGTTCACAAAGCACACACAAAGCTCTGTTCTTGTAGTCAGCAAATAGTGACCTGTGGGCCAAACTTGTGGTTCTGTCAGTAGGAAAAAAATTCCAGTTATAACAACAAATATTAAAAAAAACAACTTTTCTGCTCCTCAGATGATGATATCCTTGGATTTCAATAACCCCTGTTACCTTTCCTTAAGTACCCTTAGGACAAGCCAATTTTAGCCTCACTAAAACTCTAAAGCTCCCCAGCATGTGTTTCTTGATGGCTTACAGTTTTGTATTGTAGACTGTACTAAAATTGCTGCTTGTTTTTAACAACGCTGTGGAAATACAACAGACAAAAATAGCGCACAGTGTAACAAGTGCTAAAGCACAGTCACAGAATCTCACCACCATAAACAGTATGTTGGAGCCAGATGAGCCCTAATCAACCAGAACTGAAAATATCACAGAGCAGCTTCACCACCTGCATACCAACAGCAAACCAAGGGTGAGTTTGTCTGCTGAATGCCGAGTATCAACAGGCTGCACCTGAGGACTGAGACCAGCTCATGGGTCACATAGCTTCGTATCAAAAAACATCAGAACACATGAATGACTGAGCAAGCACTCTATTTTCACACAGGAGCAGGGCCACTAACACAACAAACTCTGTGTAGTTAAGCTTTTACATTTTTGCATCCACTGTGCCACTGGATTTTTCTCTGTCTCTCTGGATTTGTGTTTTTGAGCTTCTGATGTTACTGCATCTACTTTGTACCTGATGTAATGGGAACGACTGTAGGCTGAGGACTGAAAAAACACCTCAGATATTCACATCCTTCTGATCTGCTTCTCTTTAATTCTCTTTGAATGCTTTTGTCGTTCCTCCCTTTCTTTTCTTTTCTTTTCTTTCCTTCTCTCTTATAAAGTAAGAGGTCAGTTGAAAAACAAACAAGAATGATCCTTTATCACTGCAATAGGAATGTGCATAAGGTTGCCACAGTTCCATAAATAGATATTATTTTAGGTGTTGTCTGGTGGCAGGGGTCAGTTGTGCTCCAGCATCTATTTATTTTTTATTTTTTATTTTTTTTTTGAGCAACACATATACCACTGAAGCAGTGAGCTGCAGTGCCATCTAATGGCAGTTATCAGCTCACATCAGTCACACACATCCTCCCCATTCTGACCATGCTCCATTCTAATGCAGTATGAATGTGGCCTGTGGTGCTGAATACCAAAGATGTGGTAACAGAAAATTATAACTACTGCCTATATGTTGATGTGCCATGTCATCGCTGTCCCAGTGAGCAGCCTCGGAGACAGACACAGTGTCAAGTTACCTTGACAAGGCACAACTAGCACAGAGAACAGGAATACAGGACTACATTGCCTCAATCAATAAATAACATGGATGTTGGTGAACAACCAAGGACAGCTCTGGCAAAAGCAACCTGGACAGCAGTCTTACAAGATGTTTTAATATTCTGGAACATCACCTCCTCTGATGAGACTTAAATCCCGTTTACACCTTAACATGCATGTTGGTGATCCAAATCACAGGTAGGCAGCTGAGGCACATTGCTGTTCACACCTGTGCCTATCATGTGTTTCCAGCTGACCACTTGTGTTCACATTTCATGACTGCCTTCATCAATATGCTGGAAGGTCAAAGGGCTTCATGCACAGTAATTACATCTACACTCTTCCTAGCATGCTCACTTGTTCAGTGAGCAGTTGGAATTATCACCACCAGCAGAATCACCCCAGTTGCCAGAATAAATGTTGGCATCGTACCTTCCTATAAACCACAGACACACAAAGTTTGTACATTGTTATATGGTGGATATGTTAAAACCTGACGTTTCAACAACACTGTGGTGAAACAATCCTGTCAGGAAACGCAGTGATGTCTTGGTAAAAAGCGACCACTTTTTGTTGCATTATCCCCAGTAGAAACACAGCCACGGGTCGCTAAAATAGCAACCACATTCAGTTGCTAAAAGCCACCAGGAGAAGCAGCAATATGGGGCCATTATGGTAGCAAAATAGATGCAAATGCCCCGACTGAGTTAAATCTGAAGACACAGGTATTTACAAATCCGTCTACATATTTACGGATCTCTGAGGGATCACAATGCGTTTTTGTGGTCATTTACACTTGTATTTAGCCCTGTCTACTTGAAATTGGATTTCCCAAGATGCATATTATTACCAGGTATAACAGGGCCTTGCTTTTTCGAAGTCAATGAAACTGAACCGAGGACAGTCAAAAGCAACACTAGAATATTCATCAAAGTGTTATGAACAATGTTAAAATCACTTAAAACTAAATGAACAAACCACATAGTAAATGGCAGTAAATGTTTGTTACAGACTGAATGGATGATTGATTCCAGTCTGCAAAGTGAACCTTTACAGACAATGTATAATATATAAGCACATGCTTTATAGAATAACTGCTACTGCAACAAAATATGGTATAATTTGATATAAGAAGATCATAAGGTTTTTGTGCCTCCATGTTAGCCATAGACATGGCTGGAGGCAGTATACCTTCAGGTTGTCCATACATCTGTACGTCTGTCCATATGTCAGTCTCATTGTTGAGAATGCAATATCTAGAGCACCTTAGGGTAATTTCTTCAAATTTGGCACAAACATACAATTGGAGTCAAAGATGAACTGGTTAGATGTTGGTGGTCACAGTTCAAAGGTCAAGGTCAGTGTGATCTGGTGTTGTCTTATGCTCGTGAACACAATATTTCAAGAACACCTTAAGGGAATTCCTTGAAATTTGGCACAAACATCCACTCGCACTCAAGGATGAACTGATTAGATTCTGGTGGTCAAAGGTCAAGGTAAAAGTGACCTTGCATCCGTCTCATTCACGTGAATGCAACATCTCAAGAAGGTCTAGAGGGAATTCCCTCAAATTGGCACAAACATCCACCTGGACTCAGGGATGAACTGATTAGATTTTGGTGGTCAAAGGTCAAGATCAGTGTGACCTGGTCCAGCTCATTCTCATGAATGTGATTTCGCAAGAACAGTTTGAGGGAATTTCTTCAAATTTGGTAAAAATGTCCACTTGGACTCAAAAATTTTAACTGATTAGAATTTAGTGCCCAAAGGTCAAAGTCACTGTGACCTAACAAAACATCTTTTTGGCCAAAACTCAAGGATTCATACAATAACTATAAAAAAAAAAAAAAATCACATAAATGTCTAATAGGATTAACTGATGGAGTGATGACATTTCATATCCAAAGGGTCAAAGGTCAACTCGGTGTGACATCATAATGTTAGGCAGAAACACTTTTCTGGCCATGATTTAATGCCATATCTTGGTGACAGAAGGAATAACATTTGGTCAGATAGTGAATTGGTGACACTTATCTTGGGTGTCCACCTCAAACTGTGCTGACTGTATAGATCTTCTGTGCTGTGGGGCTGAAGATGTGCGAGAAGCATACATGTTTCAGAATATGTAGCTTCTTTGCTGCAACATTAATAGTTGAAGAATTGTCTACTATCACATAAATATTACATGAGTCTGGACAGACATGGATGTAAACTGTTCCTGCAACTTGACTGGTACACAGAACAACACAACCGTGAGGCCGTAATTGTAGTTTGTTTGCTTTTTAAAGATCCTAAGTAACAAGAGGAATTTCTGCAGAATCAAATCTCTTACAAATGAGTAGGCAAATGAGCTGCTTAAGAAGGTATTCATAATTTTCCTCACTTTCTTTTTGATGGATGATGTGTTTAACGTCTCATATTAGTATTCACTCACAACCTACCTTACTTCCCAATGCTCAGACCACCGAGACAAAAACACCTTCAGAACAAAAGGGATCTGATTGTCAAAGTCCTTCTTCTCAGATAGAAGAACAAGGCATTTGCAATCCCCGATTAAAGCCATCGCTGCTTTCTTTTGTGACAAACTTTATTTTCTCTATATTTGGAAATGACACGTTTCATTTTTCTTATCTAAGCAGAGGACAGGGGGACACAGTCCAGAATACTAACAGTGAGATGGACACAGACAGTTGATGGTCCTTGAGCCAAAGACATTCAATGTTTTAACCACTGGGCCAAAGTTTTCTAGCAAAAGCTGGATGGACTCTTAACATCACCACCTTTTTATAAAAAGCCCTTTCTTAGCAGCAGTGATCTGTGCCTCCTGTGAGGTTTAAAACAGCAAATTGACTGTTAAAAGTCACATTATCACAAGTAAATAAGAGTCAACAGGAAGGCCACGTTCCTTTCACAGCCAGCCATGCATAGCTAATGTAATCACAAACTAATTTCCATGCCTACTGTATCTCCATGCTTTAACAAATTTAATCAAATATATTCTCCCCACTGTGATGTAGAGACGCTTAATAGAAATCCCATCACACACTACCTGTAAATAAATCCAAATAATCATAGTGTATGTGGTCTGTTTATTCCCCTCTCTTCATTCCTAATCAAAAGGTTAATTCTCAGTGTGTTTGAAGGAGTAAAAAGATATTTACCCAAGCTGGAGTGGTTCCATTATCTCTCAGTCTTAAACCTTGTCTTCTCTGAACTATTTTCATTGCTAACAATGCAGCAGCTTCACACCCACAGGTGGACAGATATGAGCTGCAGTGATAGCTGAAATCTGCAGATTGCTAGAGCTCTGCAGCAGCAAGCAGACTGAACAGATGCCAGTATCATCCACATAACAAGATTCACCGTATAAAAATAACGAACGTTTCTAGGATAATCATTTTAAGTTTTATTTGTTGTAGGTGTTCTGCTGTATGCAGCAAGTCCTGGCATACTTGTCTTCGAGGCACGCAAAAGTAAACACATAATGAAGTCATGGTAGCTGTTTCTGTGGCAAACTTTGTAGAATTGCACATCCACTATGACAAGTTGTTTGGTCACCTGGCAAAGTTACCCAGTACTGGATAAAGACATTAAATTTTAAAGTTTTTTAGAAAGCTGTAGAAGGCCCAGGGTCCTTGCCCTATTGTTCTTGCCAAAGTGAAGATTTGAGTATTAGCAGTAAGTGCCTTCATAGGTACAGTGACATCCATTATTGTACCTGCCACTTGAAAATTACATTTACATTAACAATGAAGTTAGTAACAACCAAGAAACTAATTTTCCTGAGAGTTCCAATCTATCAGATTGCTATTTAATAGCACTACAGTGCCATAAAATGCAAACAATGTAAGTTAAATAAATATTGTGTGTTATGGAAATATTAATGTCAAACAACCAACTGTGACTTGTCTGATGGAAGTAATGTGAAAGTCATAAATTTATTATTCTAAACTTCCTACAGCCCTGAAAACAAACACACATTGCTATGCTACACGCTCTGCCAAACAGAAGCACATGGGTAATTATTATGCAGACTGATGACAATCCTGCCCTAGCCATCCTATTCTGCCTCCGATCGGCTTACCCTGATATCCTAACCCTATCCCAAACCAATCTTACTCTTCATGCCTAAACCTAACCAACCCAACAAACAAACAAAGGCAATGTGTACTAGCCAGTCAGAGGGAGAGTAGGGCAGGTCATGCCTCAAGGTCCTATAATGTCAGTATGCATAATAATTAGCCATGTGATTTTGTTTAGGAGAGTACCTGTGGGGAAAATGGCCTTTCAGAGGAATGTACAGGTTTTTTTGGGATACTGTGTTGCTTCCAATGTGACATTTTTTTTGAGAATTAGGTCTCTGGAATGATGTGGCATTGGTACAGTACAAGGGGCTGTACCTTCATACATAACTTCATTATTTCCCCTTGGGGATTGATAAAGTATTTCTGATTCAGATTCGGATAACCTCAGCGTTTAATACGGTGCCTTTGAAGCCTCTCAAACTTTCCTAAAGAACAAAAACTGTGTCTATAAACTGTAATCAACTGGCTGCTCCTAATTTTGTGACCCCACCAGACAGCTGTGTACGACTCAAGTATGAATGACCAGGTCACTCATGATCCATGGAAACATAGTATTATAATCCACACCTAGACAAACCTCCTGGATACGGATACCTGTGCACCCTCAACTCTGCCATGTAGAAATCAGTAAATTACTAAGTTAAACAAAAGATAGTGCTTATAGCATTGCTTATGGTTGCATGCTGACATTAGAATGAAAATATGGATGTCCCAAGCCAAGCTACAGAGGTCAGGATCAATTCAGATGTTTTTTGATACATATTTACAAAGCCATAAATTCAGATGTTTGCTCCAGGAATGACAACACATTGTGCCTTGTTAAAACCCAGACCACAAGGTGCTGTGAGTGAGTGGGCGGGCAACTCTTGAAATATATAATCAGAATTACTGCCTCGTCATTGTATACCTCCATGAACCAGTCAAGTTACAGTTACAGTTTACGTTAATGTCTATTAAAACATGGATACTTCACACACATCTTCAACCTTGCGGCACAGA
Organism: Epinephelus cyanopodus; assembly: GCA_026686955.1. Taxonomy (NCBI): domain Eukaryota; kingdom Metazoa; phylum Chordata; class Actinopteri; order Perciformes; family Serranidae; genus Epinephelus; species Epinephelus cyanopodus. Next base: position 37,053,081 of record CM048923.1, on the reverse strand, counting down.
GGATCTATGCAATCAGTTTACAATCACAGTTTCAATTTGCACCCAAAATTAGTGTTTCTAATTCAGTATCTGACCAAATGTCTCCATTCTGTTCCTGAATTATGAAACTGAATAATGGGCAGAAAAGTGTTTTATGCAGATTATTATGATGTCACAGTGAAGTTGACCGTTGACTTTTTCAAAAATACAGTGTCAACACATTATCATTACTTTCCTATTAGACATTAGTGGGGAATTTAATAAACATAAGCATATTGATTCTAGAGTTATGGCCAAAAACATGCTTCATGATGTTGTAGTGACTTGGACCTTTGACCACCAAATTCTAATCAGTTATTGAGTCCAAGTGGGCATTTGTGCCAAATTTGAAGAAATTCCTCGAAGGTGTTCTTGAGATATAGTGTTTACGACAGTGAAACAAATGAGGTAAAAGTGACCTTGACCTTTGACCGTCAAAATCTTATCAACTGATTGTGCAAAATTAAAGAAAGAAAAAAAGTCTCTCATGGTGCTCTTTAGATGTTACGTTCAGGAGACTGAGACAGATGAGGTCACAGTGACCTTGACCACTAAATTCTAATCAGTTCATCATTTACTTGATGCATCATTTAAATTGGAGGTTTGTACCAAATTTCAAAAATAATCCCTTCAGGTCTTTTTGAGATATCGCATTCATGAGAATGAGTCAGACAAGGTCACAGTGACCTTGATCTTTGACCGATGACCACCAAAATTTAATCAGTTCATTATTAAGTCCAAGTAGATGTTTTGTGCTGAATTTGAATAAACTCCCTTAAGTTGTTCATGAGATACGAAAATGGGTTTCAGCAGTTTTAGTAATTAAAGAACAGCTTTAAGAAACAGAGGATGCAAGTAGAACAATCATTTTGAAGATGAACACACAACACCTGCTTTTTCTGTTAATGTTGTCTAAATACCTTTCACACTTTTATTTAACAGTTCCACACGGACATCCTCTTTCCCGACTCTCAGTTTGACTGCGAAAAAAAGGAGTAGATCATTTGTCTAAACTGGTGATTTGTTAACCTGACCTATCTGACTGCTTGTGTTTGTTGCCCTGCTGGACCTATTTTTAGTGATGTTGCTGTGATTTGAGCTATCAGATGTTTATTAGAAAGTTAAATAACTTTGCTGAGATTAGTGTCATCATAACCAATAGAATCAGTGCTCAAAGCCACGGAATTAAAACCTGTGTTGCAAGAAAGCATAGTGTTACTTCAGAATGCTCTGTGGAGCCACTGTAACTGAAGTGAAATTTAACTCTGAACTTTGATATCCACTCAAGGTTTCAGTGAATGAGAGTTCAGCAATCATTCAGCAGCACTGGTGGTCAAACCCTGGGAGCTGTGGTGAGTTTCAAGTTTTCACTCAGTTCCTCTTAAATATTGTAATAACCGGGAGTTCACTGTAAAAGATATTTTCCCCTTCCAGCGATGTTCACAGAAAAGGCTGGACGCATGTTTATTGGCTTGAAGAAGGAGCATTATGTTACACTGTGTCTGTCTTTCTGTTTTTGTCCCCTCCCACCTTGTTCCTCTCCTTCTCTCCCTCTGTGACAGAATGAGGACACTAAGTTCTCTCTGTGGAGCATCACTCGAGGAGGTTGAAGTGGATGTAAAAAGCAGCCCTGGCTGCTATGGACATGCAAGGAATAGATGAGAGCACATTTCATAATTTTAATTCCCTTCGCAGTTACTTTGAACATGTACACTCTCTTATGCACACACACAGCACTCTGCAGCTGTGTGTGTGTGTGTGTGTGTGTGTGTGTGTGTGTGTGTGTGTGTGTGTGTGTGTGTGTGTGGGCTGTCAGCTGACAAACTTCAGGATCAGGTGAGTTCACTGATTGCATGCTCCTCTCCAGCTGAATATAGTACTCAGTGAAATCACCTGGTACAAAGTTTGGCTGGAATAAAGACCTAAAACTCCAAGTGCTCCTAAGCTCATCTTGTCTGTCCACAGTAACTTGTAACCAGCCACCTCATTTCCTTTTTACGTAGTATCTACTAGGGCTGTAATGGAACATAGTCAAACTATATGCAGGAGATGTATGCGAGAGATTGTAACCATCAGTTGGAGACTGAGATTCCTTTAGTTGAGCAGTCATTTTTGTTTTGTTTTGTTTTGGGGTTTGTTTTTTGGTTAGTCAGTGTGCAATGCACTTCTGGGGACATTTTGGTCATCAGATGTTGCTGCAGAGTGAGAGCTTCTTGCCTATGCTGCTCTCCAATACAGGCAGCTGCAGATCCAGACCCAGAGTGAGTTTGAGTAAGATGGAGGCAGCTACGCGGAGGCAGAGGAAGAGAGGCTTTGCTCGGTCAGGCTCAAAGATTATGTTATCTTCTGCATTCTGCTTAGAAGTGATACATTTACAGCTAATTGCAGCTTAATACAATTGGTCTCTGCTTGTGTTTGATTTCTAGTGTCAGCAGGAAATACATAATTTGCATAGTTGCGGAATTAGTTCAGGAGGCTAATTTGGCTTGTTAACTAAATCCAGTGAACATCAATTTCAACCTGTAGTTGCAGAGCAGTCACCGAGAAGCCACTGCAACCCTCAGTCATGTTACTGAGCATGCCAAAGTGTAATAATTTACACCATGCACTTTTCCTTTTCACCTGATTCAGTAACTCTGTGTCACACCTGCCCCTCTCTATTCCTTCCTAAAAATCTCTGGGCTGGACAATTTATTTGAAAGAGAAAGCAAATGCCATTGGTAAAGGTATTACCCAACCTGACTGTTGTAATGATTTTTCTAATTTTAGTGAGCAATTCTTGCTTTAGCTGTAACTTACCACAGCCCTTTGAGCTGCTGTCCAAATTTCCCATTTGTTCAGTGATTGAAGTAGGTCAGACAACTTTAAACAATCAGAACTTTTTTCATGGGATCAAAGCCCAAAATAGATCCTGGGGCACACTGAAGTTAATGTGGGAAAAGAGGCATGGTAGAGATCCAGCATTTCATCTTGGCACCAAGAATAAGTGCATTTTGTCCAGTCTGCTACCCATGTGCTCAGATTTACAGCTCAGTGCAGTTGTGTCCCATAATACTGCGGTCACTTTATATGGTGAAGACAAAGCATACCCACACAGACTTCTCTAAAACATACTGTTTTATTCCAGTTTTGGAATTAAGGCCAGCCATACGAAATAAGGAGTAATGAGTGATTTATACCTGCTCTGACAGTTCGTAGCCTGTAGGCTACTGGAGGCCCGAACACTGGTGACTTTCTTTATGGCTATCTGAAGGCAGCAGGTATCTGTTCCATCTGCGTTCTCTAATTGGAGTGGTGATACCAACGTCAAATCACGATAACACACAGCAGATCTGCTGGTTAATCAGCACCAAAATATCCATGGAATACTTAATGCACATCAAACTGGCTTATTTGACGAATAATTCTACAAAAATGACACTGCAAATCAGCAGCTGTGTTTAAAACAGCCACATTAAAACACTTTACACAGCAACATGAAAAGCTGTGAAAAGATTAAAACTTATCTTTCTGTTAATAAGTCTCACAGGACTGTCCATTCCAATACTTCCTCAGGGTCTTCATCCAAAACACAAGGTTACCGGGGTAACAACAGTTTGCTCCATCTTCCTTTTTATAGAGTTTGGCCAAAGTATCGCCTGGAGCCCTGTATTTTTAATTACAATATATGTGGATGTGTGACTGTAATGGGAGTCATAATGTGATAGATTCTTAAAAATCCCAATGTATTTTTAGTTTATCAGTTTATTTGAGCCAGACTCTTACCTTTGCAGAAATAACTTGTCTTACACAACAACTGAAGAAATACATTTATATGAGTTAAATTAGCTGCTCCTGGCACCTGCTACAGCACCGCTGCTTCATCACTGACCACAGATGATGTCCATAGGACAGATACCTTGTTACTGAAAGGTTAGACTAATTAACCCTCCACAACCTGCTGCACTTAGAGTAAGTGTGCATGTGCAAAGTTTTCCTGTGCAGTGAGAGATTACTGACATTACTGCTGACCTGTGATTCATTTTAGTTTTACTTGTAGATAATGTTGATCAACTTTTGGTTTGTTGTCTGATCATTTGACTGCTCATCTTTCTTGACCTGGCTTACTTCTTGTTTGTGAGTTATGTGTTTTAAAATCTTAACATTTACTTTGGGGTCTGCATTACTATCATAACTGATAGAAATTATTGCCATAATGATTAAATGATGACAATGAAAAATAATTATATTAAGAAATACTACCTAAATTTGTAATAAGTTACAATAATCCTTCGTCTCCAGCTTATAAAGCTGAATATAAGAGTGTGTTGTGACATGAGAATCAGCATCACTTCAGTTGATGTCTGTGATGGCAGAACTGCACTGAATCATGGGCCACTGCTTGACTAGAAGTTGGTAGCTTGACACGATCAAATGTAAAATCCAGCATATGATCAAAGCTGCAGCAATATATTACAGCCAAATTTGGAAAATCAAGTTACTTGATAAACTTTGGTGGGCATTAGATTTGCATGTGTGTGTGTATTGGGTCTAGCTGGTGCTCCACCGCTCCTGTGCTGAGAGGAGAGGTGCTGCACGCACTTTAACCTCCCATGTAAGCATGAAATAATGTCAGAACTTCCTCTGAGTTACTCAGTCACTCTAACAGCCCTGACTCTGGGGGGGATGGCTCGCAGGCAGGGAAAGTTCCAATGAAATCCATTCTGAGCTACACACATACACACATATGCACACGTGGCACCCTGGACATTTTAATGGTTAATATTATACCCAGAATTATTACTGTATCAGTTCTGTTATTACCGCAGTGGACCCTCCATTATTTATATGGTATTATTCTTGTTTGTTTCCAAAGTGTCTGATCATCTAAATTCTGATGTTTCTTAACAATTTTTATAGTGTGTGATGTCACAGTGTTTCCAGACTTCAGTATTTTCTTTGGTGAGTACGTTGTCACCAAAACTGTTTAATATGATGGCTGAATCTATTAAAACACGTCCCACATTGTAATAAAGTGGAATGATCCTTTGACTCTTGCTTGTAAAAGCTGAATATTGGAAAATATTGATGCTACAATATATTTTTTACCAGTTGTTTAGAAGGAAGTTAGCTAGCTCAGTCTGAACTAAAACAGTCATGAATGTAGCCAGCACAACCCATTCTCATGGGAACTTGTCAAAAACTGCCGCTTTGTCAGTGGACCATCCCATCAAAATATGAAGAGCTAGGTACCCTCCTGTCTGTTTTGGATGTTCATGGATGGTGTCTCAATTTACGCTCATACACTGTGTCTTTTTTTGTGCTTGTTACATGTGGTCTTTTTCAAAATAAACGTACAACATTAGTAAAACATGCACTCTGCTTTTAGGTTTACTTCTTTAGGTTTAGGCAACAAAAGCAAAAAAAGTAAGATAAAAGTAAAATCACATGACATAAGTCATGTGACATATGTCACTAGTATAGCATGCTACACATACTACCACAATCCACTGTTGTTAAAATGACTCCTCTGACTTTTGGTTTCACACACGAAACCAACAGGTGAAAGTCCAGAGTTTGTTTGACCCATCCACCTCCTCTCCCACTCACCCTGTGGACTCTCAATTTATACTGCCGTAGATGCCAGTGGTACCAATGCCTATTTTTTGATTCCTGATCCTGCCTGTCTGAAGCTTTGCCTGATTCCCTGGACTCTCTGATTCTCTGCCTGATCCCTGTTGGTTAAGTTTGCCTTTTTTTTGGATTGATCTCCTGGTTTTTGCCCTTTGGCTGTTTGGCCAATTAAACCTTTCTGGATTTCGAAACACATCCTGAGTGAGGGTAAGAATATATTTATGTTAAGCTTATGTTCATTTGGTGTGCCTTAGGAATATTCAGGTACAGTAACTAACACTGAGTTCCATAACTAATCTGTGGACATTGTGCACACCAGCCATGGCTGAACAGTAGTGATTTTATGTATGTGCTATCATAAAAGAAGGTTCGCCCAGCTGGAACTTGAACAGCCATGATAGCAGCCTACAAGGAAGCCTGTATGCATTTTAAACTGCTCTTTTGCTGTGTCATCCCGTATCCTTATTCAGTGCATGTAACACACAAATCTGAGCTGTCTATCATCTTGCGGGAATGGACAAAATAGATCTGAGCTGTATTATACAGCATCTTTCCAGTTCCCCTGTAGCAGCACAGAACTCTTTAACCTCTTTTTGCTTATTTATTTATTGCACACTTACTGTCTGGTTCAGCACTGTCATCATTAGCTATGTTTCCATCCAAAAGTGATTCGAATAATTGGGAAATGGGCATTAAAAGAAATATGAATCCTGTGTGTTTCCATTAAATGTACGGACTTTGGTGAAAACTACAAACTTGCGCGAGTTTTCCAGAGAACCGGCAACAAAACAAGTCTTGCATTCTTCTTCTACGTTTTCTGGCGGTTGGCAACCAGCTTGTAAATGCATTACTGCCTTCCCGACCCGGAGTGTGTTTATCACCATGGAGAGAGGTGCACTACGTCAGACTTAATTTCAACATAACTGTACTGTCTTTTCCTTTTAGTGTTACTGAGCAAGAGCATTAACAGCAAGTGTCAACATCTTCATCACATTACGACTCTGGAGACGTCGGTGTTGTCAACAGGCTTAATAATGTTGGAAGTTGTGAAACTACAGGCAAAAACATAAATATCTAATCAATAAAATGTACTCATGTAAATGAATAAGTTCACTGCATGTAGTGTATGATATAGCAACAGTTAGCTCGTTCCAGAGCACACATGGTTTTCCTTCTAATATTCTAATTAACTAATATATTTCAAAATGCATAAACTCAACAAATATCCAAGTATAACTAAAGATAAGTGTAAACTAAGAATATAAAGACAATCCCACTAAAGACCAAAGAATGGAGCCAGATGTCATAGGGTTGTGGTGAGGTCCATCAGCATGTCTTCTCAGTTTAAAAACACATACTTCCTGTTTCCTTGCCTAACTTCCTGTGACATCACAATTTAAATTTATACCAGCATCCAGCACTAGGTGGAGAAAAATAATTGTAATAACTGTGTCCATCCCCCGTTTTGCGAATCAACATTTTTTCGAATCAACCAAAACCCGGCTAAAGCGAGTGTATTTTAGTTTGTGCGAATTTTCCGATGCATTAGGCCTACTTATAGATGCGCATCTAAACAGGCTGATGGAAACATGGCTAGTGCCGTCTTCAGCAGCAGGCAGCTCTGAAAATTCATAGCACTGTGTTAACCTAAAAAAAAAAAAAAAAGTATCTGTTTTTTCCTTTAGCGACGTTAAGTGAGATAGGTGGCTAAACGTTTGTTAGCTAACATGCTAGGACTCAAGTGAGTTTAATGTTAGTTATAATGTCCTAACCTGCCAATGTCGACTCACTAAAGCTACACGACTGTCATAAGATGGTATTCAACTATGTAAGTTCTTATCAACATTTTTTCTTAAAATAGAAGTTTAAGAACAATGATTCATTTGTGACGCACTCACAAAGAAGTACTACATTACCCATAATCCAAATGTGTAACAGCGGGGCCTGTGATTGGCCAAGCTTGCTGTTAACGTTGCCTGCGAACGCTAGCAAGTTAGCTAAAACGATTCATTATAATAATACTTTTTATGCCACAGTGAGTATGATTTCTAACACTATATGCACAGACAACACCACAAACTAACATGTTGCAACACATGTGTTAGCAATATACTATCATAACACTGAGTGTCCTGCTGAAAGCCGGAGTAGAGAGCCGGGCTCGGGATTGAGCTGCTGTGTGCTGAGAGCATGGTAGCATGTTGCTTCTGGGGGTAGCATGGTAGCACGTAGCATGGTAGCATGTTGCTACTGGAGAAAGTAAAGCTGGAGGCTTTCTGGAGGAGTAAAGGGCCACCACACTGCTCTAAATCTGGAGCTTTGTACAGCCAGGGGGAGTTTATTTTTTAAAGTACATTTAAAGCAGAGAGCAAAACCGTTAAGTCTCAAGATAGATCTTAAATGACAGTACAGTTTACAAAATGTTTAGACACACTATTCAACCACAGCATTAGTATGGTTAGGGCCTTAACTTTTTATTTTTTGGTCGTTTTTGCTGTGTTCATGATCATGGCATGAATTTTGGGATCAAGGCAAATACCTGGCAAAGAGTAAAAAATATTTTTAAAAAAATTAAGGAATATTTTCAATATTTAGATTTGGAATGATGCTTGTTAAAAGAATGATCACTGAAAGAAGCAAATTATATTATTTCATTACATTTTTTTAATAGCCTAATTTTGAAAAGTATATTTTTTGCACTTAACTGTATAAATGTGTATTAAATATTAACCATGCTAGATTATTTACCTTTTTTTCTTCCTGTTGACCTTTTTTTCTTTGCCATTTTGGGTTTTAATTACATGACAGTTTAGCTGGCTTGAATTAAGCTGGGGTGGTGGTGTTTTTGTTTTTGTTTTTTTTTATTATGAATTTCAGAATTTCAGTCTCAGAGCTTGACTTAAGATTATTCCAGGCAATATGAATGAGTATAAAGATTTAGGAAATAATTGTTTCTTGGGGCTTAAAATCTATACTGATTTTACAATATATCTTAATATTTTTGACAGTATATTTTAGCAGTACATTTAATTCTGAGTGGTATTAAAGGGTCTATAAAAGTCTTAAATTTAACTTGGAGAACCCCTCAGGTACCCTATAGATCACAACAATGAGCTATCTCAAAGCACTGTGGCAAGGTGTGTCTTCGCCTTTTTTAAAATTCTTTTCAAAGGCTCGCTGGAACAGAGAGGACAGGGGTAAAGAAGCTGCACAGCACTCTTCATACATTTCATTTAGAGTTTGTTTATGTTTTCGCTGGTTCAAAACAAGCTTACCATTAGCATGACTTACTTACTTGACTTAAGCCTCTTCACTCCGTTCAAGGGCATAGGGTGTCCACCAGAGCTCACCAGTCGTCGTCGTTGTGCTCCGCTTATCCGGGTCCGGGTCGTGGGGGCAGTAGCCTCAGCAAAGAAGCCCAGACAGTCCTCTCTCTAGCCACTTACCTCAGCTCTTCTGCAGGAACCCCGAGCGTTCCCAGGCCAGCCAGGTGATGTAGTCCCTCCAGTGTGTCCTGGGGCGGCCCCGAGGTCTCCTCCCAGTTGGACACGCCGGAAACTCCTCCCGTCCTCCTGTCACCGAACCTCACACCCTCCACTACTCAGCTGCGCCTAGAAATTCTGTCCATAAAAGTTATAAACAGAACTGGTGACAAAGGGCAGCCCTGGCGGAGTCCAACCCTCACCAGGAACAGGTCCAACTTATTGCCGATCACGCGAACCAGGGACTGGATGGCCTTTAGCAAGGGGCCACCAACCCCATACTCCCGGAGCACCCCCCACTGGATGCCTCTGGGGATACGGTCGTAAGCCTTCTCCAAATCCACAAAACACATGTGGACCAGTTGGGCAAACTTTCATGCCCCCTCCAGCACCCTGGCGAGGGTAAAGAGCTGGTCCACGGTTCCGCGTCCAGGACGAAAACCACATTGCTCCTCCTCAATCTGAGGTTCAACTATCGACCGGACCCTCTTCTCCAGCACCCTGGAGTAGACCTTACCAGGTAGGCTGAGGAGTGTGATCCCCCTGTAGTTGGAACACACCTTCTGGTCCCCCTTCTTGAAAATGGGGACCACCACCCCGGTCTGCCACTCCAGAGGCACTGCCCCCGATGTCCACGCAATGTTGCAGAGGCGTGTCAGCCAGGACAGCCCTACAACATCCACAGCCTTGAGATATCCAGGACGAATCTCATCCACCCCCGGGGCTCCGCTGCCTCGGAGTTGTTTCACTACCTCAGCAACTTCTGCCCCAGAAATTGTACGACTCGCCCCTGACACCCCCGTCTCTGCTTCCTCACTGGAATACGTGCTGGTGGGATTGAGGAGCTCCTCAAAGTATTCCTTCCACCGCCCGACAATGTCCCCAGTTGATGTCAGCAGCTCCCCACCTCCACCGTAAACAGTGTGAGCAAGTTGACGTCTTCCCCCCCTGAGGCGCCGGACGGTTTGCCAGAACCTCTTTGGAGCGGATTGATAGTCTTCCTCCATGGCCTCACCGAACTCCTCCAGCGCCCGAGTTTTTGCCTCTGCGACGACCGCCGCTGCGCTCCGCTTTGGACATCCTAAAAACATAAATAATTAAATAGCTTGTTAAAATGGTACTTTGGACACAACCCTGGTGTTGTGTCAAAGTCTGTTAACCAGCAATTCAGACAACACAGCTACTGCTGAAGCCAGTTCATATGAATATTTTACAGTTTCATTATCAAATCAATGCAGATTCCTATAGAAAAAAACTCAAATTGTGCTTGCCTTGGCTGAAAAATTAAATCCACAAAGAAGTGCCAAAAACTGCAGTTCTTTGAATGACCACTTGAGGCTGGCTCTAGAGTCAGTCCACATATATTGGGATATTTCTTGACCTCAACAATAAGTCTCCGTATTCATTCTGTGTCACACACAAGACACAGCAACAGGATTCTCTTTGCATCAAGGGTGAGGAGAGGAGTTGAGCTGCCATAGGAGCACAGAAAAAGCTGCTACAGGAGCTGGTATGTACAAGCTGAAAGCGAGTGGGGGGGAAATGCATTTAATTTAAGGGGTGGTGAGGCTGGAAATAGGACAGCGGCATAAAATGCCACTTGGCAGTTTGTCCAGGAGCGTCAATGCACTTCTTGCTGCCATCACTGTGGGGTTGTACATTGAAAATGATAAGGGCGTATTTTTTGATGTGCAGTGTTTGCCGCCAGTATGTTTTGGCATTTAGCCTAGTAAAATCATCCTGAAGATGTGAGCTCAACTTTCTTGGTTTCTATCCAGAAATTAAAATCCAATTGCAGCTAATCAGGGATCTGCACTGTAGTTGACAATGTAGGCAACCAATCAGGGACTACTTTGAAGCTGATGACTTAAAATGCAGGCTGCAGCTTGCAGAACAGTCATGGCTGTTCTTGAAGCAACAACTCTAACTCTAATGCCAATATAGTAAACACAACAATACAGTAAGTGAAGTTACTGCAGAGTCAACACCAACAATTAAACAAGAACAAGAGTATGCAGTCACAGAGTTTCTCAAAGAAAAATATGTTCACAAAAAAAAACATTTTTTTGTCTCTGGTGTTTTGTTATGCTGATTGGCTGAAAGAGTTTGTCAGTGTGAGTACTCCTGCCCACTTAAAGTGTTTGGGACAGCACAGAGGGCAAAACAAAATGTTGAGCTCACATCAGCTGGATAGTCTTACCAGGCTGTGAGTAGGTGAACTGACAGTTGGGACTCCATATGGGATTTAAAGCTGCTTAAAAGATTCATTTTCTATGTAACTTTCTCTTTCCCTCTAAAAGGTAATCTGGAACAATACAGCTGCTGCAGGTAGCATCTGGCTGCAGGTGACAGCTCAGTGAGGCCTCACATCAAGCTAACATCAAGCTAACGCCGAATGACAACTCAGTGAGGTAAATGATGAGCCGAATGACGACTCATCCAGTGTCTAAAAGACAGTGGAGGAGAAATGTTGAACTATAAATATTCTGTTTTCACATGCTAAAACAGGGAGCAGCAAAAACAAGACAACAGTGGCTACTGGCACCGAGCCAGGGACCAATTAGAATTTAGGTTGAGTGTGTGTTAGCATGCGAGCTAATAAACATTCAGCTCTCTGATCCAAATGAGTGCTTTTGGCCACACATGCAGACACAGGAGGTGAGGTGGTAAAAGCGACAGATGGAGGAAAAGCTTGTTGTTGCCTCTTTAGTCCTATTTTCTATTCAAAAGCAGGTTGTTTGTTATTTAATTGCATATTTTGCATAGAGCTGATAGCATCACATTTGGGGGTCGCTGTATGAGCTGACCGCCAGGTTAGCAGGGGCAAGGAGATCATAACACTGCCACTGAAAGCCACTTTTCTCCAAGTTTTTGCTCTTTCCAAGGATTTTATACAACTCTTTCACTTGTTTTACTAAGTGCAAATACAATCACTAGATGGAATATAACACGCCATTCTTTCCCATGAGAAAATTCTCTTTGTGTCACCTTTACCTCAAGCTGTGATTACTTTTTCTGGCAATAAAAATAGCTTAAAAGCATGTACCGCTCTGTTGGGAAGCAATAGGTTTTTCATTTTAGGGTGTAGATTTGATTTGTTCATAAAAAGACAGAATGGGAAAAAAATAACTGTCTTACTGAATTTTTCTGCATTTTATGTCTCTATTAGAGAGTTGACTGAAGAGAGATGTGAGGAAATGAGGGGAGGGAGATGGGGAACAATATGCAACAAAGGTCCAAACCACAAACACTGTGGTTCATGGTCAGCACCTTAAACAGCTAAGCCACCAGAGCTTCTACTATTTGTATTTTAATTATGTGACCAGCTGGAATCCATCCATCCTGACTGGAGTTGCCAATTTGTGGGCTGCAGTGTTCCTATGTTGTTGCTTGAATAAAAGCAGTTCAGTCAGAGACACATCACGGAATTGACCATGCACGTCTGATGGAGCAGATGCGCTTCGATTTCAATCAATCTAGCTGTCTTCACAAAGTGGCTCATTTTTTACCTGCACTATAGAAGCTACAACAGGTAGTTCCAACCAAGTAAATTCATCAGGAAAGAGGCATTCCCGAGTGTTTATATAGAGTCCAACATCACTGGGACATCTAAATATACCCATCACTCAGTGGTAACAGACTTTACACTGCAAAAATAAACATAGTTCCACAATAACATTTGTCATTAGAAGACCCAACAAAGGGAAGGCACGAGGCCTGAATACTCAACCAGCATCGGCTGATGTCACAGTGGTACTGTCTAAATAATCAAAGTAACTTTCAACTAAGGATGCAGGATCATATCAGCATGTTATCCGTACTGGCCGATGTTGTCTTTTGAATGAATAAAATCAGAATCGGCCAACATGCATTTTCTTATTTTGCACTATGAATGAATATAACATACACTCCTACATTCTATTTCAAGTCTCCATCTGCTGGTGGGCTGTCATAATGAGAGTATGCATGCATAATTTGATGTTAATTCCACTCCAGTAAAGACTTGATGGTCACTAAAATGAGATGGGGGGAGTGGATATATCGACATCGATTTTGGTTATCAGCCAAATAGATTGTTATCTATCAGCATATGAGATATCAGCAAAAACATTTTTATTTGTTTTATTTTCAACTTTTCCTCTGAGGTTTACTTGTAAATGTGGATAAAAGAGAGGGTTGAAGCTTTCGCTCCTGCTCTGCTATTGTGCTTCTCATGTTACACCTCCTGTGTAGACACTCTTCTGCAGAGAGAACTAATCCCCCTTAAAGGAACAGTTAACAAAGAGGTGTGGACTTGAGTCACATTGCTTGGACTTAAGTCAGATTTGAGTCACAAATTTGATGACTTCAGACTCGACTTGTCAAAGTCAAAAAAGACCTTTCCGCAAACCCAAAGATTAAAAAAAGAAGTGCGCCATGAATCAATTTAGTTACCTTCATTTCCTGCAGTGTTTCCCCATATATGTAGGCTACTTAGCAGAGGTGCTCCATCATGTGATTTGTGCCACTTCTATATGAATATCTCCCCAATTAATCCGGTATCTCTACTTTATGCAGTGAAAGTAGGCGGCAAGCAAGGATTATAAATAGAAAGCCCCCTGATAATGGTGCTCTGTTCGATCAGCCACAGATCCCTGTCTGACAGTATTTGTTTTAAATAGAATGAAGGCCAATCAGAAGAGCCGATCAGGTGACACAAAACATGCCTAAACAATTCTTTACTACAATAAATATTAAACTGTAGCTCAAACATTCATTGTTACATTCATGATAGTCTATAAAGACTCTGCATTCAGTGAATGTACTGTAGAGTCTGTAGGCAAATGCCGGAGATCTTGCCTCCGGAAGAAGAGCGGAAGAGCCCTGGTTTCCGGTTGTGGGCTGTTTGTAGTGGTATTGACCAATCAAGTTTGAGCCAGCTGCAGTGGTTGGCAGGTTAAAAGGTCCGCACAGTGAACTAATGAGGCGGAACATAATTGGCGTCACTACAAACTCTGAATCCATCACAATGGTTCAGTATATTTACTTATATATAAACGGAAGTCGGAAACGGAAATTCGCCTCCTCAAATGGGAATGCCAAAAAATCGGGGGTCTGCCCCCAGAAGCTGTATCACCGTCTGCCGGAAGTCAGACGCCAAGTACAGCCGATGGGTTCTGTGTGAATGCATTCATGATGCTAAGCTGATGCTCACCTGCCTGTCCTGTGTACAGACACGCCATCTTTCTCTATTCACTTGCAACACACACTGCACTGAACTTGTCCATGGAAGCTGTGAAACACTCCACTGTCCTGTCTTGGAGTGACTGTGAGGTTGCCAGGTAACCATGTAAAGATAGAAGGAGGTGACCGCCCCTGATCAAAGAACAATATGGCATAGCCTCATGTAAAAGCATAACTTTTCACGTTTAAATTTTATTTTCTGGTTTTTAGATAAAGCACAGTCACAGACACCAGTCAGGGTTTAGACACATCTGAGTCCACATTGTAGCAGATTATTTGAAATAGCAGTGTGGCTTGTGTAATGATGTTAAAATACTGGAGTTTTTAAGCTTGATACAGTACCTTGAAACAAGCTGATATTTGATACCATTGTCAGTACTACTTTGGGGAGAAATAGACATTGAGGTGATGTAGTGTAAAATTTGTATTAAAAGATGAATATAAATAGGCTATAACATCACAGCAAAGACTTTTCTTGGTCAGCAGCAGAAAACAGCAGAGTATCTAAATTATACATTAACAACAAGACAGTTTCAGTAAACATAGCTGGGACTGGCATATCAGTACAGTTGGAAATTGGTATAATAACTGTTTTAAATATTCAAAATCAATATAAATCAACACTGTAAACCCCAACACATTAATGACACAACATTTTAATCTAAAGTCTATACAAATGCCAAAATTGTCAAAATGATGTACTGTAATAAAAACGTTTTATTTACCTGACACTTATCCCTTGTGAGCTTAACTTCATTAAGCTTCATTTTGTTTTCCAGCAATTTTTGAGTTTTGAGTTAATTTGACCACAATACATAAAGCCGATTTTGCCTAATCAGCTTTTGCTGGGGCTAAATCGGTAGAGTTTCCCAGCATGCCATGAGACAATATGTTTAAGGCCATAAGACAAAAAAATGTATTTAAATGTGTTCTTAATCAATTAAATTACCCATTACACAGTGATTAACATTTATGTATTTCACAATGGTTCTAATGGGTTACAGTTAATGTTGTGGTAAAAAACATTTTTGCACTACAAGTCATATTCACAGTTCGCGACCTCTTTCCTGTGTGGATATTAGAGTGTCTGACATAAAGTAGTGCTGAGGTGAAATAAAGAGCACTTCCTGCTTCAGAAGTCATCCATTTGCCTTATTTTAGCATTTGAGAAACCTATTCTTACCACAATATATTTTTACAGTTCAAAGAAATTAAAAAGAAATTAGTTGTAAAATATCTAAACAATATTTATATGTTCATTTGACATCGAATTAAATGCTCAAACAATGTTAAGCTGACAGAAAATTCCTGTCAGACCTGATGTTAAGGTTGAGTGAGAAAAATTGGGGTTTACAGAGAATAGTTTTTATGCAACACTAGGCTCTAGCGATCTTTGACCACTTTGATCCACACTAAATTATCTTACCAGGTAAAGGATGGGTTGTGATAAAATGTGGTGCAGACATTCATCGTGAGAGAATTGATCATAAAAACCTACTGCTTGTGATAATTCTGTGTTTTCCTCTAGCACCACCTAGGGTTGCAATGATATGAGATTTTCATGGTAGAATAGCTGTCTCAGAAAATATTGCAGTTTCACTGGTTCACACAGTATTACAGAATTTATATTTTCAGTCAGAATGACGCTTAAAGGAATGAAAATGGAAGGGTTATTGTTGGTTGAACAAATGCTTTATCACTATCACTGATATTTGTTATTTGTTAATGAAAGTATGTGTAAAAATTCCCCCCTTAGAAAATAACTAAAATAAAGGGGAGATTCAACGTCTAATTGCATTTCTTTTTTAATATTGTAGATGAGCAAATGTATACGCTATGATAACGGATAACTCTGAGATCATTGTAAACCTTCAAACCAGTATATTTTTGCAACCCTAGTGCTACCAGCAGGTCAAAATTTTCACTTATCTAGTGATATATCTCAATATCTAAGAGGTGGACTGGAACAATATTTAGACCAGACATCCATGGTCTTTTTTCATTGAACACCTTCATGCCGTTTATGGTGTGTGAAAATGGTGTGTCTGAAAAAAACTGTTGGATGATGTGCCATGAAATTAGGTTAACACATTCATGTCAACCTCAGGACTGAAGTTGTAATAACTTTTTATCAGTTTAATGTTACAGAAAGGTTTTCAGTTTAAAACTGGATTTTAGTTTCAGTATGAGTCAACAAAAACACATTGTTAATGGTTATAACCTTGAAAGCTGCAAAGAAAAAAGGTTAGTTAGTTTGCACTTACTGCTGTTGATAAAATGGGTCTTTTTTTCTTTTAAAAGGTGAATTTCTATCAAGATTTAGTATTTTATTATTTTCAAGTGAACACATATAGCCCAAGTGTGTGAATAGTTTCTCAGCAGCAGCTGATGAAGTGGTTCACAATCTTTATCTGTTGCAACAGGGCCTTTAATGTTCAGAACAAAAAGCAGTGAAATCCATTCAGTGCATTAAAAATCTCCTCTGGAAACAGGGTTCAAAGCTGAGTTGTTAAGCCACGCAGTCAAAGACAAAGCAACCTTCAAAACAATCAGGAATCAGAACAGAACAGAGAGGAATGTTCACTTGAATTCATGGAAATAACCTGTGAAATCAAAGTCCTCTCTTGAACGCCAGCAGGAGAGAGCCAGGCAACACAAACACGGCAGTCACACACGAGGGAAGACAGAGGGAGATTAGAACGTCAGCACATTGCGTGGTGCTTTCAAATCCAGGATGCCTTTGACTGTCCTTGTGGCTTACATGATGTAAAAACACCACAGAGAGGTGTAAGAAACCTGGGGTGCCACTCGCCACTTTTACAACATTGATTTTGCTTTTGACAGGACGGTCGCGAAAGCACACACACACACACACCTGGGTGAAACCTGAAGCTGTGAATGGTGCTGTGGTGCCAGCAGCAACGGCAGAACGTGACATGGATGAGACAAACGGGAGAGGAGGATGAAAAGTTGAAGTTGGGCAAACTGAAAAAGAGACAGGATGAGGAAGGGACACTGGGTTGTGGGCTGATAACAAGGGGGAGGGACGCGGGACATGGTACTGATTTGAATCCATCCTTCTTAGCCGCACTATCATCCACAAAGGGATGGCTAATACCCCTTGTCAAACGTTCCCTTTCATGCTGAGATTTGAGGAGCGTGACCCGGTTTACAGTGCAGTCGACTGTGTGTGTGAAAGCATGTGTGTACATTTGAATGTGTTAGACCATGAAGCAAGTGTGTTGAAATATTTTTGTGTTAAGTGAGTGCTTGCTATGTGTATTGTCTCACAACATTGTGTCTATTTTCTCTATGATTTGTACCAAATTATAGTGGTTTCCAAAACTGAACAAAATAGAAAAGTTCTGCAAAATGTTGAGAAAAAAAACAACCTTGAAATTTGTTAAAGAAGTATTTTTCTGCTGGAAAGATGATCATAAAACGTAATAAAGTTCTTGGTGTAGTAGAAAAATGCAAATACTTTTGAAATTGGTGCTACATGACCAGAGAAACCAGAGAAACGGGGTAGAAAACCTACAGCTACAAGAATGCACTGCGACGCACTGAACCAAAAACCACTCCTGCTAATGGGTGACATAATTTGGCCCGGCTGTTTTGATACAGGAAACGGCAGCCAGCTGGTCACAAACAATCTACAATTATAGTTACACAGTGATCTAAAATATGTTTATGAAAACATATGAGGCGAGAAATAGGCGACTCAGTGAAATAATCTTGATTGACATTTGATCAGCACTTAGTTTTACTGTACCATTTGATCCCAGTTTTTTCAGCCTCCATTTTTACAATATAGGCAACAGTAAAGCGCCCACTGTTCACAAATTCTTGCTATTACAGCCAAACAGTACACTAAAATATGTTTCTCAAGATATGTTAGGTGAGAAATAGGCAATACAGTAACAGAATCTCGGTGTATATATGATCAGCACTGTTTAGTTGACCTGAGTTTGACCAGATTTTGAGACAGAGACTTTTTATTTTATTTTTAACTATTTAAAATTCCAGTGTGTAGGATACTGGCCAAAATTGATTATTGTTTTTTAAGTATGTTTTCTTTATTTATATATTACATTATGTTACCATGGCCAAAATTAATTAATATATTTCCTTACCTCTGCTCTCGGTCACTGTCTCAACAGGTAATTGAGTCCAGACAAGGGAAAAGTAAGGAGGATGTACTCCAGAAAGGTGTCCGGCTGGCAACTTGTATCTTTCCGCTGCAAGACGACAGGGATGGAGGAATTCCTGTAACTGGTCTCAAATTTGTTTGAAGTTAGACCTGCATTATCTAAGTCATTTCAAAATCTGCAACTTTGTGAACATTTTTATCACTTGTGCAAGTAGCTTTTCAATGTCTTCAACAGCCTGGACGTCCTCGGTGTCCTCCTCCTTCTCCTCATGGCGAGGCTTTTTGGCTGGCTGAGTCAGCAAAGAGTTGCCTGCTGCTGTCACTGGTGCCACCCTAGTGGGGGTTAAATGGCAGGATGTACTTGGACAGTAGCAGGAGCTCCTGCATCCATGCCATGTTGAGGGGCAGGTCCTTCAGGAGATCCTCCAGTGCTGTGTAACACACATAGTTGTTGTTCTTCAGGATGGCAATGGAGGACAGAAAGACAAGGACCTTGAGTTTTCCGATGGAGTCGAGGGTGGCAGGGAGCCGAGTCATGCACTTTTCCAGCCATAGCATGCCCTGCTCCCTGTACCTCTCCAACTTCCGTGAATAGCAAAGTCCTCATCTTTCCATCTCCTGAAGGACATGCCCCTGCACTACAGCCACCCTGGTTGCCAGCAGGGTCCCATGGTCCTTATCATATAGTTCAATAGGGGACTTGTGGTCCCAGCTGGCACGTGGCTTTTTACGTTGCCACAGGTGGAGATGGGGGAACCATCGCAGCTTCAGTTCCTGTAGGCCCAGCTGAAGGCTGTGCAATGGGTCCTTTCCCAAGCAGATAACAATCTCCTTTGCCTTGTCAAAAGTTCCTGGAATGGTAACGACTGGTTCTACGTAACCATTTCCAGGAACTTTTCTGTCTGGTGTGCCCCGACCACCTTAAAAGGTAAAGGGTATTGCACTGCCTTCAGTGAGGCTACAGAATGTCCTCCGCCCTCTCCCTGGACACATCCCACCATCAGCACCATCCATAGTTGCTGGGCAACAACGGAATCCACTGCCCCCAAGGATTCACATAATGCAAAGATCCGCTGGATGCGGAAATGATTGTCCTTGGTCCAGTTTAAAAGAGGAGGGCAGCAGACTTCCAACGTGACAGTGTTCCAGAGTCCCAGGAACCCCCAGCGTCTTGGTGATCCTTTTGGCACGGGTTGCGGATGTTCCCAGGACAATGGTAAGCTGGTGGTCATGGGGGAGCAGGGGGTGCCCATAGATGAGCTCTTCCAGAGCAATCTCAGTTTGGTAGGCTCTCCAGGACTGCTCAAAACTGCCCGACCTTGGCTGGTGTCAAAGGTGGTCCTGAGGACACTGTTCTGGTAAGTCAGTGCCTCTTAGACAAGGCAGTGTCCGGTCCTGAAGAGCTGAACTTGCTCTAGATGGCAGGACAGGCGCTTTAGCATCTTGTGTTCCAAGTCCACCATGTGTTCCATGTATTCCAGGGCCCTGGCTTACATGGCCTTGTTGAGCTCATGGTGGAGGAGGCCACAGGTTGCAATCACGATGATGTCTGCGTGTCTGTGTACTCCTGCGCAAAGTGCAAGGTGCCATGGTGCTTCTCCCCAGCACATCCAACAGTTGCCTAGTCACATCCAGTGTCCTGCCATCTAGATTGCTCTGGAAATTAGAGCACTCACTGACACTGAGCGTGGAGTAGAGCGTCCCCCTGTCCCCAACCACCTTCTCCAGGCCTGTCCTGGACTACATCACTTGCAGCCTGGTGTCTGTAGGTACAAGAGTACTGGCAACATGGACAGAGCAGCAAGTGATGTTGTCTACATCCACCAGAGCCCCCAAATCCACTTCGTCAGGGCACTTTTGTCCAAACATGGACAGCAAGAGCCTGACAAAGGGATGGTCGTCGACAGCCTGGATTGCCCTGTCCAGAAGTCGTAGCACAAACGTCTCGTCTTGTGATAGGACATTGAACCTGGACCAGTTCGCCAGGCTGTTCTTCCATACCAAATCCCTTGCCATGTTCTTGCTGTCCAAGTCATGCAGAGCCCTGACAATCGCTGACTGGATCTTCAGCAGTAAGCATAGGGGCAATGCTGGATGTGAAGGTGGCGTGGTTAACCGCCTTAAGGTCCCTGGGCACGACTGTGATGTTCACAAAATACCCCCCTGCTGTGTGTGCGAGACAGCATCCGTGGCTATGTTTTAACACATGTCACTTTTCTCGTGAAGTGGTTTGTCATAAAGTCATTGGACCAAGACAATTTATAATAGTATAACAGTTAAGAATAATTGGTAAGTATAACTCTTTTACAGGTCTAACAGGTAAGTATAATATTTTTCCATTGCCTCAGAATGAGCCGTTTCTTCCTACAAAGGTATCGTCGTTCATGGAATCTGCCATGTTGCCCCACCATGTTTCTACAGTAGTCAAGAACAGGCAGACCAAACACTGGCCTGTGATAGGGGCATTTGTGTTTTCACAACAGCTACCATAGTTAGCAGCTCCGTGATGAGCAACACTGAGAACACACTAATTTTATATAATGTGAATCTGGAACCAGTAAGAACACTGAATAAAGCAATCACCTGGTGTGTTTGTTCTGGAAAGGAAGAGACCTCTGCAGAAAACTTGACTCCCTGTAAAAGAAAGAAAAGAAAGGAAGAAATTCTAACTAGTAGTTTCAGCTGGTTGCAATCTGCAGTCCTCACCACTAGATACCACTAAACCACCTGTAACCCTCTTTTCTTGACTTTTAGCGTTCCCCAGTTCTTCCAGGCTGTGGGTAATAAAGCGGGCTACAATATATCATTGTTTCTCTCTCTTTTAATTATCACCAACACGGTAGACAGTAACAGCTTCAACTTCAGAGTACAACAACTTCTCTCTCTTACTCGTTCAGCACGAGGCACTCACCGTGCGTCACTAATACCTGTCCCCACAAAACAAGGGCAGGTAGGAACCAATTCACTCATACAAGGGAATACAATAACTACTTAAAAAAGAAGTGCACATGGACATATAAATGAAACAATATACTAAGTACTATAAATGACAATAAAATAATAATTAACAAGTAACTCAATGTTGCCGTAAAAATACTATTACTTAAATATATTAATAATATATGTACTGTACTGCTTAATAAAAAAAAGACACAAAATGACACAATAACTTAAGTAATAAAAATAACCTAAAAATATAATGTGCAGTAATTACAGTTACACACCTTTAAAATATTCACTGCAAAAAGCTATTTATTTTCATTTCTCAATACCAAATTCAGTAATTTTGTCTTCTAGACCCCCCAAATCAAAGGCAAACATGAATTCATCTTGCTTCTTCTGTCACTCCAGTGCTTCTGCTACCACTATTGAAGCCTCGCTAAGATAACGTCGAGAAAGCAGTTTAAAAGGCCATTGTCTTGGCCATCAGTGAAGGTGTACACTTCACATCAGCTTCACATCAAATTAATCACCAAATAGTCTCCATTTTAATATCTTTATGATACAGCCCACAGCGGCCACACTCCTGTCAGACAGGTCCTTTGTTTCTTATTAGTTTGGTTTTGTTTTCAACTTGTTCTGTACTTAATAGAACAGATAGAATAGATACATATATTTTATCCAGGTTTATTCATTTCTTTCTTCACCTGATATTTTCGCCCCAGCAGTCCAAAAATATTCGAGCCAAAGTGCCAGCTATTTGATCTGTCTGTGCCCTGATCTGGCCTCTTTGCAAGAGTGCATTGTTTAATTCCACACCAAGCTCCATCCCTCCACTCAGCTCACTCAACTTACATCAGAGGCAGACAGGAGGTGAGAGAACAGATGCATTCACCCGCTCACAATTCTCACTGCCCTCTCTTTGGAATTGGATTCAGCAGGAGACCAAGCATTACTGGTAGCATGTTTTGTTTTTAATTTAGTACAATTCAAAAGCAGCATGGTAAGCTGCTCGTAAAGCAGTGTATTCCTGTTGGTAATAACCACAATGAAGTCATCAAATTAAAAGAAATAAAAAAAAGTCTGACAGGTCAATAACACAAGCAGTCAGATGAGTCAAGAAAATTAGAAATCACACTACCAGATTATTCAAACTCAACTCATGCACTTCTGCTATGGGGTGGGGGTGGAGTGGCCTCTAACATCACATGCCAATTACACACACAACATTTTTCCATTTTATAAGTCATTAACTGGCTGTCGTAGAGAGACATCATTGTACTGGTGACAAGTGCATGAACAGGTGGGTGCATGCCTGTATGAGGTTGCAGCTACTGCTAATTTGCACTTTTTATATTAGAAAAGGGTCAGACTACTAGGGTGACATCAGCTAAATTGAGCCACTTTTTGGTAAATTGCTTAGGAAACAGGAAAAGCGATGTATGACATTTGATTTGTGTTTTTATAGTTAATATGGACTGTTTTTTTAATATTTTTGTGTTGAATTAATGCAATAAAATAGAATTGTTCAAGTCCTACAGCTTTTGAAACATCAGCTGTACCACATTTTTACCACATTCGTTTATACGCTGAACTCTCTGTGTGTGTGTGTGTGTGTGTGTGTGTGTGTGTGTGTGTGTGTGTGTGTATGTATGTGTGTGTGAGAGGGAGAGAGAGAGTGCGTGCATGCAAGGGCCTGGGTGCAATGTGTGACTGTGTGTGTGTGGTGTGTGAGGGGCTTCTTCATTGGTCTGCAGGGGGACAGATTTTTACAGGCAGTCTTTACAGAAGAAGCCATAATCGAGCCTTGCAGGTCCCACAGCTCATCCACTCCTCAGTGGCCTTAGATAGATGGGAGGACAGACAGACATCAATGTTAACAATCCTCAGTAAGTAAACTCTTCAGTGCAGCTCAATACAAAGCATTCAAGACGATATACAACAATACAGTCGTAGGCATATTCAACAGTCATGGTCAGATTCCAATACACAAACTTGCTCATGTAGGCCTACATTGGTTGCACCCCAGAGACTCAAGGAAAAGGTAACATCAGTGAAACAATAGGCCTTCCTTTGGGTCACTGTGGTCACCATAGAGGACCTGACATGCTCTGCAGTGTATGTCCTCTTCCTTCTTCTTTCCTTGTCCCTTTTTGTTGCTTTGTCTTCTTTTTCTTTGTTTTTAGGTTTAGTGGCTTTTTTGGAAATGTATTCCAGGTGTTCCTAGTGACTGGGCTCTGCTTGGGGGTGCCGGCAGTGACTGGTCTCTGCTGGTCAGGGCCAGAAGTGACTGGTCTCTGCTGGTCAGGGCCAGAAGTGACTGGGCTCTGCTGGGCGGGGCCGGCAGTGACTGGGCTCTGCTGGGTGGGGCCGGAAGTGACTGGGCTCTGCCGATCAGGGCCGGAAGTGACTGGGCTCTGCCGATCAGGGCCCAAAGTGAGTGGGCTCTGCCTGGGGGTGCCGGCAGTGACTGGTCTCTGCTGGTCGGGGCCAGAAGTGACTGGGCTCTGCTGGTAGGGGCCGGAAGTGACTGCGCTCTGCTAGGTGGGGCCGACAGTGATTGGGCTCTGCTGGGTGGGGTTGGCAGGGATGGGAGAGTTGCTGGCAGGGGTCTTTCTGTAGTTCTGCTTGGTGCAAAAGCACTCTCTGGAAGGATGTTTTTGTTGAGAGTGTACATCCCTGTCCCTCTAAACTATGCCTGGGCATTCTCCACAGTTGCAGCCTTCTTCCATAAAAAACAGAAAAAACTCTGTCTTTGGCAGCTTCTGCCCTGCCATCAACCTCGTCCACTTCCTGCCCTCCTGGTCCCAATGGTGCTTGAGACTCCTGAACAGGGACTTGTCTGCTCGCTGCAGAGTGTGAGTCGTGTGGGGAGGGTAGCACAGAATATAGATGTTGTTTTTTTTTCATCAAGTTGATGAATTCCAAGTTGTAAACGTGGCTACTGTGTCCATCCAGTAAAAGGATGTGGGGCCTATCATCATCCTTTGGTAAAGACTGGACAAACAACTGACCCCACTCCACAAAGAGGTAAGCATTTATCCAGTCATTTTCGCTAACCCTGATAGCGATTTTCTCAGGGCACTGCTGACCATAGTGTGACTGTAGGTTCCTTCTGCATTAAAGGCTGCCAGGCAGGTAGCTGTTTCCCCCTTCTCTCCTGAGCAGACCTCAACACATGGCTGGCCAACCTTTCCAACCACTTTGCTTGATGAAAACTGGTCTTGGAGACCAGACTCATCACAGTTCCAGAGGTGAGATGGAATGTCCTCAAGGCTGAGCGTACAGAGCAAGTTCTCATACTCCTGGAACCACTGGCTGACCACTTGCTCATTGAGGCCTGTGGCCCTTGCAGCTGACAGGACTTCAGGCTTCCGCATCCCAAGTGTTGCGCTTTAAGAATTTTCAGAGCCAGTAGTACCCTGCACAGCAAGCCCTTGATCTGGTTCCGTGATGCATACTGGAAGGCCAGCTGCTGGACATCTCGCTTGGTGAGAGGGAACCCCCTCTCAGCCATGATCTTTAATAGTGCCGCCAGTTCTTTCTCTGCTGCCTCAGGGAGGTACTGTTTCCTCCCTGAAACATGGTCAGTGCCAGCGATCTTGCCATTCACCCACCTTTGCAGTGTGGCTCGCGGAAGATTCCATGCCATCGAGAGGAAGTGCACACTTATTTTTACTCCTCTCACAAGTGCCTCCTTGTAGTCCTCCATTGCTCCTCGCATTCTCTCCTCTAACCACTGATTGTATTTTCCACTTCCCTTGTGGAAATCCTTTTTCCCTCTGTCTTCTTTTCTCCTCCTCTCCTCTCCTCTCTCTTGTTTTTTCTTACTGTTGTCTCCTCTGTTTCTTTTTCCCTCTCTCCTCTTGTCTCTCTTCATGTCTCCTCCTATTCTTTTTTCTCTCTCTTCCTTCCTCCTCCTCTCCACTCCTCTAAGCTTCTTTCTTCCCCTGGTCTCTCCTCTCTGTTCATTCTTGTTTGCCATATTGCAGACCTAATCATAGTTTCATGTTATTTGACATATTCCATCATCACTTTTAGCTTACATTCTTTTCTCATTCATCATTTCATCTTTACTTATTGTGTGTGTGTGCGCGTGTGTGTGTGTGTGTGCGCACATGTGCGTGCATGTCTGTGTGTGTCCATGAGTGTCCATATACCTGCACTCTTATATGTGTGTAACTATAGTGTGCATACATGCATATGTGTGTAGCTATTGAGGGCTAGCTCATGATGCACCCTGAACCAAAACTAACACACACATACGTACTTAGGCCACCTTTGAGGTTGGATGACAGGACACCTCATTTTTGAGAACACCCAAAATTGGAGTGTTCTGTAATGGTATAGAGAGAAGCTGCCACTACTTTCAGAGGATGAAGGATGCCCTCATTACCAAAATCACTTGATGTTTTTGATTAAAGCTTGTTTTTTCCAGTATAATTTTTTACCTGTAATTTGGGGACAATCTTATTTAAGCAACCTTAGGGGACTTGGACTGTACATAAATTCTGACAGAAGTCATCTTTTGGGTCTTGTTTCTTGCAAGCCAGAGATTCCACACCTTGAGATTTGTCTCCCATTTAAGGGAGTCATTTACAGTGAGGGGTGGAGATTCCTGACATTATGTCAATACTAACTGAATCAATACAAAAAACATGTGAAGACAGTTGAATCTATGACAAGTAAATGTTACATCCAATGAGAAGGGGACCCACACGCAGGTACAAAACACGGGAAATAAAGTTTGAAAAGAATGACGTTTGTTGCAGCCTCACTGATCTTTTATTAACCAAAAGATCAATTATTACAAAATAAATTGGACACAGAATGAGACAGAGACTCTCCAGCTCTGAAACTTAAATCAGCGTCTCACATCTGCTGCAGCAGAAGCAGCTAATACCTGACCACATAGACCTTGTGACAATGAGGCTGAGAACTGAATACTGCACTTCCAGAACTATTGTTCCCTTTAAAAACAGTTAAGTTGAAACATTTTGAACATTTGTGATGTAATCACTTCAGTAAACTGTCTGTTTAACAACTTTTAAACATTTCTTAATTACCTTCAGGTCTTTTTTTCAGTTTAATCAGTTTTACACAATGAACAAGGCAGATAGAAAAGATGGAAAAGTATTTTCTTACGTGCTCGTCTGTCTCTTTAGGGCAGTGATTCTGTTTCTTACACACTTTTTTACATCCATCCATGTTCGATCCTTTAGTGCCAGTGTTTCATTTTGTAGACAAACCATGCAGTCACGTTTTGGAGGAACAGTGAAACACCTGATGAACTTCTCCTTATCTTCTCCTGCTTCTCATTTGCGCCTGCGCAAAAAATAAATGCAGCTTTATATATTAAATCTGTACTAATAAAACATGCAGACAAATCCATCATCATTAACCTGTTAAAACCCAGTAAAGTACCCCAGCATTTCTGTGACAACAGTGTTGGGAATGTCACTTTAAAAAAGTAATTAGTTATAGTTACTAGTTACTTTCCCCAAAAAGTAACTGAGTTAGTAACTGAGTTACTGCACTATAAAAGTAATTAAAGAAAGAAAGAAAGAAAGAAAGAAAGAAAGACAGAAAGAAAGAAAGATAAGCTCTTACAGAAGTCATATTGAGATATATGAAGTTAATAGTTATATTAGAAGTTACTTAAAGTTATATAAAGATATAAAAACTGACGTGCTGTGACATAAGAAAACCTGGAAAGACCTGTATGATACTCACATTCTCCAGCTGTGCTAGCTGTTGATCAAGAAGCGCATGCTGATGCAAAAGGAGGGTCCGCTGTCTTTCAGCAGCATTGCGTTCTTCCTCTGAGGCCATGTAGCGTTCAGAGCATTTGTCATGGTGCTGTTTCAATTTAGCAATGCTGGACTGAAATGACTGAAATGAAGACTTAAGGACAAGGGTCACTTACAGAAATTGTCATCACATTTCAAGAAGCAGTTGATACCTAATTATGGTAACCTACTTTAACATTACACTAGCACAGTGCAAAATCAGTTGAACTCTGGTCATCTTTGTTGTTGCAACGTGATCAGTGGTTCCACATGTTGCACAGGAACCAGCAACTGATGGCTGCTGTTGAAGTTATCATCCACTGATGGTGTGGCCACAGGAGGAGTAGAAATCTGCAGTTCAGTAAAGGGATAGAATTAACACACACTCCTACCACAAACCAGCATAGATATATAAATGATTAAAGCCCGACTGATCAGTTTTGTGATGTAGAGTGCTGGGTGTCTAGTGAATAAAGGGTAGTGTAAGATTAATGCACACTTTAAGGTCCACACATCAGAAGAAGGATGATGCATTATAATCTGAACACTGGTTTGTGTTCAAACATTAATGTTGGCTGACATGTTCCTCTAAAGTTAATCCTGCTGAGACACCAATACATAAGCCTATCCATACAACTGGGGACACTCAACACACACACATACTATTTGAGCCAAACTGGGGACACCTGGGTATTTGGACCCCTTCATCACCAATACATAAGCCTATCCATACATCTGGGGACACTCAACATACATACTACCTAAACCAAACTGGGGACGTAATGTGTTTGGACCCTGTTGCCATCAATTTATATAAGCCTATAATAACACGTCAACACAGACAGTGGCCCTTTTACACTGCCAGATTTTCTGTGAATGTTGGGCTGTTTTGCCAGCCAGCTGCGAGCATTTATAAAAACAGAGGTGGAAAGACGAGTTGATCCGAGGTGCCCAATTTTCCACCTCAGAGGGTAGTCATATAGGTGGAACCCTTTGAGTTTAAATAGACCAAGGCGGCCCTCCCCGACGGAGGGAGCTGTTGATATTACAACATTGTTATTAATGTTTTTTACTGTCCTAGAGTTAAAGTTTTCAAAGTCTGACAGTGTTATTGATTTTGCGTTACAGATGCTATCAAATGCTGGGAGAAGTCCTCAACCGTCGCAGATTATTTAAAGTTTGCACCAGGAAGGTCGGGGGGGGGGGGGGGGTATAACAAAAGAAACCCGGCTAACAAGGTGGCATGTGATGCCCCTTGAATGTCATCGCTCCCCTCCCCATAACACTGGAGCCAAATGATTATTAAGTTAATAAAGTGAGTAGTTTTAATTGAATTTGTAAAGTGTTGTTTATTTGTTCATCTGTGTTTTCAAATTGTTCAAGATTGTTTTTGTTCAGTTGTAAACAGTAAATAGTGATGATATGATGGTCTTTGCAAAATGCAAAATTTGATTTGGCACTTTTCTCTCGCTCTGGATGTTTAAATATGATGCGATGACGGCTTTTCAGTGACATTCAGGAATGGGCCAGATCACAGCTGAATAGGGGGACATTTGAACGTCATTTCCAGGACATGGGCACCAAGACGTCCTCTCAACGACATAAATTGGACGGTTATGTGGTTGGTTAGGGTCATTAAAAAGCCATCGAGGTGACGTCTTGGTGAGAACCTCATGGTAATGACGTCTAAAGCATTGCCTATTTGGCCGTGATTTAGACTAGTTGGGAATGTCATTGAATGACGTCAACATAACGTTAACCAGACGTCATTTTGCTTGCTGGGTGCAGTTTGTTAGGAGCTCAATTGTAAGAGAGCTATAATAGATAGCGTCTGTGTTTGAAATGACACACTAGTATACTGCCGACTACATACTCAGTTTGTATGTACTGCATACTGCCTACACAATGAACATTTAAGTATGGAAATACCAACTGACTGTTCACACTGAAATATATTCAAGCAAGATGGTCATATGACTGCATCACATGCCTGATGGCTGGTCTGACACAAACCCACACCGTGCTCATAAAGTGTCAGGTACAAACCTTGTCAACTGTAAAACTAGGAGTGAAAGCTATCTAGTCTTTGGTTAAACACAGGCCACTTTATGAACAGAGTAATTACTGAAGCACCCTAACCCTTATTAAAGCTGTACAATAAAAATACTAACTGGACTGTCTGGAGTAAAAAGTTTCCCTCTGTGCTTTAATACAAAATCTCCTTTGCTGAAAGGTATTGAAGCAAAAATGCCTCACCCTTTAAGAGAAAATTAAAGACAAGTGTGTTAATGACGTGTATGTATCAACCAAACCAGTGGTCCATCTTTTACACTGAAGCCCATTTTTAAGTAAAACTAATGCATGTATGAAAAGAATACAAGGCAGGTAACAACTGACCTTTGTAAGAGTTCACATATACCTCTCTAAGACCCGCTTTGTCTGTTATAAGTCTTATGTGCTTTTCCGCATCATGTTGTGGTTTGATCCGCAGCCTCCTTCTGGAAGGATCCTTTGAACTGCAGCCGCCATCAGCCATTGTTTAATCTGTTTAGATAATAATAGTTTTATGTATCATGTCTTTATTTGCCACCCAATTAAAGTGATATTCCAACAGTTTATAACAGAATTATATCTACTTTTTTAATGGGCTACATCAAACTCAGAATCACAAACGAACAAACTGTAAAACTATTCGACTTCACATGGGAAACCTAGGGCACATATGTGTCAAGGTTCATTCAGACTAGGACAAGTCTCATTCAAGGACTTTTTTGAGCACTCATTTTTTATTTTCAAGATATTTTTTTGGAGTATATTCCTTTTCTACTAGATTCAAAGCTTGCTCTTTTGAACCTGATAATGTAACTGACTTCAAGATTCACTCAAGTAACACAAAATATTTCAACTAATACATTCAGTTCATTAAAGAAGAGGTTTTTTTGTAGCTTATCAGCTACCCAGCAGTTTAAAATACAATTAAAGTTAAATTTATCTCTGGCTTTACCAGCTGTCACACTAAAGCACTGCATCATTTAGGCTATTTAATGTAATGGTACCAGACTTTATGGTATGGTAAAAGCATGTTATTTTGACATTTTAATATACCTGTCAAGATTTTGAATGCAGGATTTGTACTTTAAAAACTGCCTTCACAATGTGTAGTATTATTCTTAAATAATGTATCTGAATCATTGTTCCATTATCATTATCTCATCAAAAATAACCCGCCTGTCAACTGTACAAACAGGAGGTTTTAGTCATTTTTTCCAAAGGAAGATATTTCCCTTCATCTATAACTGAAACTTTTTTAAACATTTAATCCTTCCTTTTCCTTTCCCTCTGCTATACGGTTGATAAAAATGCCTGCATCTTCTTTCACTGCCTTTGAAATTCATGCAGCTCTGCCCTCACCTCAGTACTGAATAGGATGCTACACATTTTATCAAGTTTAACTAACTTTAGCTAGCAAGGCCGGGGGCTAAACCACCCAAATTAAGGATAATTCATGTCTTTAGCCGGTAAAAAACCCCACATGTATAACTCGCTAAATTTTATGTGAATATGTTCGACAACATTCGACATGCTCGACGGTCACACACAGTTACCTGTCATTGTCGTGTCTAACTTCACCACGTGTATTCACGGTAAGGCTGCAATACTGAACGGGCCTGCCTCAACTTTTGGATCCAACATTAACCAACTGGGGGTCGCGTGCACCCGACAGGTGCTGAGGTGGCGTCCACTGTTAGTATCGATACTTTTGGAAATTAGTATTGTATCTGGACACAGCGTTTGACAATCGATACTTTTCAGAGTATCAATACTTTTGACAATCCTAGCCCCTAGTGGAAGTGTGTGGAACTACATCATACACGTCCCCGAACTGGCCATGAATTTTCTGATGAAAGTGTATCTCCTCTCCTTGTTAAATGTAACAAAGCTGTTGCTTTAAGGTTGTAAGCAAAATCCAATCCAATATATACTATACAGTATATTTGTATAGTTAACTTGTGATTTTTTATGTCTTCAAACTCTTAAAAAACGTTTGCTAGTGGACTACCTTTATTCATTAGGAAGTTCACCACAAACAACAAAGTTAGCATATATGCTAACTCAGCTAACATTATATATAATTAGTTTTTTCTTTGTTACCTTTTGAATTTAATATGAATTATGGAACCGTTTTTGTCAACGTTTGTTTCCCCCGTTTTGTACAATAAATTATTGTTTAAAGTTTCAACAAGTTTCTTTTGGAGTGTGTGACACAAGTGTGTTTTGAAAACGACAGCGGACTGTCACCTGCTCAACGCATCAGTACCTTCGGATGCCATGACAGTAATAGATTATAGATTAGTAGATTATAATAATAATGTCAAAGTATCATTTACAGACCGATTTAACAGACGATCACTGCTGCCCAACCCACAGATCCATTTGCGGGTCCTGGAGGTTACAGGTTGATCCGTGCATCACTACTCCGCTCAGTCTATAAAGGCTGTACACAACAGTAGACATTATATTCCATTCAGGCCGGCAGAACCAGCAGAGCATCGGCTCTACAGTGCACGGCACTGCTGATTAACCATTTTATTGCAGCACAGAGTGTCTGACAGCAACCAATTACTTGCAGAGGCTTCCTACAACTTGTTTCAACGGTTCTGATTTAATCAGAAGACAAATTAAACAGGATGACTAGCCAATGTGAAAATCAAAAGAAAGCACTGAATAATGTACTGAAGGAGACTGTTGTGCCATCATATTTTTTGTGGTTTGAGACCAAAGATCCGGTTGCCGCTGTGCAAACTCACAAAATGTTAAAAAATGGAATTCGGGACAGCCCTAGACAACCTGGGTTCACACTGGATGCGGAAGTGCCCTAATTTGTCAATTGTCATGCAGCTGCTCATCAGCAGCCGTCTGGCCATTCACGCCATTTCTCTACAGTGATCAAGCGAGCAAGCAATTCTGCTCCCTGCTCTGTTTAAATCACATGGGTAGCACTTTATTGCACTTTAATGGAGTTTGAAGTTACAGTGGGTTTGTATAGGAAGGGGGATGTCTGATTAAATAAATAGAATCAAGCAACTTAAAAACTGACAATTTTGAAATTGTATGTAAAGTTTTGACACATTTTGTATTATTTTGTAAAGACTTGATAAAACATTTAATTTGTATTTGGCACTGTTTCACTTTATACAGCCATGTTTACATTTTGTATTGTAAGATTGCAGATTTTATTTATTTTTACGTTCATACAAGTATATAAATATTTTGTTATTTGGATTTACATTTATAAGATTGCAGAGTATTTAGTTTTTTCATGCCGTGTAAGAAGTATTGTTTTATTAAACTGCAATGTTCTGTGTCAGCCCTTGTTCAAATAAATAATGTTATTTTCTACATTACTGCTTCTGTCTCATTTATAAATGCTTTATAAGGCATAGATAGTCCTCACTTTAGATGGGCTCACGGAAAATACTTAACTAATGAGTAGTAACTGCCTTAATAAATCATTAATTGAGTATGAATAAGTGTTTCTAAAACATGTATAAGCACACCCACTAACCATGAACAAATGTGCGTATAAATGTACATATAAATGGTTTGTATATGGTCTATCCTTAGACCTTCCACATGATATTAAGGACCATTAACGACTCATAACTAGCTCGTTTGTAATTGATGTGGCACTTTATTTATAAATGGGAAATCTATCGTTTACAAAGTATGAGCATACAAGTATTAATCACTTAAGGATTAGGTTATTGAGGTACAATAAAACGTTCATAACTGTGTTTACTAATGCTTAGTAATGTATCATCAATGCTATACAAATCATGAATTCATGATGAATTAAGAATTTACTAACGCTTAAGTAATCATTAATAGTATATAGTTCAAACATTTATAACTGTGTTTACTAATAGTTAGTAATGTATGAATAATGCTTTACAAATGATAATTTCATGATGAATTAAGAATTCTAGTTATGCTTTACTACTGCTTAATAAGGTCTATTTTCAACATTTATAACTGTGTTTACTAATGATTATTAACATATGAATAACGCTTTACAAATAATGAGTTCATGATGAATAAAACATTTACTAATGCTTAACTAATGCTTTATAGTGTATAGTTATTATAAAGTGCTACCATCACATGTAGAGCTCTTTCTCTCTGCTTGTGTGTGTGTGTGTGTGTGTGTGTGTGTGTGTGTGTGTGTGTGTGTTGTGTGTGTGTGTGTGATTGTGTGTGGCTCAGGGGCTCAGCTCATCTCTCTTGCTCTGTGTTTGAACACAACTTACAAATGTGTGGAAGCTTGGGATGCATATTCTATCATTTATCATAGTCAGATAATTTCTATCATATTTCATATACACTTTACAGTTTACAATATACTGTATTATCAGTGTGTTTTCTTGCCAGATTTTCTCGCAGAAAAAATAGACCAAATGTCAAAACTATTGCTGTATCGTGAGCCAGCCAGGGTGCTCGGCGCCACGCTGCGTCCAGTGTTAACAGCCAGGGGTGTAGCCATCTATTCAGAAGTGAGGGGGACAAATTGTTCTATTGAGTGATTTATCATCCTCTCGCATTCAATTGCACCTCTCCTTAGCGGCTAAAGAACCACATAACCACCAATCTGGAAATCCATCGGTAAAAAAAACAAACAAACCTTTTTACCTTTACCTCTGGAGGCACAGCCCGGAGTTTTTTGACGGAAGTGCAGGGGCCTGGGCGATCGATCACGCCCTTCACTTCCGGCGGTGCCCCCAGGGAATCGCCGTGTTGTTTACAAATACTTTGGGTAGAAAACCAGCAGAGTTGACCTATTTATCACATTTTTCACGTCACTATATCACCGTGTAGACTATTCTGATGTGCGTTAAGTCTATACACACAATGATTGAACAAACGTTACTATTTCTGTGTGCACGTTTTGTAATGCATAACGTGGTTATTGTAGATTAGCTGGGCTAACCGTTAGCTGTTAATGTTAGCGGTTAGCGGTGTCTGCAATAACCATAGACTGTATAAATATAATTTAATAACTCAATAAACGGTCCATGAATAAAATATTTTTTCCAGTGGATATCTTAGTTACAACATGATTGAGCTAGCAAAGCAATTTTGTGTTGCTATGTTTGGCATCTATTCAGTTATGGGAAATCACGATGTCTAGAAAGCATCAGTGGCTGCAGCTGACAGGGACAGTTAGCCAAGCTGACATCAGGACGTCATCTGTTAAAAGCCACCCATTGTCGGATATGACATGAAACTACTCCACTTAGCTCAATCATGTTGTAACTAAGACATCCGCTGGAAAAAAATGTTGACGAGACAGCGTTTTGGGTATCTTAAACGTCATCTTGTTGGGTTGACATCTAAACCAATCAGCTGTTAGATCAGGTGAGAGCCAGGCGATGCAGTCGGTGGAGAGCAACTGCAGCGCCTGGCTCTAAAAACTGCGGCCACCTCGCTCTCGCAGTTTTATCGCTGTCCACTTTTGTAATACGTCAGAAAGAGTTGGGATGAGGTTGGACACAAAACTAACCAGCATGCATTGTGCGCCGATCACTGGTGATCGAATCTGTGCAGGCCTGGCTCATCTCGAACAAACCTATTTCCTGGGGACACCTGCACGTCTCGGTCATGCCCCCTCCATTGTGATTGGCTAAAGCGCAACATCGTTAAAAGCCCTGCCCTCTCCCCTCTCTATCTAGTTGTCTTTCACACAAGGCTGCCGACAGATTCTACAGTGTAAATTGCAGAATCTGTCTTGAGAGATTACACAACCACAAACAGCCACAGTATAGCGCCAGTGGACCGACTTAACTTCTTTAAAATTATATACTATCAAAATCTAAAGTTTTAGCTGCCAAACTCTTGTTGAGTTGACACAGAATGACCCTCGAGCATCTACAGGGTAAGTAGCCAGATAATTAAGTGCCAAATACCTGCCTGGTTTCTCCCTGTCCCTCTTCTTTCTATTGAAACAATATAGATAATGAATGTGTAAAGCAAAATTTATAAATAGAATTAGGAATAGTAGTGGTGACATAGCTGTGGACTTTCACCCGGAAGGTCAGGTAAGATTTTAAAGCCAAACCCTGTTCTTTTGTCCTAAACCCAAGTGCAAGAGTGTGTTGGCAAAACGTAACCAGGTGCATTTGTTGTTGAAGGAAAAACAATCATCAAAATGCGCTGTCATAACCATGTGGTTATGTTGAAAGACACTGTTTGCAAACTGTACATTTCCTGTGATAAACTAAGTGTATTTTGAAAACAGACAATGCATGTAACAGGCTGAAGTTGACACGGTGTCCCAGAATGGCAACAACCACCCAGGGTATTTGCACATCATATCTCAACATAGAAAGTCCATGTGACAAGGTCAGCAAGCAAAAAAGATACATCTTTAATTTTGATTTAAAATCAGCAGCAGCAGTACAGGACAGGTAGCCATTCCACAGTCAGGGAGCAGCAAAAGAGAAAAGCTCAGGTTTCACACCATTGCCTTTTGAGGCATGACTGAGGGAGTAAGAGGAGTTGTTGAGAGGGAAAGAATGTGGAATTAGCAAATCTGTAATGTATTGTGGAGCTTATCCATTTTGGCCTTTTAAAACACAGAGCAAAATTTTAATATCAATTCTGTATTTCAGTGCTAACCGATGCAGGGGAGCCAGAACAGAACTGATGTGTTGCCATGTCTTTGTTCCAGTTAAGTTGCCAGCAGCTGTATTTTGGTCCATTCGGAGCCTAGACAGGATGGAGTGGTTCACTCCAGTGTACAGGGAATTACAATGAGCAATCAAGCCAAGAAGTGATGAAATCATGAATAACTGTTTACAGTCCTGAAGACATAATCGGCTGAACAAGCTGTGACTAATTACCCTAAACATAATGTCCATTATGACCAATACAAGAATAACAACTCCTGATCCACTTTGGAAAGAAGAAGGGTGGAGATGATGTGCTAGTTGAAGAAACAATAATCTCATATATGTATGTTTCTAATGATAAATGTTTGTATATATCACAAAAAAGCCATGTTGGTGCTGAAACATTGCTTCCTTTTTAGAGAAAAAAGCTGATATCAAGTGTTAATTTCGTTGACGAAAACTATGAATAAAGTTTTTCCTCAACCTTTTTTTACATGATGAAACTGACATAATGTTGAGCTAAAAATAGATCTTAAAAACTAAGACAAAATGTGTTTCAGTTTTTGGTGATGAGAAATATTTGTGGTGAATGATTAGACAATGAAAGCTGAGAATGGCTGTGCTTGTATTTTTCTTCAAATGCAGCATGAGCAACAGGCTGGCAAACTCGAGTTAATAGTCGGTGCCAGGATGTTTTGCTAGCCAGCAAAAACACTTACACTGCAGCAGCGTCAGTCGTTGGAGCAAGTTGTGAGCTGTAACTGAGCAGTTAATAATCAGCCATGTGTGTCTGACTGTGGATGGTTATTTGTGGTGTCAAAGTTTATTAAGAGCACAAAAATAGAGATGTTAGGCCTTTTAACTGATTATCACAAAGTGTGTGCTCGTAAGTCACCTCTTAAACTTGTCAGAAATTGCTGGAGAAATGACAGTTTGCAAGTGTATAGAAATAATTTGTAATAATAATTAAATTTTTATACAACCTGTCACCGTCATTCTAATACAAGAATTAGCCTTATTGGATTAGTTTAAAGTTTAAAAAAAGAAAGAAAGAAATATACAGAAAACATAATGACTAAAAGTTGACTAAAATGACATGATTTTTTGTAGACTAAAACTATAAAGGATAAAAATGACTATATGATTAAAACTAATAAACATTTTAATCTCAAGACTAAGACTAAAATACACTGTATCCTTATTAATTGCAAGGAGGCATTCCCCCCAATGGCCAAATATAAGCCTGCACCTTAAGTTTAAACCAAACATCAGCTGATTGATATTAGTTCTACAGCAATTTATGAAACATTAATTGGTTTCTAACAGCTTCAGACCACTGTTGGATTTGTTTATCTGTGTTCAGACGCTATAACTAGGTGCAGCATATTGCCAGAATATCAGGTCAGGCATTCCACATATGTCTGAAGCATAAATGCATTAATTAAAACCAAAATATGTACTGATAATTTATGAGCTTAAAGAGGCTCCAAAAATATGCATCCTAAACACATGACTTGGCACAAAAGATGGAAGGAGAGTGATGTCTCCCAACTTTGGCTATCAGAAATAATCAGTTTTATATTAAATAACAGATTTTATTTTGAATTAAATCCACCTCAGGGCACTATCTTCCCATATGGAAAAAAAATGAAAGCCTATTAATTAATTCAATCTCAATTCTGAAAGTTCTTGACTCGTGGACAGTGACCATAATGCAGCATACATTCACAGACCATATAATAAGGCTCTTTGTGTATGGGAAGTTTATTAGACTAATTACACGTACAACTACTAAGTGCTAACATACAAATGAATAGATGTGATTATGAATGAACACAATAAATACAGCAATGAACATCAAATACACCAGATAAATAAGCAGAGATATCTTGGCAAGCTCTAAGTGGATGAAAACTTTGAATTGACCAATTAAATTTAATGAATGCACCGTTCAGCAGCTGAGACTTTGGGAAGCACAAGGGAAAAGTAATGCAATTCAGTATTATTTCTACTTTAATGGGAGATCCTACTTATGACTTCTACTTAAGATTCAGCTGCTGGTTCTGCAACCCACCAGCCAGGATAAATGTTGTCATTGTATGAGTCTTTAAACTACAGGTACCTTACATTTGCATGTTATGATGTGGCAGATGCTTGTTTTCACAACAAGTTTTCACAACATTGCCATTGATCAGGGTCCAACGTTAAGGTTTTTTCCTACTTGCCCTGCCGGGCAAGTACTTCTCAAATCTACTTGCCCCATCTAAATTCTTACTTGCCCTGCTTAAGAGGTTCTTTTTCTGGCTGTGTGGTGCATATTTTCGCTCATGACTTAATCTTACGTCAGCAGAGACGCTCAGCCAATGGAGGCAGCAGCACATAAAAAAGCAGCACACTGCAACTGGCCCTTCCGAGGACAGAAACAGGAGAGGAAATACACGATTATAGGCCTGGAATTAAGTCATTTTTAGGGCAAGGCCACTTTGGCCTTTGATAAATACAAATTTATTGGGGCATCATGGCCAAAATGTGGGGCACCAAGGCCAAAACCAATGGCGCAATAACAATATGTGCTAATTCTGACAGTTTGGTCAGAAACATGCACACCAGTAGTCTGCTGGAGGTCATTTTGTAGAGCTCTGGTCGTGCTCCTCCTGTTCCTCCTCACAAAGGAGCAGATATTGCTGGGTTGATGCCTTTCTACAGCCCTGTCCATATCTCCTGGTGTAACAGCCAGTCTCCTGGTGTCTCCTCCATGCTCCTGAGACTGTGCTGGGAGACATAGCACTTGCGACTGCACGTATCAATGTGCCATCCTGGAGGAGCTGGACTACCTGTGCAACCTGATTAGGCTGCAGGTACCATCTCATGCTACCAGTGGTGACAAGGACACTAGCAGAACACAAAACTAGAGAAGAATCAGTCAGGAAGGATAAGGAGAGAGCAGCTGCCTGTGGACACCACATGTCTTTATGTGTCCCTGAAAAAACACAAATAAATGTTACCTAGGGGTCTGTGTCTGTGTTAAAGGAATGTGAAGAACAGGACAGGTGAAGTAGTATACTTTGATGAGTACAATGTTATCATAGCTGAAGAACTGTCATCCCTTTGACTCTGAGAAAATTCTCAGCACAGCCACCTTGTTTTAAATTCCTGGTTATCACCTTCCACAGAAATGAGCTTTTGTCCTTCCTGGGCCACCTTAGTTTCACTGAGAAAATAGTTCCTCAGGGCTGCTCTCTTATTTTTCCATTATTAGATGTGACCTTCTCTCAACCTCCCTTTGCTGATGCATTTTTTTTTAATGACAAAGGTCGATTTCTGTTTTTTTCTTTTCAACAGTTGAAATAGCACATTTATTTTCTTTTTTTTTTTTACGTTGACTTTCATAATGTGGAGGCAGAGTGGTGTTTTCATGGAGGCAGTCTGGTTAAAGTACTTTCTGGCCTTGTGAGCTCTCAGTACTTAAGCATTCGCCTGCCCTGATCACAATTAAACCCATCTCTGCTGCACGTTGCATTCAAGGTCGTCTGTGGAGAAGGGGGCATATCAGTTAGCTGAGACGTGAAAACATTGTTTACTAAGTATTAAACACAGGTGTTAATTTGTGCTCCCTGTGTGGCCTTACACCCAGTTGTCATTAATAATTTTACAGAGTTGTAATTTTGTATTTGAAGAAAGCGTAATATTACTTTGAATTTTAAATGGAATCATTTATTTGTGAAGGGTGCCTCATGTTGAAGGTCATTGTTACAATGTTTGCTCTGTAATTTTTCACCGTTTCTGTCATAAATAATACAAGCCCAGAGGACGTACTCTGTAGGGATCATGAATATTAATATTGGTTTATCTCATTAATTGATTGTGAATCAGAGGCATGTCGCTGCTTCCACATTAACTTCTCCCTTAATACATAGGTTGTTTGTGGGTGCAACAGGTGTAGTCCATCTCCTTCCAAGTATTCTGGGGATCACAGTAAATATCTTGATCCCACTAAGCATTTTAGCATGTTGTATTTTAGCCAGACCCAGCATGCACCTGTTGTTCACCTTCATGTTTGATTTGGGTCACTTAGGAGGAGGAGAGGTGCATTAAGTTAGTGATTAACATTGATGTATTTTTTTTTTTGTTTATACCAAGATTATACAAAAACTGTCAACTCAACCACAAACCTGCTAATCTTGCAAACTATTAGATCAGTCTGCCTAATATTTTGTGTGCATTTTATGACTGTATGCTCAAGCATCTCTGGTGGTTGGACAAAACCTTTTTTACTGACTGTTTTATTCCATCATTGACTGCTGACTCCTCACTCCTTTTAACTGGTCAGTAGTGGCCACAACTAACCCACAAAATCATGTAGCAGAAGCATAGAGTGAAAGACATTTACAGAAACTGTATTGGCTTAAAATAATGAGCCTTACCATCTTTGCAGGACACATTTTTGCCTTTATTGTGGCTAAAAAACTGACATCCATTGTCAGTTTGGTTGCTTCCCGGTCCCCTTCTCTGGCAAGCATGAGTCCAGGGTGGTTGTCCAAGCCACCTCATCATGTAGCAGAGGGGCAATGTACATGAAAATGTAAGACAGTAGAAGGCGCAAGCAGGCAGTGGGAGGTACTCCTCTTCAGGGCTGCCTTCCCCCCTGCCTTCGCTGGGGTACCAGGGCTGCAGAGGCCAAATTTTTGCAGTATTTTTAGACAGAGGAAGTTGGGGATGCAAGCTGTGGAAGGTTGGCCTCCTCCCGGTACCTTTCTCCAGCATAGGTTTGGAGTGGTTGGCCAAGTGACCTCCATCACATAGCAAAGGGAAAAGCAGTCAAAGGTCAGCTGCTTCCCAGCCCCTTCTCTGGTGAGCATGTGTTTAGGGAGGCTGTCCAAGTGACCGCCATTGCATCCAAAGTGTGGTCTCATTTTGAACCAGAGCATCTGCAGATTAATGTCATAAGAGTTGAAAAAAGATGTTTTGCTATTATTGCTGCTATCTTGTCTGTAAGGGAGCTGTGAGGGACAATTCCATTGGGTGCAGCTGTGCCACCTGCATTGTCTCAAGTGGCCTTTGTGGCTGGGCTGCCTTAGCTCACGACAGGGATGGAATCAATATGAACGTTTCTGTGTTCCCACCAAACGCGAATTCGCAAATTCGCGCGTCAAGATTACATACAAAGTCAATGCAAAGACGCGATTAGACGCGAAATCGCGCCGGGCGGCGCGATGGACGCGTCTAGCGCGACGCGATGAACGCGATGACGCGATGAACGCGGCGCGATAGACGCGAAATTCGCGTCCAACGCCTCATCGCTCGAGTTGAAAATATTGAACTTTTGAGGCGAATTCGCGTGACGCGATGCCGCGATAGCCAATCAGCGTTGAGATTCTCCCGATGACACTGGCGTGTGTCAACAACGTCCACTTGTTGACACAGCAATGAACTACTCACCGGAGACAGATGGACAGACACTCCGCAGCTGAAATGGAGCGCCTGTAGTTTGTGTCCTGCCGGGAGATCCTGGCACCAGCCCTCGCCAACAGGTCCTCAAACTGGGCCCCAGTCAGCCCGAAGTACCGCTGAAAGCCGCTATCATCCAGACGGAGTTCCTGGAGGAGGTGGAGAAACTCGCCGAGTTGGATGTGCTTCTGCAGGATCGGGTGAACCCAAAAAAGACGGCGTTTGGTCCTCCGATGCATTTGGGACTTAAAGAGCAGGTACAAAGCGGTGATGGTGGTTATCTCAGCCATGGTCATCAGTGGCTACCCGGAGCTATATGATACTATGTGTCTACTCTACAGAGGCCGCAACAAAAAGGAGCAGGCTTGGGTGAAAGACGCCGAGGAGACTGGTCTACTTGGTAAGTTCTGTAAATATGTGTCTTTAATTAGTTTGCAGAATGGCTGTACTATGAACGTTAGCACTAGCTTAGCTCCAGGTAGCACAGCCGCCGGCTTCCCCGCTACTCGCGCGAATGACGCGATGACGCGAATTAACAAAATGGTCAGGCGTCGAAACTCGGGCGTTACAGGCGGCGCGTTACTCGCGTTATGAGCGATTAAATCGCGTTCATCGCGTTTGGTGGGAACACAGCATAAGGGAGTACACTTTCTTTTGTGTCTGCTCTGAAACAGGTCTATAAAAACTTTGGATGCTGCTGCACAGGAGAGGGAGTGAGGTCCAGAAACAGTGGGGGTCAGCCATTATTAACCACCTGTACTGGACTATTTACTGAATAGTCTCTCTAATCACTAACATAACATTTTCATTGCACTATGGATGACAGTTTCAGGTGCCATGGAGAGAGTTAAAGGAGCAATAAGCGGAAATTCATCATTTCTAGATTGAAGGAATTAAAAATTTGCTATGTGAAGAACTAGAGGTGTAATTTCATCTGGAGTATAGCATGACCTCACACACCCTCTCTCTGTGTTGATCTCCAGCCCAGTGTTTACAAGCTGGTCTGGCTGCATGTTCATGTACATTCATGTGAATTGCTGCCTCCTCCCCCCTCTCAGAGCCCTTGGCCCTCCCTCCCTGTAAAAGGCTACAGCCAGTGAGCAATGGCAGCGCTTATTTTCGAAGCCAAATGGTGAAGAGCGGAATGAAACGTTCACCTGAAGACGATCAGGATCCAACATTACCTCTAAAGAAACAACGGTTGTTGGCGAAGAAGTTGCTGGATAAGGAAAGGGACAGAACTCGGATTAACACTGACCTTGCATTTCCAAGGTGGAGAGCACTGCGAGAGCTAAAGGGGCTACAGTTTGACTCGGAGCTAGCTCTTCTTCTCCTGAACAGGTACAACATAAAGTCAAATGTCTGTTTTAATTAGTGTTACAGTAACGTTAGGCACATGACACTATGTTAATTCATCTAAATTTAATGTTAACAACTGTAGCATGGGTTAATGTCCAGAGCTTGAGTTCTTAGCAGCTCTGTCTGGGTCGTGCATTACGGTTGTGTGAATAGCCTGGCATCCAGCTAACATTTGCAATTAACATTGTAAAATGTAGCTAGGCTAAAGCATCGCTCTCACTCACGGAGAAGAGTAGGAACGTTAGCATTAGCTCCCGGTGTTAGCACTAGCCGGGATCTGGCAATGGCTCTAGCCGAATCGGCTGCCATCAGGTATGGGAGTAACTTAACAGCTATGGATCGCTTCTACCAGCTCCTCTAGTCACTGAGCCTCGTCTCAGTGACTAGAGGAGCTAACTGCAAAACGAAGTTTAAATGAGGCGAGGGGGTGGGGACGTGGGGGGGTGGAGAACAGAGGTAGACGGAGGAGTGGCTCATGACACACTTTGTTTTGGTCTACAGGCAGTGCACAACAGCAAACCTAGCGGTGAAACGATTTCGCTTTTTGCCCCTTTAAGGACTTTGGTGCTTCACAGTGGCTATGTACAGTATGCACAAAAAATCTGTTTTTTGCCCTTACTCTGAAAAATGCAATATTCTAAGCTGTTTACTAAGCTAATAAAAATGAATATTCCACTTATATTCCTGTTTACATATAGCTGTGCAGACTTCGATTTGTGTTTTTAGTTTGAGTGATTCAGTTTGTCTGTGCCAGTTCATGGTCCCTCAGTATGTTTACATGACATTTAAGAAAATTGATTTATTGTGTTAGTCTGACTAAAACCAGACTTTTAAAATACATGTTAGCATGTTTGTCCAACTGAAATCGTACTAAATTAAATTTCTAAAAGTCGGACTAATACAACTAGATGATGCAATTGGAAGTCTAATGCATGTATACACTCAATTGGAGCCAAACTGAGGCATTCTGAGCATGCTCAACAGTTTCAGCCCTGGGCTTAGACCTGGAAGTTGAATAGCATTAAATGCGTAATAGAAAAAGAGAAGAAAAAGAAAAAGTAAAGCAAACAACATGTACTAAATTTACAGAGCTGTAAAGTTGTCCACCATGCTAGCTAACCAGAGCAAACATGTTTGACTGTTTGGTCTGTGATGTAAGAGGGCAAATGGAAAAAGGTCCAATACTAACATGCTGAAAGGGGGCATATCATTACCTGTCGTAGCAGAGGCGAACATACTTTGGTCAATAAATCCGGTATCAGACACTGATGAAAAAAATGGTATGATGTATGGTCAGTTGCTATTATTGTTAAATGGTGCCCGGCAGTGTCACTTGGAAATATGGCGGGACAACAACGGAAGTTTAGATGGCAGAAGGGCAAGTGGAGTGGGAGGGAGGGGTGGTGGATGGGTTCAATACTGACCGACTTTCACCCAAGAGGCTGGTGTTTGCTTCCTGTAAGATTATAAAGCCAAACCCTGTCCTTTTTTCTTAAACTCAACCATGTGCATGTACCCTGGGTACCTTGCATGTCATATGTCAACGTGGAAAGTCCATGACCAAACGTTGATATGTGATGAGGTCGGAGTGAGAAGT
Source organism: Epinephelus cyanopodus (assembly GCA_026686955.1). Lineage (NCBI taxonomy): Eukaryota > Metazoa > Chordata > Actinopteri > Perciformes > Serranidae > Epinephelus > Epinephelus cyanopodus. The sequence goes on along the minus strand of CM048923.1, from coordinate 37,008,796 downwards.
TGTCTATGGTTTTGCTAATTTTGAGTCATTTGTCTTGATTTTAATATACACTGAACAAAAATATGAACGCAACACAACATTTTCTATGTATATACACAAAAGACCATTTCCTACAAATATTGTTCACAAATCTGTCTAAATCTGTGTTAGTGAGCTCTTCTCCTTTGCCGAAATAATCCATCCCACCTCACAGGTGTGGCATATCAAGATGCTGATTAGACAGTATGAATATTGCACAGGTGTGCCTTAGGCTGGCCACAATAAAAGGCCACTTCACTTCACTTCAGCTCATGAAAAATGGGAGCAAAAACAAAAGTGTTGCATTTATATTTTCGTTCAGTGTAGCTATCTGTCTTTGAGATTTCTTCTTGCAATGTCCATGGAGAGATTAGAAATGGGGCAATTCATCTGATATTTGAAGACAGTTTAGGCCTCTGGAAAAGTGATAAAGAAGAGAGGAAAGCTGCTCAACTTCATCCCTCAGCCTTGAACACTTGCTCTCATTCAATAGTACTATTATCATTCTACCGACACACACATTTGAGTGTGTGTCTGCACATAGTATGCTTGTTTGTGTGCTTGTTCTGATTGTGGCTGCTTATCAGTGGTCCCTGGCCTGTCCTTGTCCTCTGCTGTCATGACTGTGGCCTGCTGACCACTAGCCTAGGACGAGCTACGTGCATGTTCATGCATTGAAACAGCCCGTGTCCACCAGGCTCCACCCCTGTGTGTTGCCAGTGGTTACAAAAGCGCAGTCCTGTTGAATTGATGGTCTAATTAACAGCCCAGCCTATGTCCATACTTTTATCTCTTATCTGTACTGATAAGGAAATGGCTGCCTTATCAACTCGCAGCATCCCTGCCTTCCAAGGTTTGGAGAGGAAAGCCATTGTTGGCAGATAGCCACAGTACACAAATGAAAATAGAGCTGTTGGTAATGTTACAGCCGTATAAACAGGGAAGAGAAATAGAGAAGCAGATCTCTGTTCAGGGCAAATCATCTCAGAACAAATGCTAATGGAAAAGGCTAGCAATCCCAGAGCTGTAGAGTGAGTGTGGTGTTACAATACCACGAACATTTGTTATACATGATCAGTGTGCATCTCTCTGTGTACTTGCCAGAGCTTGAAAATAGTCTTTGGGGTTTAATGGTGTACTCCTGTGATGTAGTGCTGCGGAGGTGGATTCAAAAAACAGAATGGTCAGATTAGAAGCAGCAGTGACCAGCTCCAAAAACCCTGGATCCTCCAATGCAACAGGCATGGGGGTAGCTGCCCTAGGTCCCATCCTCAGTGCTGAAACATTTTAACTTGACCTGCAACTTGTTTTCTGTATTAGTTCCTCAAAACAAGCTTGTCTGACAAACATATATATAAGCTTGTTTGGATCAACAATTTACACATCATGCATAGCATATGAATATGTCTGTCATTTTACAGATGTGAATTTTAAAATGACTCAGTTACAAGGGCTCTCTGAGAAAGCTCCGCCCCCACTGTGCAGAGATTCTAGCTCCGCCTCTGATAAGGCCATCTGGGGCTGGTTTTATAACAGAGGCTCTGTGATATGCGCTTGTAGTCTCCATGCAAGGTTGGATTAAGCAGGTTAGGGGCCCTGGGGCAAAAATCAGCTCTTGGCCCCTACTGACCACACACATGGGTGTTGTCCCAACACATTTTTTCACTTTTTCCCAAGAGGTTTAGAAACCAGTCTTCTATGCTGCAAAGACAACTGACCCCTGGTTTGCTGTGTGTCAATTACTTTATGATAATTTGATAAAAGATGATTTTTGTCTCAGTACAGTTCATGCACCATGTTAGTGTAAAAGATGAAATAATCATATTCTTGATGTTAGCTTCGCTTAGCTTTTATCCACATGAAGCTTTAGAGGCTGATCCAGGAGAGCTGTAATGTTAGCAAATGCTTGCTGATATGACGTTGACCACATAAAGTTTCATTTTGTGTTAAAAGAGGTAAAGTTTAAACAGCTTTCGTGACATACCAGACCCCAAAACCTAATCATTTCTTTCTGTGGTGGAGACAGAAGTCAAATTGAATGTTATCTAATGCATACCTGCTGAAAATGAAACCAGGCAAAACCTAAGGTTAAAACTCTGTACAATGTCAGGTCTGAGGTTGGCAGGGTTTCAAAATTTTGTTTCAAAATTCAATTGTAGATGTCTGAAAATGGAGTTTTGTCCAGTCATATCTATCGTGGAAACATCTTGAATTTGAGTTATTACTTAAAATTCCTTTTAAGATATCTGCAGTGGAGCTAAGACTAGGCATATCTTACTTCGGAGATAATGTCTCAGTCCCTCCAGGATGTTGCCATGTTGGGATAGTAACAGTGAACGCAAATTAAGCCAATCTGTCTTTATTCTAGGGATGCAGCAGTTTGAAAGTTTGCATGTTTGGTCGCTAAATCTGTGTCCATTGCCAAAAGTTGCATTTTGCTATTGATACGCTGACTTTTCCACCCACTTCAAGCATAAAAACTTTTATGCGATATTTCGGCCTTTTTTTTAATTTCTGATGTTTCAGTTCAAGGGTTTTTTTTCACAATTGTTGAAAGTGCAAATAAAAATAGGTGGATGGAAACCCAACTAGTGACTTCTGCGTCAAACACAACATTGTGAGTTAATTTTATAAAAAGACTGCATCTAACAAGCAGAAACTGTACATTTCCTGTGAAAATTCAAGTGTATGTTGAAAAGGCTCAATGCATGTAATGGGCACAACTTGACACGGAGCCTCAAAAGGTCAACAGATGCAGGAGAATACATAGTGTGTCATATTTAGGCATGAAAGACCACAGACAAAGCAGCCATTATTTGACAAGTTTGGAAGAGAATGCATTTGCAGTTCTTGACATTAATGCTTGCCGGGGGCAAGTAAACTGTGCTGGGGGAAGTAGAAGGCCTCTAGAATGCACTTGTCTGTTCAGGCACATGAAAAATAAATGTGCAATGTAATCTGAAAATGATTTGCACTTTGTTTAGCTGCAGTAGAGTTTCTCCAGCTGAACTGCAAGTCTGTCCCATCACCAACAGAGGAAGACTGACAGCACCAAAAAGGTTTTGAAGTGGGAAATAAGCTGGACAGATTTCCCTGAATATGGATCCCTGTGCCCATTCACACATGAACCCATGCAGGAAATGTGCCTGAACGTTTAAGGGATGAACCACATGTGTAAAAGGGGCTTGAGTTTTTATTGCTGTCCAACAAACTGCAATGTATGGGGCAAAATGTGTGCACAACAATCCCATCATCTTATGCTCAGATTAATTCATGCTGTTCTAAAGGCCAGAAACACTGTAACACGCCGCTGAGTCTAATGTGTATACCTAATAAACTGATAACTCAGTCGTAACCTTATTTTTAAATGCTGGGTTAGCTAATTGTCACACCACTGTTCCCTTCAGCCCTCCTCTCTGTTTCAGAGTCATCTGCAGCATCGTGTAGTGTTGTTGGGAACCTGCTATCAGCTGGATGCTGCCGCAGCCTTTTATCCTCAGAATACACAGTTGTGTGACAGCAAAGAGAGATTTGGGTCTGACATCAGTGTTATCTACCTCCACCACAACAACACAGGCCAGAGATTACACTGGTTCACATGGACATCCTGCAGAGATGTCTGAGCGTCAGTTTACTGAGCCAGACATTCATGCTGGACCTGCAGGTCTGAGGCTGGCAGAGACAGTGGCAGTGCAGTCACTGTATCCTTTTATTGTCAAAGAATATATTTTACCATCGCTAACATCTTTATTCTTTTTTGTTACAAATATTGCATGCTGTTATTTATTTAGGAAATTACCTATTTTACACACTGAGCCCGTGTACAAAATACACAATGTTGAATACACTGTGACTAGAATCTATTTGATGTGTTAGTTCTTTTCTATAACATTTGTTTTTACAGATTGTGTTTACCTTTGCAATTTAACTAAAAGCAGTAAGAAAAGATGTGGTGGATCATATTGCTGTGGCCTGTGCATTTGTTGACATACGGAGGTAGTATGAAAACATTTTGCAGTAATTTATCTTTGAGCTTCGTGCCCTGTTCAAGGATGTCAGCACAGCAAATGCTTTGTAGGAGAATATGTCAGATGTCCTAAGAAGAAAATGAATTTAAGGAGCCAGCAGGGTTGGTTAATTGTGCAATTAGACTGTCCGTGGCAGTTATGGCAGAACCCACCGTTTACAAGTGTAAGTATATAAGCTATTTGTCACAGACAAAAGAAAAAGAAAGCAAAATACTTGTATCTAAATAGCATTTTATTTTTCTGATGTCACGTCGTTTGTTGTGCATTCTGTGTGATTAAGGGATTGTTTCCATATTGTTACAGGGTCTGATGAGGAGACGGAGCTCTACTAATGTCAACTAAACTTAAAGTAGGTTAAATGTATTTAAACAACAAAACTGTCTACAAATTATAAGGTAAAGACAAATAAATAAATAAATAATGAATTGCCCAAATAAAATTTGATACAAAACTAATAATTCTGATAATTACCAGGTACCGACGTATTGCCATCAAGCGCAGAATACGTCTCCGTCTTAATGACATGAGTCTCTGTATATTTTGTGTGATTTGGAATAGGCAGTATAGCGCTACTCCAACGACATGTGGTTGATCCATCATTGTCTGCCCTGTGAGTGAACGAGGGCAGATGTGTTCCATTTACCTCTTTCACTCCCCCTCCGCCCACTTTCCCTCCGCCCTCCAAGTGGCCTCCGTGTGACGTCAAAGCAAGGGCTGAGGGCAAGTGAGCGAGGGCGACTCAAACCGTTTTTGGAACGCAGCTCCGGTCAAGAGGTCTAGTTTGCAGCATGGCGGCCGACGATCGTGCACCTGTAAGGAGTAGCATCCAGCTGCAGCCCCGGAGCACAAGCCCCTGACGTGACGGAAGTGATGCTGGATATTATTGTCGCGGTCTTTGTGTGGAACTGAGCTCGCAGGACACAGCATCTCAACGCAGCAGGTTTCAGGTAAGCTAACTGGAATAAATTGGCAGAAAAATAGCTATGTTGTTTATTCTGTGACCGTTAGAAGAGGATCCTGGTGAGTGGCGAGGGCAGGGCTCGAGACTTGGGATCCCCTCACCTATGGCCCCGCCCGGGCCTGACGACCGCAGCCCTCCGGCCTGACCTCCGCGGCCTGGACGGGTGCTCAAGTGTGGGTGAGAGGAGCGGAGAGGAGCGCGGAGGTCATGCCGGCGGGCCGACCGTGTAGTCCGGCCGTTACAACGCTAAATTAAGCAGAGTGACGGACCCGAAGCCTTCAATCTGGCTATAAGACAGCTGAAATGCGAAACAAAAAAATACAGTGGTGAAGTTGGGATTTGTTTCTTGAAGTTATGTGCTCATTTATCTTTTCTGTCTCTTGCAGGCTGCCAGGAGAAGCGGACTGGCCATCAGATATTGTTTGTGGAAATTTGAAAATAAAGTTTTTCAAATTGACTTTTGTCTCTTCATTGTGTTCACTTACACACGAAATAGGGTAACAGTCAGCTATTTTTGAATGTTAGCATTGATTTCTCACATTGAATGGTGAAATATTTGTAGTTTGAAAGGTCCGACCTAAATGAAAACAGGTCGTAGCCTAGTTAAGGAAGCATATGAATATTAATATAGAAGGAGCGCCCACTGAGCGCAGCTTCTTTTATTCATGGTTGAACGTGGCGATGTGGTCAAAAACAAACAAAAAACAAAGTTGACTTGTATGATTAAATAAAGGTAAAATAAATGGACAATTCATCAATTCATAGACGCTATGTTATGCAATTTTACTTAAAAAAGTTGTTAGGAAAAAAAGCCAGAGGCTTGTGCTTCTGCTCCGGGGCTGCAGCTGGATACTGTTGCCTGTAAGTGTATCCACTTGTTGTAAATCATGACTCTTTGTTGAATTATTTGTGATTGGTTTTGCTGAAGTGTGTGGTAGCCCAGGTAGTTAGCAAATTATCTGAAACTTGCTTAGTTGGTATAATTGCACCGTGTAACTGACGCTAACGTACACCGTGCAACGCACACCGCCGCGGCGCGGTGCGTTGTCCGTCAGGTGCCGCCCCCCAACACACATCGGCAGCGGCACCTTCGACACTATTTCCCAGCCCAGCCTGCTCCGGGACGGACATAAAGGCTTTTCTCGCAGTGCCGGCCGCGCTGGAAATAGAGCAGTACTTAAGCTCTCTACGCTCTTGACCTTCTTCTTCTTCTCTTCCGTATTATTGTGGCGGTCGCAGACAATGTAGTGGTGCATTACTGCCACCTTCTGACGCTACGACGTTAAAACATACCCCATGTGTGGGTGGTGGCGGGACGCTCATGTGATTGGCTGAAGAGGAAGGAGACATCTGATTGGCTACCTATATCCCCTTGGTAGAAAAAAATGCATTTGTGGATCGGGTGACGTCAGGAGAGTCTCAAAAAGGTTCACACACAAATGCGCGGAGGTTCACAAAATAAAAGCATTTGTAAATGAATGTATCAACATCCACATATGTTTTGATGAAAATTGCAAATACTTTTTAAATACATATATTTGTGGATTTTTATTGCATATATTTAAAACAATAAATATTTGTGTGTGCATCAGAAATACATTTGTGAAACTTTTTTGGTTATTTGTGGATTTTTTTTTACATTTATATAAAATGCTAAATATATGTGTGTGCATTGAAAATATTTGTGTGGAGAGAGTCATTTATATATAAATCTTAACATGTATTTGTGAATCCTTCTGTGTGCATTTGTGAATATTGAGACTGATCTAACTCCATAATATTCTTTTACTACTTTTTCCTATGCATAACGTTATCGTCATCCATACATTAGTTTCCTAGTTTCAAGTTTTCCTCTGGTTTTCATCACATTTGTGATGAGGAGCTTTTTAGGAATATGAGAAACCTGGTTACTACCTATAAATATAATCATAACAATATCCAGTCTGATTGTGTAGCTGCAGGTGTGTCTTCCTTCTTCAGTATCACAGATTCATTTCTGTGCCTGAGTTAGCTCAGCAGTTAAGAATAGACACAGCTGGTTTCTGACTACCTGAACCCTGCAAGATTTAGTTTCTCCATCTGATGGTAATGAAAAACAAGAGTGACAATGCAATTTGTGATGGAAATTATTGAAGTCATTTCCATGTTATTTATGTAGCCTAATATCACAAATCATAAATTGGCCTCAAGGGACTTTACAATCTCTACAGCATATGACTCACGTTGTCCTTGGAATCAAAAAAATCCCCCAGAAAATCTTTCCAAAGGAAAAAGAAATGGAAATAACTTAAAGGGATAGTGCACCCACAAATGAAAATTCAGCCATTATCTACCCATACCCATTATCACCCATACGCTGAGGGAGGCTCAGGTGAAGTTTTAGAGTCCTCACAGCATTTGCATAGGTCCAAGGAGAGAGGGGGTAGCAACACAACCCCACCTAATGGAGGCTGATGGCGCCTCAAATTCAGATGTCCAAAAACCACAAAATATCTCCATACTGCTCGTCTGTAGTGATCAGTGTCCTGAAGCCCAGACATTAAATGTTGTTTGGAAAAATGTCATTTGAAATCTGTTTTTAGCCCCTCTTCCCTTGGATTTCCGTAAGTGTTGTGAGGAAATTTCACCTGAGCCTCCATCGGCATATGGGTAAGTAGATAATGGATTTTATAATTATAATTATTGGATAATTTTCATTTTCTTTTTAAGACGGCTTTTAACACATAAGATTGTTATGGCATTGTTTTTGTTTTTTTTTGTTTTTCTTTGTTTTTTATTGCTGTCCTTTATTATTGTTCTTTTGCTGTTTTATTTTATTGTAAAGCACTTTGGTTACCCTCTGGGTTGTTTTAAAGGGCTATACAAATAAACTTTATTATTATTATTATTATTATTATTATTTTTGGGTGCACTATCCCTTTAACCCTCCGGTCCCTCTCGGACACACCAAACCGACATCAAAGAACTAGCAATGACGAAAGACAACTGTTGAGTCGTCTATGTCGCCTCACGTCGCCCTGGCTCCACTTCACTCAGCTGCCCGACAAACCCGCTGCTTCATCCCACTTTAACCTGAATAACAAACCAGGGCTCGGTGCTCCAGTTGGATCCAAACAGAGAGCCGGGACTAGCTGGGAGGCTAGCAGAGGCAAACTGGCTGTGCTTCCCTCCGGTCATGCTGCGGCTAACGCTCTGCTAGCCGCTCCCAGCTAGCTCCAGATTGTTATTTAGGTTAAAGTGGGAAGAGGCAGCGGGTCTGTCGGGCAGCTGAGTGAAGTGGAGTCGGAGGAGGACGCACCGGTTAGCCCTGGTTTCACTACAGGCAGATTCACTTGCTACAGGGGTGAGGAAATAAAACCTGAACAGCCAATCGGTGTGATCTCTCTCACGACAAGCTCCGCCGCTGTTTCAACATGCAAAATCGGCCAAAATGCCGCTGACGCTGAAGTGCAGACAGTGCAGGACACACAGCAAAAACTAGGGCAACAGATGCTCACCTTGTTCACGCTTGTTCAGAATCAGCTACTTATCACAGGTCACTGACGCGACTCTCTTCTCATTCATTCCCGTAGCGTCACAGTGCATTAAACAGTGTAGAAGCTCAGCGTCCAAAGACTTCAATGGGGAAGCATTGAGTGGGTTGTTCCACTGCAGCGAAACTAGACAGTCATTGGATAAATGCTCGGCTTTGTCCCGCCCATCAGACGCTCAGCGTCTCTGGGGGTCTATGGGGCAGTGGGCGGGCCTCGGCTGACCTGGACGCTGGGCTTCTGCATGATGATTGGATGATCTGTCTGAGGCTGAATCCCTTTTTGATTGTTTCATTCCGTTGTTCCGAGTTGGTGTGGAGACTTTTCCAATCCTCTTAGCGACTTTTTCTTTGTTAAAAACGACTAGCGACAAATCTAGCATCTTTTTCTGGTATTATTGGAGACTGTGCTCGTGTTTGGAGACTCTGACTTCTGTCGCTCTGCAGTTACTGTCCCCAACAAGCAGCGGGTGCTGCTGTGAGCCCTCCACCGTCCCAAAGCACTCACAGGCGGTCACACTAGCAGCCCCAGCTAGCGAGCGAGCTGCACATAATGGCAGACAATTTGAATATTGTCGACTGGATATTGGCGAAGCCAAACAGCAGGGCAGATCAACACCTCAAATTGATTTGGTGCAAAGGGTGGGGAAAAGTAACAGTTCTTTTCACCCATCTTAAAATCTTTGAGGTGTGTGTTGCTGTGGTTCTATGGCATGAGTGTGGTGGAAAAACAGCTTCAATTAAATGTTCCTTTTATAAGTTACTGCCTCGCTACAATATGACAACTTTTATGATATAAACTTAAAGTGAGCTTCCCTGTTTGAAAGACCAGCAACCGCCACTGCTGCAAACATATACGAAGAATGGTTGCAGAGGGATGTAGCTGTGCTTGTGGGACATAAAGGAAAAGAGGCTTAGAGGAAAATTTTACATTATTCTCATTGGCAGGACAAACATGGACTATAGTGCAAGACTTAATAGGTTCATTTAAATGGAGATGGACAATTGTAAAAGGTATTAGCCTGAAGTATACAAAGATAAAGCATCTGACTGGAAGTAAAGGCATAAAGGATTTAAAGGCCTCAACAGAATGAGACTGATGTCTATAGGGAGGTTATTCCAGAGGACGATGACCTGATAGGAAAAGGCCCAGTGGCCCGCTGACTTCTTTTAACTGTGCGGATAGACAGGAGCCATGCATTCTGAGAGCAGAGAATCCTGATTCTGATTGCAGTATATCATTTGTAAGAGGGGGCGCACTCTTTTACAATTTTGTAGGTCATCAGAAGCACCTTAGTCTGATTTGACATGGAGCCAATAAATGGAAGCTAAAACTGGTGTAATGTGGTCATATCCTCTAGTGTTCTATGATTCTAGCTGCAGTATTCTGTACCATTTGAAGACTTCTAGTACTATCACATGACAGACTAATACAGTCTTAATGATACAAAGGCATGGATTAGGATTGAGTTTGTTGTTGCTGATTAAAGCGACGGTAACTTTTATGAAAATAACTTTGTGCCTTATTTGCTGAACCTGTCACTATATTCTTAAAGTACATGAGACAGATAGTCTGTGAAAAATATCATGTCCCACCTCCTCCCTCTGCCTCTAATGGCATTTGCTAAAATAAGACTGCAACCAAGGAGTCTCCAAAACAGCTGTCAATTATGTCAATCGTTCCCTGAGCTGTTGTTCCAGGTGGTGGGCAGTGCTTGGTTCTCCTGTTTAACTGTATCCAACATGGTGGCCGGTTACAAACTTTCTCATTTTACAGCTAATTAGCACACTAAAACACATCTCTGAAAGCATTTAAGGTGAGAAACAGGCAATACAGTAACAGACTCATTCCTGGCGTTAACGTGTATGATGATGTTGCAACAGCTGCTGATGGTGGGTGCCTGGATTCCCTGCCTCTCCCTATGTGATGCCATTGCCCTCAGATTAGCGTTAATGAAGCTAACACTGCTAATGAATCTAACACTGTAAATGAAGCTAACACTGCTAATGAAGCTAACACTGATAATGAAGCTAACACTGATAATGAAGCTAACAGTTAAAGTCAGAGAATCTGGCCCCGGGAAAACAGTACACAGTGGTAATCTATAATGCTAGCGGGGGTAGAGGAAGGACACAGGCCCACAGGACTACCGACTGGGCCTGTAATGGTGGTAAACCTGTTTGCCTTCAAGATAGGTGACTGCGGATCGGCCAAAACGACCAGTTGCTTGCTCTTGCATGCCCTCCCATACTCCAAAAAAGAGATGAACATCATCTGCAGACAAAGCTACACTATTGTATCTTGATCATTATGTTTTATCCTTTACCAGCATACTTCTTCTTTTACTTCTTTCCTACTTTGATGGACTACAGCCTACACACATGATAGAGACCTGAGTTTAGGTGTCGTCAGATAGCATATCTGGGCTTGTCAAACCTGGGATAAAGGTGTATTCCATGTTAATCCAAAAAAAACCACCTGAAAAACAGATCGTAACCAAGACACTCGTGACCATGTAAATAGACTGAAAATGACTGAAAGACTGTCTGGGATTAAGGATATTGGTAGGGACCATAGATGGTATAAGAGAAGTGGTCATAGCCACCGTGATGTCACCCACTGGTTTGTGGATACTGTTTTGAAGAGTTAAGTTTGGCATTTTGGCTGCCCCATCTTGGTTTTTAGAGCCAGAAGTGACTATAAGGCTAGATCTCACTGAGAACCCAGTGACACCGTCCGAACATGAAACCAGTTCAGTTCTGGGTCCTTCACTACTTTGAACTTCAGAGCATTTTGACCAAAACATGAACAGGTTAAGAACCTGAAAATTAGGTTTTCAAGTGGGACCAAAAAAGTAGCAGGTTTACCTTTACCTGGAGTGCAAACCAGGACTACATAAGTGGGCATGTCATTTTGGAAAGAGAAGGCTACAATGGTCAAGTCAAGTAAGAAACTGTCAGGTAAAAAAAAGTGTGCAGTGGTCTCATCAACAGTTACTTGTTCTTTTGGCAAAAACAAATGTTTTCATGGGAAAACAAAGTTTGCAGGTAATATACAGTTTTGTTACTGTTTACTTCAATTGCTCCTTGTGCAACATCCTCCTTTGGTGACACATCCTTGACTACAATGGCTCTATGCAAAACTGATCGAAACAGAGGCTGATTTGCGAGATAGCATGAAGGTTCCAAGAATCCTGAATAGAACTGGTTCAAGAACCAGAGTTAATTTGTTGGAAAATGGGTATAAATGGGACCATAAGTTCCAAAATGAACATTGTGCTGTTTAAAATAAAACACTTGAAACTTACTTACTTACTGAGGTAATTAATTGGAGTGAGATTAGGGTCATTTTCTTACAGACTTCTATTCAGACCTATTATTACAACCACTAGAGTTGCCCCCTGCTGGCAATTAGAAAGAATACATGTTTAGGGCTTCACTTTTCAGACCTGGAAATGAACCCTTGGTTGTGACAATACATCAGCACCTTGACATGATCCCAGTCCAGACCCATCTCTAAGTCCATGCCATCCAGTCCAGTTTGCAACTATGGAAATCCTAGGATAGTGAAGGAATGACCAACCGTACTCTCCCTTTGACTGGTTAGTACTTGTTTCCTTTGTTGGTTGGATTGGTTTTGTTAGGCAAAAGGATTGGAATTGGTTAGGGTTAGGGAAAGAATGACTGGTTAAGCCAATCAGAGGCAGAGTAAGGCAGAGTAGGGCAGGCCATGTCTTCGCTATCCTAGGATTTGTAAATTCACATACAGTTTGGCCTCCATGGCTGCATGGGTAACTCATCACTCGAGTGCTGATGTATTTCTGCATTTTCCTGAAATCAACACAGTAAATGGACCAGCGTTGGGTGGAAACCAGTTTAAAAGCCTGTTCCAGATAAAACCCAGTGTCTTAATAGTTGCTAAAAAAGTTTGCAGCTTGTACCACCCAGCCTGCAAATCCAGGCTCATTTTCCAAAAGTAGGAGTGATTGGAAGCAGTGGAAGGTCACATTGGCACACTGTTCCACTTTGCTGACACAATTAAACAATGATAGGCAGGCTGAGCTAAAAAACTTGCCACTTTCCCTGAGATACATTTCCCTTTCTCTCTTTCTCTCCCCTTTCAAATAGGCTGAAATGAATTGCCAAGTTATTAAAAAGGAAAATGGTTCAGAACGCTAAGATAGCATCTGTGGCTTTTTTTTCCTCTGGAAAGCTGTGCATGTGAGGGTGCAAAAGAGATTAACCCTTTCTCATAAATTCTCATTAGAAGTCACTAATCTGTTTTTTTTGTGTTGAAGGAGGGCTGTGTGTATGCAGCGCTTTGATAAGAAGGAGAATATGGCATGTCAGTCAGTGTGAAGAGAATGTGACACAGGCAGACACATGACAAAAACACATGCACATACACACAAGCTTCACTTACACCATATTAACTGAAAATACCATTAACATCCACTGTGTCTGGTAAATAATCCACTGCTTCCTATGGCCAGATGCCATATGCCAGACGTTGCCAGTGGTGGAAGTAAGTCACACACGCAGCCAGAGAGAAAGACGTGCTCACACATATTCAACTGCTATGATTACTTATGATTTCACATTTCTGTATTTTAAAAAGAAGTGTATAAGCTGTAGTTTTTACACCTGAGTGTAAGAAAGGCAAAGATGTAGTAAAATATGGATGATTTAATACTCCAGAGCTCTGAACTAATCAAGTCAAACCAACATCACTTGCTAACACAACAAAAACAAAGAACAATTCTGACTCTTCCATACCTGCCGACATCAGGCTGTGAAAAAGAGGGAGATTTTCTAGGGCTGGGGTGCTGACCGATCGACTAGTAGATCACGGACTGATTCTCAGTCGATCGTGAGATGCATAGGCAATAAATAAATAGAACCGTACAATAGAACTATTTCTCCATTAGCTGCACTGCAGCCTCTTGTGCCTCAAGCCACGCCCCTCTCTGTTGTGTCAGGTCACTCCCTTGCGTAGGACTGGCCGTCATCTAAGCTACCTATCTTAGCCAGCTAAAAAAAATCCACGAAGATGGCAGAAGCCAAAAATCGGAAACCTACCATTTTCATTCAGAATGGGAGGAGGATTATTTTTTTGTTTACTCAAATTCGAAGTCCATTTGTCTCATCTGCAATGCCAGCGTGGCCATACTGAAGAAGGGCAATCTGGAGCGGCATTTCAAAACAGTGCACAAAAGCTACGAGACGGATTTTGCTGCTAAAACTGCTCTATGCACTCGCAAAGTGCAGGAATTGAAGAGTCAGCTTGTGAGCAGCAGTCTATTTTTACCAGGCCCAACATGAAGGGTAAAGCGGCAATGATTGCATCATATCAAGTCAGTCACGTTCTTGCTAAACACAAAAAGTCTTTCAAGGACGGCGAAGTTGTGAAAGAAGCGTTCATTGAGGCTGCAGTTGCACTCTTTGATGAGTTTAAGAACAAAACAGAGATTGTTACCGCTATTAGGGACGTGCAGTTATCCCGGAATACTGTTACACGGCGGTGTGAAGCAATGGCAGAAGATGTTGAGGGGCAATTGAAGAAGGACTTTGACGCATGTGAGTGTTTCTCCCTCCAGTTCGACGAGTCGACTGATATGGTGGATGTGGCACAGTTATGTGTTTTCATTAGATTGGTTTTTGACGACATGAGTGCCAAAGAAGAGCTACTCACAATTTTGCCATTGAAAGGACATGCAAGAGGCCAAGATGTTTTCAACGCTTTCATGGAGTTTGTTAACAAGAGCCGACTGCCTCCCTTCAAGCTCATCTCCATCACAAGTGATGGCGTTCCAGCGATGGTCGGCCGCACTAGTGGGTTCATTGCACTGTGCAAAAAAGTGAATCTTTCCCGGACATCCTAAATTATCATTGTATAATTCAAGCATTGTGTGGGAAGATTTTAAACATGAAAGAAGTGATGGATGTTGCTATGAAGACAGTGTGCTCTGTTTGGGCCAGGAGTCTACAGAGAAGGTTATTCAGGGCTCACTTGGAGGAGACAGGTGCAGAACACACAGACCTGCTGCTTCACACAGATGTGAGATGGCTTAGCAGAGGTAAATTTTTGGCAAGGTTCAGTGAGTTGTTGCCTGAAATCAAAGATTTTCTGAAGCTTTCAAAACATGCAGAATATGCACAGCTAGAGGACTGCCAGTGGCTTTTGGACTTAGCGTTCCTGACAGATCTCACTAAGATGCTCAATGATTTGAATTTAGAGCTCCAGGGTCAGGATAAACATGTGATCAACATGATTAGTTCTGTGAACACATTTAAAAGCAAGCTGCAACTGCATTCAAGTAGGCTGCAATGCCGTGACCTGCGAAACCTTCCTCACATGCAAGCAGAACTTCAGGGCAAAGATTCTGCACAGCTTGACAGTGCACATTATTAGGATCAAGCTCAGAGCATCTGATCAGAATTTGAGAAGCGTTTTACTGACTTTACATCCATTGAGCCTGTTGCCAGCTATCTGTGGTTTCCATTTGGGGAGGGTATCGATGTGGATTACATTGCTTCCAAAGTAGCATCATTGTTTCAACTGGATAGCTCTGCTGTTGAGAGTGAGATTCTCACACTGCAAAATGACTTTGAGATCAAATCCAGGGCGACACCTGGCATGAAAGGAGACTTCTGGAACCTACTGCTGGAAAAAAATACCCCCACCTCAGAAGATGTACCTCGAACTTAACAGCACTTTTTGGATCAGCTTATTTGTGCAAGGCTGCTTTCTCTCACATGAAAATCATCAAGTCAAAGCACAGATCCACAATGACAGATGACCACCTTGTGGCCTCCCTAAGACTGGCAACCAGCTCCTACTGCCCTGACTTCGAGAAACTAGCTGCCTCCCCCCAGTGCCAGAGATCCCACTGAGGTAGGGAAATACATTTATGCAACTTTTTTGCAACTCTTAAACTACTTTTTATTACATCTGGATGGGTTTTCTGTTTGTTGTGTGCATATTAAATGTGTAGATAGTCTGTTGGCATTGGATACAGCTTCCTATGTGAACTGGTAGATCTCGACAGGCTGACAACCCTTGCCCCCATACAACCCTACACTACAGATTAACATGTTAAGTACAAGGATGTGAAAGTAAAATGACTCTTAAAGGGGAACTAATGTTTTTTAAACCTGGGCCCTATTTCTACATAACGGAAAGGAGAAATGAACGTCTGTGTTTACCTTTATATTCCTCTGCCTGTTGCTGCTTCCTCTCTCTCCTCGTCCGCTCTTCAATTTCATGAGCTGTGCCTCCACGTACGTCTGTGTACTCCGTGTTCAAATAAATACGGGCAGTCATCAAATTCAAATGGCTCATCCAGATCCAGTCGGTCAAAATCAGGTAAAAATTCAGCCATGACTACTCCAAACAGAGTAACTCCTCGCATTTGTAAGGTCACTCCAGCGGTAACTTCCTGTAACAACCCAAACCTCACGAGACGTGAGATTTCAGAGCCAGACTTTCACTCTTTGAGTAAGTGTTTTGACTTGCCACATCAAACATCCAAATTTTTTCTGGATCTGGATGGACCGTATTTATTTGAACACAGAGTACACAGACGCATAGCTCATTAAAACTGAAGAGTGGGCGAGGAAAGAGGAGTGTTACTTCGGTAGCACATATACTAAAATTGCAACGGCGGAGTAACATGTCCAAATCCAGCTAAAGGTAAACAGAGACATTCATTTCTCCTTTCCATTATGTTGTCGGATAATTATACTAACAACCCGAGCCTGTCTATGTGGAAAAAAAAATGCACTTTTAGTGGACATATTTTGACATTGTTTGATGCTGTCTGAGTGCCCTATTATTTTATATAATGCGCGCTCATGGGCTGCAGGCAGGTCAGCCCTAGCTTCATACTGGAGAAATGTCAAATATTGAACATCCTGTCACTCATTTAGACAAAAGTAGATCGGAAAATAAGGCCTAGGTTGAAAAAATCATTAGTTTCCCTTTAATCAGCATCAAATCCATAGTTAACTGTAGGAGAGAGGGAGGTTATGAAGCCTAGTGTTAATTCTCTGGTGTATCAGCAAAGTGTATAAACTACACTGCAGAGCGGAGTCTCTACTGACAGAGACAAATGATGACAGCTGATTCATATCAACGGGTTGACTACCTATTGGCAGGTCCACGTTACATCTGGTGTATTAACTGTTTATGTCACCACGCTGCATTTTCATAAACACATCCAGGGGCCGTCTCACCGTCTCACGACAGACTAGCCTACAAATACCAAGCAGAATAGCAATGCGCTATTGATTCACCTCACACATTAACACTGAACTTAGACAAACAAGGGGCTATGTGTCACACGCAGCCAGAGAGAGAGATGTGCTCCACACTGGGTTGCAAGGTAACAACACAAGAAATCGCTAACCGTAGCATCACATGGCTAACAGTTATTAATAACTTTGACAACAGAGTTATATAGTCACACAAAATGCATAATATCTTATTTTTTGCTGATATCCGATATGTGGATATATCACAACTTATGTGGCTGATAACAGATACCAATATTGATACATCCACTTTTTCCCTACCTTGTTTTAGGGATCATCAAGTCTATTCTGTAGTAGAATTTGCATCATATTATGCAAGCATGCTCTTACAGTGATGGCCCACCAGCAGGTGGAGACATGCTTTTCAATGTATTTAATATTCATTATTAATTGTGCAAAATAACAAAATAAAAAAAAGCAAGTTAACTGTACATTCACATATGTACATATATATGTGTGTGTGTGTGTGCGTGTGTGTGTGTGTGTGTTTTAAAGTTATTGGCTGGGAGTTCCTGCAGGCAGAAACCTTCCCACTCCTCCGTTTAGCTCCTACGCTGCTTCCAGCAGCAGGATCAGCACCTTGGAGAGCGCAGTGGTGCACAGCCCACAGTCCCGACAGAAGGACCTCCAGCTTTTTGGGTTTCACATAAACACAGTTGAAAACACAAAGCGTGGAGAAATACTGAGTAATCTTGTGATGTGCACAGTGAAATGGAACCTTTGTTTTCAAGGTTGGGACATTTATCCAAAAGAATGAGTGAAGGAACAAGGTGACCCAGAGGTATCTCAGTTCCTTTTTATATTGTCATTTCCATAAAGTCTCAAATAAAATCTGTATTCAAATAATGGCAAATATAGTCTTAAATAAAGTTATGTGTTAGAACAAAAAGTAGCTCCAGCACACAACTCCTCCTGAAATTTTAAATTGCTGCTTTTACATTTCTGGTCATGTACGGTCCTCCCTCAGCTTTTTTTTTTTTTTAATTCTCAGTCTTTTCATTTTTGCTCTCTCATATTCCATCCACGTCCCTCTTTCCTTCTCTTCCACAATCTCTTCACTTCTTTGTTGTTGGCATATGTGCTTGCAGGCTTCCTAAAAAAGAGCCACATACGACCTTTGTGCCAAATATTGATATCAGTCCAGAAGGAGGCATGCATAAGTACACACAAATAGAAGTAGAAAGTAACTTCCCTAAATTCTCAAATTGTTATTTCAACAGGTTTTTATTCCCAAGTTGACAAATACCAACACTTTGTCATGTCACATGGCATCTCATTAGCAGCGTACAGATTCTGACATGTTAATGTTGTGAAAGAGTTGCAATAGGCTTGCATCACTGGTTCCCAACCTGGGGGGCTTGACCCCTAATAAGGGCAGGGGTTAAAGTTCTCCGGCACAGTGCTGGATTTCCGGCGTGGCGAAGTTTCTGTCCGGCATGATCAGTGCTCTGCAGTGCGAGCATTTCACCTGCATTTGCCCCAAAAAATATATATATGTGTGAACCGGGAAAATGATTTAGGCGCACAGTGTGCGAGTAAACACAACCTACTGGTTACCATAATCGGCATCGGATGTTTTTCATCAATAACCGATCAAATAAATGTATTTTAAAACTCACTCCTTTGGCTCTGATATAGCTTTCTCCCTCCCTACCTGCAGTCCCCACTGCACTGAGCTTTGTAACAATGTCCCACCTACAGCCCCCTCTGTTTGGTTACACGGCACAAGTGATAGCCAATCAACACTGACGCCTGTGCATGCTTTCACATCATGTCACATTGAGACACAGAGCTCAGATGGGGGAGAGACTCCAGTAAGCCAGCGGTAATTTTGAAGGTAAGGTAACAGAAACCAGACTGAAACGAACGTTGCAATAAAAATTCTATTCCATTTCAATGATGACATGCTTGCCCAGAGGCAAAATTTCAACGTAACCGCCTGTTTAATTCACATCAAGCGCGATACAATTTTGCAAACAGCCTAAATGATTTAGCTTCTAAAAATAAATAGCACCAAGGCAAAAAAGAGATTTAGGAGCTATAAGTCAAAAAGTCTGGTAACCACTGAAAGTTTAATCTTTATTTATAAACTCATTATACTGTAAAAGTTTAATCTGAAAAGTAACTACTAAAGCTATAATGTTTTTGTTCGTTTTGATAATAAACACGTTCCTTTGCAACACCTACATTTCTATTTCTTCATTTTGTGACTGCAACACCAAGCCCACCCGCTCCGCTCCGCTTTAACCCCTGTAAGGGTCGCCAAAGCTTCATGGTGGGTTAATGAGGCCCTCTTCATTCTACGAGGTACAAGAAAACTTTAAAAATGAATACAGTGGGCCTTTATCCCAGGATTTCATTTATTTATGTGAAGAACACTAGATGAAAATGTTACTTTTGAAGTTTAGATTATTATTCAAGATAGAAACTTTAAAATACATCTCTCAGGATCAAGGCACAGTAAAGAACTGAACTCAAGCTATATTCACTGAGTGTTCATTCTTTGCTGAACAACCTTGTCTTGCTTTAGAAAAGTACACAGTTCAAAAAAAACAAAGGGCTAATAGAACAATGACAAAGTGTCATGGTGAAGAAAACACTGTATTTGTCTAAAAAAAAGCCTGTTATGAATGATTTTATCTAAACTTTTTATACAATTATATGTCTGTATTATTTGTTTGTCATCTGATGCAATCTACAGGAAATACTCTGATAAAAATTCATTCAAGTCTCAATATAATTTCTTTTAATTAACTAATTTATTTTGTTATTGTTCATTTTTGTAGTTATTTGTACAGTTCATCAGTTGTTCTGTACTGTTATCGTTCTGCATTAAATATAATATGAACTTGTTTATAAAATATGTCACTTAGTCAGGGGTCCTCAGTTAACTCACTGAGAGAAAAGGGGTCCCTTCTCCTGCCCTTTTCCTGCCAGAGGAAAAATACTGGAAACTACTGGTGTATGCAACAAAACTGTTTAAGTTTAGAAAAACTTTAGATTCAGATTAAGATAAGTATAAGGTTTAAGATAAGTACTTCTATAAAATACGTATTATTTTGTTAATACAGTGGTGACCTTTGGTCTCACAACAGTGCACAGCAGCCTTCTGGGTGACAGTCATGTTTTATTTGACCCATCCACCGCACCTCCCTCCAACCCTACGGACTTTTTCGTGCTTTATACTACATCATTTGTTCTCAGCATGTAGTATTGCGGTAGATGGGTTTACACTGAAGTTAGTTAAAGGCCTGGTGTTTCCACAGACTGTTAAATAAGGGACATAGCTAGTTTTTTGTTTTTTTCTTGCCAGAAGTGACCATATTTGGGCAAGAAAGTGACGCTATGGAGGGGTGGATCTAACTGGAGTGCCAAGGACACTATTGGCAGACAGCCTGTAACTCAAAGATGCCCACCTTTAATTATGCATAACTGGAGCCAGCCTTAAGTGACCATTAGAGGAATTGCAGTTTTGGTGATGTTGTGTTAGCTTCATTTTTCAGCCCCCAGAGGCTGCCACTTGGTATGTCTCATAAAGACGCTAATGCATGCCTTTGGTGTTGATATCAGACACAGAGTGGTGTAATACAGTGTTGGTATTTGATCACTTGAAAATGAGAACTGGCTGGCCATGTAGGAAGGAGCTCGGGGTGGACAGATAGTCAGCAAAAAAAACATTATCCCTTTCTAACTGGCTTTTTTTTTTTTTTAACCAAAGCAAGACCACAATCGTTCCCTAATCACTTGTCTATTATTACCATAGTGATAAAGGTCCCCTTACTTTAATAAGAAGTTATTTTAACCCAAACCAAGATGATTCACTGAATGTTTTTGTGCCTAAACCTGACAAAACCTTAACCAGTTTTGGAAGGCACCAGCCCATTCTCATTCAGAACTCATCAAATACCTCCGCTTTATCAGTGATCTGGGAATTGGACGCCAACGCACAAAGGCACCCTTCACATCAGTATAATGTGCACCAGGTGGCGGCAGTTGTTGAAGCAGCGGCCATCAAATGAAGTTGTCAAATATTGCTGCTATAATAGTCTACTTTCACATAAGAATCCAATGCACCAAAGCACCTTACAAGGCAGTTTGAACCACAAAGGCCTGCTTTGTTACACTGCTGGTAATAATGTAATATAAGGGCAGGTTGAAGGAGGGGTAGATGGGACCAACAAACCCTGGACTTTCACCTGGGAGCCTGCTGTTCATTCCCGAACCATGATGTTTTACACCTAACCACAGGCCTCCATTGCACCAGGAAAAAAAATGTAAATGTTTTACCAACGCTGTAAGGTTTTTTGATAAGACTGTATTCATCTGAGGAGCAGAACCTGTACACTTCCTGTGAAAACAGAAGAGCAATATGAAAAGACACAGGAGAAAACCTAGTGCGTCATATGTAGACATGAAAGCCCGCAGACAAAGTGGTAATGTGTGACAAGTTGGGATGAGAATGTGTTGACGGCCCAGACAAATGATGGGGCAGAATACACTTGTGTTCTAAAGTGCATTGACAAACAATGCATCTTTCTGTCTTCTTTTATCTTCAAATGCATATGCAATAAGGAGAGAGGTACACTAGCAAAAACTCCTGCAAATGATTCAGATTCTCAGCCTAGTGTGTATAAATCTCAATGCATCACATACATATGCACCTGGAATCTCCATACCTCACCTCTGATAACTGTCCATGCACTCACAGTTGTTGTTTTTTTCAAAATCTCTGTCCGAAAAAATATGCTGCTATCTAACCAGATCAGGTCGGGTGCATCCATATGTCCCTTTTATTCTGCATCCAGAGGAGCATTAAACAACATGACAACGTGCTTGGAGCTTTCTCTGTCGGGTCACCCTCCCTCCTCTACCTCTGATCATCAGCGGACATGATCGGCCATGTCCAGGCCTGTGTGCCACCACTGACCCTGCCAGCATCGTGTCCAGCCTCTGCGGGGCCTGGCAGATGCAGGCGTGGGCCGGCTGGCGTGGCACATATGCTGCGTGTCTCTGAGGCCATATGGACATCAACATCCACAGCATGCCCTCCCCCCCTTCTTGCTCCATCACTTCACCCCCACCACCTGCTTTCCCTTCTTCCCTCAGTCCTTTCCTCCTTCTTTGATCCTCACCACTCCTTCCTGCATCACATTTCCTCTCTTTCTACCCGTTTCCTCTTTTCCACCTCACATCTCAGAATCCTTTCTTAACATGTCAGACATCTCCACTCGTGTCTCCTGCTGTACAGAACACACACAGAAAATACAAACAGACAGGAGGGAGAGAGATGTGAAAAGGAGAGATAAAAGCATTGCCTTTTATTTGACTCTGTGGGAGTCGCTGCTTGTTGTGTGTGTGTTCTCCTTTGAGCTGTGGGAGAAAAGAGAGAATGAGCCCACCAGGACATAAAGGCTCCAAAACGCTCTTCTCACAATAGCAGTTTGGATGCAGGAGAATGAGGCACGATTCACCAAAGCAGAAGCGGCAAAAAACACAATCCGCCTGGAATAAATGGAGAAAAGAGAAGCAGCGTTTGTACTTTGAATTTAAAAATAGCCTCTCCCAGCCTGGAAAGAGTGAAATTCCAAAAGGTTTTGAGAACAGGGTAAAAAATAAATTGGTTTGATAAACATCAGTTTTGAACAAGACCTCTCTCATTTTTTTAAATTATGCAGTGTTAGAGCTAAAATGTGATCACTTACTCAGTGTCACAGGTGCAGTAGGATGGAGTCTTGCCTGGACTTACATCCATTCTATATCCAACACACATGGTCAATATACTGTGGCTTGATATGGCTTTAAAAACACTAAATGTGAATCAAAAATGTCAATATAAGGAACACAAGGGAGGGTTCACCATGTTTACACTATGGGTCTGACTACTACTGAACGTTCATTAGCAGACATCATTTGTGCTAGTTTAATCACTGTGTCTTATTATAGGTCTTCTGTTTTCGCCCATTCTCAATCCAAAGTCAGCAAATACCACAACTTGGTCATAGATTTTTGCATCAAGATCGTTTTGTGGCCATATGATACGCTGTTGGATGGCATTGGATCAAAACAACAACATAATTTAAGGGCCTTGATGGTCCCTATAGAGCAGGCAGAAGGGGGAGAAGGCCACTGTTCACTTCCTGTATGAGTGTTGAGCCAATCAATTATCTTTTTTTTCCTTAATCTAACCACATGCTTTTGTTGCACAGTGAAATAGACATAAATACAAGGTGTTTAACTGGTGTTATAACTTCATTTTGAAAAAGACTGTATGCATCTGATGAGCAGAAACTGTACATTTCCTGAATTTCAAGGAGGCTGCATCATCAAATCCCGCCTTGGGGCTGCTCCAGCGTCAAGGAACCTTTAAACTCTTCCAAGGACAGAGTCCTTACTTCAGAGAATTTTCAAGGATTCATGTGTACTTTTTTTCTATTCTTAAAGCCAGTTTCTTTATTGAAAATTAAACAAAGCCCCAAATAACATAAAACCAAGCTGTTAACATGAATCCATGTTCTCGAAATGAGCAGAATCCGAGTGATTATGATAGCAGTGTTTCCCATACATTCATTTATCTGTGGCGGTGCGCCACAAATAAATGATCTCCGCCACATATAGATTCTTCTGCTTTTGGCGCTACCTGTTCAACCTGGCTCATAAACACATTATAATGGGACTCACTGTCTGTAAATGTAGCTTGTCGTGACAATTCCGGTGCAATAGGTGGCGGTATGCATCGTAAAGACACACTTAACGCACCTGGTCTGCCAGAAGAAGAAGAAGAAGAAGAAGCAGATGTAGTAGCAGAACAGATCCAAAGACCTCTCAGTACAAATATGTGGGCAAACGAGTCCAAAAGTGGTCCCAACAACTCATCATGTTATATTAGCCTGTGTTTGTATTAACATAGCTGGAAGCTCAACATGTGCAGAGACACTTACGCTGTTAGTAGTGTTAACTGCAGCGCGAGTCCCGTAGCAGCTCGCCCCCGTTAATCAATTACAGCAACTGCACCGGCAACGGGAGCGACAACAACCCCCGTATGTCTCGCGACAACTCTCTATTTTACGCGGCTCTTCTATTTTTGTCGTGCTACACTCCCCTACGCGACCCTCCAGCAGATAAAAACTACATGAAATAGTGTGCTAAACGAGCACAATGTGTTTTTAAATGAATAAACCATTATCAAAGGTGATATGTGATGATCGTTTTATCATGCATTTATCCATGTTTATCTGTGACATTGTGTAAATGTCCGTGTCGGACATTTGAAAGTGAGTAGATGACAAACAGTACGGTAAACTTGTAGATAACTCAAATATATGTAATAACTTAGGTGGGAAATGCTTTAACATTTCATGCAGCCTACATGCAGCCTCTCGGCTCGGCAAACAGTAAACAACTCCTCTGTCTTCTCTACATGTCGCTTCCATACGCAGTCAGTGGAGCCCAAATGAATACGCCGCGACGCTACAATGACGTGATGCTTACGTTTGCAGCCAGTGGAGCCTGGCCGTAAGGTTCTGCTCATTAGTAATTAACTCTGACGTGGGATGTTCACTCATTCACACAGATGAGTATTGAAAAATATTTTCATATTTTGAACAGGGGTCACAGGCACAGACAGTAATGTCTCCAAAATACTGCAAACAGGAAAAGAATCCAGGCACTCCGAACAAAATTAGAATGAGGAAGGAAAGATTAGATTAAAAAGCCTTTAATATAATGGCCAACTCATTAAAAAGCCAACATGTTTCGACCAGTGTTGGTCCTCATCAGGGCTGGAGAAAACAGCTTGGTATTGATTGGTACTGTTTATAAAGAGTTCACACAATGTTCAGTCATCAAAATTGGTGTGAAGTCATAGAAATCCATTTCCCAAAATGTGTATGAACACTGGAGAAGAATTACTCAGTATTGCTGGCCCATAGACAGCCACCCACTCTGAGTACAGAGGTCTAATTGAATCCATCTCTGACAACAGGTTCAGGTTATAAATTGAAATACTTTCTTTCCAATTTCAGCAGAGAGCAGTAAATGACTTGGAGGGAAGAGTGATATTAGCTCATGTTGATTGATGGTCGGAGTTGTACAAGTTACCTGCTCTCACCTCACACTATTAAGCCTCACTTCAGCAGCTCAGCTCATTTACATTAAATGTGCTGTGATCTAATGTTGGATTTTTTTTTCATCCGTCCAAACAGTCACTCTTTATGAGTTAATAAAAGTGGGCTTCCTGGCGACGCAGCAGTCCACAGCTCTCCACAGCTCTCCACACTGGCTGTCGTAGAAATGACATCAGTGTCAGAATAAGCTCCTCATCAGCACTATCTGATCGTCTTTTAAATGGACTGATTCCGAATCATAATGTCCTGCACTGGGTGAATGTAATGGTGGACATCAGTCTTCACTCTTTCCGTCTTTTTTCTCTCCCTTTTCCCTTTTACAATCTCTGTACTGCTGTGCTGCTGGCCTCCTAAAAAAAAGAGAGCCTCACAGACTTTTCGGATCCCAGCGCTGGCCTTTTATCACTGTGGGGGACACGGGGTTTGGATAAACCCGTCTTTGCTGGAGACTCCTCCAGAGTAATTTGAAATGACTTTTACCATCTTCATAGTAAGAGTGTCAGAACTGACACTCTCCAGCTAAGATACCAGGTCTCTCCCAGCTCTGAGAGTCAGAGGTGCTTTAGAGATGACCAAATTAACAGTAGGATGGAGGGCGCTTGGGTGACCTCTGGGTCAGCTTTACTGGATACACAGGACAAACATCAGTAAGAGTACATATTCCAAATAGAACACAAGAATACTTAACAATACAATGGGACCAAGATGTGAGTTTCTTTTGGGAGACTAATACATTATATCACACAGGATGTAAAAAATAATGGACAAAGTCACCATGACACCTACTGGTTTGTGGACTAACATTTTGAAGCCTTGAGTTCAGCATTTTGGCTGTTGCCATCTTGGTTTTTTTGGAGCCAGTAGTGACCATATTTGGACAAAAGAGTGGAGCTAACCCTGACGCTAGCTGTCAGTTTTGTCCGGAGCAACGCTTTCCAGCGCCTCCTGGGGTATCCTGAGGTGTTCCCAGGCCAGACAAATGACAAATGTAATCCCCCCCAGCATGTTCTGGATCCACCCCGGGGCCTCCTATATGTTGGATGTGCCCAAAACATCACTTGATCAGATGCCTGAACCACATCAACTGAACCCTTTTGACGCAAAGGAGCAGCGGCTGTACTCCGAGCTCCCTCCTGATGTCCGAGCTCCTTACCCTATCTCTAAGGCTTAGCCCAGCCACCCTTCAGAGAAAACTAAGTCTGCTTGAATCCGTAGCCTCATTCTTTTAGTCATTACCCAGAGCTCATGACCATATGCCCCCACAACTTCTGGCGGTACTGCTTCGTTCCATCCGTATCTGTTCGCTTTTAGAAAATGCACAGAAGACAGAAGGCTCCATCCATGTATGTATTTAATGAGCATAAACAAGCCTTTAGAGAGACTTCCAGTACAAAGACTTTTTAAGGTGATCACAGTGTTACAATTGAATTTCATTAACTCAAACTGAAAACCTGACAGCTACCGCTACGCTTTTAAGCCATTAATCTGGGGTTACACCATGGTTACGCTGCCTAACCAACATTGTGGCTGTAGAAGTAGCTTGCCAATGGACGGCACCCACCTGACACTCAAAGTGACCATGCCCTTAAATATGCGTAACTCTAAGCCTTTCAAACTTTTAAATATGTAAGTTATACAAGTTTTATAAGTTATATAAAAAGTGGCGAAACACAAGCTTATAAGATCCCACTCGTGAATTTTGAAACTTAGAAAATGTTTAAGTATCATAAACATGTTTGCCACAGAGCTTATTTTCTGCAGTGATCCAAAGTCCAATATAAAACTACCATAGAAACAGAAAAATGTCAACCCTCTTTACCAACCCACACACACACACTAACCATAGAGGAGCACAATTAAAGCACCACCTGCCCACACAGTTCCACCTGCTCTTCTTTCACACTCTGGTGATAACAACATGGTTTGCCAGACCTTTTGAACATTACATTTTGATAGTCAAGTTGTTAGAAATCTGATGCAGCCAAATGAAGAAGGTCCTGAGTTAGGACTCTTGATTAACATTGCGCTTTCATGGTGTTTTGTGTTTTTAATATATGATTGGTTGAAATCACAATTATTTGACCATAGTGATGTTAAACAATGTGAGTTTGTATGCATAAATACCAATTCTTTATAGTCAAAAGACAGGAACCACCACCCTGGTAAAAGTTTCAAAAACAAAGGAATTGAATATTCATTACATTTTCAGGAAGCGTCTTCTCAATGCCCAAAACTCCGCCTGTGGTGACCAATTGACAAAAACATCCTGACTGACTTCTATCCCCCAACCCTGTCACCTTATAATAAAGCCAAAAAGGTTAGGTTTAATCTTTCACAATTATAAGCTTCTTATGTAAAATTCTAATCTGAAAAGTGGCTAAAGCTGTTAGATAAATTTAGTGGGGAATGGAGCAGAAATATGAAGTAGCATAAAATAGATATACTCAAAAACATAAGTGCCTCAAAATGTTACTAATGTTTACGATAAATGTCCATAGTTACTTTCCACCATGCTATTAATTATTACACCTTCATGGGCCAAATTGTTGTTCTTACAATGTACAAGCTGATTTATTGCTACAAAGAAAACTATAATATAACAACAAAGTGCTGGAATTTAAGTGCATTTCTTTTTTTAAACATCTCTGCATGAACTGGGAACATCAAATGAGCTTTTTAGGCTTTGTAATATTGTTGTAACACAAATAGTACTGGTTTGTGACATAAATCTATGAGAGATGTGTATACTGCAATGCATCTACCAGAATATATTATGGGATAATTTAGCCACATTTTGCACTGATATTCAGTGTTGATGGTAGGTTTTTCTGGGTTTTTCACCATTAACTCTGTCAGCACGGTTGTTGTTGTTAGCGTTGTTGGCACTGTTAGCACCATTAGATGTTAGCTGCTGGCTCAGCCCCCTCCACGTGGAGAGCTGCATGCAGACAATCCAGCCTCTGATTCTGAATCATAGATATGCCCTCAGTGTCGTATACAGCACTCCTTTAAGCTTACTGACTCTGATTTAAAGGAGCTGTATGTAAGAAATCTAAAGCAAATAGTCTCTGTGACATACTAGGATGATTTTATGACTAAGGAATAATGTTCATATAAAATACTGATCTCACCGACAACAATAGTACAGTCAGAATATTTTTAAAAACATTTTTACAGTCCGCAAATCATGTTTATGTTTTGAATTTGTGTTTTGGCCTGTTGCGCCGTTAGCGGTGTCCCGATACATAGCATTAGCAGCCAGCTCCTCCTCAGCTGTATGCCAGCAGCAGCGTTAGCAATGTCCCGGTACATATCATTAGCAGCCGGCTCCTCCTCAGCTGTATCCCAGCAGCAGCGTTAGCAGCAGAGAAGCTGGACTTGCTCGAACAGCCCGCTGGAAAACCGAAGATCAAGGACGCAGCGACGCGGGCAAACAAATCGGTCTCCAGCATGCCGCTGTCCAGCAACCTCGAATCTGTAGGGGAAGGGGGTGGACACAACTGAATTTGAGAGCAGTAACCGTTTTAGCCACATTCTTACACTACATACAGCGCCTTTAAACTTTATGGCAGGTCGGGTGTCACACACAGGTCCTCAGTTGGTCAACTGGGGAGGTGGACAGACGACTGGATAAATTAATGATTGCCACTGATATCTATTTACTTTATTCTTTTAAAGTTTTATGTCAGTGTTATTATCAGTGTTTCTTCTATTAAGAGTTGTTTCTATTGACATATTAGGTTCATATAGAGACTTGTTGCTGTTATAAATGTGTCCGTTTCCTCCCTAGAAATAATATTTTAGTACATTAACAATATAGATAAACTGTTATCATATTCCATAGATAAATAAATAAATTAATAAGGTAATAAATATTTTTTAGCAATTAAAAAAATATCAGTAAGAGTGTTGTAACTGCTGGATCAATAAGGACTCGTAACAAGAGTACTTGTATCAGTACAGTCGTATTGATACTGTGACAGCCCCTCTGCTTGGTGCTCTTTGACTGCAAACCTGTAGGAGTAATCAGCAGCATGGGACACACCTGGGCCTGCTGTGTTAATGTGTATGAGCCAGAGCTGCAGTCTGGATGTTTTTTTACTCATCCACTTGCTTTACTACTGACTTTAAAGATACCTCCCAACTAAATGATGCACTTCTTGTGATTATTTTGTGGTAAATGAATGACTTTATTTGTTTGGTAAACCGTGAGTCTCCTGTTTTTGTCACGGTCATGTGGCTGGGCTGTGGCAATACCCGTTGTCACACAGTCAGCCACAGTCCTCAGTCTCTCCCTCCATTCAGCCACACTCACTTTCTTAGCTCCCTACACTGCATGGCATTGTCCGTCTGTCTGTCTGTCCAGCAGGTGCTCTCAAACTCCCTTACCTGTTTCAGTCCTCTACCATCTCAAATCCAGCCGCTTCCTCCTGCCCTGCAGAAATCCCTTTCCTGCCTTTGTTTCTTTTATCTAAAGGATCCCCATTGGCTGACACCATGGCAATCAGCTCCTCCTCATGGGGTCACACATTACACAATGGTGACATACCTGATAAACACACATTACATGATACATCACACATTACATCACACATTACATTACAAGATGCCTTTTCCATCACCTGGCTCCCATTTCCCTAATCAGCCTGGGAGTATATTTACCAGCTCATTTCCACCCACAGTTGGCCAGATTATGATGTTACCCTCTGAAGCTCAGATCTACTTAGCTCTATACTACTGTGTATGAAAAAAAAAATTAAAAAAAATGGAAAAACCTAATTGATATTTACAATTTTACCATTGAGACTATAGGACAACATTTATAAGCCATTCACATGACAAAAATAAAAATAGCTGAAATATAAATCATAATAAAATGGTCATTTGATTCAATTGCGTGAGGTCATCCTATCAGCCCTGGCCAAGCGATGAGCTATATCTTTTCCTCTTTTAACTGCACCCTATTTATGTTCTTGTTATTCTGTGATGTCAACCAGTCTTTGGAAAAGCACCACATAAAAATAAACACGTCTCTTAGATATTATAGCCCTGCTATTATTTAGAAAGAAAGGACAATAATTACGTAGATATAAGATCGTATATAAAATTTTATCTGTTGTAATTAAGTAGAGATATATTTTAGGTGACATAGTCCACTCTCACTGAGGACCCTAATCATGTGAATTATCTTTATGAGGCTAATGATCAAAGTTTGTTCTATGAGTGTGAAATTGGTTTGCTCTGAAACACCATTGTTGCAACGCTGAATTAAAGTGTAAGGTTTCACAGACATTAGCTCATGAGGAGGGATAATCATGTGTTCTCCTCTGTGTCACACACAGTCTCAAAAAGTTATTATGTCTGACAAAACAATCTATTTATAAGCTTAATGTCATCATGACACCTCTCTTCTTGCACCCAACAACTCTGTCTGATTGGCATGTCCCGGCTTGTTGTAACAGAACATCTCTAGAGTGCTAATAAAGTTTGGACAGGAGTCATTGCCTGGAATGCAATAACAGACTTTGAAAAGACTAAGAAAAGATAACCATCTGACTCCCTCTCACATTTTAAGATTTTGCAAAGACTGGGGTTCTGGCAAGGTCACTATTTGTAAGGGTACAGCTAGATTCCTTTTCTGATTATTTCCCATCCTGCTTCTGGTGGAAAATATTACACCAAATTCCCATTAAGAAATATAACATATTAATAATTCCTCGCATGTCAGCAAAAACCTACTTTAGAAAGAGAAGATAAAAGGCTTCATATGTCAACAGTATTCTTGTCAATTCAGCATCAATATAATTAACAAATTTTGGATTTTTTTTGCCTCAACTTGCTACCAGCCTCAGGAAAATAAGTTCTGGTTGGTGGATCAGATACGCACTGAACTAAACACAGACTTCCTTTTACATATTTCAAGAGAAACAAAACTTGTTAACATTCTCATGCCTCCCTCCATGCTTACTGGCTACCCAATTTGCTGCTTCTTGTTTGGTGCTTGCAAGAGCAAAGCTATCCCAGCTAATAAACGTTAATATAGGTTGTGACATCAGGTGCCCAAAATGCAATGTAAAGACAACGTCTAATGGCAACGTCAGTTTGAAGTAGCACATTGAAAATATCATCAACCTGATTTTCATTCAGACCAAAATTTAATGTCTGCTGGATGTAAGAGCAGAATTTCTTTTTGACATCAGATTGATGTCTGGTCTCAGCTGGTAGGTGACATAGATGTTACCTTGGGCAATGAGGACCACCTTAGGCTGCCACTGTCTGGGCCTACCTTTCAGCAACTCGACTTTGGATGAGCTGTAAATCATAATCCTCATAAAAGAAGAGGCATTAGAAAAAGTCAACACTGCTATAAGTTTATTAAATATCCTGTATACAACAACACAACAGCACGATAATAACAATCATCCAGAATGTTTGAAATATGAAACTGCATAAATTTAGTCTGTCAAATGTAACAGTCCAATGTCATTCTGATGGCGTATCAATCAATCATTCATTTGTCACATAGAATTATACAAGGTACACCTCCAGTGAAATGTGATGCCATCAGCTGCTTTATGTGCACTGTAATTTAATCCTTTTTTGCATTTCCTGACACTGTTGGCTGCTGCTGCTTTATATTTGTTCATATTTCTGAATGGTCCTGATAATCTATGGTTTCTGGTTGTGAAATAACTTAACTATCCACACATCCCGACCTGTGCAAGATGGCCATGTGGTTGCTTCTCTCAAAGACGGCGACTGTCACTCTGTGGCCACCTATGAACAGTGTCTAACAGTGATCCACAGCAGAAACAGGGCAGCACCTCCCATTCCCAACATAACACCAGTCTGTATTCACCATGAAGCACACAAGTCCTCTGCTCTGTCAGATTGGCATATAGAAAAAGAGTCACCTAGTTGAATGGTGCTGTCCAGGATTTAACCAAGTTTCAGTGAATCAAAGGATATTACAGTATCCCCTTGGAAACTGATGCTGCATGGAGGTCGTCCAATTTATTTTCGAGTGCCTGGACAATGGGTAACAGGTTGCTTCCTCGATGTTTACTGATTTTTAGCAGCTAGTTGATATAAGTCAGCGGGAGGAGAGTTTACTCATTGTTGGGTTGATTTCCTCATCCCAATGAGTGACTCAGCCACATGCCATCACTGTCCAAAGCCAACCACAAAAAGCACCAACAACACTTTTAAAGTAGACATAAGAGCATAAATTTAACAAAAAATGTAGCAGATCTGGCAGAGGGGTGAATGAAAAATGTCTGCACTTACATCAGTAAACGTGACATCTGGTGCCAGCTGGGACTGGTTGTTGATAATGTTCATGTCACTGAACTACACTATTTAAATTAATCAAGCCTATAAATTTACAATAATATTAAACATGTTTGTTTTTTATAAGAACATTGAGATGAGAAAAAGACTGACATAAAACATCTTGGACTGAGTTTTATGACTACCAAACGATTGAGATCACAGGGGTGCGCACCGAGTTCGGTAAAACTCCCATGATTTTATTTTGGAAATTTGTCTGCGACAGTGAAAACACTTGAAAATTCATTTGGTGTAAAGCCGGCATAAATAATGAAAGCTGATGATTTGCTTTTATTTGGTCTTGTAAGTAGGACCAAAACAAGGGAGAATATTTGGCCAGTTTTCCCAGTCTGAGATGTGTGATAAATACATGCCCTGGGCAGCGGTTGAAACAGCTGAAATATTCTGGCCAAGATGTTGGTTGAATGGAATGATATCACCATCCGTTGTGATACAATACCCTGTAGTGTATACACAGGAGTTGTTGTTTTTTTGGGGGGGTTTTTTACATCAGAAAAGAGCTGTGTTTTGTCAGGAATGAAACAGATCAAAGTCAATCTATAAATGAGCAGGTGAATAAAATGAAGGTAACTGGAGTTTCTCTCTTCTCATTAAGTCTTTCAAAAAGCGGTTGTCTGTCAGCAATTAACCCACACACAAGTCACACAGAAAACAAAGTGCTACAATTTCTTCATTATTGTTGTGATCACACATGCTGGGCATTGACAATCCAGAAAGACAGAAAAAGACAGACGTTCCCTGTATAATTGCAGCCTGTTCACAGTGTGTGACAGAGAAATTCACTTTACTTTCATTTCTAAAACCTGACTGTAGTTTAACAAGTGAAGACACAGTTGACAGTTTGCAGCGCACAGTGGATAATGTGGCGTGAGGTTTTGTGAAAATTAGTTCTTTACCTTGAAACAGCTGCAGCCCCTTCGGCAGATGATGGGACACTGATTCTTGTATTCAGTGTAAGCAGCACACACACACACACACACACACACACACACACACATTGGATGCTCTGCACCATATGTCCTCTGTGCCCTTGTGTGACCGTGGCTGCACCCCGCTGCTCTTTATGGGTGTAAAGTGGAAATAATTGGCTGGCTTGTCTGGGAGAGGTCAGCGAGATGGAGAATGAAAATGAGAGAGAGCTATCTGGGAAAGGTCAGAGAGAGGGGGAATAGAAATGAGAGAAAGTGGAATATTTAAGGCCAATGGAGTGTGGCTTCCCCCAGGAGAGAGGAGGGAGAGATGGATGGATGGACACAGAGGTGAAAAGCAACCATTCTCACACCTCCACCCACCCTCCCTGGTTCAGCTCTGTCCCTTTATCTGTTCATCAGGGTCACGCTGTCATGTGGGGAAAAAGCAACACAACATTAGGGAGAGAAGCACACAAACACCTCTGTCCTGCTGATGCGAAGGCATTACTACACTAAGGGGCAGTGGAACAAATTTTTCAGTTTTATTGAATAGCATTGTTTTTGTGTTCAGACAGGGAGGTAGACCAGATAAAGTTTACACTTGAAGGGTGGATGACCCAAAATACTGAACGCCACCTATCTACTCGTGCAGATAGTTTGGGGTTGTCAGAGTGACACAAATTTGGTCCTAGAAAAAAGCTGGGGTTGCAAGTTTCATTTAGCGTCATTGGGCAAAAGTCATATGACAAACTTTGAGCATTTTATATTTCAAGTGGTCCAAGAAAAAAACTTATGCACCTCCTTCTGGCTCTGTTTTAGGGCTTTAGAAAATCTAGCCTGAATCGGAAGATTTTGGCCAATCACAGATTATTTCAGACAGAGAGAGCATTCCTATTGGCACTTCTACAAAGGCAGAACGCCCCCTTGGTGACAACCCTGATTCAATGACAGAGAATCCTGCAGAGAAAATTGCTACTCCAGCATTGGCAACAACTGCGTACACTGCAAAGCAACTCAAAGGACATTGGACTTAACAAAAGAGATTCTAAAAGAGAGTCTGAAATCAAATGGAAAAAAGACATGTCAGTATCTGCAAAGTTTTTCATAAATGGAGAGAAAATATTGCTAACAGTTTAGCCTTTTGCTAACCAGATCCATAGTCTCATGGCTACCTCTTAATGTTTACATTCAAAGCTATGTAGCTAACATAAGCGAGAGCGTCCAATCACTGTTTTTCCTCCACCTCATTCCCCGTTGCTATAGACCACTCATTGGAAGGAGAATAAGCAGCATCACTGGAGACAGACCCCCTCGTCATTCAATAAATTAATAATTTATTTGTCACATGGAATAATACAAGGTCCAGCTCCAGTGAAATGTGATCCCATCAGCGCCTTTCACATGTACAGTCTTTTTTTCAATCTTCTTACAGTACAGTGTTTGCTACTGCTTTATAATTGTCAATGTTTCTGGATGGTTCTGGTGATCCATGTTTTTTCTGGTTGTGGATTGATTTAACTGTCCACACATCCCGAACCCTAACAAGAGAAGCACATAGTTGCTCCTCCTGAACATGGCACCGGAGCTTTGCAGCTGCCTCTGAACAGCAGTGATCCACAGCAGGAACAGGACAACACCTCACATTCCCACTATTACACCAGTCCTTATTCACCGTAAAGCCTTTTTACGCCAGAGTCCTCTGCTCTGTCAGATAGGCATATAGAAATAGAGTCACCTGGTTGAATGGTGCTGTCCAGGATTTAGCCAAGTTTCAGTGAATCAAAGGATATTACAGTTCCTGATATTCCATTGGAAATTGATGCTGCAGATGCCTGGACAATCACTAGCAGGATGCGAGTTCAATTGGTGCCATTTTCTTCATCTTGTCCTTGATGTTTATTGATGCTTACATTTGATAAACTCAACTTGGCTAGCTAGCAGAAATTGACAGAAGGAGAGTTTACAAACTCTTGAGTTGTTTTCATGAGGAAATGCAGCTTTGCATGTCACAGTGTGCACTTCTGACCTGCCATACATACATTTTTGTAGCTCACCCAGTAAATTTCCATTCACCCCACCTCTGCCAGCCTATCACCTGTCCATACATCTCCCACTCCTGCCGGTCCACGACACCCACCTCATCAAGCTGACTCCACTCACATGTGGCTCATTAGTCCTTCCCACTATAAATGCTCAGCTTCACAGACTCTTGCTACCTGATTGTTCTTTGCCATACTCATAAAACTCCAGTGTTTATCCCCACACTACTGCTGACCTTGCTTTCCCCGACTCCCCTGCTTCGTCTGCTCCCCAGTAAATCACTCAGCCTTCTGTCCTCAGCCAATAGCTCTGCTTCCTTCCTGATTTCTATTTGTTTATTTCCCATGGCTGTGTGGAGAGACTGCCAGTAAGCTCTACGTAGTAAGTTTATCTGTTATGCTGCCCGTGACTTCCTGTGCTGTGGATTACCGTGCCATGTGGCTTCACATTCTGCACCACCGCTGGTCCCTGGACTCCTTGCTAGTTCTGAAGATGTTTTTGTCTTGTTTTTGCTGACATTGTCGTTTTCAGAGCCACACCACTAGCCTGGCTAAAAACTCTACTTGGGCCTATGGGCATCGTTTGACCTGCAATTCATACGTTACCAAAATCAACAAAAACCTCTGAGCCATGGCTGGGGACACAAACAGCAGTATACCGGTTTTAGAAATGGATGTGTTCCATCAAATTTGTTCTTGCAGCACCCTGACCACCCATAAAGTGCGCAAAAGTTTAGAAAACAGTGTAGAGACAGAGACAGTGTTACCTTCAGATCTGGGAATATTTGACATACACAGTGAAATGACCCTCTGGTCGGTAGAACTGATGAACTAGCCTCACTCTTGAATGAGTTATAGCTCAAATGTGCCATTGCGTGTCTTTTAAACTGCATTTAATCCAGTGTACAAATGTAACTCAGAATCTGTCTGACATGGCTTCAATTGTCATTGTCAGGATTTGCTGCCATGTATTCTTCCACTTTCAAAAAGCGAGTATCACAGCCGGCACTTTTCCATTCCCCACTCAGCGGCATATTAGCATTAAAACAATTTGAATGGAAATTTCATGTTGCTGTGTTCAATATGAATGGATTTAATCAAGCATGCCTACAAGGCATTAACACACGCTATGAGAAACTTCCAGTGTGGATGGAGAGAGGGCAAGAGAAGCAGAAAGAGTTTCATTTATCATCATCCCACCGTGTTGACCTTGGCCATGTTGTAAAGCCATTTCAGGGAGTGAGAATGAGGAAATAAAAGCCATCAAGCAGCAGTCATTAGGGAACCAAGCCAATAAGAAGCATGTTAATAGACAGACCTACTGTTCCCCAGATGTAACGTTTGCACACAGTCACACACACAGTCTCTTTGAAAGTTCATGGATTCCAAAGGACACACAGAACATGCAGAATGCAGACAATGGCGTGCTTCATGTGGATTACAAAGGAAGAACATGACTGAAATGTACAGAATAAAGGAAAGGGTGCAGCAGGGACAGATGGCTTTATGTACTCAGGCCTTCAGCTTTCAGTGACCCTGAACAACTGCCTACTATTGCTGCTGGAGCTTTTATGTATGTAATTTGCTTCTTAAGCAACACAGCACATATTAACAATTGAAGTTGAAAGACTACAGCTCTGAAGGGTTAAATACAGATAAGGACTTTTTATGTGTTGCTGAATGTTTCCCACTGAGTTTTAATACAGATAACTGTGCATTCCTACCAAAAGCGTCGTGAGTATCATAAGCAGCTGGCAGCCATTCATTTTCAATGCATGCTGCCGACAAAGGGCGTCAGGGGCGTCGGCTGCAGCGAGCGGCACAATGCCAGCAACCAGAGCCATACCTGTCAAGTCTCCTGTTTCGGCCAGGAAACTACCATATTTTACCCCTCTTTCATGCCGTCCTCACGTATTAGTATTTTCCCGTAAATCTCACGTATTATAATATAATTTAAAAAAAAATATATTCCTCTGCCTCTCCAAACTGAAATCTGTCACTAGCCTCGCGAGAACTGCCACTTGCAGTAGCCTGGGTGGCAGCTGTCGTGAGGTTAGTGTCGACAGCGGGTCTGGTTGACAAGTGGTTATTTTAGATTTCCTGTACACCCAGGGACGGGTTTTGCTGTGGGCAATGTGGGCTACCGCCCAGGGCGCAATCAATGTTAGGGCGCTTGTCCAAAAAAAAAACCCCAAAAAACAAAACTCGCCAGTTTTCTAGACTACCGCTCATTTCCACGTCAAGTTAGTGGAGTGGGCACTGGGGCGCCCATATTATCATGTTTCACCAGCAGCAGAAAGGAGCGGCTAATCCTGGAGGTTGTGGATTGAACGGGGATCACAGAGAGGAATAACGTTATGGCGGAGGCTCATAGTGCTCTGCAGTGCAAGATAATGGCGTACCGGCGACACTGAAGTCCAACTCCAGGTCCAGTAATTTCCTCTTTCATTGGTGTCATGACTGCACAGTAATACCTGGACAACCGAGCTGTGGCGGCACACAGGTATGTGGCGTGTCAGAGGAGAAACGAGCCGTTCACATTTCTCTCTTGTGGCAGGTAACGGCCCACAAACCTCACCGCACTGTAGGGACTGTTCTGTACTTATGAAGGGACTGTTCTTTACTTGTCAGGGGAGGAGGGTGGCTGGTTGATTCTTATTCTATTTTTTTATTTCAATCCCCCCTATGTTAATCACTTATTGATGCTGTTTTGTAAGTGTAAGTCAATAAGTAATTTATTCCATTGAAATATCAGTGATGTATTATAGAAAAGTGATTTATCTTTTTATAAATGACAAAAGGCACATCTGCCTCACTTTTGCCGTGGTATCAAGATACTACTCAGAACCGTGATACTTTCATCCTTGTAAGTGCACAGCCGGTCAGCCTAGATGGACACATCTGCAGCGGCTGGCCCCACCCCTCTGACCGCTGTAAGCGCCTTTTGGAGCTGACAGTGTGAGCGATGTCAGAGCGACCAAAGCACCCACAGGTGACTGTGTTGCTTTTGGTGGGAATGCACAGTAAGTGTTTTGATTAAAAACTACCCCACACTAGGAAACTTTGAAAAGACATTTAAAAACAAAGTCTGACACCCTCTCACATCTAAAGACAAATTTTTAGTCACACACTATAAGTCTTTCAAAGACTGGGGATTTGTCACTATTTGTAAGACTACAACCACATTCCCTTTGAGATTATTTCCCATCCTGCTCCTGGTGAAAAATATTGCACCAAGCTCCCTTTAAGAAATATGACAGTGGCAAATTTCTTATGTGTCAGCAAAAAGACATAACCTTGGAAACATAAGATAAAGGGCGCAATATGTCAACAGTATTCTTGCCAGCTTGGCATCAATAAAATCCCTACAGATAAATTGTGCTTGTGTACAAATGTTAAATTTTGTCATCTCAGGTCACTACAGGTCACTACAGGTCACTACAGCCTATGTTGGTTATTTCTTACTAAAAGCGCTTGTTGGTGGATCAAATACATGCCGAACTAAACACAGACCCTTGTTGACTCCACCAGTTACTCCTCCCATATGGAAAAGATATAGATAAATCTTATAAAGTTTGTATATCTTTTGTCTGAAACTTGTATATAATGCATATGACAGTGGAACCAGATATAAGATCCTTATTAAATTTGTACAATATGAAACTTCTATGACTTGGGTGATTATAAGAATATTATATGACAGTAATTCCACATACAGTTGGACAATAATCAGTGAAACTAAACTCTTGTAAGTATTATAGAAAACAGTTACAAGATTTACTTGTGGTGCCACAAACAACATAATCTGATAATAAAATTGAAGGGAAAAGCATATGAGTTGACTGAAAGCAGGTTTTCAACATGTAATAACAAAGGACTGTTAAAATGTTGCTAAGTTTAGCATTTTTGCAAAAACAGAATCAAACGAATTAATTTTCCTAAACTTATTACATGGGTAATATTGTTTGACATTTTAGGAACAATTATATCCATTAAGTTAGGAAAAATGATTAAATCAACACAGCAAATATTCAAAATTCCTGTCGAATGTATTCAATGTAACGCAGAGACTGAAAAAGACTATTCATCCCATTCTTGTAGAAATCGTTTTAATTTTGCACAAGATCAGCAGATCACATAAGTTGCACATTTACTTAAGAAAGAAACCCAGCTCAGAAACCCAAAATCAATAAGTGACAATCATTTAGTTAACATTAAGTCATTTACAGTAATACGTGTTCAATAGCCGACACACAATCGAGCTGGACTGTGGACACTGCATGTACATACATGGTCTAACTATTTGAGTAGCATTTAGGGCTTTGTGAAAGCCTGAGGGAAAGTGGACAGTTGACATATAGCTCAGTTGAGTTCTGATGAGAGAACCTCTGGCTAACTTCTGCACTGTGCAATTTGCATATTTTCCTATGGCATATAAACACTGACCACCCATGTCAATAAAGTTTGAGCTTGGTCACCAAGAGATATTAATGTTACGTTTGGTGGACCAAGGGCAGTCACCGCAGTAAATTTCTTATACTCCTTGACACACTGGTTTCCTTGTCTCATGTCATTGCAGAAATCTTTAACTTCTGCAGGTGCATTTGTTAAGAATTGCTTTGCTAAACGGGGGAAAGCACGCGATAGTGCCACTCGTTTGCATATTTGTTGTGGTACAGCATGACTACTTTTTACTTGTTTCGGGAGGTACCCATTGAAATCTTCAAACATAAAGGCTGAGTGAGCCCACAGAGGACTCCAGTTCACAACACTTTTGCTTAAATGCAGTAGTGAAAGAACATTGAAGGTCATGTGCTCTTTACCATATAATGACTGCACACCTCCAACAAAGTACACTAATGCCTCATGCGCATGATTTATCAGTTCAGCATTTAATTCAGACCCCAACCGAATGCTTATGCCTTCTATCAGTAATGCCCAATGAGAGTGATACTTCTGTGGAAGTATGCCTTTCAAAACTGGCAAGCTATAGTACAAAAGCCAATGCTGCCACTCATGGGCTTTCCAGAATTTGCGTTCTGTTAGAGATCTGGGAACTCGAGCAGCAATACCTGGAGGTTTAATAGACAAGAGATGTCTGTCCGTGATTGCTGTTTGTGCACCAATATACCATGGCGCAGAAATGCTTTTAGAATCCATCCATAAAGTCGCCATGTATCTGCACACACCAAGTAACACACAGTGCATGTAGTCAGGGACCATCCCGTTGATTAGATCAAACAATGGTAAATCTGCAAGAGCAGATGAGCCCTAGTCTTCCCTTCCCTTTCAGCTATTTGTCCTATTTCTACTGTGGTTTTATGATTTCTGTCACTTGGCTTTTCTTCTGGACATGTGTAAACCCTTGTGCTTCCTTTTCCTTTCCTTGTTTGCATCCCGGGGTGAAGGCAGACTCCACAGCCATACTCACCATTAAACTGCTTAAAATTCTGTAGTAATGGCCTTGCTACTGCATCACACACACAGCACGTGTGCACTTTCATTTGTCTCAATGACTGATCACTAGGATGCTGCCACTCACAACCAGCTTGAGAAAGACTGGCACACTACTCAACAAATGGTTTAAAGAAGCAGGACATGTCTGGCTTTTTGGATCCAAACCATAACACACATAAAAGTACATGTTTATTTCTACTCTCAGGGGGTATCTCATTAACACAACATAATACTGGCCAAATACTAAATTTGGAGGACTGAAAAACTGGCACACCATCACAATTGAACGTAAGGGACAGAAAATCCTCTTTACTGTTCGATTTTAAGGTCTGATATAAGGTGCCATCAC
The DNA here is from genome assembly GCA_026686955.1 of Epinephelus cyanopodus. Classification (NCBI taxonomy): domain Eukaryota; kingdom Metazoa; phylum Chordata; class Actinopteri; order Perciformes; family Serranidae; genus Epinephelus; species Epinephelus cyanopodus. The sequence goes on along the minus strand of CM048923.1, from coordinate 36,967,718 downwards.
ATATGTCCTTCATTACATGCCTTCTACTAAAAGATTTGACTGAGCCCAGACAGAGCCGATGAAGTTAGAAGTTTGATTTTAGCCCTGACACTGATGATTGGTTAAGATTAGGGTAAAATAGCAGGATAAGCCAAGGTTCTATCTGACATTTTTGTCAAAATTGAGTTATTTACATATTCTTACTCTGGTATAACTTATAAACATTATTTAAGGTGTTTTTTAAAAATAAAATGAATTTTGGGTGTTTTATTAAGAAAACAAAAAGGTTCTATCTACAAAGTTACACTCGGACTTGGAGTTATAAGGTTCTATCTGTGGCCCAATCATCTTTTGCAATATTTACAGAAGGACCAATCAAATACTGGGGGGTTAAATACTGTCTCTTTATTGCGCCAAGTTGTCTTTTTCACCCCAGTATTTAGAAGATGGAAAAATGTCTCAAGAATCTGAAGAAATAAGCAAAATTAGTAGGCCTACACCGAATAACTCCTTGCTATGTATGTATGTGTGCAAGTTTTACACAGTCGGTGGGTTGGAAATCAAATCAAACGGACTACTTCATTGATATGTTGAAGAAATGATTGTTCAGTAGGCCTTAATGTTAGATTTCCAACATGAGCTAGTTGTGTGTTGATGAAAAAGTGAATAGTATGTGATGTAAGTATATGATGTATGTGAATAGTAAGTGATACTATGTATATTTTTATTGCATTAAATGATTTTCATTGCAAGTAACAGCATCTCAAATGAGCTCCATTTTAAGCCAGTCTTGGGTTTGAAACACCTTGTTCATAAGCAAAATATTTCTGATCCGTTTTATCTGAATGAGGACTGTCCTTCTGGCAGTTTTGCTATTATGTAATGTTGTATGACGTGTTTTACATTTAAATTGTTTAAAAATGATTTGATAAACTATCAAAATAAAGACTGATTTTAAATATTCATTCAATTTGTTTTGCTTTTCTACTGAAAAGACTTTGATAAACAGAAAGACCTGACCATGCATTTTTCAAATCATTCATTTACATTTAACTCACTGTTATCTTGAATAAGAAAGATGAAAGGAAAAATGACGCACTGGAAAAAGATTGTGTTATAGCAGTAAGTCCAAAAATGCATGAAGATTTAACATATTAACCAATAAAAAGACACTTTTTATTATATAAATTGAACATTCTAACAGTATGTATAAGTAAATTGTTAAAATTCTTCGATAATCATTGTTCCTTTTTCTGTTTTTGAAGATAGCAGCTTATAATTCCAAGGCGACAGAACTATAAGGTTCTATCTACAATTGACCTGTTTCAAAAACCCTAATTCATGTAGAATTTTGATATCTCAGATGTAGAATACATTTATGGTGTATGTAACTCTGGTACTATAAATAAATGTGCTCCATTTGTCAGTTTTGCTATTTGCAATGCTAAAACTTTAAACCTCAATATCTCAAAACTGATCTGAACGCAGATAGAACCTTATTATTCTAGGGTAGCGCAATGAAAGGTTATGTAGGACGGGTCACGTAACTGGCAGCTATCAACACTAATCAACACCGCTTGCACCGTCAAGCTATCTTGTTTAATTATGAACGAAAAAGAGAAGAGAAGAGAAGAGAAGAGCAGTAAGTCGGATGGTTATGGATACCACGCAGACAAATGAACCTAGCAGTAAGTAATTTTTCCTACAGGTTATGTATTTCAAGGTTTTAGCTTAAATTTGACATATATTTGATTTTCTGTTTTTGCAATATTTGCTAAAAGTGCCGGTTACCTGAATGCTAAAGGGTAACGTTACACATCAAAACAAGTTAGAAATGTGGAAATTCTCAGTTTAGTCGGCAGAATTGTGCATATGAAATTACACTGGCTTGCATTAAACAACGTTATACCTAAACCTGCAGATACCCGGTACACTGCATATCAGTTACTGCAGAAGCAATGTGGACAAGTTTTGCAAGTAAGTGTCAGGCTAACGTTACAAACACTTAACACAGTGTTTCATGTTTTAGTGTAACTTAACTTTATGTTATGACGCAGTTTTAATGTTAACGTACTGTGATGTCCATATCAAATAAACTTTACTGTTACCATATACATATATAAAAATAAAATAGAATAGGAAAAAACAGTTTACAGTAAGAAGTAAAGAAAGATGTAGTATACAAAATATGCAGAATACAGAGCTGTACAATAGACCGTTTTCACAGCAGCCATTTTGACATGAAATAATAGGATAAACACAGGTGTTACCAATGATACTAATTAACGTTCTGTTCCAGTGCGTGCTGCTATTATGCATGTTGGCTTTACATTGGAAAGGCTCTGCTACAATTGAACAGAACCTTAATCAAATGTATTAATTAAACCTGTGTTTACCTGCTTAGGTCATGTCAATATGGCTGCCGCGAAAAGGGTATATTGTGTGGGGTTGTGAATATATAGCCTTATATGTCTATTGGTTATATATTCCTTAGCTAAGCAATAATTAGATTTTTTTGATAACTGCAGAAGACATGGAGAGGAAGTTTGCAGTGGTGCAGTCGAGTGAAGGGGAGGATTCTGCGAAGCTCAGTGAATTAAAAACGGATAACATACGGGGTTATGATGATTCCAAGATAGACCAACACGGGAATCCCATTTCCACCTACTCAACCATTATTAATATTATTATTATGGGAAGAATCAGCGGGGAGGGTGGCCTTACCACAGTGGCACTGTAATTTTTGTCAGTGGTAAGTTGATGTTGATATGGTTCGAAGTGAAGATTGTCCTCGTTTAAAGCGGACCAAACAGCTCTGGTATGAAAGCGACCGTAGTTTGCAGTGTTATTGGTGAGATATACTCGTGGAAATAAAATTACACATGTAAATGGAACTCATGCTATTTATACTGCTCTACAAAATGCTAGAAAGTTGTAAACTGGCAGTTAAACTGTGTTTCATTAACAGTCATTCACTTACACAACTTCACTTGTCTCTAAGTGAATGCATGAGCAACACTATAACACAGTAGATCTCATAATGTTAACCATATGCAGCAGTGGTTTCTATTATCTTTTACATCAAGTACTCCTAAAGTGACATAAATTAGAACACAAACCCCTGTCTGGTGAGATTTTTGCTTTTAGATGTTTTTGTACATAAAGTCTATTAAACCATAACCAAAATAATTGTATATTCTGTTGTTCATATGGATGGAAATATAGTAAAATATTAATTATCAGCATTTTTGCTAACCCCACTATGAACCACAGCTCTACACAACACATACTTTGTTGCGATGCTGGCAGTGTCATCACATATTAATATGTTATTAGTAAGTAGTAGTTAGGGAATGGAAAATGCAATTTGACATCACACTGCAGCAGTTAATCACATACACAAATACCCTGTTTGTTTAGCTGTCTTTGTCTCTTTCTCTGTATTCCTTTTTTTTTCTTTGTTACCTCTCTCTGTCATGCACACAGGAAGCATAACCAGTCCAGTGTGCAATTGTGTTTTTCAGTCAATGATAGAAATACTAGTCATGGCTGCAATGGCCTGAAAACTTAACATAGATGGTGATACAAAAAGTGCTCTTGAGTAATAAGCAGTATGTGATTAAATCTGTTTGTTTTTATCCTTCCTTTGTTCTTTAGCTTCTCGTTTTGAGGCAACCCATAAACTTGATGCACTGCTGAAGGAAAATGAACCCGCAGACCTGACCAAGAGGGCATCAGTCCGCCCTCAAAGATATCAGGATGATTCAGATGACTCAGATCCAGATGATACTCAGATTCTGACTCAGTCATTGCCAGTCAAGGTAACATCAATTTACTTATAACTATTTTGTGGTGACCATATTTTTCAGTGGTAGGGGTGTAACGATACACAAAATTCATGGTTTGGTATGTACCTCGAATACATGTACTGTTACACCCCTATTCAGTGGTATCGTGTAAACAGAATGTTTAAGTGGTGGGCACTATTGTATTATAGCCGCCACTATCTAGCATTAAAAAAAAACATACATGAGGATTCTTGATTCTTGATACTGAATCTGTTGTCTGTACACTTCAACTGCTCAACTCCACCATCAGCCGTGTCTTTGTTTTCTGTCAGTTGTTCTATGTCCATGTCTATTCTTTTTTTCTCTGTATACCTAGAAGTCAAAGGCTCTCACAAGGAAAGACCTTGCAGAGCAATTCCTTGAGATTTACAGTGATTCACCGCATTCTTCAAGTGATAAAAGTCTGAGAAAGACAGTGGACGAATTAATGCGGGAGATCCAAGACCTGAGAAGAGAACATGAAATTGAAGGAGTTGGTTGTCCAAGGTATCACTTTTTACCACTCATTTAACAATTAGACAACCAATACACTTAAAAATATCACTTTAGCCTGTATTTGCAATAATTTACTTTATACTAGAGAATGATGTTAACCATTTTTGTTCTTTTGTACTGTGTATAGATGTGCCAGACCTCCTACAGACCATGAAGAATATTATTGATTTGTCTGAACCTCTTGAGAGATCCAGTTCAGAGCTTACCACACCACCACTGTCCCCCCAAAGTTCTCCGCAATCCAGGCCCGGTTCATTATTTGCTGATTCACCACTGTCTCTCCCCAAATCTACACCGTCGAGCTCCACATCAGAGCCTGCTTTTCCAGCAAAAAGGGACTCCCCGTCGTCGAAGGTAATTGATTTTTAAAGAATAAATACAGTGCATAAATTGGATCTACTGACTGTCAGAACAACTTTTTTTTTTAGAATTTTTTATTTGTACTGTAGAGTTCATACATTTGTCAATTCATAAATAATCAGAACAACTAATATGTACGGTTATGGCAGATCTAATTTGTTTTAATGTCTCCTTGTCTCCATGTCTCCTTGTTTAAACAGGTGGAGATCCATCCTGGGACAATCTTCGAGGAGGGAAACGAGGCAGAGGAGATGCTCGTCTACTCTGGACAAAAATAAATTGGATGCCATCTACAGTAAGTTATCAACCTTATATGATATGTGTTTTGCCAATAGTCCTTGCTTTTTTGTATTCACTGATTTCAATCAAAGAACCTAAAAAAGATACAGATAGTCATACATCACACCAGCATTCTAACCTAATTGGTTATATATGGTTATATATATTGGTTATATTCTAATTCATAGAATACTGTCTAATCTTCCTCTGGAGTTTTTTTGTCCAACAGGAAATAAACAAATGAACACATTTAAAAAGAAATTTTTCTTAGTCTGAAGTATATTCTTGCATTTGATAGAGGCATTTCTTCATCAAATGTCATACGGTGTGATGTATTTCGTTTTAGTGAACTTCTCCATGCATCTCCCATACACTGCAATAGAGCTGGCACCATTAGACATTAATATAATGTAATGATCCTTCTTTTATTGGTTTTTATTGGTTTTGTTCAGACTACTAACTGTTAAGTTCTACTAAGTTCTTTTATTTTTTTCCCCTAATTTTTGTTTATATATACTATAGATGCAACTCTTGAGAGGTGGCAGGCACCCAACCCTCCAGCATTGGAATCACGATAAATGCCAAGATCACAGACCTCCGTGCCAAAAGCAAAGCATCCCCTTAAATTGAGCTTTGTTGCTGTTTGTTGTTTGTTGTGTAATTTCAGTACTTAGACTGTTGAAAACAAACACACTGTTCCATGTGAAATGATTATTGTTCAGCAGTGGTAAATATTAGTCAATGTAAGTGACTATGCTTGATTTGTTTTGCAAATAAAGTTTGTTGAATTAAAAAATTGCCCAACAGCCATTTTTTCAGTATTACAGGTATTGAAAGACAACATTTATAGACTGCATTTATGTAATTTGAATGGTAGAAAGTAGTTGTTCTGGGAGCTGACCAAGCAGTTAGTGCATTGCCAGTTTGTTACACAGTTTGATACAATTGCAGTAGTAAAGGGACAAATTAAGTCCTTTCACTTTCATATGTGAGTCATGTGTTTCTTATGACAGAAACTTATATGAAACTGACTGTATAGATTCATACATATATATATATATATATATATATATATATATATATATATATATATATAGTTACAGTATGTATTTTTTATAATCTTATTTCAAATTTCATAGGCTGACATTTAAGAATTCTTATAGAAAAAATATAAAGAAAACATAGTTTATCATGACATTATATCCCTTAACATACAAAAAAACTATACTGTATGTATTCATATATGTTTTTATACTGGTTGTTATTAAATGACATATAATGAGCTTATATAAAGCATATAAATAAAGCATAATTCCCCTGCAAAATATATTGACTTTACATACAGAAAACATACATATATATATATAATGGTATTTGTTCATATATGTAAAGCATATGTCTTTAAAACAGACATATAGGAAAAACTGCAAAAATTATATGTAACATGTATGGAAAACATACTTTGATATGTACTTTCCTAATATACCGCATGCATAGATTTCACATGATTCTTATGTAATTATTTTTATTTTCTTGTATGAAAAAAAATGCAACAGTGGCCAATTTCAAGAGTAAATCATATAAGCCTTACATGATGCACAATACATAAAACATACACTGAAGGTGATGGAACTTCTTTTAAGTTTTTTCTATTTCTTTTCCATATGGGCTCCTATTCCACAGTCCAAAAGAATCAAGACTTGTTCTTGCACCTCCCCAAGGTCCCCTCCATGTTTACAGACCAATTGGTTCCCTGTTCCCTGTTTGGTGCTGGAGAGAACCTAAGATAATTTTAAACTTTTAATTTTGTCGGAACATCAATATGAGAAAAATACTGACTTCAAGTATTTCACTGCTGGAAAGATGGTCTTTTCATAAAACTAGGCTGTCTGCACAGTGCAAGGACGCAAATAATTTTGAAATTGGTGCTGAATGACCAGAGAAAATGGAGAAAAAGACCTGTTACATTTGTTTTTGCGAGGTAAAAAACCTGCAACTACCAGGATGCAGTGAGCCACACCGTACCAGTAGACATTCACGTGTGAAAGGCGGAGAGAGAGAGGGAATCACCTGCAGCAAAGGCCACAGGCTGGAGTCAAACCCAGGCCGCTGCGGCAACAGCCTTGTACATGGGGCACCTGCTCTACCACTAAGCCACAGCCACCCCTACATTACCTGTATTTAACCAGCTTTGTGTAATAACAAAGTATTCCTTTAACACAGCTTGGACTGAGTTTTGTGACAACCTTAAACCAAACGACTGAATTCACAAGACCGCACACTGACTAAGGTAAAATGCTTGTGATTTCAGTCTAACATTGGAAATTTGTAACAGTAAAACTGCTCAACAAGTCGATTGGAACAAGGGAGCATAACTATGTTTTTCACCCACTTTATTCCATGACAAAGATGAGACAATGATTAGACAGCACCAATGTCATGCAGTATTGTTAATAACAAAGATGAGACGAAACGGTAGAAGAAGAAGTCAAAACTTCACAAACATCTCTTTTTATTTTCACTGACAAAAAAGAAGAGATGAAATATTGTGTTTTCTTTTCCAACCATGGTCGCAAAGCACAGAGGAAACAGTTTGTTTATGACTTCAGGGCCAGAGTCAAAGCGCAGAAGCTTACCTCACTCCAGTGGGGTGAGGTAGTTACAATGGGCCCCTGTGCACACAATTATGACATGATCAGAGACTCAACATTGGATACATATTATTCAGCTATCATCACTGCATATCTGTACATAGCAAAAAAATTCTCCCATTCTCCACCCAACACATTGTCTATATTTATACCCCTGCCTCCGTAACACTCAGCAGCGGAGAAACAAGACAGGAAACTTCCATTGGTCTTGAGGAGCTGCAGCATTTATTTAATAACAAACCACAAACTCTGCTGTACATTCACTGCTAAAACGATCTTCTCTGCTCCTGCAATTCCACCTCCCTTCAAAGGCCTACTCCCCCCTCCTCCATTACATCCTCATTACGTCTATGATGGATGCAGGCGTTGGCAAGGTAACGGTACACACACGCACCAATGTAGATAACACACTATTCACAATGTAGATTACATGTTATATACACAGGCCTGCACTAAACACACATGAACACACACACACACTATGTACATTTAACATTTAAATTTGTCTTTCTGTTTTGTTTTTCTTTGTCTCTCTCTCTCTCTCTCTCTCTCTCCCTCTCCCTCTCTCTCTCTCTCTCTCTCCCTCTCCCTCTCTCTGTTTCATGCCTTGCCCCACATGCGTCCTCCTCCCTCCAGAGTCCTGCTCCTCCCACCTCTCCGCCACCACCAGCACCATCAATGGATAGAAAAGGGCACAAGCCCTGGGGTCCATTTCACAAAGCAGGTTTCGTGAAAACTCAGAGTCTGTTAACCCTGAAATGAGGGAAACTCTGAGTTTTCCGTTTCAAAAAGGGAGGTAACTCAAATCAGAGAAAGAGGGGTAACTCCAGTCTGTTTCAGAGAGAGAGGCAACTTAAGCTCTCGGTCACTTACCGTAGTAACAGACTGTATGAACCTAACCTGGTCGGGACCAGGTTTTTCTCAATGAACCTCGAGTTTTTCTCTGTCTCCGCCCTCTTTCAGAGCCACACACTCCATTTCATTTCCTCATTCATTCAGTCAGCAGGCGAGTTTTGGCGTAGCCTACTTCTGCTGTCTGTCATCATTAAAAAAGATCAGAGTCCGTATATTATAAGTCCATTAGGCACAGTAGGTGGCGACTTTGTTCACTAATATGGCATGTCCTTTTGATAACGATCCCGTGGATGAAGGTGCAGCATTACTGCGCAGAGAATTATATATTCGTCGGGAGATTGTTATCAGACCGCGCATAGATGTTCTAAAATTTCCAGACAATCATCTTTTTGAGCTGTACCGTTTCACGTCACAGTCCATCATCTACATACACGACCTAATCCATGCTTACATTTGCAAATTACCAATCGTAGTCATGCTCTCACATCCCAGCAGATATTGTGTGTTGCGCTGCTTTTCTTTGCAAATGGAAGTTTTTTTGTACGATGTAAGGCAACTGTATGCAGGGCGGTCAGAAAAGTGTGCTTGTTTTACAGGCATCTGCCTTCTTTCTGTTGGCTGAGTAGAAGTCTGTGTTAGTTTAAATAGACTTAATTATTTAACAGAACATGATATAGATGAGAAGACATTTGTGTGTGAAAACAGCATTATGTTGGGGATAAAACAACTGCACAGTCAAACAGCCACTTAATATTTACTTCACAATGTAAAACGTGATCAAAATGAGGTACCCCCATGAGATTATGCCAAAGTCTTACCTGTTTGAACAATGTTTTTATATTTCATCCTAAACTGCTGCCAAGTGCGCTTCTCCCCCGCGGGATTGCACCTAAATGAAATAAATGAATAGGCTACCGTTCAAGCAGTTTTCCCCTGTAACATTATTGTGATTGCAAAGCCTACATTTAAACTTACGCACTTCTTTTTGAAAATGTGTGCAAACTCGCCGTATAAGCGCATTAAGATTTCTGATTCTAGTGATGTGAAAAACGCAGCCCTCCTCTTCCCCGTTGCCATGGTGACTCGTGGAATCGGGGCTCCATTGATGCTGGCTTTTTATAGTTGTGGTGCACACGCTTAACTCCAGGTGAAACTACTCCGAGTTAATTAAACTGATTCAAACCAGCTGTTCTGGGACCAGAAACTCAGAGTTTCGTATCTCAGAGTAGATCAACTCAGAGTTCAGGATTAGTCTCAGAGTTTGTTGAACCTGCTTTGTGAAACGGACCCCTGAACTATCTGACCAGGTACAAGCCATTGTGTCATATCGTAGGTAACGTTAGATACACAGAGGAGGAGAGCGAGTGTAACGTTATAACCAAGACAGTCAAATGCAACCCCGGAGTTTTAAAACTCAACCGGAGTCACTGATGACTGATGAGTTTTAGAATAAGGTTACAGTGCTAACATTAGATAGTAGCGCTAACGTTACTAGTAAGTGGAAACGCACAAGCAATATAACGTTAATATTTCAGAGGCTACGCTACAGTAGGCTAACGTTAGCCATTAGCAACTGGATGCTATCTAGTAATATATAATGTTGTAGCCTATGTTACATTAGAGGCAAACTAAAATGTGGGGGTATTGGAGAGATGTTACGCGAGCGGTGTGTGTGCAATGCTGTTGTGTTCATCACAGAAGACACTCCGTACATAAACAAGTTCTCTGCAACTACCCAGACAAATGTAAACTGATCAAACTAAGACATTTAATATCATCATACACGCATTGCAACATGTTCTCATCCCAAGTCGTCACATATAACCACTTTGTCAGTCAACTTCTACGTCTCCATATTATGCACTAGGTATCGTCTTCGGTCTGCTGTTTGTGTTCCAGGTTAATGCAACCAACACTGGGATGCCAACAAGAGCATGCAGTTAGGTTTACGAAAAAACATCATGGTTTGGCTCGACATTCATATAAGAAGTAAACACCAGACTCCCTCGTGAAAGTCAGGGTTTGTTGGACCCATCCACCACCCCTCCCACCCTCCCTGTAGGAACTTCCCAGCCCCTTATTTTATTTTGTCATCAGCAGCGTTTCAAACTGACGTCTTCCAGCTGCATATTATACCACTGTGACAAGTGCCGTCCAGCTGCACTGTGAACTGACGTCGCCCGTCTGCGTTGCACACTGCCATGGTAGGTGCCGACCTGTAGCGTATCATAAATTTCTAACTGACGCCATACAGTCATGCATCATGCCACTGCTAAATGTGACTGTTGGCGTCGGTGTCTGACGCTGAAATCACTCACAAAGCAGCACTATTTGATGACTTCAGAATGAGAACAGTCTGGACATGTACAGATCTTACAGGGATAAAAAAAGATGATGGAAAGAAAGATGAAAGAGATGAAAATGTATTGCCATAAAAAGGCACAAATGATCCAGGTCCAGCCACTAAGATGGTTTGAAAAATATAAAAGGCCTTTATTTTAATAGGCTAGAATCATTAATAATACACCAATGCATATCAGCTTGTGTCTTCTTCAGGGCGTCAACTTATAAGGGTAGTTCAGGTTTCTTGAAGTGGGGCTGTCAGAGATACTTTCCCCACTTACTACTGCTAGCTGTGGAGTGATTAAGGTTGCTGTGGAATAGGGTTTGCAGGAAAATGTATTTTAGCCATTTCAAAAAGGCCTACCTAAAAAAATCAATGCCAGTCTACGAGGATACTATATGTAGAATAATTTCATAGCTTTATCTTGCTTCCAGACAGCCCTCTCCTTTAGCACTACATTTTGTCAGCTGTATAACTTCCATATTCCTACGCATAAATACCCAACGCTGGCGTGCACCTTTTTTTTTTTTTTTAATGAAAACTTATGGTAGTTCCTGCCGTAGAGAGGGAAGTTTGTCCTGCAGCATTCCACCGTATACCCTACACGTTAAAGCTACACTAGGTCACTTTTTAAAAAATGTATTTTTTGTCATATTTGCTGAAACTGTCACTGTATCCAGACATACTGTACGTGAGACATATGTGTCACTGTAACAAAACATCATGTTCCTCTGCCTCCTCTTACTTCTTCAAGTTGAAAATTATGTCTAAAACGACAGAACGTATCAAGTCAGGTTCACCTGTAAAACACAACTGGAAAACATACAAGTAGACCATTTTTATTTTACGGTGACAGCTGTCAGTGAGTCGGCAGCGCCAGGAGGACTGACTGACCCTGCTGCTGGTCACATGAGAGAGAAGCTTCTTAAAGTAATAAAAACAGCTTCCCTCCCACAAACTGAGTGCTTGCACTTACTTCTACATAATTTACAATGCAGCTGGCCTGTACATAGGAAACACCACATTCTTAACCAAAGTATGTCTTGTCTATTTTCATGAACCCAGTGGTACATCGCAGATCACAGTCAAGTGTTGCCCTGCTCAGTGTGCTGTTGCTGTGTCAAATGCTCTTTGCCTAATTTGGAGGCCAGGCTCGCCTGGTGCTCCTGCAGTGCACCTGTAATACATTATCATGTATTACAGGAGGACGTATTAGAGGCTGGGACAATCAAGTTCAATCATATTCACTACTTTATTCCTTTTAGATATAAGGCTGTCCCCGTCATGACACTGACAGTTTGAATCCTGTTCTCCTCAAAGGCTGTTGTCTGGGATGTGTTAAGTTTCAAATATGGTATCTCGACTATACTGCCAAGATCAGATGGTGACTTTTTTTTAGTTGAATTCACTTTTCTGATGAAGATCCTAACATCCTTGTTTTTTGTGCCTGATGGTAAGTGAATTTTATTTATTATTAATTTTAATGACTTTTTTAAATAGAAATGATTGTTCAAAGTCTAATTCAGTAAGATATCAGGATATGAGATTTTACATGCAAACTTTTGCCTCTTTAATCTTCATTTTGCAACATAAACATCACCCTGCGGATCCACAAATACATTTTTAAAATAAAACTGTTCTGTTCCTGAAATCACCACTATAAAATCACATCAAGTTTCTCATTACAGCCCCACATCTGCCTGAATTATATTCAAAATTTGGAGCTCTGAGTATTAATTTGGCCAGACTTATTAAAAGAAAATGACCTGTTCAGCCGTTGCCACGGTTACCTGGTGTTCTGGATTATTTGGAGAGGATGTGCAAGAATAGACAATCCTGAGAGAGTTGTTGGTGGTGAGAGAAGTTTTAATTGGTCTAAGATTTTTTTAATGGAGCTGTGTGATTTCAATGCGTCTTACTCCAACAGGCCTGTTGATCTGCAGTAGAAACTGTGTGGAGTAATTTATCAAACAAGGAGTTTGCTAAACACATAACTTTAAACCTTTAGATGTTAACCCTTATGCATTATTGCAACCATGGTTTTGTGTTTGCATAGATTCTTCCTAATAAAACAGAGACCCAAAGGTTGTTCTCGGGACACTTATAAACTTTTTTGTACATACAGTATACTCTACCACAGAGTGTATAGGGAAGGTTCTGAGTGACCAAACACAAAAAAGAAACAACACCAGCTCATGTTGGAACATCTACCTCTCAAATTCATAATATTCTACCTTTAAATGGAGCTCTTCTGCATGTTGTTGAATTGAAACTGTAGTATTTTTCAACCTGGACCCTATTCTCCCATTTTTTTGTTTTTAAGTACCTCATGGGAACAACAATTTTGGTAACTGGTCCAGTATCAAGCAGGAGGGCTGTAGCAACCAGCCATGAAACAGGCTGCGATATAGCCACTGGAAGAACATACACCTTCAGTGTACATCCATAACAAGTGCTTGTTTTGCCAATGACAGGCTCTTATTCTAAGTTTCTGACAATGATAGGAAAATGATCCCTACAGAGATACTGTACACCTTTTGTTAAAGAGTAAGATCATTTTTGTTTAACCAGAAACAGTTCTGAAATCACCATTGTAAAACATACTGTGTTTAAAGATAACATAATCAAAATAAATCAGAGAGAAAAAATTCTTGGTTTGTCCTGTTTTAAAATAACCTCACACAATGCATTAAAACCTAAACTTATCTCAAGGAGGCTAATGCCTGGTTCACACTACACAACACTTCTGTCCATTCTGACAGTCACTATGTCACATTACCCAATTGTGGAGTCATAAAATCGTGTCGTGACTTGGCCGACAGACATGACACACTACACGATGGTCCACCCATTTATCCCCCATCTTCTTTCATGATGTGCGTGATGTCATCGGGTTATTTTTGACCTATTTTATTACTTTTACAATTATTTTTGTCACTGTGTCTGTTCATGTGCCAGTCACTGAATCCTCCACAACAAGTTCCTGAAAATGTTTCACAATAAAAAAAGTTTTTAGAAAATGCAGGGATTCTCTCAACCGAAGTTATAAGGGGCTTTTGATTTCACACAGATACAGGAAGTGTTGAGTTTGAAAAGATGGCACGATGCATTAACGTTATCAAAGCAAACAGGAGCAGATAAAAAGTAAAAGTATAAAAATACAGAGGGATTAATAAATAACGACCCGTCTATAATGTAGTCTGTTTCAAATGAAGCTGGGAGCCTCTGCAGTTGTGGTCAGTTAAAGCCACTATTTTTATTTAATTTTCTTACTTTTTGTCCATCTCCATTATGAAGAAATAACAGTGTTTGCTAATGGCAGTACTCACTGGGTTGCTGAAGTGCCTCTGCTGTTTCACACCATTGTTTTTCCCTTTTTACTCTGTTACCCTGGAGGAAATATCAAAGGGGTGCTGTCGTACAGTTGTCCACGGCAGCAGCATGCTCTCACTCGTTGTTCACGATCCATGCCGACACCGTACGTCGCTGCGTTGGGCTATGATCAGGCTGATATTGTGTAGTGTGAACCAGGCATAAAAGAACTATTTGGTAGATTTTTGTTGAAACTTTAAATCAGAAATCTTATTTAATCATGGATACTTTATGAGAAAAATGTAAACGTTTGTTGGAAAAGTCAATAAAGAAAATGTGGGACACATGGTCATTAAAACTGAAGGTTCAATATGGAGCAGAGAGAACAAAAATCAATTTGCCAATCTATTAGCAATCTATTAACAGTATATCTTTGACATTTTTTCACACTACACCTCCAACTTTGATTTTATTGCTAACTAAATAAACATGATTGTCACAAACATGCGCAAGTAGGTGGAGGAGACAGCAACAACATTCTGAGTTTTACAAGCAGCAAAGATAACACAATCAAAATAAAACAGAGAGAAAAAATTCTCCAAAATCTGAAGAAAATCTGTGGGCGCAGTTTTGTATGGGCCGGGTTATTATGTAGCTGATACATTACTTTACGTTTCAACAACACTGGGATTTAAATATGGTTATGTTTAGGCACAAAAACTACCTTGTTATGGTTAGGAAAAGATCATGTTTTGGCTAAAATTGCTTCCTTTTTGTGGCACTGACCAGGCAGAAAATGCAACAATGGCTTTTCATGGCACTATTCCTGGTGGAAAAACAGCAACGGGTCACTAAAAAAAACATTGCTTTTGCTGTTCGAGGGTCTCAAACAGTGTTCTGCAGCTTGGCAGGCATCTCACCTAGGTGACACACAATCCATCATCCCTTCCAACACCAAGTGGCAAAGTCAGCTCATATACTACATTGCTTTAGAATCTAATACGTACAAAAAGTACAAATGCAAAGTATCTGTAGTTTGCAGACATGTATGATGCCAAAATTTTCTTCTGGTGACTGAGCTCTCTGAACACATCCAAGAGGGAAGGAGTCATGGAGGGCTGAGAAGCATCCCACATATTAAAGCAAATTAAAGGAGAGGAAGACCAAGACGCTGCCGTGCATATATCCTCTTTTTTTGTTAATACAGTTTTACTAATTTTCTCATTTAACAGTACACAGCAAAGTGTAGAGATAAAAATGAATAGCGAGGGGTGAGGACATAACAATGATAAGAAATAAAAAACTGGAAGTAAGTTAATTAAAAAAAAAAAAAATCATGATAATGATAATAGAAAAATAAAAACAAAAACAATCAAGTTGGACCAACCCATACATTTCAAAGATACACCTTAATGAACAATCCTGCAGGTCAAAAAGCAAACCAAAAATCAACAGACAGTTTTTTTTTTTTCCTTTTTGTTTTTTAACAAAACAATTAGAGTTAGAGCTGATTGTTAGAAGTTAGAATGGATATGGGCAATGGCATGGGACCAGCTGGATAGTGTCAAATATCATAAACATTACAAACAGCACTCTATTCAGAACAATGCTTGGTCCGACCAGCTTATAAGAACTGTCTTCTTTGCAGCTGTAAAAGCAGCAAGGATTATTTGTTTCACTACAGATGGCAGTGTGATGTGCATATATCCTGTATGACAGCCATCTCTAGAGGCTCTTGGAAGAAGGCAGCCCCTGGTGGTATGTTACACCACCAGGTGGACCCCAGCCTGATGCCACATTGACCTATGGCTAAGCCCCGCCCTCAAATGCAATGAGCTCATCACAGTGCATATAGCCATTCCCATACACACGGACATTCTCTGCCTGGACGTTCATTGACACACAAGTACTTTTTTAATATTATGTGATATAACGCCTTTTTACTGTATTTTTGTTTTATGTACTGTATGTGATTTGTCTATTTGGACATTGGAGTCTGCAATAAAGTTTGATTGACTGATTGATTGGTCGATATGCATTACAGAAAGTCAGTTTTGTTTGGTTTTATGAGTTTTTTCTGAGATTTGAAGTTTAAAAATGGTCAAACAGTGTGCATGGGGTACATGCAACTCTGACACAAGGTATCCTGAGAGGCTGGGTGACGAGGTGTATTTTTGACACTTTAAACCACATCTCAACCGAGGAAAGTGTCTCCTTTGGATAAAGTTGTGTGCTAAAGTTAGACCACAACATCAACTCAACGTGAATAAGATTAACAATGATGTCTACATCTGTTTTAAGGTAAGTCAACATTGTGTTTGAGGCAACATATTGTCACTTTGCTGGAAAGAAATATAAAGTTATCTTTAACATCTCTAGCTAATGTTAGCTAAAGTTAGCCTAACGTTAGCTCCTAGCTGCGTTGTTCATCATGTCACCTTGTTTGCTGGGAGTTCATTAGCCTGTTTTGTTCTAGTTTTGTACTTTGGTGATCGTACATCATTGTTAGCTGTTGCCCAAAGGGCTCTAGTTAAGCTAACGTTAACTTCTGGAGCTTAGCTTCATTAACTTATCTGTAATCGCAGAGATAACAAAGGTTGGCAAAAGTTATGCTGAACGATTCAGTGTAAATACTGTAGCACCAAACTAACAGAGAGACACTCTTGGTAAAGATGGTAAAAAGGCCGTTATCCTTTTCTCATATTCTGAGCCAAAACCCTTAACTTCAGTGGCACTTTAACTTGTTGTCTTTGATGGCGACAGCAACGAGATGCGGTTCACAAGCACACACTGTGACCTGTAAATCTTGGCTTGTAATTTAAGCTTTTCATCGACCTTCTCAACAATAAAATGATGAATATATCCCTCCAATGCGTAGTTTAGGCCCTTTTGGTTATTTCTTAATGACACAAGTGCTGCACAAGTTCACATGGGGTACACCAAATGGTTACCACCCTAATGGATGTACTGCTCATTAATCAATCAAATCAATCAATCAATCAATCAATCAATGAATAAATACTGGATTCTTTTAGCTGCTAGGATGGAATCTGCTACCTTTGTAGAACTTAGTAAAGGATCCACCAGAAATACTATGTGGTTGACTATATTTATGTACCAAAACATAGAAAGAATAAATGTAATGAAATAAATACTATTTATATGGAAGACATTCAGTATATCGACAGGCAGACACACACACACACACACACACACACACACACACACACACACACAAAATAGCATCTCCACACCACAGTCCAGGCACTCAGATTACCCTGGCCAAACAGAGCCACGCCTGCTGTGTTCAGAATGTAAATGTGTTCCCTATCTCTCGCTGATTTGCAGCAAGTTGAAACAGGCCTTCAATTATCTAGATCAGGGAATTGGGAGGAAACATAATTTAAATTCATTTTACTATGTAAATTAAAAAGACATGGGTTATATTGTTGTTGTCGTTTTATAAAGTATAATCAACACTACAGTTAAACTCATGACCTCAACAGGATTGTTGCAGTTTGGGCTTGTATTACCAAAAGTATTTGTGTATTTCTATAATAGAACCAGTTTACTATTTAAATGTTTATATCAACAAACACAAAGTAACATAGTAACCAACAAAATGGTAACTCCATGTAACTGCTTTAATGCAGGCTGTTGTCATGCACCCTTCATATGTTTACCCATGAAAAGTAATTCGCCAAAATTCACACATATTCAATGTAATGATGAGCTAGTAATTTGTGTATAACCCACGTATTTTGAAAGGCTGAGATCACATGACCAATGTGCTTACAGGAAGTAGGAAATGGATCTGAGCAACCTGGTCAGGAGGCTAGTTTGGGATGATAGATGGGTCACAAAACATGGGGCTTTCCCCAGGAGACGTGGTGCTAAGAATCCTGTGAGTCATTTTAAGGTATGTCCTTACCATGTTTGCCTAAACCTAAAGACGCCCAATCATGTTCTTTTCCTTGCCTAAACCCAATCTCCATAACATCAGTTGGACTTTTGATGAATTTTAGGTCATTCTAAGGTACGTCGTCACCATGTTTCTTACTAAGCAGAGTAAATCGCCTTGCCAAAACCTAACCCCTGTACCTTTTACATTAACTACATAACTTTACGTTAAGGATGTAACCTCATTTGTGGGGTGCTAATTTGTAGGATATTATACAAACTGTTGTGTGAGGATACGTTGTTCAATGATATGTCACTCCTTGAGGTCATATAATAATCATAAGATGATCTAACTCTGCCTTGTACAGTTGATTTCTCATTGGCACTACAGCTTTAACAGGGTAAAATACACATTATACCTCATCTGTTAGCCACTGGTGAGGTCTAAGTGTGCGCAGCTCACGATGGTGAATAACAACACTGTTTGCTTTGGTCTGGGAGGGAAGCACAGAAACCATAACCTCTGTGTCTCTTTATCCACAAGGAGGTGAGCTACAGGTCATAGGTGTCTAGCACAATGCATACTGTATATTTAAACATCAATAATTTATTGTTTTACTGTTTTACAATTTATTTTTTTCTCTTTTAATAGAAATATTACTCCTGGTGTTTCTTTTTTCCATGTAACAGACTTGGGATGCTATTAGAAGGCTATCAGTTAATAGTTTAATTTGCTGATTAATTTTTGTTTGGCATATCAGAAGAGGTGTAAATGTAAGTGCTCCATACTAGTCTCAGTTTCTGCTCTGCAGTGGAAACCGTAACTGTTGTGGAATTTGGAGTTTGGCATATGTCCATCGCATTGATTATTGTTTTTTATAGGGTAGGTTTCCAACATAGGTAAAAATTGTATCATCACTTTTCAGTGTGCCAAACTTTGCTATGTATTTATTGCACTCATTTTGAATTTAAGGCCCTAAACTTTAGGACCAGTGCAAGGGCACCAAAGTGCTTTAAGTTACACAATGGCAGCATTGACAACAGCATCTACTGCTTCATATACACATTTGCATGTTTTTGGATAAATGAATAATAAACCCCCTTTCTTGATGCTGTGGGCTCTTTGATTCCACAGTGATTCCTTGGCTTTTTCAGAGATGGCTGTACATTCTCCAGCATGTGCTTCCAAAATATTGTCACGGTCCCCTTGCAGGGATAACTTTGGCTCTTGGGAAGACATATCACTGCGTGTTCCAAGGTCACTGACAAATCAACCAATTGAAAAATGTGGGTACAAAGATAACATATCTTAAAGTAGCCTCATTTAATGGGCCTCCTTTTGTACCTCTGTTCTGGTTTTATCCTGTTTGCTTTCTTCTTTCAATACAGCATGTTCCAACATTTTGTACAAGACTCGCACTTTTTCTGCAGACAGCTTTTATTTTACACTGTTAAGTCAGTCGATACCTACACCACCACAGACCTTGCACCATACCTTCTTGATAGATCTTTTGAAGGGGAATGGCTTGTGGATTTCAGTTATGTATCTCCCCCTCTTTCTCTGCTGCTGTTCCTTACATTTTTCTTTGTTCACTCTGAATGTCTGCAAAAAGAAACTGCTTTACAGAGCAATGAAAGACCAAGAAGGGAGATAGATTCCACATGTCTCATGTTATTAAGCTAAATCAGAATTAAACTAGAAAGATTGTAAAATTAATAGTGCAACTGAACCCAGTTGGCAGATTTTTGCCAAATGGCACAGACATCCAAAGACACTTTGATTTGCCCATATATTTATTTGTGGTAAATGATTTCTTAATTCCCTAAGAAACTGTATCCACATGCCCAAATTATGCAGATTGTTAAGGTCTGTCAATACTGGATGACCACCTATGACCTTCACACTTCATGTCCTTTTCAGCTATCAGAAATAGCTGCAATTCAGCTTTGTCAACCACTGGTCCATGAGGCTTTTGTTTCTTTCTCTGGTGCATCCCCTAAAACATTAATATCAGAGTCAGAATCAGAATCAGCTTTATTCGCCAAGTGCATGTGTACATACAAGGAATTTGACTCTAGTAGACTTGCTCTCATTGTACCAGAATTGACATTATACTCATATTTAGGCAGGAAGTTGAATATACAGAATATACCAAATATACAATAATACATCAAATATAAAAAAATCTATACAATATACAGGGATTCAGTGTTGTTTGACCTGCCACTCTGTGACTGTTTAGGAGTTCATCAGAGCGACAGCATGGGGGAAGAAACTGTCTTTGTGACAGGTGGTTTTGGCGGTGTAGAACATGATCAGCAGTTCCTGAGGCAGGTTGAGCTTCTTGAGCTGTTGCAAGAAGTACAGCCTCTGCTGAGCCTTTTTCCGGACAGTGTCTATGTGGGAGGTCCACTTCAGGTCCTGAGAGACTGTGGTACCGAGAAACCTGAAGGTGTCCACAGTTGACACTGTGCTGTTGAGGATGGTGAGGCGGGGCAGTGTTGG
The DNA here is from genome assembly GCA_026686955.1 of Epinephelus cyanopodus. NCBI lineage: Eukaryota > Metazoa > Chordata > Actinopteri > Perciformes > Serranidae > Epinephelus > Epinephelus cyanopodus. The sequence continues at coordinate 36,947,189 of CM048923.1, read as the reverse complement.
GGGGCTTCTCCTGAAGTCCTCTGTCATCTCCACAGTCTTGAGTGGGTTCAGCTCCAGGTGGTTCTGACTGCACTAGAGGACGAGCTTCTCCACCTCCTGTCTGCATGCAGACTCATCACAGTCCTCTACTAGACCTATGACCGTGGTGTCGTCTGCAAAATACTGACTGACAGACTGAGATTTATGTATGATTTCTTTTACAAAATTTTATCAATTTAAATATCGTGATTTCATATTATTTCCCATGACTGAATTCACGCTTTTAAGACTGAAGGTGTTACTTTTTTTTATAAAGCTTATAGTTAGGGCTGGCTCAGTCTTGTTTTGGACCAGCCCCTAGTTAGGTTTGACATAGGCCTAGTCTGCCGGGGGACCTCCTATTATACACTTCCTATAATACACTGAGCACTTTCTCTTCTGCTCTCTCTCTCCTTTGCTAACACTCATGTCATGTTACTGCATCTCGCTGCATCTGCTCGTCTGTCCATCCTGGAAGAGGGACCAGCACCTCAGTTTATCATGAGAGGACCAATAAGTAGAGCTGTAGCCCTCGGTTAGTGGCACAGTTAACACTATGTTTGCTGGCAAAGTGAAGTATTGATATCTGCTAAGAAGAAGCAAAACAAGAGTTAACACTGGCTGAAGACAGTGAGTAAAGAGTTGTGTGATGCTGAACTTGCAACAGTTCTTTTAGACTGGTAAGTAACATCTAACGTTGGCTATATAGCGAAATATAACCTTAGTGTATCAAATGACAACATGAACTATACCAAAAACAAAATAAATTCCAAATGGTATCACCGTATAGTTTTGATATAGCTGTTTTCTTGCTACCGTGGTCTCTAAATTGATGAAATTGAAATTGATCTAAGCAAGCTTATGTTATATTATACTCAATGCCGCACATTAAGGTTATAAGATAGTGGCTTTTTTCACCAACTCACACTTTTCTATGCGGGTCACTTGAATTTTCCATATTTTTGCCTTGCTGTTAGTAACTGGCTTTTTTTCCAAAATTGATTATTGTAGACTTAGATAGTATGGATAGTAGTAGAATAGTAAAATGCTGCTCCCTATTTCTTTGGAGCTTGTGGCCAGGCATTACACAACATCAGAGCCAGATGAATATTCCACTTTTCACTGTCACTTTTATTATTATTGCAGTGTTACAGTAACAGAGGTATCAGCATCATGAGCAGCGTTTCATACATTAAAGTAGGGATGAAAATCAGTACAATCATTGGTATCGGCCAATATCGCCTTTAAAATGAACTGCCAGAATCGGCCAACATGCTTTTTCTTATTTGCAGAATGAATAATTATTACATAAATTGAAAAGCACTCTATATCATTACTCTAATTGCTGGTGGGCCATCACGATAAGAGTATGCGTGCATAATATGATGTTAATTCTACTACAGAAGAGACATGATGATCACTAAAATTAGGTAGGGAAAAAAATAGATAAATCAGTGTCCGTTATTGGTCAAATTAGTTGTTACAAAAAATCCAATATTGTGCATCCCTACATTAGACGGGAATTGTGGATAAACTTATAATTTGTGTGTAAAAGATCAAGCACACATAATACTTGAACACGGCTGCTCAAAATTTGGCCTATTACTTCTATATAACATTATGATGGAATGAGCAGCCTTTTCATAGAAAAACTCTGTGCAGTTTTCATACTCCTCCAGCTGAGCAGCGTGGGTTATTTAATATTGGGGCACAAAATCATCTAGTCTGGTGAAACTGCTTGACAGGAAATTAATACATTTTTTTGGCACTTCTCCATGATGCTATGTGTTTTGTTGTCCTTCGTTATGTCAGACAGAAAACACACAATCTGATTAATTAATAACATAAATTGGTAGCCAAACATAATAATAACATTAATTTGAAAAGTTTCCATACATAGTGAATAGACTTTAATTACTTGTCTTTTCTTGTTTTTTAGGGCATTGTAACTCTCTGTCTACTCCTCATGCTTATACAGTGCCATGTCGTCCAAGGCCTTGTTTGCATTGAAACAAAAGGTGCTATGTTTTTCTATTCGCAAAAATAGAAAGAAGATGTTTTTCACAATTTTCAAAAGAGATGTTGCTTAATTAAATATGACTTACCTGTTATTATCCCCCTCTGCAGTCCAGCATAGGGGAGGTATAATGTGATGTGAGCCACAAGGCCTTTGCATCAGTGAAGGTTGGGCTCATCTTCCTTGTCCAGTGGAGCATTGGAAATCTTCTCCCTTTAACATTTTCCAAAATGGTTGTTCCTATGTATTTCCTACAGTTAATTGTACATGTGCAATTTGTCTGGTGCAAATCTAGAGACCTCACCAACCTAAGTGGGTGCTAGTCTCTCTCTCTTTTTCATAATAAAAAAATCAATTAGAAAATATTCTAAGAATTGTCTACTTCGAACGTTTTGATATTGACTATTTCCCAGTCCTTGAAAACGGATCAAGGCGTCTACATGAGTCCACTTCTATAGCACCTGTGTCAACCATGTACTTAGCTTCGCTGCACTTATTCTGTTCTCTGTTGAACTATGTCATTGCTTGTGTTGTTGATCTCATGTTTAAGTCGCTTTGGAAAAAGGAGCATTCTAAATTGATAAATGCAAAGTTGTGACACAACCAGAATTGGCATTAACTTTAAGTCACTTTGGGACTTGACAGTCTCATCCAGTCGTTTATTTTGCAGCCTGGACTGCAGGTTGTTCTGCAAGTACTTGCAGCTGTGAGACAGATATGCACATGTCCAGATGGTCGTGATGTGGTGCACTGTAAAATAGGGTTGTCAAAAGTATCGATACTCTGAAAAGTATCGATACTCAAGCGTTGTATCCGGATACAATACTGATTTACAAAAGTATCAATACTAACAGTGCACGCCACCTCAACGCCTGTCGGGTGCACGCGATGGGTCCGACGGACACTCGCTGCAACCGGGCTTGTTGTCGTTGCGGTGCATGCATGCACACATTTCTGTTGCTGTAATATGGCCAGCGCGGCTGCAGGAGTATCAGAGCAGCCAGTTTGGTCAAAAAACGATAACGGAAAAAGTGCTCTTTGGAAATATTTAGTGAAGTGAACACAGCACGCTGCAGACAGCAGGTACAGCCCCTCCCCTCACTAGCAGCTGAGCAGCTGGTGTCGCCAGCATCAAACTAAAATATAACTTCTAACGTTAATGTGGGAGTTAAGCAGAAACTTTATCAGTCATGTCTGTTTGTAACATTAATAGACAATGTTAGTTTAACAGGACAACACAATTATGTGTGTCTGAAAAGTCACAGATTGAAGCGTTTGGTTTCTCCCATAACCCTTGAGGGACTGAAATACAGTGAGCTATGTCTGTCTCATGTGCATGTGTGGCCTGCAATATGTATCCATCTGTAGTAAGAGCAAATGTCTTATCCTTTAGCATAGTCTTTGCTTCCCTGTGTGGTTTCATACAGTTGCAGAATCTATTTTTTTAAAAGATTATTTTGGGGGCATTTTTGCCTTTAATGGATAGAACAGTTAAGTTGTCATCAGCATTTGTAAAAACATATTGAAAAAAAAATTTCCGTCCACATATCAGGGTGTACAACAGCTGCACAGACCACCGCCATCTACAACACTGCCTTTATTTCAAAGTACAATATCACGACCTCTTTCAACATCGCCTCATTTGTTGTTTTCTGAAACTATTGACCCTGCTTGTTTAGTTTACTTTAGTTTACTTTATTTGAATAGAGACAGCGCACATTAATGAACATTGATTAAACATCTCTGTAAGCATGCCGGATTGTAGCAAAGCTGCTAATTTGCATCCCTAGTCCCTAATAAATGAATAGAAAGAATACAAATGGAGGAGACAGCAGATAAATAGATAAAATATAAATCGAGAAGACAACAGACACAAGACAAATCATTATACAAACAGAAGGATACCAGATCCAGACAGGATAAAATAAAACAATAGAAAATAATGTTTTAGTGGACTCAAGTCCAGTTAGTGGTCGCATTTCTGATTCGATTTGAGCCGTTGTTTACGATGTCCTTAAGTCCAGTTAGTGCTCGCACTTTTGATTTGATTTGAGCCGTTGTTTTAGATGTCCTTTAAAAGAATAGTATGTGGGGCATTCCCTTATAGTGGAGGGAAGACTCTTCTAGATGTTCCCCTCCATAACAGACAACATATTCCTCCCAAACGTAGTGCGCCTGTGGGGAATCTCACAGTCTCCTCTAACACAAGTCCTGGTGCTCATACCTCCCACAGTCCTTCTCCTAATGAATTCGTTAAGTGGTGGTGGAGCAAGACCATGGAGACATTTATACACAAAGCGGGCAAATCTAAAGATTTTAAAATTATGGAAACTTAAAAATGTATCCAGAGGGTTTTCTTGTAGAGAGATTCTATTGGTTTAAGTGCTGTTGTACATGCCAGAGACCAGCTCATTAAGCAATAGTCTATATAAGAGAGAATCATACAATGTAAAAACATCAGAGCTGCACTGGTAGTTAGAGAGTTCCTGATTTGTCTGAAATTAGCCAGGTTGTATTTGACCGAGTTAAACACTTTTTTGATGTGCTTCCTGAATGAGAGTGTCGAGTCCAGGATGACCCCCAAGTACCTGAACTTGTTCACCGAAGCAAGCTCCTCCCCTCCAAGAAACACACCACTCTGTATTGACTGAATCTATACCATGATAAAGGATGCATGGAAGATATGAGGGCAGTGATGTTTACTATGACTGAAATGGACGCATATAATGTTGTACATACAGGGAGTATAAATGACTCTTAAGACAGCTGCTTTGTACAAAGGTGGCAAACAGCCTTACTTGCTTTTCCAGCTATAGTGTAGAACGTAAAAAAATACTATACACTTCTTCTCAGGTGCTTTGATGTCGTGACTGTGTGCTCAGAGATGCTTTGTTCACCAGTGTCCTCCATTTTCATTGCAAACAAGAACACCACTAGCTAAAGCTTTGTTCTCTGAGAGGTCAAGAGGGTATGCAACAGGCCCAGCTGGTGGTGGAATTTTAGTGCGTCCTCTGGTTTATAAAAAAAAAACACGATTAAGTTGCAACAGTTTGGAGAAAAACTATCAACTTTCTGTTGTGTGATTCTCCTGTGCATCTAATAAAGGTTAAGTCATCACCTCTGAGTTCTCTTAAGTTCTTCTGAAACTTAGCAACTGTCAGTGTATTTATCTCACTGTACTTTGTTACTTAATGCAGGTTACAAACTTATGTAGTATTAATAGGTTATGCTTATTACTTTCAATACATCTCCTCAGAGTGCCTTATGACTCAGGCAGTGAAAGAGACTAAAAGGCTCAAAATATGCCTTTGTTGCTTTTCCATTAGCAATGCTGTGGTAGTGGTTTATGGTATGATGCAGATTTTTTCTGGGAAACTAATAAACACATGCCTACATTAATACCACCAACCAATCACAACAAAGCACAATGTGTAACCACATGCCTTTCCATCCATAGCACCATGAAACATCAATCTGAAACTCCTCATTGAAAAAATGTAACTGAGACTGTGGTGTGCTCACAGGTGAGATATGTAGCAAACGGTAACGGAGAGGAGTTTTTTGGGGAACCCTGACCACCAGCTCATAAATAGGCTATAGAAAGAAGCGGAGCCCTTGTCTGTTTTATACTGACTGTGGAATCTAGATACACAATGTCCTTCAGACATTGCTCCTGAAATACCTTTGATGACTGGAGTAGAACACTTTTTGGGTGCAAAAAGACCCTCAAGAGAACCCCATCTGGAGTGTTCTTTTTATTTACCATCATTATCATGTTCTCATCTGTTGGTGTCAACTTGTCTCGATACATGGATTGGGTCAACTGTTTTTGTAAGTCTTGGCCAGCTATATCTCTCATCAGTTCTTAAACCTGGTATATACTGAGCAATTTCAGGCTGTCCCAGACAAACAACGCAGCAATATCTTCAGTTGCGGCTCTAAAATGGTGGTCCTATGTGGCAAGGTGAGACAGGGTTCAAGGATGGTCATTGTCACGGTCTTCCAATCAAAGACCTGGGATTTCTGACAGTGTCAGAAATTTGGGATGACCATGTCACTGTTTGACTGCTGTTATAACCTAAGTCTATTAAATAAATAAATAAAAATGCAGCATAAAATGATGCGATGGCACTTAACCCAAACAAACAGATGAATAGCAGCTCCCCATGGAGGCAAAATGCGCTAAAAGAAATGTGTGGGATTCCAGCAAAGAGATTCAGTAGGTGCTGTCATTGTACAGTCTGCTTACATCAAACTTGATGTTGTAGTCAAGTTTATTAGATCCATTGCACATAGTGTAGCTGCACTAAATTTATAACATTGCTAAAAATCACACAGTCTGTGGGAGATTTTGCAGGTTGTGTCTTCAGTAAGACTGTGAATGTTCACCCAGCCTTGAAACTCCACCTTTGCATTGACATCCTACTCACTATCTACAGTCACAGTAACAAGACTAGGCAGTCCTAAAACCAGCAGTAAGACACAGAGACACTGGAATTCTGGGCTCCTAAAACCTTTAGTCTTTGCCTGTGGAATGCAGTTGGGCAACACGGATGGCTGGTCCTAAATTCATTAGAAATTATATTTGTCCACTGCAGTCCTTTGAGCCCTCTTTGTCTTTTTCTCTTCGTTACATCCCACTCTTTAAGCTCAATGATAAAGTAAAATGGTTTCTTGCAGGACTCTGATCTTGATAAATCCTTCTTCATCAGATGTGTTGTCCTAATTAAAAACCACAATGTTACTGCTCTGCCATGAAATGTATTACTTTTTCATCATATTGAACTGAAATCAATAACATGTTATGTGTGTGCTCACACTCTGTAGTGTACCAAATGTGTAATTATTACTTGATATAAACCTAAGAGTTGTTAAGTGTAATTGGACGGTTCCATCTGTTTGTGTCCTTGTATTTATATTTTAGAGAAATGTGTCATATATCAGCACCGATGAATATAATTATCAAATATCTTCTTAATAAATAAGCCAAATAATATCACAAATATACATATGAAATATTATGCAGATGCTCAAGTACATAATTAGAATAAGCTTTAACATATGCTGTACTCAAAACATCTATCAATGTCACCTTAATGTATCCCTCCTAAAATAGGATGTATTCAGGTCTGTATAATAGAGTTATATTAACATGAAGAGAAATGATCAGAACAAAAACAAACCATCTCATTAATTTGTTGGTTTTGGATGGATCTTAAAGGATAGAAGGTACCACTGTAAACATTGTAAAATAACAAGTAGCAGTGGATTGATGAGGCAGCACAAGTATGATCCAGTTGTTACAGTGACAAAGTTTACATCATTTTTCACAAGAAATATGAGTAATTTCAGTCATATTTATTTATCATAGGATTAGCATGTTTTAAACTATTTCCAACTGCTTAAGGAGGATGTGCTTTATTAGTTTAATGACATGGCCTGTAGTTAATAAGATACCATTGGAGGACTCAATCTGAGTGAAAGAATGTTTGTTTACATGTGCACTAATGCTGAGAAGTGTAAAAACTCTGGCGATTAAACCCCATAGTGATGTTGTATATTTTAAGAGGGGTGGTGGAGCTGTGGTAGAACAGAGAATCCCCCTATGGAGTCTAGGCACTGTTCGTGGTAGTGATGAGATGCAGAGGGTGCTGAGGATCTAGATGGGATGAGGAGTGGACTTTGGGTGAGCTTGACCTTGGCAGTGGATATGACTGGAGGTGGATGGGATGGATTAAGACATTGCAGTTTTAAAGTCTGACAGTAGAAACGTGTTTGGCTGATAGAGATCTTAGCAAAATTTGATTGGTTTAACCACAAGTGTGAACACCCATAATCAGCTGAATAGAAAGAAGTGGAGAGAGAGAGAGAGAGAGAGAGAGAGAGAGAGAGAGAGAGAAGCACGCAAGTAGTCTTCTTAGTTGAACTTAAGTTAAACTTCATTGTCATGCATATACTCAAATACTTCTATATGTAAACATGCAACACATGGAAACATGGAAAATGCACAATTATTTAGCATTCTATCAGGAGTTCTAATAATTATGTGTGTGAAATTATTTTGATACACTAGTAGTAGTTTAGGGCACTACACTGTATAAGCAAAGTTATTGAATAGTTTTGCCAATAGAAATTCCTCCAAATTATAATAATGAAGTGTTGTAGTATGACAAAAAATAGACCATTGATGTGTGAAATGATTTTCGGGGCCCCACACTGTAGATTATTAAATATTTTTATAGCATAGTAGGCTATCCCTTTTTCCAGGCCCCCAAGTCTTGCTTTCATTTTTTCCCAGTGGCCACTTGTAGTATTGCAGTTAAAAAAAACCCTGATGCCCAAAAATAATTTTCCCATGATGACCATTATAAAAGAAACGTCCTTGGAACTGTGGACAGGGCATCTCCAACTGTAAACAAGGTCAATTATGACTGTTTTTGTTATGAATTTTTAATACATAGAGGTTTTATATTTGTGGAACATTCCTCGAGTTGAGAAAAGCATTTTAAAAATCTGTGACGTCATCACAATGTGAAGACTATGAGCCAAGTGGGAACTCATGTGCAGGGCCAGTAGGAGAAACACTACTGCACATATTTAATGGGCCACGTACTGCGAATTTTTTTTGGTGTATGCACCAGGCACGCAGTTCCATTGGAATAAATAGGTGCCATCTTAGGGTCTGGTATCTAGGTATTATTTTGCGGTGGCTGTGGCTCAGAGGTAGAGTGGATTGTCCACTAATTGGACGATTGGCAGTTCGATCCCTGGCTCCTTCAGTCCACATGCCAAAGAACCCTTGGGCAAGATACTGAACCCTAAATTACTCCAGATGGTTGTTCCATTGGTGTGTGAGAGCGTGTGAATGCTTACTGAGTAGTAGGTCAGTGTGTGAATGTGAGTGTGAATGGGTGAAGAAAGGTACTATGCAAGTGCTGGCCATCTACCATTTATTTTTTATGGCTGTGCTCTTTTCAGAGTAGAACTTTGTAGGCAGTCCCTGCACTCTTGTCTCACAGCTGGTTGCACATAGTGATTAGAATTATTTGTTGAGCTCAGATTAAAATAAGATTGTAGCTCGTTTTCTACTTTACCATGGCTACATGGAAGCATCATTTGTGTTTTAACAATATTTTGCTTATGAGTTATTGATCCAGGAATTTCAAATGTCTTAATATCTTTCCAATTTTACCAAACTGCACAGAGCTGCCCCTTCGAACACTGACTGCTGTTTGCCACAGTGTTTTTAAGTGCCAGCTGGTGAGACATAACTACATTAAAACATTGAATGACAGGGAAGAGGAGACTGATAATAACCTTGTTGGCTTTCTTTTTCGTGTTTATAGGGCTGATGCCTGCTTTACTGCAGTCAGGCCAGAGACAGAGAGCTTTTTCTTCTTCTTCTTCTTCTTCTTTAGCACTTTTGGCAACACCCTTCCTTATGCACTGTGCTGATGTTGATACAGTTCCACCAGTTTGGCATAATCTTGCCATTTAATTTACAAATAACAGAAATCCAACATAAGTGTTTTCCATGTTGACACCCCTCAGAGTTTTGTAAAGAGCTGGAGGGGGGTCAAAATTCAATGAAGGTGGCCGCCTCGTAATTTGCTATGCAGGAAAAACCTTAACCCATCAACAAACACATTCAGGCACTGATGGCAGAGACTACAAGGTGGCGACCTGCTCAGCAGGAGCAATCAGAGGTTCAGTGTCTTCCTCAAGGACATGTTGACACACTAACTGGAGGAGCCTGATTGGTTAAAAGAGGGGCAGCAAAAAAAAAAAAAAAAATCTAGCTGCCTTTCCTTACTGACAGCATCAAAACAAGGTACTAAAAGGAAACTTATATGAAGCTAGAACACAATTTAGGTACATTCCCCCCAAATGAAAGTGCAAGTAAAAAATAACTGGAGGAATGTCTACTCTAGTAAGTTGTCCTCTTTATGTAACTCAAGATCAGTCTTACTTCATGACAGTAATGCAAGCAAAAACGGAAATGTCTAATGTATTCCCTTCAAAATGCAAGAATAAAGACCAGGAAAAAGGAAAAAAAAGTAAAGCACTGCAAAAAAAAGTATATATATATATATATATATCCTAGAGGAGGAATCAAACTCACTGGCTGTAGAATTAAGACAAGATATAAACAGGCCTTAGCTTGATGGCTTGCTCAGTCTTTGTGGTCCTCCATAAGCTCTGGTTTTACTGCTGCTTCCAGTAAGTCAAGGTATCGCCATAAAAAAGAGCTAAATGTTGTCTTTCTCCGTGGCAGGCTGCCAAGATTCAACCTCTCTCCTCTGTCTCTCCTCACCAAACAAAATCAAAATCCTTCCCCAAACATTTTTTATTCTCCTTTGTTCCCTAGGCCACGCCCCCATCACCTGTGTGGAACAACACACCTGAACAGTATGGACTAGTGGGTGGTGACAAGTTATAGCAGGGGTAAGAGAGATACTTTTTTACAGTTTTTTTTTTGTTGGTTTGTTTTGTGTTGTGCTGTTTTAAAGTACCTTACTAGAACCCTCTAACAATAGAATACCTATCTTTCTCCTCTTAGCTTTGTGGTGTTGCCACAATCTGTTTACTGACATAGCCAGTTGGAGTTGACTTGACCTCAATATATCCCTTTTTGCAATGGGGGTCTGATCACGGACCATCCCTACTCCCCGCTGGATCAGCAAACTTCCTGTTACCCTTATCAGTGGAAGAACTCTCTTTCCGGAGAATCTGCCCAGTGAGCACAAGGTAACACAGCAGCAGCACCAGCATCCAACACTGAGCCGTTCAATGCTCCCTACAAACTCACATCAATATTGAAAGGGCTCGACTCCGATGTTAATAACCGTTACATAACGTTAACCATGTGATGCTAACAGTTAGCCATGTCAGTATGGGTGTTCCCCCTGGACACTATTTGGATGATCGTGATTGGTTTAGAAAAAAAAAAATCAAGGCAGAGCGTTTTTCCCTCCAGTGCTGTGGAGATAGGTGGTTATGACTATGTGACAATGTTGCGAGCTACTGGCAGCTATGGTCAAGGTTTAGATGTATGTGATGAAGGCGACTGTTCAAAACCCCCTAAAGAGGTTAGTGTAGATGCTATAATAGCATCACTTATATCAGTGCACCTTCTTAGACACACACACACACACACACACACACACACACACACACACACACACGGCCATCACATAACCCTCACATAGTACTAATTTCATTGATGTTCACACTAGAGTGCTGCATTAGGACTGGGTCCAACGCAAATATTGCGGGAGTGGGCGGTTTGGACTTTGCTGCGGGCAGGAACGGGCGGCTAAAAAAACACTGCGGGATCTTGGTGCACATGCATGAGCGTTTCCACTCCATATTTATTCATAAATGGACAAATATGCCCATAACCAGCTTTCATACCAATTTGCCGCTTGCTCCACCTGTCTGTCTGTTTGTCAACTCCATCTGTCATGAGACAGACATGAAAGAAGACGTGCAGTTTATTGTGTTTCACTGGCAACGAGCTGTCATTACACGCGACTATGACGCACGGCTGCGCGCTCTTTATAACTAATAAAGATTTGCCCCCCTCAGTAACTTCATCCTGGTGCCGGGCTTGCCTTAACCTCAATCACTGCGTGATTATATAAAGGTAGAAAAGTAAATAAATACAGAGGAGGAGAACAGAATATGAAACAGCCTTTATTTCATTAAAAACTAAATGAAAACAATGAAATAGGAGCGCTATTCCTGACCAGTGCGTCAAAAGACATGCAGACCAGGGAAACGAAACAAACAACCCCATGAATCTCTTCATTAATAGCCCATAAAAGCACGCGTTTTCTCCTGCGGGACGAGAGAAGACGCAAAATCAATGTATTTCTATTACTGTGCGGGCATAAATTCTCAGGGTTTTGTGGGTGCAGGCGGGAGTGGACGTACACATTGCGGGAGCTGGCGGGAGTGTAACACACACGTTGCGGTTGCAGGCGGTAATGGTCAGAAATTCAGCAGGAGCGGGCAGGAGCGGGTTGAAGAAAACAGTCCCGCGCAGGGCTCTAGTTCACTCTTTACTTTGGTTCACTTGGCGCTTTTAATCAGATTTAATTCAGCTAAATCTGGTTTAATTAGTGACATTTGGTTTGATTTGTGTAATGAAGATTTGTTCATTTAAATGTTTATGGTGTCTCCCTTTTTAAGACATGTCATTGCACAGGTAACAGACACTTGTACAGAGTCTTTCTAGGCATTTGCCTACTCAAAGGCTTTTATTACACCACAAGTCACTAGGGCTGTACCCAAATATTCAGATATTCAAATATTCATTTCTATGGGTAGGTATTCGTTATGAAAATTTGGTATTCGATATTTGCTTTTTTATTTAATTTTATTTATTTAATTATAATTTTTATTTTTATTTTTACATTTTTTGTAGTATGTAGTCTTTTTGTTATAGGTAAATGTAGGTTATCAATAAAAATCAAAACTTTTAAATTGCATTGTTAAAAATGTGAAAATATAGTATCACCTACCAACAGAGCTTGTGTGCATGGCACGCTTGAGCGCATCTGTCTGAGGCTGTGGATCAATGCCAAGTTTTACCACTTTATCACTATTCCCTCTAACTTGTAGCTGTTTTTTCGTTGTCTGAATTTAATGTGAATTATGAAACCGTTTTCGTCAATGTTTGTTTCCTCCATTTTGTACAATAAATTATTGTTTTAACAAGTTTCTTTTGGAGTGTGTGACACAAGTGTGTTTTGAAAACGACAGCGCACTGTCACCTGCACAACGCATCAGTACCTTCGGATGCCATGACAGTAATAGATTATAATAATAATGTCAAAAGACCGATTTAACAGACAATCACTGCTGCCCGACCCGCAGGCCATTTGCAGGTCCCGTGGGTTACGGGTCAACCCGCGCATCACTACTCAGCTCAGTCTATAAAGGCTGTACATAACAGTAGACATTATATTCTATTCAGGCTGGCAGAACCAGCAGTGAATCGGCTCTACAGTGCACGGCACTGCTGATTAACCATTTTATGGCAGCACAGTCTGACAGCAACCAATTACTTGCAGAGGCTTCCTACATCTTGTTTCAATGGTTCCGATTTAATCAGAAGACAAATTAAACAGGATGACTAGCCAATGTGAAAATCAAAAGAAAGCATAGAATAAAGTACTGTTGTGGTATGAGAGCAAAGATCCGGTCGCTGCTGTGGAAAACTCCGCAATACGATTAGGTCCGAAAAAACCCCGGAGGAGTGCCTCGCAAGGAGTCTTTGAAAGGAGCCGAGCCTGGCGTAAAACCGGAGAGAGCAGCACGGCCATAGCATGCGCTATGCGTGGAAACTGGTGAGTTATAAACAGGGCAGGGCTGTTGAGTGAAAGTAGATGAGTAAATGGGTGTGGCAGTTCAGAGATAGGAAAAGGAAGGAAAGTCCGAGGGCATCTGGTGGACAAATGGAAAATGGCAATGGTTTGATTTCGGGAACGAGAAATATGGTAACAGAGGAAGGACAGGAAGACAAACTGTGACACATACATTTTCTTGATATATATCCTGCTCAAATAGATTCCAGAACCGTACTATCAGCATCCCGCTCACATTTATTACTATAATAGCTGTATGTCCACTTCATATCTACATAATTGGCCAACCAGAGCCATCATTAAAAAGTCCAAATGACTGAGATAAATAATTGAATAAAAGTGGAGCTTAAGTGTTGGTTTTCATCCTTGAATTAGTACAAAAAATGTATAACATCAAACACAGTGCAGATAAATCAAAACCTTTGTTTAAGTGAGTAGCCTAAACTTTTTTTCTTTTTTGCATACCTAAATATGGCAAGGTCTACCTCTTAATATGAAAGAGAGATTGTAGGCCAAGGTTCCTCTCAAAGCAGTGAGCATCAGATGGAATACCTGGGTAGAGGAAGTGAAGAACTCCTCATAGCCCGTTCATTTCTATAGAGAGTTCTTGTTGGTGGAAAATCCATCATACATCCTCAGCCTGTTGGAAACAGAGGAGAAGGTGCAGGCCCTCACTGCCAAGCTGACCTTCAACTCCAAAACCTGCTCCAAACTGATGGTGGTTTTGACAATCCTGGAACAAACTCACCATCCCACAACAGTTTCTGCACACAATGTAAAGGAGGATCAAGAGTTCAGAATGGAATGGCAAAAAACATGTGTGTATGGTGCCAAAGCAGATGAGCTACTAACAAAGATGGGAATTTGAGAGTGAGATGCTTGAAGGTCTCCACAATCCATGCCAACTGGTCTTCTCAAAACTCGTAAGGCACTGGGCACGGAGACAGACATCCAGCTAGGTCAACAGGCCTGTTAAGGTGTTTAATCCTGAGCAGGCTGCAGCCATGGAAAAGCAGACTGAAGCCTATACACAACTGAACCTCCTGGCAAACCTATCAGCAGAGCTAAGTGAAGAATGGATTGCCTATCAGCACTGTGTGTCCAGGGAGCACTCCACACCTGGGTTGGATCTTGCTGAATGCTGGAGGGGCCCGAGTGTGAGATTTCCAAGGGTTGCAGGGGTGGCAGCACCCTACATCTACGTCCCAGTCAGCTCAGCCGACTGTGAGAGGAGTCTCAGCAAATACAAGACTCTGCTCAGAGATGGAGTGACCCACTGAGCTGAACACAAAGAGGCTGACAATCACGTACTTCAATGGAAATGTCTGTTAAAGATGGAAGTGTTAAGGCCTTTGCACACTGAGTCTGTTTCTTTTTGTCTAAAATTGTTTCCATCATTTAAGTTTTTGAACAGGTTTGATTTTCTGTATCAGAAAGAGTGAAGAAAGTTTGGCAGCTGGACATATCTGTGACAAGAGAGAGGAACGGACCACACAGTGTCCTTTCATAACTCAGGTAGCTGGCTTTCAGCAGGTCAGATATTTTACTGAGGTGGATGATGATGACAAGGAAGAGGATGAAGACCACTTGTATATTGCTTTTCTTGTCTTTTGACCACTCAAAGCGCTTTTACACTACATGTCACACTCACACATTTACACCCATAGTCACACAGCGGTGGTGGGGGCAAATTGGGGTTCAGTATCTTGCTCAACATGCGTACTGGAGAGGCCAGGAATCGACCGTAGATTAGTGGACGACCCGCTCTACCTCTGAGCCACAGCCGCCCCCACTGCCAGGTGGTGTTTGATGAGTGAGTGACTGTAGAGACAGAGGAAGAACAGCTCAACCAAATGCAAGACACGTGGAGAGGGGTGGCAGCAGCCAGGGAGTTACCGCCTTGCATGTAATATTTAGACATGAAAGTCTGACAAATCAGTGATATTTGATGAGTTGTGGTGAGAATGTATCTGCTATTGACAATCAGGGACAACATGTCATGTTTGTTACATGCACTGCGTCTTTTCAAAAATAAAGTTCCATTTTCATAGGAAATGGTCAGTTTCTGTTCATTAGGTGCATAGTCTTTTTCAAAATAACTCACAATCATTTTTACAATGTCAGTAAAACACCTTGTTTATACATTTATTTTCTTTGTGTGGGTGACTCAGAGTTCACAGTTCCGAATTTAGCACCTCTAGTCCTAACTGGGTAGGGTAGGGGAGACGCTAACATCTACTTAGGTCTGATAGGAGTCTTACTTAAATGACTCACAAAGGGAGTTGGTATTGTGTTGAACAGTTGACAGTTTTTAATACCCTTCAGCAACATAAACATGCACAGCTGTAGTCTGTATGACATATAACAAAATAATGAACAAAATTAAACAATAAGTCCCTTTGAGTAGGACTCCCCAACTCTCATTTTGAAAGTTTCACGTGTTTCCAGAGTTTCAAAGGCTCAGTTCTCCATGTCCTGAAGTGTGTTCAGTGTCATTTCCTGCTACTACAGAGTTAATAATGTCTGTGTTCTTATCTGAAATAGGAGTGAATGAGTCAAGCGAATCCAGCGTCCTCTGTGAGCGGGTCATACGGTAAGCCACACTGCATCCACAACCGTTCACAGTCTCGTTGGGCTGAACTCGTCATGAATAAGTTCTTCTGTAAATCTGGTAGTTCACAAAAAACCAAACAAACAGTGCAACGTTGTTAGTTATTCTGTTCTATTTCGAACATGAGACCTCATTAATTTCTTTCTTCTTTCAATGTATTTTGCAGTGTACAGTTTGTTTCATCTGTACTAAAAGTTTATCCTTAGAAAAGTTAAAGATACACTTCCAATACAAATAAAAGAAATTGCCATTTTTTACAACGAGTATTTTAGCAACACAAAGAAAACGAATTTCTTATTCATGAATTATTGTAGCTTATGTCAAGGAATTTTAACAAACAAATGTTATCTTCTTACTCATTGCATTTTCCCCCTGTAACTCCATTTTCTTATACATATTTCTAATATCTTACATCTCAATATGATTTCTTATTACAACTTCTTATCATGTGCATTTTATAATAAAACTCTATAACATTCAAATGAAGTAATACCATAAGCAATTAAAGTGAGTAAATTCCAACTGAACATAAGTGCTATAATGTCGACTGAAAAATGAAATACTTCTTCCAGGTTTTAGCACACTATAAGTTGCTCTGCTGACCAGATTTAGTAATTAGCTTGGCAATTGGCATTAACTGAGCTGTAGCACAACAGTAACACAATGATACACTGCCAACAACCAACAATTAGCTTGGCAGTTAACGTTATCGGCCCGCGCTTAGCATAATTTTAAATATTCCTACAATGAATCAAAATGCACCAAACTACAGTAGAAACATTAGGTAACCTTCCCATAACTCTGTCTTTTTAGAATAGTATCTGAACTTAAACAGCACATATGATGCATTCTCTTCTTGCGAAAGCTAGCAAAACACAGGTTAGAGCTAGCATGAAACATTCAAAATATAAATAACTTGACAGACATTAATTTCTTCACGTTCACAGCTCTGAGTCTGATAGAAGAGCAATTTATCTGCACTGGTTTGATTGAATAACCAAGGTTTTAATATTATTTTGTGGTAATTATAACAGAACTTGTTCTGTCTGCCGTGGCATGTATACAAGACGTTTTTTCAGGAAGTGAAGTCATGAAGAGGTAGTGACCATACGTAACACTTTTTATCACTTCAGCTACACAGTGGCTTGCACTCCCTGCTGGAAGCAACATGCAACTACATCTCTAAACAACATACAGGGTATTAGTAGCCCCATGTTTCATATGGGTTACACAAACATACATCTCCAGGGGAAAGTCTGCTTTTTTTATGATCCATCCACCACACCAACTTGCCTCCTTACAAGACTGCTTTTTTTGTTCACTCCTGTCAATGCATTGGTAACGTGATTGCATCCTTCCAAAGCTACGTGGGATATGTGCCTGTTTGCGTGCATAACTTTCATATCTGTATCTGTTAAACTAACATACCTATCTGTATCCATATTTACAGAGTTTAAACTGAAGGTGGGCGTGGCTTAAATTAAAATGGGTGAGGTCTAAGTTTGTTTGAGTTTGTTTAGCCTGAAATTCATATGTGTTGATCACAAGTTAGTATATTTATTAACTTTCAGATAGCTATTTACAAACCAGCCTCAGGATTGAACTTCAGATCATTTTTTATCACAAGGGTAAGAAACTGAACACAGCTATACAAATTTTCCTTCATCACGAGTACAGATCTCAACAGATTTTACCCCAGTGATACCACTACTGTGTCTGGTACAAATAATGTAATTTTCACGAGTAGTAGTATTTGTCACAACCCTACACTTAAAAAGCCTACAGTAAGCCCAAAAGTAATCAACTACAAACTGTGGCTTTGTTTTATACAGTTTATGTTTACCCTCTGTTTTTGATCGCTAGCACTTTGAATTACTTTGTGTACGAATTGTGCTCTACAAATAAACTTGCCTTGCCTTGCCTTGCTCTATTTCCCAGTTGGTCTTTTCAGTCTGTGCTGGCATTGTTTTGCCTAAGTGTCTGATATGTAAGGCAAAATTATTTAAGATTTAAGAGCTTGTCACGACCCAGCCCCAGACTGTGTCAGTCTGTGCTTATTTATTTTCTAAGCCTCCTCTTAGTATGAAGGCTGTAAGCCTGGTGTGTTTTGGATTTCATTCTCCCCCCTCTGTCTGTCACTCTCTCTCTCTCTCTCGCTCTCTCTCTCTCTCTCTCTCTCTCTCTCTCTCACACACACACACACACACACACACACACACACACACACACACACACACACACACACTCCCTCTCTCTCACACACACACACACACACACACACACACACACACACACACACACACACTTGTGAAGTAGTTTATATAAGTTGGGGGCTGGGAGCATGCATGGTAAACACTTTAGTAAAGAATTTCCATTCGCCTTCTCCTGTGTGTCTGAGTCTGCGTCTGGATCCTTCCACCTACCTTGTGTCAGATTTTGATAAACAGGATATAAACCAAGTCTAGCTACAAACATGCATTAATATTTTAATCAAACGAATTTAGTAAACACTCCAGAGCTGCAGTGTTATAAACAAGCTCAGCTATGTTTACAAGAAGTTTTAAAAACCTAACAAAAGAAAACGGCACATAGAGAGGAACACATACAAACACATGTAGACAACAGATAAAGATATAAAACAGCGTAATGGCTGATTGGGCCACAGATTTGAGGTAAGACAACTGTCGTCTAAGATTATATAATAATTACGCTTCAGAAATTTCATAAAGTGCCATTTGGCTGACTGGGGCTACTTTAAATGTGAATTTAGAACACAGTTAACGGACACATTAAAAAGTACAAAGCCAAAACAACCCCGACTGCATCGCCCCCACTCACTGAGAACAGTCAAAGAGAGAAGACAGCCTTCTATGATAGGAAGGAGGAACGGTAGTTGATAAGGAGGAAACATTTAAACAGCAGTTACAACAACCCGCCAAAGGCCCATCAGCCCTGAGGCACAACTTATTATTCCACTCTGCCTCACTGCATTCTTAAAACTAAAGCAGCAAATCTGTTTAATGTATATACCTGCATTATGTTATTCTATGGATATATTTTATATTTTAGTATTTGCATATTAGTTGATTTATAGTGAATTGTAGTATGTTATTTATATTGAATATATTCTAGATATATATCCAGTACCTAAGTATGATAAGGATTTTTTTCTCTCTCTTCTAGTGTGTTACAATATAACTCACTGACATCTTTAACATCTGTCCCTGTCATTGTGTGTAGTTCCAGTATGTTTTAAGACTATTGTCCTGTTGCATTGGCCTCTTTTATGGTGACGTGCCTGGAAACACTGGTCACATCCTATTTTAAATGTAACAGTCCAGCTTCCCTTCACCCACTACAGTTTGCCTACTGTTCCAGCTGATCTGTGGATGATATTATCTCACTTGCTCTGCATAATGTTTTACTACTCTGAAATAACAGGATTTAAAAGCACTATGTTCTGGTTAAAGCTTAATCTTAATATCAGATGGTTGTCCTGACTGTAGACTGTTGTTGGCATTGGTCTTCTCAGTGAGCCTTAGCCTCAGGAGGTTTTAAACAACCATGTATGTGTGCATATGTGTTAGGCAGTAACATTGTTTTCCATATTGCTTTAGCTTTTTACACATCAGATTTTAAGAATATTATACTTAAAATAATGAAGAATGAAGTAACTGGAATTAGTTCTTTAGTAAGTGTGAAGGGTTTTATTGCATGTAATGCATACCACTGGAATACAGTTCATTAAGATTAATCAACATTGGAATTAATTCCTTATAGATTTAAAATACATCGCCCATACATACCTTGGAATAACAGATCATACTAGTTGTATTGTTTGTTTGAAATACTTTGTCTAAATGATTATAGCTTCTCATGAATCACCTACAATAGCCCACAGGGGACAGTACAGTAAGATTCACAGGTGAACACTTGACAACTTGATGAAAACAGTGTGAACAGGGTCAAACACAAGGTCAGCCCTAATTATCAGTGCCAATTCTGGTCCCTCAGTTTTAATTTCACAGAATTTATATGAACTGTTAAGGGCATTTTTGTCAAGATCCCTTAAATCAAAAAATTTCACATGGATTGACCAAGTCAGTGTTCAAACTGATAAACTTTATTGTTTTTTGTTTGTGTCTTTTTTTTTTTGTAAAATGTACATTTATTCTGAATTCAGTGCCTGCAGTACATTCCAAAAAAGTTGGGACAGGGGCAACAGAAACCTGTTTGGACATTTCACAGATAAGCAGGTTAATTGGTGACAGATTCAAGTATCATTGCTTGGTATGAAAGGTTCATTCTCGAAAGGCTCAGTGGTTCACAGACAAAGATGATCACTTTGTAAAAGACTGCATGGGCAAGCCGTTCAACAAGAACAACATTTTTCAACACACAGTTGGGAAGAATTTCAAGGATTTCACCGTTTTCACTTTACAATGTCATCAAAAGATTCAGAGAATCTGAAGAAATATCTGCACATAAGTGGCAAGGCTGAAAACCAACATTGAATGCCTGTGACCTTTGACCCCTCAGATGGAATTGCATTAAAATCAACATGATTGAATAAAGGATATTACTACATGGGCTCAGGGACACTTTGGAAAACCATTGTTTATAAACACAGTTCATGTGTTACATCACCTGTTTTTTTTCAACAACACTCATGAAATGTTTGAGAACTGAGGACACTAAATGTTGAAGTTTTGAGAGTGATTTTTTTTCCCTATTCTTGCTACAATGCTGTGTTTTGCACTTCATAATACACCACATATTTTCAGTGGGAGTCAGGTCTGGGATCTCCATCATACAACAATGGGTAGGATCGATACTAGAAATATATGTGCAGACAAAAGCCAGTTTTTACAATCAGGCTTCCACATTACCATCTGCATCACCAACCTCCCATCTCCAAAATGTTTGTAAGCCTGGGTCAAAGTTCCTCCCATCAAATCTGTTTTTATAGATCACAGCTTTTGCTTTGCTTGTTCATAAGCAATGTTTATAAATGAGATCTCTGGACTGCAGACAGGCAAGTCTAGTACCTGCACTCTTTAACTACAAAGCCACACTGTTGTAACATGTGCAGAATGAATCTCATTGTCTTGCTGGATGAAAGACGCAGTCTGGATGGCAGCATATGTTGCTCCAAAACCTGTATGTACCTTTCAGCATTCATGGTGCCTTTATGGATGTGTAAGTTACCCATGATGCCATAGGCATTAACACACCCCCACAAATCACAGATGCTGGCTTTGAAACTTTGAGCTGGTAACACTCTGGATGGTCCTTCTCCTCTTTAGTCCGGAGGACACGATGCCCATGATTTCCAAAAACAATTTGAAATGTGGAATTGTCAAACCACAGCACACTTTTCCACTTTGTGTCAGTCCACCTCAGATGAGCTCAGGCCCAGAGAAGTTAGCAGTGTTTTTGGATGCTGTTGATATCTGGCTTTCACTTTGCATAATAGAGTCTTAACGTGCATTTGTAGATGCAGCAACGAACTGTGTTTACAGACAGTGGTTTTCCAAAGTGTTACTGGGCCCATATAGTAATATCCTTGATACTATAATGTTGGTTTTTAATGCAGAGTTGCCTGGGGGATCAAAGGTCATGGCCATTTGGTGTTGGTTTTCATCCTTGCTCCTTACATGCAGAGATTTCTCTGGATTTGCTGATATATTGGAATGCAGATGATGAGATCCTTAAATTCCGAGCGATTGACCTATGGCTAAGCCACGCAGCCCTCCAGTCACTTGGACAAACCAACAACATTCAGTGACCGGTGCTATGGCAGGTGTCACAGTACATGGCATTTCACAGGAGGCAACTGATGATTTTTGGGGACATAACGATCAGATGTCATTAAGAAGTAACCAAAAGGCCCTAAACTACGCATTGGAGGGATATATTCATCATTTTATTGTTGAGAAGGTCGATGAAAAGCTTAAATTACAAGCCAAAATGTACAGGTCACAGTGTGCGCTTGTGAACCGCATCTCGTTGCTGTCGCCATCAAAGACAACAAGTTAAAGTGCCACTGTCCAGGCAGAGAATGTCCGAGTGTATGGGAATGGCTATACGCACTGTGATTGGCTCATTGCAATAGAGGGCGGGACTTAGTCATAGGTCAATTGTGCATTGAGTGACATTCTTAAACTGTTGTACTGTTTGCCACCACATTTTCTTATAGTAACTGTTCCTGCTTATCCACCTGATTTTCAAACACGGAAGTAAATAGTGATCAACTTCCGTTTTTTTGTGCATGACTTCCGGTCAGCCGCTTTCCCTCATGCTTTCCCTTACTGAAGTTAAAGGTGCAAGCTAATTTTTTTTTCAATTTTCAGTTGTTTATGTCAGTCAATCAGTTAGTTAGTTAGTTAGTCTGTGTATTTTTATATAGATAACTGTGCCCACGTTTCCGTTATAATGGAAATTTATTCCCTCTTAAACGCGAATAAAACACACGTCAATCAAAAACTATGTACCAATAAAAGCACAATCTATCCCGAGTGAGACAAATTGCTCGATCCCCGTCTCCAGTGTACCAGCAGAAAACCTGCAGAACCGAATCAGCGAAAAAACACACAGCCTCTCTGCCTGAGAAGCTGAAGCTGCGGCTCGCACCCTTGACATACAGGCGATGCTTCTGCATGCCAGCCAAGCGTGTGCGCAACTGTGAGAAATAAATATGTGAGGTGTACGCTGCTTTTCTATCTTTTTTTCCCTTTTCTTTCTTTCGTTCTTTCTTTCTTTCTTTCTTTCTTTCTTTCTGTCAGCGACATACACTCCTAACACAGGACGGGTTGTTTTTATTGACTGAGTTGATTATTAAGCCATAGTGATGCGCAGATCGGCTCTGATAGCACCTGAATCAGCATGTGTGCATCAACCATCCAGCCATTACAACATGATTGAGCTAGCAAAGCAGTTTTGTGTTGCTATGTGTGGTATTTATTCAGTTATGGGAAGTCACGATGTCTAGAAAGCATCAGTGGCTGCAGCTGACAGGGACAGCTAACACTAGCAGCAAAGCTAACATCAGGTCATCTGTTAAAAGCCTCCCGTTGTCGGATACGACATGGAACTACTCCAGTTAGCTCAATCATGTTGTAACTAAGACATCCGCTTGAGAAAATATTTGGTTCACAGGCCACTTTATGAGTTTAGTGAGTTATTACCCTTATTACAGACACCGCTAACAGCTGACAGCTAACTGTTAGCCCAGCTAATCTACGATAACCATGCTATTTTACAAACATCAGATTAGTCTAAACAGTGATATAGTGACATGAAAAATATGATATATATATACATATATATATATATATGTATATATATATATGTAGCTAAACTTAGCAAGGTAAACAACAAGGCGATTCCCATTTACACCGTGGTAAGAGTGCTGGACCGGAAGTGTTGCACAAAAATCGGAAGCTGGCTGCTTTCTGTTTTGCCTCCATGTTTTCGTGAAAAATAAGGTGGATAAAAAACGAGCCTTTCAAGGATGCCCCTTTCCCACCCAATTATGACACTTTAACCTGTAACCAATTAACCTGTTGACCTGAATGTTCGAAACAGATGTTTTTTGAGTATTCCACAAACTTCCTATTCTTTTGTTTCCTCTTTCTCAACTTTTTTTTTGGAACGTGTTGTAGGAATCAAATTCAGTATGAGTGTGTATTTACAAGAAACAAGAAAGTTTAATAGTTTGAACATTAAGTGTCTTGTCTTCATATTGTATTCCATTGCATACAGGCAAAAAAAATTCACATATCAATGCGCTGTCATGTTTTTTTTAAATTGGGGTTTTATAATGTCTTCTCCTTACTAGAACCATATACCTGCTTACCTTGATGGTCTGTTTTTGTGCTCCTGAAGAAGAAAAAAAAATGTTTTGTTTTAGTTTGTGTTGGGATTTTAAACTGGTATTGTGGTGAAGTGTTCACGTTAGCCTTTTTTTTAATATTTAGTCCCAAAATCAAACTCAAATGTTAGCTTTAGTCATATTTAGTCAACCTCATATTTTTTAACCAACTTCAGGACATTTTTCTTCACATCTTACTCAACGAATAATCAACATTTTAGTCTCCTCTAGTTGACATAAACACTTGACATTTCAGGAGTCAAACTAGACTGTTAACAAAAACTATGTCCACTATTTGTTAAAGTTAAGGCCAAGAGTGAGCATTTTAATTAAACTGCTGTCAAATAATAATTATCCAACTGATTAAATGCTTAAAGAAGTGGTACTGGAAGACAGCCACAAAATGACAGGCTGTATGATTAGGAACTGAGCTTTGCACAGAGGGTGTCTGGTCTGGTATTATTTATCCACGCAATGTATCTAGGCATGAGGCATGCTCTGATTTGCATATTTATTTTGAACCAACAACTTAACAAATCAAGGCCTCGGGATGGATGGAACATACTAGAAGAGTCAAGTATTGTCTCCACCACCAACAACAAAAACGACAGATTATTAATGGTTGACTTCATTTAATTCTTTTTTTTAGGCCTGAGTGGTAGGGTTGTGCCAGACTGTGGCTTTAAAGGCTTTTAAAGTATTCATTATATTATAACTGTTACATCTGACCATCAGACTCTACCTCTGCTACATGGCCACTATGGCTGTTGGTCATGTATTGTCAGTGCTTGGACTGTATTGTGTCCTGTCTTTTATGTTTTTTCCTAATGTTCTATGTTTTATGTATTATGTGTGCTGTAGGAATTTGTTTTTTTAATTTAATTATTATCCAATTATTATTATTATTGTTATTATTATTATTTTTAGTATTATTATCATTATTATTATTATTATTATTATTATTATTATTATTACCTAATTAGAAATATTTTTTTAGAAGCCTTTTTGCATACAACACAAGCCAAGTACAAGTCAGCTGGCTACTGCCCAGGATATTTTATCCAAGCCCATAAAATGCTGTGTGTTTTATTAATCAGTAAATGTCACAAACAGACACATTCAGCTGCATGAAGCCATTCACAATCAACAAGACCTGGCTATGAAATGCATTTAGCAATTATATTGTGGATGCTATAGCATGGATTGCATGTCTAACACTCCAAATAAAAAAAATGTAAGCAAGGGGTTATTCAAATCAGCTTACCAAGCTACTGACCAGGTTTTGCTAACCCGCATATGCAAGTAATGTCCAGTTGCTATAAGATAATACATAATGTTACACCACTGTTTTTTTTTTAACTTAGTTGTCTTTGGTAAATAGTACTTAAGCAAAGTAATGCAACACTATAAAACATCTTATGTTCAATTTCTGTGTGGTATACCTTGGGGCCGTGATGCCATCAGAAATTTGTCAAATTTGTGGCCAGAAGGGGCCACTTAAGATCTGAGATGACACACCAAAACTAAAACCCGTTACAGAATTTATTTATTTCAGTATATAAGCTTGTTAGAAACTATGTCAGCCTGATCGTTAGGAATCGCATACTAATATACTTCTATCTTATTTTACAGTTAATTGACCAATTATTTGATGTGCTGTGTTCCAGTGTGCTGTGCAACCAATCCTGTTTTACTGTGTTATGTACCTTAGGGGTTTCATTGTTCCTTGGATAGGCAGTTGTTTTTTTCCTTAGAAAGACAAAAGCACAGCTTTAATCTGAAGGAGTACATTGATTGCAAGGAACGAAACCTTTGAGAGGAAAAAGCTTCCTAAAGTTTCAGGGACACTTGTGGGCACCCACAGAACTTACTTTCATTCAGGCATCTTGAAGTGAGAGTTCAATGGACCTGCTTGAAACAATGGATGCCTTTGATTGTCAAGTTTTACAAAATACCAATACCTGAGTGTGAGCTTAAAAGGATCAGCCTTTTAAAGACAGTAATATTAGCCTTCAATTAATTTTACCAGGGAGTGGCAACACTTAGCGATCCCTTGGGGGCGCCACTGCCTTGGGGTGTCTCTTCAGGTATTTTGTAGCTCCAGGGTTTCTCTCCTGACAATATTGTTGCTTACCTTTTCTCTCCACAGCATTATATTTGAAATGAATCCAAATGTTGCCCATTTTTGTCTGAAGTCTAAGTCACCAGGAAGATGATTTGGGTGTGTACAAAGAGAACTGTGCAGAAATAACAAGAGGGATATTTGTATGTTCATCATACACCATCCCACGCAAAGTAATGCACCAAAATTTTAACATTTCCCACATAATGATGAACCAGTAATGGCAGCGATCACTTGACCAATGTGCTGTCCTGAGCAAAGAGGGAAGAAGCAGGTGTTAATATAGACAGTGCAAGCAGGGTTGTTGCTCTGGGGCCCATGGTGTGAGGGGGCCCATAGAGACACTGGGCCCTCTAACTATAAGTTGGGGAGAAAACAGGCCCTTATGAGTAATTTGTATTGCTGCCTTAGAAATATGCCTGTGTTCAAAGAAAACATCACAGACTAACTGGCTAATTAGTGGGATATCATACAAACTGTTGTACGAGGGTATGTTGCCTTTTTTTGTCAACAGAAATTAAGAGGGATTTTGTTATTCTTTGGGGTTTGGGGTCTTGTTTGCTCACCAAACAGATGACATCACTTTGGCATTGCTAGGGTTTTTGTCAGACTTCTTCTAATGCCACAGAGGACATTTATACTCCTGAGACCCTAACTTTTGTTTGGTATGCATTTTTAATTTCTCCTAGCTATTTGGGATCAGTAGAGCCCAATAAGTGTAAAAGAACTAAACATTTTCAATCATAATTAAGTTCCAGTGTCCTCAAACAGGACAGCAATAAAGTCCCAATGTATTCAAATGAGTACTTCCTAATTAATGATGTCTGAGCTTGTTACTGTTATCAGTTTGTTAAAATTGGTCAAATTGTTGCTGTATCAAACTACAAACATTATTAATCATAAATAAATAAGTTTCAAACATAAAATGTGATCAGGTTTTGGACGTTGTCCACCTTTGTGTCAGGATTTTACATGGATTAGTGTATTGTGTTCGTACTACCACTAGATGGCACAAAAAGGTGTCCACAAATGAGGACAAACAGGTCTAACGTAAGCAGAATGAAGTATAAGGTCCAGTAAATCCAAAATGTGGTCTCAGGAGGATATACAACTTGCTAGAAGTTCATAAGACTTTGGAGAGAAAAGCCATTTAGTTTCTAAACACTGATGATGTGTGCTTATCTGGAAATAATACACACCCTGTAACCAGTTGGAATCCAGTATCCTTCAGAGTCATGGTACCACAGGTTTGGTTACATTCGCAGCCCGTTTAGGCAAACATTACGATGAATGAGGACATTTCCCAGCAGTTATCACACTGCCAGTGACTCCCTGCATTCTGATATGTCCTCATATACACAGAGAGAGTCTGACACAATGCCAACAAACCCTTCAAACCTCTCCTCATACAGCCTGCATCTTGGCCAACTCCCTTCATCGTTTGCTCAGATCTCTTCCACTGATTTATGCAGCAGCTCGAGTCAAGTGCTGTCATTATTTCAGACCTGAGGCTGGCTGCACTCCATCGACAGGCTTATAGTTCCTCCATCTCTGACTGATCTCTTAGCCAAACAACACTTTGCGGTGTTGAATGCTCAAACACCGGCTTAATGTGGAATATTTGTCACTGAATGAGTTTTATGTTTTT
This sequence comes from Epinephelus cyanopodus, assembly GCA_026686955.1. Taxonomy (NCBI): domain Eukaryota; kingdom Metazoa; phylum Chordata; class Actinopteri; order Perciformes; family Serranidae; genus Epinephelus; species Epinephelus cyanopodus. Next base: position 36,919,528 of record CM048923.1, on the reverse strand, counting down.
CCTATAAATGCTGCACGGTGCATCAGTGTGAATATGTGAAAGAGGTCATTTTTGGTCATTATTTCATTCCATTTTCAGCCGGTGAGTGGCAGTAGAAGATGGGTCAGTGTATTTGATGCACCTTCAGCCAAATCAGACAGGAAAAGAGAGGGAGAAAAGGAGAGACATGTTATTAAATATGGAGAGTATATTGACAGTGTACTCTAACAAAATACACACAGGCTGGGTGTTGGTATCTTTGGCTTTGTGTTGCAATGTAGAAGTACATTACTGCTATGCCACAGTATATTATTTTTTATGCAATATTACACTGTACTATATTGTTTTATTATAATATACTGTTGACTATAATGTATTTCTGTTTCATTTCTATGCATTTCTATGTAGCTCAGTCTGTAGGGACTTGACTGGGGAGCCAGATCAAGTCCAGTGTAGACTAGGGGTGTAAGGATACATTGATCTGGACCAGTATATCGATTCAATGATCAATAATTTAATATTATTAATGCAAAGAGAAAACATGGATACCTATTACCACCTTTAAGATTTGCCTTTATTTTATGGTTCATTTGTGTCACCACACGTGTTTATCCCAGGACGTTACATATCGCTGCATTCTCAGTGGACTTTAGTGTCTACTTATTATGCATGAGGAATCTTCCTCTGTCTGCTGCAACCAATGCCAGGATGTCAAAAAAAGCACATAGTTAGGTTAGGAAAACATGTTTTGGCTTTACATTCATACAGGAAGCTGCAGTTTGATACACCACAGGATGGCGTCAGTTTGAAACACTACCAGTAACAACACGATATAAGGAGATGGAAAGTCCCTAGTGGGCAGTCGTGAGGGGTGGTGGACTTTCCATCTCCTTATATCGTGTTGTTACTGGTAGTGTTTCAAACTGACGCCATCTTGTGGTGTATCAAACTGCAGCAACAGGTGCTGTCCAGCCAATCAGCAGCACATTATACCTCCGCGAAAGGTTCCATCTGGCCACGTTTAAAACTGATGCCGCCTGGCGGCATATAATACCACCGTGAAAGGTAGCTTTTGGCGTCGGTGTCTGACGCCAAATCACTGATAAAGTGACATTATCTGACAATTTAGGAGCAGGAACAGGCTGTTCAAACCATGCTAGTGGCCCAGTGACAGGTAAGCAGCCAAGATAAAGACAGTGGGGATATTTATTGATATCATCTCATACTGATCACAGGCCCCAGCATTGCATTAAATTGGACTGAAATCACATCATGGCAGACTGATATTTGCAAATATCACATCATTGTACAAAAAATGAATAGAATATTGTATCTTGATCAAACCTTTGATTTTACACTTCTAGTATGAACCAAGTTATGGAGTGTAAAGTTGGGGATGGAGAGTCAGTTCACCTTTTGGGCACTGCCAAGGTACCCTTGAGCAAGTTGATGAACCCCTAAATGTTTGCAGCACCTGGCTATGTAGCAGTTTACCAGCTCTGCAGGCTGTTTTCATGCCCTTATCGTATTTTTTCCTACTAAAAGTAATACAACACAGTTTATACATATCCTACATAATCATTAGCCAGCGCACCATATGACCAGTGTACTGAGTGGAGTGTGTGTGTGTGTGTGTGTGTGTGTGTGTGTGTGTGTGTGTGTGTGTGTGTGTGTGTGTGAGATGAAAATAATCTATGAAATTTCACAGAAATGTGTGAAACGGACACAACCGCTTAACAATGCTCTACTTGGTGGTGGGCACCAAATGTGTTAAATAACATGGCAACATGAAAACAAGTCTATTACAAAAAGTCACATTTTCAAACATGTTGTAAAGTGGTTGAAGTTTGGCTAAGTTTAGGGAAAGAGAAACACTTGGTTGGGTCCATCTTGATTCCAGTTAAAATAAACACATTTTAACCTTTTGTTCTGCAGATGTTTTTCTTACATTTTATGTGCAGTGTGTTATTTGGAGTATCTGGAGTATTCACACAGTGAGTATTTAACATTTTCCAGCTTTGTGAACAGATCTATTCTGTTCTACTTTGAACTTTAAATTAAATATCAGATTCCATAAATGTGCTGTCAAGTAATGACTTGCTCTTGATGTGTGAGTCTGTGATTTAAGAGTCCAGAATTATATGGTCAATTAAATTTGACTTGCTGTATTGTCTCATAATGTCTAGTGAAGAATAAAAACTTCGATACAAAGTATTTTTAATTTATTCAGTCCTAACTGTTTTTAATCTTTGTTGTCTTTTCCTGGTGGGAATGTGATTCCATAAATTTGCCTAATACATGTTGCTCAGCACATCACTGTGAACAGCGTGTGAAGCAGTGCAGCTGTTCACTGCTGACATTTCTCTGCAGGTTGTGGGAGAATGTCAGATTTTTGGAAGCACTGAGAAGGCATGTGGCTGGACCACGGCACATACCAAAGGATGGCAATTAGCATGCTTAAATAATGGACCTCCTCTTGATTTGTTGGGATTTGTTCATAGTGCAACATTTCAGTGTTCCCGTGTAGGGCACTGTAGGTTTTCAGTGAAAGCCAAAGCTCAAAAAGTGCTCACACAGAGTGATAACAGAAATACTCTGCTGTCAGCCACCACATCTCCACACTTTGGGATGATTCCAGAGCAAAACAGTTCGTCACATCTCATTCCTTTTATACCTTTCCATTTCACTCAACATCTGGGCTTTGCCAAACAAACCAATCCTACCACAGCTCTATGTCTGTGCTGTAAAATAACTTAGAAGTAGTTTTGTCTGAGGGTTTTAAGGTCTAGAAAGAAAATAAAATTACCAACCTTTCAGCTAAAAAAAGGATAAATAAGTGTTGCAGTGTGTCTACACAAAAAGTGTTTCAGCCATCCATCTGCATTTCTGATGGAAAAGATACCTACAAGTCTTTTTTTAATTAATCCAGCTGTTTACACAGGCTGCATAATTCTTGCATGTAACACATCATCCAGAGCTTTTTAAGGGTATTTAATCATCAATCCCCATAAACATATCTGCAGGGAGCGATGAGTCTAGATGCCAAACTCTAACGATATTCTGCTGTTGAAATAAACATTTAAAACTTGAGTTGTGTGACTGAACTAGGATTTGGCTCTGAGCACTTCAAAAACTTCAGTGACCTAAAGTCAATACTGTACCTGAACACATCCTGTGTACTTACAGAGAGAGCACAGAAGCTGCTCTGCTTACGCTACACCTCCTGTGTAGACACGATGTAATATTAGCAACAGGATTGCACCATTGTTACTGACAATTGAAAAGAATTTTTTTCCCATGATCTCTTAACGGGCAGAGCACACTCAAAGCCAGGATGCCACCAGTTTTCTTACATCACATTAGAGGAAATATTTTGACCTCAGATTTGTTGTGAAGAGTCAGAGTCAGTCACAAAGTAGCCTTTAAAGAGCAGTGTCAGTCCTGGCCACCATCTTTATCAAAGATTTTTAGATTTTCTTTCTTTCTTTGTAGAACAGTCCCAGCAAGCATTTTTTGGTTTAAAAAACACCTAATAGCCATCTACATGAAGACCTGATGTCTAGGCTAAATCATGGCTGAATTTAGGCTGTCGGTGAAAATTTGGTAGATGTCTAACCATAGCCAAAGTTTAGACGTCATCAATTATACGGCTATGTAGAGACCATGTCCAAAAAATGGAGATAAACATATTTTAATTACTGTTGACTCTCCATACGTGATTGAATATCATACCGCACGCCATCTGCAATGGCGAAAATTACATTTAATCAATTTCAAAATTAAATCCGCTAGATTTGATTTACATGTAGCTAGACTAAATCGGAGCTAAGTATAGCCAATACGTTTAAATCACGACTATTGTTTGCTGGGGTGTTTGTCTTCCACGGGCACCTGTAAGGCAAGGATACATCAACCACTGCTTCTGCATTCCTCTTACACAAAGTCTGAGCTCACCTGCTGAAACGTAACATACTTGATCCTTTAGGAGGGGCTGCTGATCCCAAATTAACAAAACTGGACCCTGGTATGTTACTTCTTCTAAATGTGTCATTCTGCTTCAAGCTCTGGAAAAAGTAATTCCAACAGTATTCACTCACAGTCAGTAAAATCATGTTACTCTTGTCCTCCTAACCTACCTCTTGCATGTGCATAGATAAACAAAAACACAGGGTATCAGGGCCCATTTTACTTTCTCACTACAGTTGCTGGTAAAATAAACTGTTAAAATTTATTATCCACAACAGGGGAACTGTGTCCTGGTTTAGGCACCCTTTTTCAAGTTCTTTATTTATAATGTACGCAACAATTACAGAGAAGCTGTAGTACACAATGAAAATGTCGAGTGTCTGGCTCCCTCCAACAATGCACATTAAAGATGTATGAACAAGCAAACAAACAAAAAATTAAATAAATAAGATGACACACATATAGAATATTAATAAATATAAAATAAAGCAATGTAAATGAGACAGTATTGCAAATGAATAAATTAAACGTGTGTGTGTGTGTGTGTGTGTGTTCGTTTAAACATTTTATAAAAGTATGTTAAAGAAAAAGTGACAATAAAGTGACAGTGTCAAGTGATAAGCTCAAGAACTGAAGACTTCAACAGACTTATATCTTGTTCACCAATTCACCCTTCACTAAGGCCCGCCCCCCCTAGTTACTGTTGCTAAGTCCGACAAACTTTTGGTTTCGGAGCTAGACTGGCATGGCGCTATCAGTGTCGCGAACTGCACTCCCTGGAGAAATACTCTCACATTTCTACAATATGCATTTGAAGGATATATTCAAGATATCAGATTGACACAGCAATGTAAGGTAACACAGTGTGTGCAGATGAACAGTGTTTAGCTTCACCCCCGTGCTGCTGCCAGCATCATGACTGGCAGCTGGACTGTCGGGGGGGCTGTGGAAGAAGTCAGACAATTCATCTGCGCACAATGTGATGACACACAGCTGGTTGAATATCATTTTCAAGTTTCCCTGCTTCCCTTCACTGGTTCCTGTACAGCAGGGTCGGGCTTTTTTCACTGTTATAATCATTAAAAAGCAAAAGCAGCATGTGTATACATTCAGTAGGCTAATAATAATAATAATAATAATAATGCATTTTATTTGTAACGCGCTTTACATTCTAACGAATCTCAAAGTGCATACAGAGTTAAAAGCAAACCATAAAAGCATAAAAAACATAAAAGCATTAAAAAGCAGTAAGAAATATCACAAAAAGCTTTAGTAAAAAGGTAAGTCTTAAGCCCATTTTTAAATGATGCCGAAGATTGTGGCGCTCTCAGGTGATCCGGGAGGGCATTCCACAGGCTTGGGGCAGCGACTGAGAAGGCCCGGTCGCCCATGGTGCGGAGTTTGGTGTCGGGGATGAGGAGAAGGTCCTTGTTGGATGAACGGAGGTTTCGGGTGGCTGGTTTTGGTTTAAGCAGTTCTTTGAGGTAGGGGGGTGCATCGCCATACAGGCACTGGTGTGTGAGGAGGGAGATTTTGTATTCAGTCCGGTACGTTATGGGGAGCCAGTGAAGTGAGCGGAGGATTGGGGTGATGTGGTCATATTTTCACGCCCTCACCAGGATCCTAGCAGCGCTGTTTTGAATGTATTGAAGCCTTTGGAGGCTTTTGCTAGGGATCCCGATGAGGAACGCATTACAGTAATCCAGCCTGGAGGAGACAAAGGCGTGGACGAGCTTCTCAGCATCTAGCTAGCTAGCTAACCCTACACTTTTCAGGGTTTGATTTAGGTTTGGGAACAGAGAAGAACATATATCTTTTTCCAACCTCTCCAGGGAAAAAGGTATCATTAATACACAACGTGCCCCAGGCAAAACATTTAACTCCAAATCCACAAAACCAGCCTGAAAATGAAGGAAATCTGAAACGACTGCATTAGAGTCAATAGACACAGCTGTGTTGTTGTCAGACCCTGGTCTGAGCTGGCCTGATGCTACGATATGATTGGCCAGTCTGCGTCCGGGGGCGGGACTTAGTGAAGGGTCAATTGCAACCAATTGCCTGGTCATTCATTCCATAGACTACAAATAATGGATCTAGCTACTGTGTCATCATTAATTGTTTTGTGGACTTCCATCATCATCAAGACAACTTGTTTTTTGGAGCCAGAGGTGACCATATTTGGGTAAGAGATTGAAACTGTGGAGGAATGAGAAATGGATACAGTTGTCATGAATGATGAAATTAGCTATAGACCAAAACTGTTGTTTGTACCAGGCTGTAAACATGTGTATTTCTGCTGCGAAGCTGGGCACTTTAACATGGGGCTCTATGGGGATTAACTCGCTTCTGTAGCCTGCCTCAGGTGGCCAATAGAGCCAGTTTCTGGCGCTTTCATGTTGGCTTCATTTTTCAGCCCCAGAGGCTGCTGCTTGGTTCATACCAGAGGTGCATTTCTCCACCCAGTCAGCAGGCAATTCTACTCTTCTGCTCTGTTCTGATCTTCTGTCTCTGTCTGCTTGTGTGTTTGTGTGTCTGTTTGTCCTGTCTCACTCTGTTTCAGTACAACTGAGAAATATGTGGAGTGAGCATGTTCTATAATGAACGCAGATTATTAATGATCTAAACTTTGCATTGTGCATCATAGATTATGAGTGTGTATACTTGCCAGATTAGCATGTGGCACTGTGTTGTCCCTAGTGTGAACAGCCCAAAAGGTAACATTGCTGCTAAAATTAAGCAGGCAGCAGTCCATGCAAAATGGGCGCACTTGACATCATTTCCACATCCAATGTGAACCCAGCATTATGTCCTGCAGAATGAAGTTGTCCCTGAGCCTGGTGGTGCAAGACTAGATACTAAAGTACTGTCTGGCAGATGGTAGCAGGCAGAATATCATAATAATAATATCATATTTAAAACAGTTGTGCAAAAGCCCCCACTGTCATGATAATGATAGACTTTTGCATTATATCTTGATCAAGCGGCAACTTCTGGGGTTGATAAATAAAGCCATCAGGGAAGTGCCAAAAAGCGCAGTTCATTCAATGGCCACTTCAGGATGGCTCCAAAAGTGAGTCAGTCCCCATAGAGCCCCTTACAAAATGCCCAACTTTACTGCATAAATAAAGTTAGGTTTAGGTGACAAAACTACATGGTTAGAAGTTAGCAAAAGATTGTGTTTGACGTTAGTCATTTAAGTCAGAGTTCCTCAGCGGATGGCAGCTCCATTCCATTCTGGTGATGTGCTGAGCAGTTTTCACCACCTTTGCAGTTGAGCATGGTGTTACTGCTGTACAAGGTGGTGACGCATTTGGTCAGCATAGTCTTGTACGTCTGGCCTTCACAACCTTTAACAATTCCAGGTAATGCAGTAAAAGCTGCTTAATTTTCATTATGAGTGCTGGATGATCTATTGAACTTTTTTCTCATTCCAATCACTTGCAAAATACCAGCTGAAGCATAAAATCAATTAACCTGCTATACACACACACATATGAACACAACAGCGGCCATTAATACACACAAAGCAGGCTGAGAATTATAGTATAGTCCTATCAACATAAATGTTCATGATTGAAATGCTAACTTTTTAACTCAAAGTCAAATAACTAAAACAAAATGGATGAGATGATTTATTCAGTCATACCGCTTTTTACATTTTTTCTCAATTGCTTTGGCACATTTTTCTTTTCCCAGTTTACTTTTTCAAAGCAGCTCACACATCTCCAAACAGAAAACAAAATGACACAAATAGCACATGTTGTTTGCAAAATGACCCCCTTCTCATTTCCATCGAAACCTACAATTTGTGCTCAGTTGAAAAGGTTAGTTTTTCTGTTATTTAACAATGGATAACAAAACTGAAACTACAGCTATCAATATCAGCCTCTGCAACCAAAGGTGTCATTTGCACTGGGGATATGTCCCCACCACTTTCTGAAATGGCTGATTTTGTCCTCATCAGATTTTTTGGGGGGCTTTTTTTATGCCTTTATTGGACAGGATAAGTCAAGCATGAGGGGGAAAGAGGGAGCGAGAGGCAGGAAAGGAAAATGGGTCGAAACCAAATCCACAGCTGTTGTGGCAGTAACACTGCCCCTGCACAGGGGATGCCAGCTCCACCCACTGACCCGCTGGTCGCCCTGTCCTCATCACTTTTTTAAATGCATTACTTGTTAAAATGTTTGGAGAAATCGCTTCAATAAAGGAGAACACTTTGTTAAAGCTTTACTATAATAAGAAAGAAAACATACAATGCAATCTGAATATGAATATATATATATAACTTTTGACTGGCTTCTCTGTTACTGTTGGTATGGGTTCCTCACCAATGTAGAAGCACTGCTCTGACAGCTACCCCTTGACAGCCAGCAACTTGCTCTGGTTTATTTTCATTCAGGCCTACTCGATGTTGTTCTTCAGCGTCCTCAGCAGACGTCTAGTGCGTACCTTGGTTGTGGTGAGTGTAGTCAGATCATCCTTATAAGCCCTGATGGGTAGGAGCCACAAGCCAAGTTTGAGCTGTTCTCCTTCTACCACTCAGCCAGAGGCTCAGATGATGACCTCCATGCAGGTCCTGCCATTATACTTCTGTCCAAGCATTGAACCCTGAATTTTGTGATTTCCTTAACATAAATGAAGACATTTCCACCATGCTTAGTCCATGCTTAAAAATTGCCTGAATTTAGCAAATGAAGTGTTTGATGCTTTGTTTATGTGTTTGCTGAAATCAAGCACATCCCATATGGGATCCCCCGACTATGATGAAAAAAAACCCTAGGTAGTAGTCTAAACTAAGCCCTACTGACACAGTGTTGCCCAACCCATAATTACATGTTCCTGACCTCACTGCCTAAATACTGATACGTTAAAGACAACTTAGAGACAATTTTTTTTCATCTGACATCTGGGGACATCATAGTACCACCTTTGGGCTCAGGGTTTCAACAGAGTTTCAGGCAGAGAGCATCGAATCCAAAAAGCATACAAAAACCTATATACATCTAATCACCAAATCTGAGATCTCTTTGAGAATTCTGAATTGAAGTTACCAATATTCACTGCGGTACAAACAAAATTCACATATAGTGCAGGGATGCTTTTAATAAATATCTCCTTGTTTCCCTCACAGCATCTTATCCTCATATCTTAGTCCCTGTCACATAACACTGTGTCCTCCTAACAGCAACAACAACAGTGCTTGCTACTTTCATTGGAAAAGACTTGGCAACACTAAAGCAATGTCAAGAAAAGACGTGAGGAGAGAGGAATTGAGGAAACAGACAAATGTTATTTTCCCTCAGCCGCCATTTGAAGCAACATCAGTTTCTGACGATGGCGGCAGAACAGCATCAGTTGTCAGTCTGCAAATGTTAACAGCTGTGTATTTATATTTGCACAGATGACGGGACGTACTGTCCAAACAGCAATAAATAAAAAGTTTGACAAGCATCTGTACATTCATTAAGAAAAAAAAAAGTATTTTCTGTTCATACTGGGAACAGACCAGTCAAAACACAACTGCTACACAAGCGCTGACAGCACACCAGCAATGATTTATTTATGTTTTTATTATTTGCAACTGCATTTCCTAATTTAAGTAGAGTAATTTAGTGGAATATGTCGGGAATGGTGTGTCACTAGAGCTAACGTCCAAATATACTTTTTTTTACCTGGGGTGCCAAGATTTTCGGCCTTAAGGCATACTCACACCACAGCGTTGGTTGGTGTAGTATTTACCTGGGCTGAGACGATGTGCTTACCTTCAAATTTGATACTACCATGATACTTAGTTGCTGATTTGATATATATAATAATTTTTATGTCTTGCAGCTCTACAAGTATTGCTATTCAATATTATGACTGAGATTCTTTTTAACTGCTTTAACACTAGACCATGGGTAAGAGTCAAACTTTTAGAGACTGTATATCATGAGACATCAGTCAGTCTTCTCTGATTTTTCCCCCTTTTTTAGCAGCATCATACACTGATTAGAAAAGCAGTTTTTTTTTAAAGAGGAAAGGTGCCACATTAAACTTTACATACTTACTAAAATGTATTTCAGTCAAAACCACTGCAGCCAAAGAAAATTTTCTTTCCAAAGGCCTCTCTGCCTTCAGAGGCCGAACAGAAAGCCCAAGGCTGAGAGAGCAAATCTCCCTGCCCTTCCATGCACAGCAACAAAGACCCTCAGGATCAGATCAGAGTAAGCATCAATAGCCCCTTTCACACTGTCAGATTTTTGGTGAATGTTGGGCCGTTTTGCCGGCAAGCTGCAAGTGTTTATACACATGGAGGCGGAATGGCAAGTTGATCCGAGGTGCCCAATTTTCTACCTCATAGAGTAGCCATATTGGTGGAACCCTTTTAGTTTAAACAGACTGTGGTGGCCTTCAGCAATGGGAGGGGCTGTTGAAGACTTGTGGGAGGAGCTGTTGATGACGCTGCACGTGCGAGCCACTGGTGGTGGATAAACACGAAACAGCTGATAGCAGGAATTAGCGAGCAGCTAGTAGCAAGAGGGAAACGCAAACGTGACAGACACTGTAAAGATGAGCAACTGGGGAGACAAGGCATCCTCCTTGCCCTCACAAACGAAGAGGCCATTAACTCAGATGACAGGGACGGAGAAGAACGGGCGGACTTACGAGAGAATCACCGCCTGACTAAAACACCTCATATTCACGTTGTTTTCCTTGTCTAACAAAAGCAGGTGGTTAGGTTCAGACATCCTCGTCTACCATTGTCTATTATCATGCTTTATCTTTGTTTGTCTTGACTCAGACATGATGTCATTTTACTCACAGATTACCACAATAAAAGCAGCAACATCTTCCCACCTCCACATTTGAATTATATCAATTCAGGCATTAAAAAAAATCAACTAAATAAATCTTAACAAGAAAAACTGTGACAATTAAGTAAATTATTTTTTTTCCCAGCCACTAGTATTTACCATTTCGTAACTCTCTTGGCACTGTGCCAGCACCTTATTAGCTGCAATGCTAACAAGACACCTGGCAGTTGAAAGCTAAATTTCCAACAATCTAACTTTTTTTTTTTGTTTTGTAACACATCTGGTAGCTGCATCTCCCCAAATATGTGCTGGCATCTGTCTGCTGTTAAGACAATGGAACATCTAGCTCACTCTTATTAATGTGATCTTTGTGAAAGACCTTGTGGAGGGATCAGACTACTGCAAATGAATTTTATACTCTTTGCATTTACAACAAGCCAGATGTAGTTAGCATTTAGGTGATGAGTTTCAGGAGGTCTTAAAGTTACAAAGCCCAAGTGAGAGTCTGTTTGATTTGACTTTGTCTGTAAACACATTCTGTGGACTGACTTTCCCCAAACACTCCCGCAGTCACATTCAGGCCGCAGAGAGCCACCTCACAGGAGCTTTTAAATGCACACATACCACAGGAATTCTTATTAGAGAGGTTGGTAAAAGTCTGTCTTTGTCATTCTCTTAATCCTTCAGCCCTATGCTCTCTCTTTCTCTTTCCCTCTCCACCTCCGCTCCTCAATCCCTCGCTCACTCCACCCTGCTCCCAGCACCAAGCTAAAACCCTTCATCCCTCTCTCTGTTGTTATTTTAGTCTCCACTGCACTCATGCCGGCCTAATGAAGTGTGGATGAGCGCTATGGTGACTGGATCGCATTTATCATTGACTTTGAGTTTAGTTTACAGAGCTCTGAATAATTTATTATGTATGAATAGGGGTTTAGAGTCTATCACAGTTTGATAATGTATTCCTCCTTGAAGCCTTCCCTGAATCCTGATGAAGCGAGTTTCTGCACACACACTCTGCATGTGCTGATGTGGCTGCTATACAGAAGGCTGGCATGTGTTGGGAAACAGATATGCCCCGATTCCTTCCTCATAGCTTCAGGATAAAGTTATTTTTCTCATTGATCTTAAAGCATTTGACAGCTGTAAACATACGACTAAGTTACAAACGGATACAACATGGCAAAAATGTAATACAGTGGTTAGGATTATCTTCTCTTCTTCATTCTTCTCATTGGCATTTTCTTTCATCCCATCAATACAGAACACAAGTAAACAATAGTTGCAGATATACTGATGTTTGAAATCTGTTTGGTTGGCCTCACAAAGTGCAGATTAGTGCAAAAAAACAAACAAACAATATTAGGTTTATTATCTATTAATAAATTACAACGTTACTGCAGTTATTTTAACAGCAACGTTTATATCAGTGGATGTTACCTTCTCTACTGAGACCTTCTCAGGGCTGTCAACTTTTCAAAAAGCCTTGGAGAGAGATTCAGCTTGTCGTTTAGGCCTACACATTAATACCTATTAATTATTATCTATTAATATCATAGACAATTATGTTTTAATACTTCATTTTTCTTTTCTTTACCAAGTACAACAGGTAACCACAAAACCCTCATTTCACATAATGTGGCCTATTACACGGACATAGATTTATATTAGAAAATAAATGTTGTGTTGATATTAATATAAATTTCTTGCATTTGTCATGAATCATGTTTCTAATTTGCCTTGTCTTACATCATTTTAGTATGGTGACTACCAAATTATCTCATAAGTGCAATTCCAATCACATAATTTTAATCACATAAACAAACAATGGCTCAAATCTGCTGAATATGTCCATCAATGAGCATATGCTCAGTTAGCGGCAAAAATTTATGACGGAATTTATGAGCGGAATTTTTTGCCTTTAATGGATAGGACTGAGTGAAATGGGGAGAGAGAGAGTGGGAGAATTACATGCAGTAACCACTGCAGAGAGGCATCACCTTTATAAACAGGGCGCCAGCACTATCCACTACGCTACCAATGACCCTAAATTTGAGGTTTAAAAGCTAAGGACTAACTACTTCACATCACACATGCCAACATACCTAGAGGTGAGAAATGCAAGACTTAAAATATTTCTTCTTCCTCTTCTTACTAGCAGGGGGCATCATTCGTCAGTGTAGGTAGTAGTAGCCCAGTTATGTAAGGTGGCGCCACCTACCGTACAGGAGTGGAACGACTACCAGCACTTTTTCTTTTTTTTTTTCAAGTGAGAAATTGGAGGTATGGCTTGAGAGCGTGTGAAATCAACCAATTGTGTGACTCTCACGGCGAATGCGTGAGAGTTGGCTGCTATGCTTTCTGCCTCTCTTTGAAGAAGGAAGGAGATAAACTATTAATAGGCTTACTGAGTAATGTGACTCCCCATGATTCCAGAGTTTCTTGTAATATTAGCTGGATTGCATATAATAACTTGATTCTCTTGCTTTTTATCTAGCGCCATCATGAGGTCAAATTTTCAGTTTCTCCAATACTTTGGTAAATGACATGCAAAAAGACAGAGGGGTGGTCAGGAGTGGTTGTTTGTGCACGTTTGTGTCTATTTTGCTAGTGTAAGTAGTGCTTTTTGTAGTTGGTGTTGGACGATAGGTGCATGTGGCTGCAAGTCACTCATCAGGATGAGGAAATCAGTTTGCCAGTCTGTAAACTCTCCTCCTGTGACTCTGCTAGCTGGCCAGGTCAAGGATTTCAAATGTAAACATCGAGGAATTAGAGAAAATGAACATGAGCAACAATCCCGACTACATGGACAAGAAAAACCATCTCTGCATCCATATCTACATCAGAGGCAGTGAGGCAAGCCTGGAGAAATCAAGCGCTGGCTGCGATCCCGGTCATTTTAATCTTTCTGCTGAGCTTGCTTTCTGTTAGCCATTGTTTAAGTACTGGGTAATAAACTGGATGACCTCAGTCCACCATCAGTAGTTAAACAAGATATCAGGAACTGTAGTATACTGTAATTCACCAAAACTTAGCTAAATCATGGGATTTCAGACAGTAATCAACCTGGTGACTCTTTTGTATTATCAACCTGAGAGAGCAAAGGACTCTGGTGAGAGAAGGAGAGGAGGCATGTGCTTTATGGTGAATAAGGACTGCTGTGACAGTGCAGCTGTCTTGTTGTTGTCAAAATGTAAGTAAGTAAACAATGATTCCTACTTTCAGTGGTGCAACTGATGGAGTGAATCAGAGTCTGGAGCATGTTTCAGGATACCCCATTCAGTGTCACAATCGCACCAATGAATTCAATGAGTTTCTCATAGATTTAATTATTTAAGCAACAGAAGCAACAGAATTTCAAACTACAGTTTAATCATTCCACAACCAGACACTATGGATTACCAGAACCATCCAGAAACATGGACAATTACTAAGCAGCAGCCAACAATGTAAGGACAAAATTACAATGTGCAAGTTGAAGGAGCTGATAGGAAGGCATTTCATTGGAGCTGTACTTTCATGACATCATGTGACAAAAACAAGTGCTGACCAGTCAGCTGGAAATAGTTGTATTTTATTCCAACATCATCTCATCTCAAATGTGTTGTTATTGCAACAGCTACAAACTGTGTTAAAGTGTTAACAAATCAGTTTTTGCCTCTGTACTGGTGATAGCCGTGGCCGAAGGAATTATGTTTTCCGCAAAATGTACGTCCCATCCTTGTGAACATAATATCAAATAACAACTCAATGAAATTTCTTCAGATTTGGCACAAAGGTTGACTTGGACTCAACGATGAACTAATAAGATTGTGGTGGTCAAGGGTCAAAGGTCAAAGTGGCCATGACCTTGCATTCATCTCATTCTTGTGATCACAATATTTCAAGAACAGCTTGAGGGGGGAGCGTATCCATGTTTCCAGGGTTCTATGTTCCCCACTTACACAAAAAAGGTTCTATGTTTCCCAGGTTCTATCTTGCCTGCTCAACCAAGTGGGAAACATAGAACCGCATGAAGGAAAGGTCAAAGTCACTGTTACCTTATCTGTCTCATTTTGTGAACACAGTATCTTAAGAACACCTTGCAGCAATTTGACACAAACATTCACTTGGACTCAGCAATGGTAAAGGTCAATGTGACCTTGCATCTGTCCTATACTCTTTAACGCGATATCTCACAGCACCTCTAGGGAATTTCTTTAATTTTGACACAGATTTAAGATGGACTGAAGAATAAACTAATAAAAAATTTGTGGTTGAAGGTCAAAGGTCAAGGTCAGTTTGACCTCACAAAACATGTGTTGGCCATAACTCAAAAATTCAAATGTCTCATAGGATAAAATAATGAAGTGATTACATTTTATATCCAAAAATACAAAGGTCAGCTTCACTGTGACATCAAAATATTCTGCATAAAACACTTTTCTGGCCATTATTCAGTGTCATAACTCAGGAACAGAAGGGGAGACATTTGCTCAGATAGTGAATTGGTGGCACTCATCTAGGGTGTCCACCTTGAAACTGATTGTATAGATACTCTGTGCTGCCAGGGCAAAAATGTGTGTGAAGCATCCATGTTTTCACAGACATTAATAGAAACTATAAGAGAAACTTGACTGGTGCACAGAGGCACAGAGTGGTAATTCTAGTAGTAAATATGGACTACGAGATTGATTACAGAGAACATTTGACATGAGAGTGTGTTGTGCCACATAAAAGCTTGTAAATTGGGTTTAAGTTCCCATTGCAAAAAGAGACATTCACTGAGTGAGACTAATTTTTTGTAATGTAAAGTGACACTACATGATTACATGACGTCATGAAGACTCTGGAGCACCTGGTCTTGTCTCGTCTCGTCCCCGCAGTAGGCCTTTCAATGGACCCGCTGCAGTTTGCCTACCAGCCTGGCACTGGGGTGGACGACACCGTCATCTTCCTCCTGCATAGAGCTCTTTCTCACCTGGAGAAGCCCGGAAGCTCTGTGAGAATCATGGTGTTCAATCATACTGTTAATTTGTTATGCTGATCTGTTCTGTACGACATCTATTGCAAGTCTGTCCGTCCTGGAAGAGGGATCCCTCCTCAGTTGCTCTTCCTGAGGTTTCTACTGTTTTTTTCCCCCGGTAAAGGGTTTTTTTTGGGGAGTTTTTCCTTATCCGCTGTGAGGGTCTAAAGGACAGAGGGATGTTGTATGCTGTAAAGCCCTGTGAGGCAAATTGTGATTTGTGATATTGGGCTTTATAAATAAAATTGATTGATTGATTGATTGATTGATTGATTGATAGGAAGAGACTGGACAAGCTGATCAAGAAGGCCAGCTCTGTCCTGGGATGCTCTCTGGACTCTGCTCTGGAGAGCTCCTTAAGCGATAGACTGATTCACCCAAAGTGTGTGAAGGAACGCTATCGCTAATTGCTGTTTCTTGTATTTTTTGGACTAGTTTTTTTTTTTTTTTCTTTAAATATTGAAGTCTTTAATTTGACTCTTTCCCCTTGACTGCTGTAACACTGGAATTTCTCAATTGTGGGATCAATAAAGGTGTATATTATCTTACCTTATGACTGCAACAGGAGAGATCTGAGGCTGCTGATGGTATTCCAATATGTTACACTGCAACACCAGAGGAGCTGCTATAGTGTCACTAATATTAATATTACAGTGACACTAGGTTTCGAGGCAAAGTCCTGGTTACTGAGTATTTTAGGCCAAAACTACATCTTGCCAACCATAACCAAATCATTTTTTTACCTAAATATAGCCACATGTTAACCGCAGTGTTGCTGAAACTAACATTCTTGAACACAGAGATTACCTCTGATACTCCTCGTCCCAGAAGTGTAATGCCAACCCCCTGAATCCCCCATGCTGTGTCAGCACTGTTACCGATGTTTCCAAAGTTTGTGGTGTTAGGGTCGTTAGCTATGAGCAGCATTAGCTGTTAGGGACCGGCTCAGCAACCTTCATGTTGAGAACCTTGTGCCTACTGTAAATCAGATTCTGAAAGACTCATTAAGGATCCCATCTACTCAGATAACTCTCTTTTTTTCCCTGGTGAGGTCGGGAAGAAGCTGTAGGTCAGCATTGAGAGGCTCAGGAAAAGATTCTACTCTGTAAATCAGAATTGTCGTACCGGCCTCAGTGCAACTTTAAACACACTGTCCAGCTAGCTACTACAACTTTCGGGCCTGACCAAGTTTGCAAATGGGTGCTAACATTACTCAAAGTTCACGCCTCTAAACAACAATGGGACCTAGGAAAGATTTTCTCTGGGTTCCTCCTCACTTTGTGTTGTAGGGATTTGCTAAAGGCAAGTTGGTTATTGATTATTAATTACCAATGGTAATAAATTAATTGATAATTCCGGGGCACCTCCCTGGATACAGGGATCAATGACTACCCGGTTTTTAGACAAAAAGAGAAAAATCCTCATCTCAGTTTGCTAATATAAGTGAATATTAACAATCAAATAATTAGAAGGCGTGAACCTGAGCACTGACCATCACAACCAGCTATTGATACAAAAACAATGCACAAATCACCACAGAGGACTGCTATAGTATGTTTATTAAACAATAAACAATTCTGATTCCACAATCACAAGCTGTTCTCTTAATAAACATATTACACTAAATTGTGTGTGTGTGTGTGTGTGTGTGTGTGAAGGGGAGTGAGAAAGAAAATGGCAGGCGTGGCCTCCTGGGGGACATGTCACGCCAGGTACTGATAAGAGTAAGGCGGGAAATTTGAGGGAAGAAGTACTGAGGCGGGATACTAGAGCAAGACAGTGGGTCAGCGTACCGTCCACTGGTCCTTGTTACAGATAGGAATGCGGCGTATTGTGAGCGCCCGGCCGGCACAACTAATGGCACAATCAATTTGCTCTGGCGAGCACCATAACAAGCAGCAATCAATGATTAGATTATCAAAGAAAGGGACACGGCGGTCCTCAAAGTTCACAAAATCACAATTAAAAAGTCACTCGTCACACGCTATAAATAAAGTCTCTGCCCTGACCGAAGCTCTCTTACTTGAGTTACACGACGCGACAACGTGTGTCCCATCTGTTGCTGTGGGATGAGTGTGCGGGGCCACAGTAGCGTCCTACAACGGGATGAAAGATGCTGTCAGTGTGGCAGAAGAGGGATCAGCTGAGTCGACTCCGTTGAAGAAACGGGGCCTCAGTGACTCCGTCTTCCTCGGGAGAAAAAGGGGTTTCTCCAGATGCAGATGTCTGCAGATGCTGAGGAACGGCGGGGTTGCGCTGCGTTCCTCTGGTGCACCGTGGAGTGTTAAAAACAAAAGAAAAAGTGTCTTTCCTCGTCCAGCAAGTCAAGAAACAAAAGGGTGGCCTAGGTCGGTTAAAGTCAAACATTTGAGGTGCTCCCCAGCAGTGACTTGCGCACAGAAAGCTTTGACTTCCTTCCAGCAACTCGTCACTCAGGGATTGCGAGGGGCGTCAGCGCGCAGCAGCAATTAAAGTCTCAGTGATGTCATAGAGGGTTCCTTCTGACTTCACCTGAACCTGGCTGCTGTCGCCCAATAGGGAGCAAGAGTTTGAATTTCAAAAGTGATTTACACTTTTACAGCTACCGGACCGATGGAAGCTTGGCGCGTTTCCTCTGTTCTTAGACTGGCTGGTTTTGTCAAGGCCTCTCCATTGTTTAAAACATGTGGCTGAGGTCCCAACATTGTGTGTGTGTGTGTGTGTGTGTGTGTGTGTGTTTGTGTGTGTGTGTGAGTGTGAGAGAGAGAGAGGGGAGAGAGAGAGAGAGAGAGAGAGAGAGAGAGAGAGAGAGAGGTGACAGAACAGGCAGGAACTAGCCAAGTCTCTGGGGAGAGAGTTTAAGACTTTTTAAAAGAGCATTTTCTTTCACAGGCCTGGTAATTGTTTGTCTGCATTGTTGGCCTTCTTTCTTCTACTCAAGAGCAGTGGATCGGTCGAGTCCTCAATGATTTTGATTTGATTGAGTCCACTCTCACGGTTGCAAGAGCACTTGTCATTTCCTCCTAATAATAACAACAATAGCGCCATTACCAAAACGGCCCACATCAAAATGCAGAACGATCAAGAATTACATCCTGCTTTAAGCCATCTGATGCAGATTTTCTTGATGACTGCACACACACAATGAACTTCAAAAAGCAAACATTTCTCACGTGCAATCACATGCACGTACAGGCACACACAAACACACCCACAGCAGTCCCACTCTTTCACTGATTAAGTCACACTCCCTTTGTGTATATTGTATTCCAAGCTTCTCTGTACATTCAGCCCAGTCGCCTGAAGAAAATGTTGGCACAGTATGTTTCTGCAAACCACAAGTATGTTACATTTGCATGTTATATGTATCATATCAGCATGTCTAAAGTGATGTAATATATATTGCTGAATTCTGAATCAGCAGGTGGAGGGGAAAGGGGACAGCATGGCACCTTATCGAGACACCTGCCAAGATGTAGACCACTGTTCAAGAACAACGAACAACAAAACCAATTGTAGTTTAATGAGTCATTGCTATTTTTCCAGCGGCTTTTTAGGCATATAAAGTGATTGTGTTTTTTGCCAAAACATTGCATGTGAGAGCCCATGTACTGTATGTATCCCACTGGCTAGGCACTGCTTGCTTACAACGATTACTGTTAATACTGAAAAATAACGCCCACCCTCCGTTTCCCCCTGCAGTTAACCTGTCATATTTGTCAGCACTGTAGCCCCAATGTTAGCACAGTGCATGTTGCTAGCACTGTTGGCTGCCAGCTCAACCACCTCCATGTTGAGAACCAAGTACCTGAATCAGAATCTGAAAGACTCATTAATTATCCCATTATGTGGATAATGGCCTTTTCTCCCTTTTGAGGTTGGGAGGAGGGTACCAGTTACACCAAGTCAGCACTGAGAGGCTCAGTATGAGCTTCTACCCTCAGGCCACAAGGATCCTAAATAAACTCTTCCTAAAATAATGCTCATCTGTGGCCTTATGAGAAACACCTCTTTGTCTTACGAAGCGTCTTGAACTGCCTCCACATTCAGATCCTTGCCTCAGTTGTTTGTGATGCACCAAAACCTGAGAACGTGTACTATGTGTGTTTCTTTGGCGGTGTCAGTGAGGTTTCGAGTGACATCTATCTGTTTTGAAGCCATCTAAAGAAGCTCATTCATCTGATATGCAACAGGCCTGTCATGATAATAATGTTATCAACTATGATTGATGTTTTTGCAACCTTAATATTACCCATTGGGTTTATATAAACCCATCCTTCACCAACATTTTAGCCACCGGCCAGAATATGCTGTCATTTCTGGTCCTCAGTAAAGTTTGTGTTGGAATTTCTTACAGGCTAACTTTTATCACCAGACCCCAGTGACACTGCAGTGACAGCAAAGATAAAGGCAAATATGTGCAGGCTACTGGTGGAGAAATGCAGGCCGCGTGGAATTCAAGACCTCCTGAGAAAGGCCACCAACTTGGATCTGAGGTATCATGGCGGCACGGAGGATGCAGAGGTCTTGGATGATGTCGAACATCAGCTCTAGCAGGAGCTACTTGACATGACAGAGGAAGAGGGAAGTGTAGAAAGTGCCAGTGGTGAGAGCTGTAGTGAAGCTGCAGGGGGAAATGATGGATCTGACTTTCCCGCACCCCAGGAAGAAGATGCTGCTGAGTGACCTCGCTGACCAAGGTCCTCCAGGAGGAAGGACTTGATGCTCATCTGATTCCTTGATGTGGTGGCGTGATGATCATAGAAGATTTCTTTTAATAGCTAAGTTGGCACAAAAATACATGTGCATTTATCAGATTATTTTTTATAAGAGTAAGAGATTGAACACAGCTACCCAAATCAGGATTGTCCATCATCACCAGTACAGATATTGACACATTATACTCCAATGATATTCGTAAAAAGTACATTATCTGTACTGGATCCTTGTTAATCCAAGTATTCAGTGTAAACCCTAGTTACCGGGTACCAGATAGTGAGGAAATAACAATGGCAGTGAAGTAGATTCAGTAGGTATTTGATGGGCGGGGATGATCACCTAGCTGGGGTGGTTCTACAGTGTATTATTAGTATGTCATATCCAGCTGCAAGAAAGATTAGCTCATTGTTACGCATCTTAGGATAGATGGAGCAGGAGAAGAAGAGAGGAGAAGCTCTTTTCTCATATACTTCGGGGTTATCTGCACCTCGTGACACATCTCTAGACACAGTATGCCCATGAGCATCAGCCCGTTCAATCTCCATTCCCTTCCTCCCACATCCAGCCCTCTATAATCACCCATATTGTGTTTTAATGCAGACAAAATCCTTATATTGTTGTTCTTGTTTACATATGTCGTATTTCTGTTGACAGACAATTCAGAACAAGAAAGAAAAAGGCTAATGATTTAATCACAGCTCAAATGTCACCCAGGCTGCTGTGCCATGGTGGTAATCAAATTATTTTTGATTATTTTATAATCCTAATGTTGTCTGACATAATCAACATAAATACAGGCTAATGATGACAGTTGTATTGACACTTTAAATGAGTGATCACAGAGAGTGTTGCAGAACAGACGGTTGTCTTCTTAACTGCACTGCCACACAGCCCTGACTGTGCAGGCAGACACAGTTGGTTATTCAGTTTCTCGACAACGAAATGAAATAAATACTACCTGTTAACCAGCAGTCATTGCAAGCTGCTGGCTGCTGATGAAATCTTTATTTTATGACTGTGACTTGTCTTACGAGGTTTACATAAATACAGGTTAATGACGGCAGCTGTTTCTTACATTGACTTTTAAAATGAGTGATCACTTTATCAGACTCTAATCTAGATCTAAATCTGTCACAGATTATGGCTCTTTAGCCAGCACAGCCCATGTATGATACGAAATAACGAACCCTACTGTATCCCATAGAGCACTGATGAGGGAGGACTTTGTGACTCCTGGTTGCAAACAGCATATTGGATTTTAAGAGGCAGGAGAAAACTGTGTACAACAGCAGACAATAAACCTACTGCGTGACACAGATATCAACTTTCACTCCAGCACTGAGTTTAGTTTCCATATATATCAACACCTATTCAATGTCAGGATGTTTGTTGGGAAAGTCACGATGAGAGGCTTGGCTTCAGCAGCGATGGCACATCACATGCACATGTAAACACACACACACTAATTCCATTCAGTACCAATCAATATCATAATTAAGCAGAGTGGTGACTGCTGTGACAGATCTCTGGAAAGATGCCCACTGGCTATCTGACATGCTGTTGCTTGTCTGTCAGCAGCACCACCACCTCCAACACCACCACCACCACACCCTGACCCTGACCGTAGCTGTGTGTGATAGGTGGAGAGGTTTCGGGGGCTGGGGGAGGAGGAGCCGGCAGCTGTAAGTGCGGTTGACGAGGGGTGAGTACAGTGGGGGAGGGTCGAGTATAGACCAGGAAAGAGATGATGGGATGAGAAGTGATGTGTGAAGAATACGCAGATCTCAGCTGACAGATCTCTGAAGGTCGCCGCTTTGAAAGCCTTGGTGTGAAACAAAGCACTTATCTGTCATGTGGCATTCAACGTGCATATAACCAAAATTCATCGGACATAACTTTATGAAATCTAAAACTCTGATGCTGAAGTAATTCATAAGAAGTATTCATTAATTGACTCAACCAACATAAAATTCAGTGTGTTACTACATTTATATACTACTACTCTACTTCCACTGTTGCTGCTACTACTACTAGCTTCTTTTACTACTACTACTCTTGTTACTAATAGTATTACTGCTGTAACTACAACTACGAATTACTACAACAACAGCTGTTGCTACTACGATTACCTTTGCTCCCAATTCTACCACTCTACTACCACTGTTGCTGCTACTACTACTAGTGTTGCTAATACTGCTACTATTATTACTACAACCACCGTTGGAACTACTACTACTAATGAAACTGCTACTGCTCCAACTACTTTGACAGTATTACATTTTAGCTTTCAGCTTTTCTAGCGATGTATTTCAGCTCCCGACTGCCGATTTTACATTTTAACTTTTTTCAACAGTGCAGTGCATTTGTGTTTTAACATTTTTCGGGCAATTCATTTCCAATTTCTGCATTCTACAGCAATGCTTTGGAATTTAGTTTTTTGCTGTTAGTATTCACATTCCTGTAGGAAATACACTTATTTCTAGTAAGAAATTGAATTTACCTAAAATCCAACCTTTATTCAAATTAAACTTTTTAATTTCAATTTGCAATTTCATTTTCCCAGCTGGCCACCAACATTGTAAGACATTGATATTTGGTTGAATTTAGATTGCTATGTTTGGTGACCAAAATTCAATGTCAGATTTTGGGGCCAAGAGTCTAAATTTCTGAAATCACAACCAGGACATTTAGTCAGTAATGTTGTTGTGATACCCGGAAATGTAGCTGAACAGAAAATTAGTGTTGGGCTGATATTTTTTTGTCCAGTGGAAAAGGGGTCATAGATACACAAAAGGTGTTCCCTGTGGTTAGCTGTGAGACGCTGCAGGGCGTGACAAAGTGTCAGTATTTGAGGACCATGGAATGAGCGGGTTGGGCAGGATAGGTTAACCAGGTATAACTAGGCTTGACAGGTGATCAAAGGTGTGGTTGAGGTGTGGCCCTGCTCCAGAACCAAAGTTATCTCGTTAACTTCATTTGAAAAAAACATTTCCATATTGCTTATAAATTTTGATTTGTTTAGTGTGTGTGAAGACTTATTTTCCGTACCCACTGGCTTAGAATAAAGGTGATAATACATTGTAAAGATAATATCTGCTCTCTGTTCAGACATGGTTTTACAAGTCTTTCAGAGCAACATTGATTGTGGAGAAAAGACTAGCTTTAACAAGAAGAGAGTGTGTATGCAAACTGCCTGACCCAAGTGTTCCTAGAGAAAATGAGATTTTGATGGACTAGTGGAATGACAATAAAGCTCTGTCAGAGCTTGTGTTAAGTGGTAATAGTATCCATTATCAAGGAGGATCAGCGGAAAAAGAAGAGGGACACTTGAGGTGAAAGAAAGGACGACAAAGTGACAACAGCACTAGAGATAATCTCTGCTCAGCTTCCTAATCACTTACCCTGAATGTACAGATGTTTCTGTCTGATTATCTCATCAGTGTCAAAGGTTGTTTCACCCTTCTGAAGAGGAAATCAAACTGATACAACAGTGCTGGAAAAATTAACTGCAGCCTTTACAAGTGCATGTTCTTCAATCCCATGTTTACCAGGATCAAACAAAACACCAGTTTTATTACAGCTTTGACCATCCTCTTTGAAAACTTAGCCTGCTGCAAACAAATAAATTGTCTGTTTATGAGTCCTAATTATATTTCTTCAGAAATGGTGGTCCTATGGACAGATACTTCAGTCTCCGTTGTGGAACTTTACAGTTCCTTCAGGATTATCTTTGGTCTCTTTCTTGTCTCTCTGATTCATGCCCTCCTTGCCTGGTCCATGAGTTTTGGTGGGCGGCCCTCTCTTGGCAGGTTTGTTGTGCTGCCATATTTTTTCCATTTTGTAATAATGAATTTTTATGGTGCTCAGTGGGATGTTAAGAGCTTCAGATATTTTTTTATGACCCAACCCTGGTCTGTACATTTCTAGAACTTTGTTCCTGACCTGTTTGGAGAGCGCCTTGGTCTTCATGGTGCCACTTGCTTGGTGGTAAACTTTGCTTAATGGTGCTGCAGACTCTGGGGCCTGTTAGAACAGCTGTATTTATACTGAGATCATGTGACACTTAGAATGAACACAGGTTGACTTTATGCACACAACATTTGCTTCTTTAGTAAATAAACATGATGAGCATTAAGTATGTTTACTTTAGGGAAAACAAGTCCAGTTTAAGAGTTATTTCACCACTGGAAAGATGGCATTTTGATAAAAAATGGGCAGTCTATGCAGTAGAAAGACGCAAATACTTTTGAAATTGATGCTACAGAACCAGAGAAAAGAGAAAATGGATTATTCTGCTGAAGAAGGAGAGAACCTACAACTGCCGCACCAGACCAATAAATGCTCCTGCTGGTAGGTGACACAACACGTCTGTTTGAAACAATGGCTGGCAAGAAATGATCTTGATCTCTTAAGCTAAAACATGTTTCTGGAAAAGTTTGAGGTGAGAAATAGGCAATGCAGTTATAACTGTGCGTTCACACCAAACGCGAATGAAGCGAATTGCTCGCGCGTAACGCGAGTAACGCGCCGCCTGTAACGCCCGAGTTTCGACGCCTGACCATTTTGTTAATTTGCGTCATCGCGTCATTCGCGCGAGTAGCGGGGAAGCCGGCGGCTGTGCTAACTGGAGCTAAGCTAGTGCTAACGTTCGTAGTACAACCATTCTGCAAACTAATTACAGACACATATTTACAGAACTTACCAAGTAGACCAGTCTCCTCGGCGTCTTTCGCCCAAGCCTGCTCCTTTTTGTTGCGGTCTCTATAGAGTAGACACGTAGTATCATATAGCTCCGGGTAGCCACTGACGACCATGGCTGAGATAACCACCATCGCCGCTTTGTACCTGCTCTTGAAGTCCCAAATGCCTCGGAGGGCCAAACGCCGTCGTTATTGGGTTCACCCGATCCTGTAGAAGCACATCCAGCTCGGCGAGTTTCACCACCTCCTCCAGGAACTCCGTCTGGATGATAGCCGCTTTCAGCAGTACTTCGGGCTGACTGGGGCCCAGTTTGAGGACCTGTTGGCGAGGGCTGGCACCAGGATCTCCAGGCAGGACACCAACTACAGGTGCTCCATTTCAGCTGCGGAGCGCCTGTCCATCTGTCTCCGGTGAGTAGCAGTTTATGTTGTGTCAACAACTGGATGTCAACCATGACGTCGGGAGAATCTCAACGCTGATTGGCTTTCGCGGCTCTGAGTCACGCGAATTCGCCTCAAAAGTTCAATATTTTCAACTCGAGCGATGAGGCGTTGGACGCGAATTTCGCGTCTATCGCGCCGCGTCCATCGCGTCTATCGCGTCCATCGTGTCGCTCCAAACGCGTCCATCGCGCCACCCGGCGCGAATTCACGTCTAATCGCGTCTTTGCATTGACTTTGTATGTAATCTTGACGCGCGAATTGGCGAATTCGCGTCCGGTGTGAACGCACCTTAAGTAGTCTTGGTTTATTTTTGATCAGGGCTGCTTAATTTTACTGTTTGATCAAATCATTTTCTGCCTCTGTTTTCACTGTTTAGGAAACAGTATGGCACTCTTTGGCCTCTAATTTCGCAGACCAGGTGAGGCGGGGGTGCAGCACACCTGCGCTTTGCCAACTGGGTGTGGCCAGGCGGATTTTGTAAGTTATATATACATATATATATATATATATATATATATATGTACATACATAATATGGCTCCTTACTCTTGTAATGTCTTAGTGGCTACTGTTTGAGCTCTGCTCATTGACTTGTTAAACACACTTGTTAAACACCTTCAAAAGGTGATATCACCTTTTGAAGGTGTTTGTGTGTGTGTGTATCATCTTGGCATCTTGCACTGTTCCATCTTAAATAAACATAACAGAAACTGAAACACGGTACTGTTCAACTGGTACTAACATTTCCTTGCATCTCACCAATATAAGCAATTCCAGCTTAAACATAACATTTGGGAAACACAAACACTCCATTCATCTGGTAAACAACACTAGCTTAGTGACAATGTTTGTCTAATTACTATTTAATCAAACATCTCAAATGCAGACTGTTTAAAGACAGTTTGAGGATCCACCCTGTTGTCCTCCACCTGCCCTCCAACCAGACAACTTACTTCCAAACCATCACAGGTGCAGTGACTTTAAGTTAATTACTAACAGCACATGCCAGGACAAGTGTGTGACCAACAGGGACTGCCCAGACTGGCTGGAATTTTCCTCAATAATTAAGCCTGCCATGTCACGTTAAAGGCTATGTTCCTCTGCAAACACTGACTGAGACACCGTAAGCTTAATGACTTGTGGTGACAACAGCCATCAGAATTTATTTTAAGTTCATATCTTGTTCATTTCAGTTTAGATAATCATGGCTGGTGTGTATGCTGCCTTAAACAAATTGCCAGTTAAAGTACTGCTGAACACCATCACGATACAGGAAAAGGACTGTTGAAATATGTTTATGACACATAATAATGGCACAAGTTAATTCGACAATACTTCTAATTGCAGAAAGATTTCTGAGCTTTTGGGGAAAGAAGAGTGAGTCAGACTTTGTACTTAATTGGGTATCATTTATACCAAAGTCAAAATATTTCTTGTGTCATTATCACCAACCGTTATCAGTGGATGAGAGTGAAGCCAATGACAGGATGCAAGGTGCCCTGCTCATGTGCCTGCATATTAACTATAAAAACAGTGATAAAAACATTACTCCATAGCAGTATTGTAGACCTAGACCAGAACAATGTGAGTCCCTCACTGCACGATACACTTACAATGAAATGGGAACCCACCAAAATCCATAGTTCCAAAAAAATAAACTCCCACAGGAAACAAATGAAAATTCCTCCTCATTCACCTCTTTTACTGCCCTACCATATATACAGTATGTGTTATGCATAAGCATAAAATGATCACAAGGCATTGCAGAGGGGAATTTTGTGCATGGAAATTCTCCCTTTTTTCCCATGAGCAAATAAACACGAAAACACACTAAAGACCTGAAACAAAAATATACACCATAATTTAACACTTGTTTTGTGCAAATTCTATTTAGTGATATCCCAACAGCTGTGCTCTTGACAGGTCCTGAAATAAAATGCAAAGTCCTCTTCCCCACTTGGCATCAGGTTTGTTGCCATCTGCTTTCACTGCACCTGGCAAGGCACCAGGTGTGGAGGAGATTCTATCCTTAGATGCTGAAGGCTCAGGATTTTGTTGGACTGTCCTGGTTAACACACCTCTTCAGGGTCGTGTGAAGGTCAGGGTCAGGGTCCCCAGTTGGGGATTCAGGTGAGCTTATTAGAAAATGTAATGGGTTTCTGATGGGTGGTTCATGAAGTGACAAAGCAGCGTTCTGAGCAAGTTATTAATAACTTACAGAAACATTGTGCAATAGTCCACCTTCCACCTTCTCTTTCTCTCAGCAAGCAGCTTTATCATCAGCACTGCTGCGCTCAGGGTGTCTGTTTTTCGGTTTTTGGCAAGGAAAATCTTTTGTAGTCTAATATATTTAAATCTCTTAGTGCCAAAATGATTTCCCCTTGAGAATAAGTAGTCTTAACACTGTGTCCTAACAGCAAGCGTCTCTCTGTCCATACTGAATCCATTAAATAGGCAATTCTGTTACATCATGTAAACAAACCACTGTACCTATCAGCTGTGTGCTCATGTAAACAAACCACGGATGATATCAGCCATGTGTTCGAAATCACATGTAACCTCTTAAAAGTTGCGTGAGTACTTGCTGTCTCTCTAAATTTGTACTTTTTTAAGCAGGAAACACATTTTATATTTTAATGGGGGCGGCAGTAGCTCAACCCATAGGGACTTGGGTTGGGAACTGGTCACCAGCTCAAGTTTGGGGTTGGGTCGGTAAGCTCTCATAACGGGCCAGGTTGATGCAGGTTTTACTAAACCCAGACTGGTGCATCACTAGTGCCCAGAGTATGTGTTGCTGCTCTGAGAGTGTGGTGCTCTGAATAACCCTGTGGTATATTCCAACAGCACTTGAATTAACAACCATTCCAGTTTCTGAGTGAATATTTATAAACGCACCACCAATGTGATGTATGAGTGAGTGAGTTAGTGTGCAAGTGAGTCAGTGATTAAATGGCAAACAGAGAGAGAGAGATGCACTCTCAGTATGTGGTGGCAAATGTTGATATTGTGGCAGGCCACCACAAATGAATGACTGTGTGGGAAATCGTGCATAGCCTCCCTCCCCCATGATCAGGCCCCTGATAAGACAAGGAAAATGGATGGATAAACAGATAATCACATAGTATATATTTTCTTGCATTGTGGAAGAGATATTCCAATAAGTTACAGTCCTCAGCTTGTCTCCCTGGTCTTCTCCTCCTTTACCATGTGCAGCGGAATTATCAGAGAAAGTGATGCCACCAGAGTATACTGACTGTCTATGCTTTGAAAGCTCCTTCAGAGAACAGGTGCTGAGATTTAACACTGTGGTTTTGATCAGCCTTATGACACTTCAGGTCCCGCAGGTCTTTGATGATGTTGTTGAGAACACTGGCTGATGTAGCTGTGTGAAGCGCGCCACGGGAGTGTCAGCAGAGCGCCATTGCAGCTGACCTGAGCACTACAAAGACTTAATCTGTCAGACATACACAGGAGGAGTGAGGGGGAGGGGCAGTGGGACTGACAAAAGGCACTAACGCCTGTTCCCTGTTCATCAGACCCACTTTTAAAGGATAACTCAGTGTTACTACAGCTTGGGTCTCATTTACGTAGTTTTGGTCTATATTCCTCTAAGTCATGACAAGACTGGATTCACCAAGTTATAAGCTGCAATCCCAGAACAGAGACAATTCTAGAATTGGACATGTGCAGCAAGCACCAACATAACTGTCAAATTAACTACAGGGGTACAGTTGTGTTTGTGTCCATATGATAAATGTCCCACAGTCACTCTCCTTTTAGCTCCGAATTGGCCTCCACCACCTCTTTAGAACAATATCAGCCATTTTGGCTGCTAAATGTTCCACTCGGCTAGTTGCTAACTTTTCGTCTATGAAGTCAGTCATAATTCTGTGTGGGTTTACAGATATATAGTATATATAGTTATTTGACCCTTCATTGAGATCAAAACCTATTGTTCATAGCAGTATATCAGGCAGTTGCCAAGTTATCCAGGTGCAGCCGAAGGTAATCTACGTCATTGCTGACCATCAAGGCGTGTGTTTATGCACCCATCCGCAGAGGCCTCATACCTGACAAAAACATACACAGGACATTTGTTACATTACAGTTAGTGGATTTTTTAAATGTAGGTTATCATTTATATCCACACAGATTGTGCTTATATTACAGACATACATTCTGAAGATATATTATGCAGGATTTTCCTAAAAAAAAACCAAAAAAAACAAAAAAAAAAAAACAATCAGGATTCACACCCCGGGTCAAATGTAGTCATGGGTATTTATTGGCTCTGTTGAAGGGCTGATTTTGAAAGAGAGA
Source organism: Epinephelus cyanopodus (assembly GCA_026686955.1). NCBI lineage: Eukaryota > Metazoa > Chordata > Actinopteri > Perciformes > Serranidae > Epinephelus > Epinephelus cyanopodus. Next base: position 36,889,623 of record CM048923.1, on the reverse strand, counting down.
CTGAAAGTAAGACACATAAAAAAGAAGGAACCACCTTTACATTTATCACTGTCCTCCTTGCTGCTTTTTTGCTGTTGACTAACCTGTTTTCAGGCCTGTCTATGGTATTGAATGAGACACATATGTTAATAAAAAATAAAAAAAACAGACAGGAAAACTCATCTGCTCAACTGTAGTCATACACGTATGCTACCTATATTTTATGGTTTTACACAGACATACAGAGACAGACAGGCGGAGCCTATGAAGATTTTCTGAAACCAAAATGAATTTTTGTGTGCTATAGACAGTGGGTGAATGAAAGGTAGGAATGTATGAATAGCTTTGAGTTATGATGATGATTTGTCACAGAGTCAGAGATGTACGCTGGCAAATGTGTTGTGAGGTATTAGTAAAGAGTAACTCAAGAACAAATCAAGGCTTTATAGATAATAGCCCCAACAGAATCTGTTTACCTGAGCCTTTGTGAAATGTTCAACTTTCCTCGTAACTGAAAACTGTTTTCTGTGTTGCTGGGTTTAATGAGCTCCTCTACACAGCACTTTGACATCTGTACTGTGGAGGTCAGACCAAAGGGTATGTCCGTGTTTTTTTCCCTAAAGTCTGTGTCGTAACCAACTGCAGACAAGCGCTTTGAAACTCAATAAGTTACACATTCACACAGACTGCCTTCATCTGTAGTCAGAGACGACTGCGGACCGTGATTAACCCAAGCATCTCTGCTGTCACTGTCTGTGTAAATGTGTTGAGTTCATCTCAGTTTGTAATGCTCAGACAGGAATTAACAACTCGGGAAAGTTATCACAGTGGCAACTTTCTTGTGTTTCATCACGCCGATTCTGAGATAAACAGTAGAAATACTCTGTTCACATTACAAAGTAATCTACCAGATGCATGTGATTGGTCAATGCAGCTGGAGGACGGTAGTGTTGCAGCAAAAGTTCAGCCTGGTTCAGCTTTTTCATCAGTCAGCGCAGATAAGCTGATACATTAACTTTGCTTTGTTCAGACGATGTTTGGCAGAGCTTAACACTTCTCTTCTACTACTGGAAATTGAACTGATGATTCTTTGGCTTGTGACAAACTAAATGCTGTTTGATGCCTCTCCAGGGTTTCAACTATCTCCATGACAGCAACTCAGCGGGTATATCACACAAAGACTTACCTTCATTTCTCAGCCTCAAGAGAGTTGGCAGTTGCTGGCTTGGTGTTTTTTAGCCTGATGGAAAAATGCTCGTCTTCCTACACTCTCTCTCTCTTCCTAATGGAATATGCACTTAGCGTTGTCTGTGCTTGTTTATCAAGCTATAATATATGGACCTGTAGCCACGTTGAGTGAAAGTGTATTCCAATGATTGAGTGTCTAGTCTATAACAATAGGTTGCAGAGTAGTGTGTGGGGGCTTTTAGTTATGAGGCCTCTGATGGTGATTTGATGCCAGCAAGCAATTTGTCAGACAACAAGAAAGGTTTCTGTGAGCCATTAAAGGAATAAGAGTAGGAAATCATAGAGGTGAGGGGAAAGGATGGGCCACTGTTTGTTAAACTTGTCAAAGTAAATGGCAATAGTCAAGGTATGAAATAAAATGACAAATCTTCGAGGAAGAGCGCAGAGCTCAATGTAGAGAGTGTAATGTGGGTTTCATCACAACATGTACCAGGCAGCAGGAAAGTGCCAGGGAAGTTGAGAGACAAAACAGCAAGCTGTTTGTGCCGATTGCAATACCGCCCAACCCCATTTCTTATATTTATCCCTACCCTTTGTTTCTGAGTTTTCCTTTGACCCTCAGAATAGAGTTACAAGGGCTAGTGGTTGAAATCTGCCCCTATAAAATGGGACAACCCTTCAAGACCCTGACACGTCATCAGTAGCTGTCAATGGCATTTACATAAACAGAAGCGTCTATGGCAATAATGGTATCATAGTGACATGTATCTGATGGAGATGGGAAAAGCATGTACGTTTGTGACTGTTTTACAACTTAAGTTTCTTGCTACTAGCAGTGTTCTTTATGTGGGATTTATATTTCTACATGAAATCGCCGCTGTACCTACATCGTAAGTTATGCATCGACGTAGAGCCTATGCTGTACCAACAAAGCTAAATAATAAACAAAGCTTTTATTTACTTTTATTTCACAGATAAGAAACAAAGCATTTTATGTCCTGTGTGATTTATTACGGCTTCATATGCATAGAGGAAATATCCGTTAATCCCGAGGCTAATTTATACAATGTAAATTGGGTCCATGTCATTGGTCTGACAGCCCATTAAGTCCTACAGTCCGCAGTGCTGAATGGCTCCCGACAGGCATATTTCTGCCTTGATGGTGCGCTGCGACCGGCTCTGGGTCAGCTGGGAAAGGCTTGAGGCGAAGCAGGCTCACGGCTTATGTGTTTGTGACTTTCTTTTTCATTTTAACCCACAGCATGATCTTTTCCTGACCCTAACCAAGTGGTTTTTGTGCCTAAACCTAACCAGACCTTAACCACAGGGCATCATGATGATTTCGGAACAACGGGACTTTGGAACAACGGGTTCAATATGGTCGGAACAATGGGATGTTGGACCAATGGGCAGTTCCCATGTAAAATGCCATAGGCTTGTGCTAATAATGTTAGCAAGTATTTGTTTGGAAAACATGTTTAGTATAGCACACTTGTTTTGTCAGTGAACCTTGTGAGTTGTAATAGCGCTGAATTTTGAAATGTTATCTTTGTTAAATGTTGCTGTTGTCACTGGCTTCATATGAGTAGAGAAAATGTCCGCTAGCCGCAAAGCTAATGTATACAATGTAAAATCCCATAGACTCATGCTAATAACGTTAGCATATTGTATTTTGTAGGGAAAATGTGTCCAGCAAAAGACAAGCACTTTGTCTGTGAATTCTGCGAGTTATAATGAAGCTGATTTATGTACTTGTGTTTGAAATTGTTGCTATTAAGCCATGTTTAATGTGTGTTTTGAGTTTGTTTTGAATCAGCTCAACTTTACAGCACTTCACAGAAGCCCCATTGCAAACAAGTGTTTTTGAGGTGTAACTGTAGAGTGACACAGACTGAACACAACACAAGTGTAAACACTCACAACACCGTAGGCCACTGTGTAGGCTCTGCATAGAGCTGACGCACAAGTATAAATCCGCCTTTGGGCCAACATTAGCAAGCTCCTACCCTGCCAGTCTGCACTGATGGAGTGGTAACAAGTGCAGCAACTGCGCTGCCGGACTTAGATTAGACACACTGAAAAACATTAAACTAAGATGATAGGGTGGTTATCGTAACTTTTAAATCTTTAATAACAAATTCGTGTTTCTTTCGTTGCTCATGCAGCCATGTTGTCAATGACTTTTCAGAACACGTTTTGAAGTTGAACCTTTATCCACCAAAATTAGCACATGTATGTGGGTTTTTAAATGGCCCATGTATTTTTAAGCGGTATATACCTGTTGACAAAAGGCGATGTACTGCTCAGGGTTGTGTGTGTGTGTGTGTGTGTGTGTGTCTGTGTCTGTGTGTGTGTCTGTGTGTTTGTGTGGCAACCTGAACTTGCCAGAGTATCAAAGGGCTAACACACAGAGACAGACAACCATTCACACCTGCGTCCAATTTAAAGTCACCAATTAACCAAACTTGCACATCTTTCAACTGTGGGAGGAAGCTGGAGAAAACCCACATAGACACAAGGAAAACATGCAAACTCCACACAGAAGGGCCCCGATGGGTATCAACCCTGAACCCTCTTGCTGAGAGGGAACAGTGATTCTGCTGCTTATCATGCTTAGAAGTCCAAAGAGGGCTACTATGTCAGGCAGAAGTGTGCAAAGCGTCACACAGCACAGAATATGAAAGCCTTATTGCCTACATTTAATGTAAAATTGCTCCTCATTATTGGTTGAACCTGCAACTCTGCTTCCCTGCCAAGCAACTTGGTGTTTTGTGGAGGTTAAACAAGAGGGGAGCTTGTCAGTGAAGAAAAATACCCTATATATTCCAAGTGTATTGACTGACATTATAGAAAATGGAATGTTCTCACTTTAAAACAGATCTGCCTGACACACATCACTCAGAGCTCTGGCCGTGGGCTAGGCCACTGATATACAGAGTTCATACTACTAATGGTGGCTTTGACCAGAATATTCACAGAGCGTATACCACCAGATATCACACGAGAGAAGATGTGAACATCTGCACAGTTGAAGAGTTCATATAACAACTCACAGTCTGTGCGCTGTGCACTGATGAGGCGTTTGAGTATATGTGGAAAGACGCAGAGTGTTGCATCAAAGATAGATGTTCAATGGGAGGAAGAGAAGAGGAGGAAGATGTGGACGAGACAGGATCAAAACTAGCAGAATCCAATGCGGCTTGCTCCCAAGTATGAGTTAAAAGTGAACTTTGCAAAACATGTCTTGAGCATATAGAACATCACTGTCAGGTTCAGTAATGAGACTTTGCAGCTTCTGGTATACGCAGATTACCTCAAGAAGCCCACACAAGAGAGGATCCTTCACCCGCAGCAATAATGTGGACATTGCAAGGGAGATGAGTCACCACTCTCCCTGTTGCTTCCTCCTCGGTGTGTGTTTGAGGTTAATGCTGAGTACTGACAAACGATTCAGTCAAGAAAAAGAGAGACGGCATGTTGATGACCAGTTTCAAGTTGTATTAATTATTAGTTTTTGTCACTACAGAGTGTGTTATCACATAGAATACAGTTATATAACAGGAGGAACCACAGGCTCCTGAAGTATTTTTTTCCTCACTGTAAAATACAAATTCCCAAAGCTGTCCTTTTAAAATCTCCTCAATACTCATAAGTCTCTTGGTTGATTTAACAGTTGTATATGTTTATGTGGTGGTCATCAGTTTGAACAATTTTAAAGGTCAGGATCACATTTTTCCAAACCCACACACACAGTTTTTGGTCACTGTTGTCTCTGAGGAAATCCTTTCTTAGCGTTAGGGACTAAATTCACAGATGTCCATCAATGTAGAAAGGCATTCCAAAGTTCAGCTGAAGTTCAGATAAGGCTTCAGTGGTCAGAGTTAGACAATTCTACCAAATGCCTACATTTTCTTACCGTCTCTCTACCACAATTCAGCAAGGAAACACTGTCCAGGGAAACACAGAGGGACAAAGGACTAGCTTTGACAGCTACCCACTTGTTGTAACTCAGACTGCTGAGGCATCCTATTACCTTCAGCTGAACTTCAGAAGTTACTTTTACACAGAACAAAGACTGTGGATTTTATCCCTCACAGAAGTTTAAGCTCATTAATTGAATGTTTGTTCCTGAAATACATCTTGGCCGTCAAAACTGAATTCTCCTCTTCACATGGTATGTCCACAGCTTGTTCCTTTGAGTTTTCATGAAATAACCAGATATTTTCTGACAAACTGTTCAACTTTTGTACTGACCATGTAACCAGCAGAGTTTTATGTCCAAGATTTAAAGAGAGAGAACTCTCAGTCCAACACATTCTCATCCAAGGATCAAGTACCGATGCTCGCAGGTCGTCAGATACTGATGCTTTCTCAGGCATGTGATACAGACACCAAAGGCATTACTTGGCATCTGACGCTGTATCTGACAGCTGTCTCCTGAATGAAACACGTTGTAATATGTGGTTAATGCTGTCACAGTCAAAGTTTAGAAAAATACAAAATTGGCCTAATTCATTAAATGTTAGTAAATCTAGGAGTAGATTTGCATGTAAAAAACCTTGCTACTAAAAACCTACACTGTCATGAACTCCACAGGAAACTCTGATTTGATCGTAGGCACGTGTGTATGTTCATAAATGCCGATCAATCTTAAACTGGCAGTGCACTTACACTTTTCAGATATTAGCATATATCCCTGCCTATGAATAGCCAGGGTTCACTATATAAGGAGGTGAAAATTACTATGGATAGGCATCCTGCGGTTGAGCTAAGTTATGTTTAATTTCCATTATCAGTTTAGATGCGCCATGTCACGCCAAGCTGCGCCAGAGATGGACCTTATCCGAAATAGGTCCAAAAGCTGGGCCGTCTACCCTCAAGCTGGTAGCGATGACATCTAACAGACTGCAGCCAATCCCCAAAACCCTGCTTCTCCCCCTCAAACAAGCCGTGTGTGTTGGGAGACTCTACCCACCTCTGTTTGCAGGAGACCAGATGGGGAGGTGTTTTTAAGTCTCTTTGGGTTCAGCTCTCAATACCTTTGTATCTTGTGACTTCTAATTCTGTGGTGTGGAGTTTAGTTTCTCTCCTGCATCCTGTTTTTACTTTAGATATCTGCTGTATTTTACTGTCATGTTCGCTATCCATCCTTATCAGACGTTTGTATGAACTTGCTGCTTGAAAACCAAAACTTTTGCCGTGTTAACATTACAGTTACAGGAAAGCCCAGTCGTCTCATAGAGATGCCAAAAGGTGCTTTTGGTGCCAGTATTACATGTGGCAGGGCATGACAAAGCATTGGCGTTTGAGGACCTGGGAATGAGAATGGACTGCTCAGTCACATAACACTGTCTATGAGACAATAAACTTGGGGAACAATGGACACCAGAAGCAACTCTTTCCACTTAGCTACTGCGTTAGATGTTTTGTCTTATAAACCCAATTAATTGGCAACTCTGTCAGTCACTCAAATCTGTCTATAATTAGGTTGCAGTTACATTTTAATATAAGCTGGAATGGACCATGTCAGTGTGACAGGGCTGTGAATCTGTGCCCACTCAAAAAAGTTGAGCTTGTGAAGCTTCGTGTCCTGGCGGCATCGCTCTGTACGTGTTCTCAGAACTGCTGGGAGGTGAGCCAAAAAGGACTACATTTCTCTGTTGCTCTGTTACTGAAGGTAATCTACCATATAATGAACCAGTGATCTCAGAGACAGTTTTCATTTCATATGAGGTGTACAGCAGGGACCTGCGTCCTGCAGTATATTTACTGTTATTTACATTGTTAGTTTACTTATTCATGTATTTAGCCCTAATTAACTGAACTTTATCATCTGATGGAGAGAGGCAGCCACTGCATAATTTACTTCATTTCTATGCAAATAGAAATGGAAATTGGGGTCCAATTAAAGATCTTTATGGATGACAAGCACATATACACACACATGCTACATATCCATATGAACACACACTCACAAAACACAAACACACACACACACAAACACACACACACACACACACACACACACACACACACACACACACACTCACTAACTATGGTATGTACTTGTATCTACTCAGCTGAGAAAGATTGCAACAAGAAGGTAATTAGACTCTGGGATCAAACCTGCACTCATTGATTATTCCTTACGATATGAAGTGTGTGTGTGTGTGTGTGTGTGTGTGTGTGTGTGTGTATACATCATTAATAACATTTTTATTTTTTCTTTCTCTCTGTGAATGAGTGAAGTCTAAGCGGATGTGGCAGCAGCAAGCTGATCTCTGTGTTGTTGATTAAAGGATGAGTGGTGACCTTGACTCTGGTCTCCTGAGGCAGCACTTACTGATTTAAATCTAGCTGCAGTAATTACCACCCTCATCACATTTCTTCCACATTTTTCTTGCAATTAAGTCATTTTTACTTTTTAACTTTATGTCACAATGATGCACTGAAAGAGAATCTTAACTTGGAAATTAGCATTCTCCAATTAGGGAGACTCTCTGAGTTGTGACATGTGAGTGTCATTAATAGGAGGCTTCCTGTAAATGACACTTTTAGTTTTTGCAGCTTTGCCTATCATTCCTCATCAGTCATGACTGCAGAGACCATTTTTACTGTTGACATCTAGGTGAGTGGGCCAAACACATATGCCACCAGAAACTTATTTAGAAACAAAAGAGAATCAGCTTAATTGGCCAAGTATGTGTACTGGTGACACACTAGTCATGGTTTTTTAAAACCTGCACCAAACTAGCCTGTTGTGAGAGCCAATCCTATAAACATATGCCTTAATCATTTACTGAAACCTGATCCACAAACCAGAGCTGAAAGTTTCGGGTAATGACCATCGCTAATAACAACCTACTTGCTGTTGTATGTCATTGCCGGTAAATTTCACAATATAAAACGTGTTTTTTGTTTAAAAGTACAAGACAGCAGTAACTCTATGGAGCTACATTAGGGTCAAAAGTTTTGTACTTGAAAAAATAAAATTTGAAACTGAAAATTCATATGTTGATCTTGAATTTTGAAAAAATACAACAATGTATTCAAAATAGTGTATGAAACTTTTTTTTTAGGTTAAATATAATTTTGATTCATTTTGGTAATTCTTTTGAATAAATAATTTATTTTAACTTTTCACTTCCATATATATTTTGACATTTGAGGTCTTATTTTTTCACTTTCAAATCTTTTTTCACTTTTAGATTTTTTTTTTTTTTTTTTTTTTTTTTTTTAAATCTGAAAGTGAAATAAGATTTGAAACTGTAAAAAATGAAAAGTCTTGTGAGTACAACTCTAATTTCTACAACTATGAAGTCCTCACTGTGAACATGAATTCAAGTTTGTGGGTACAAGTAGAAAAGTGTTGAAAAAACGTCACTGAGGTCACAGGCAGGTCACAGGGGAAAGTAATCGAACCACGATTCCTCCAAACACATGTCCCAAAGGTAAAGATGACAGCGGACCGAGTGGAGCTGCCAGCTTATGTTGCTGTGTCCTATTTCTGCACCCCTGTAAATCATTCTTTTGACCAAACAACCTACATCAAGAAATTTTTGATGTAAGCTGCTAACAGCAGAGTTGGAACAGAGTGACATGCAGGTTTGACTCTGGGCTGAGAGTAAATGATGAAGCTATAGTGTACAGGTGGTGCTGTGACTAGCTGGTAACTGAGGCCTGATCCACTGAATCATTTCTGATAAGAACAGCCAAATGTGTCTTTATTTTTTGTTTATTTTTCATTTTCATTTCTGCCACATATCAACACATGCTCATTCTTCCATACAGGTAGGCCTACGTGTGGCTCTGAAAGGTAAAGTAAATACATGCTATCTATAACTAGGTTGTAAATAAACCATAAACATCAAATATCAAATTAAATGAACAATATTAAATACAAATGCATCAATAACCTGGAAAATAAGCCAGCAGTTCACAAAGATACTGGTAATAATGCCATCTACTGGTGGAGAGTCAGCTTAACCTACTTGCACTGTTTCGCTCTGGCAACAGCGCATTACGGTCCGCGGTCATCTTTGCCTTTGGGGCATGCGCGTTTGGAGTAATCATGGTTCGATTACTTTCCCCTGTGACCTGCCTGTGACCTCAGTGAAGTTTTTCCACCAATTTTCTACTCCTACCCACAAACTTGAATTCGTGTCCACAGTGAGGACTTTGTAGTTGTAGAAATTAAAGTTGTACTCTAATTACTCTTATTAGTCTTTTCACTGCAGCTTTTAGATTCATACTCACATAAAAACAATCCTAACCCAAACAATTTCACAGACTCACGTATATGACAGCAGAATTTTGTGTACAACAATTTTATTGACATACAAATGTTTAACATTACGAATACGAATGGTTAAAATTATGCACACATCTTTTTGAAAGTTGTCATACACCATAGAGGAGGTAGCAACACAACTCCACCTAATGGAGGCTTACGGCGCTCCAGATTCAAAACACATAACTGAAACTACAAAATATCTCCATGCTGCTTGTCTGTAGTGTTCCAAGTGTCCCCCACATAATTTTTTATGTCAACGTAATTCTTTTTAAGTTTTTGGATCCCAGAAACCTGAAGGATTCCACAGCAGACAAAGTAAGTAAGGCACAGTGTTGGGGGGGCTCCTCCTGAAGTTCACAGTCATCTTCAGAGATTTGCATGTGTTCAGCTCCAGGTTCTTCTGATCACACCAGAGGGTCAACTGTATAACCTCCTGCCTGTATGCAGACTCCTCACTGTCCTGGATGAGGCCACGTGCAGTTGTTGGTGTAGAGGAAGAAGAGCAGTGGGAAGACCATGAATCCCTGGAGGGGTGCCAGTGCTGATGTCTGGGTGCTGGAAGACTCACCTGCTACTCTCAGTCTGTCAGGAAGTTTGTGATCTACTAACAGGTGGAGGACACTGTGCTGGGTGTGTTTGGTGTAAAGAATGTCTGGGATGATGGTGTTAAATGCCAAGCTCGAGTCCACAAACAGGATCCCTGCGTATGTCTCTAGGGAGTGGAGGTGTTGCAGGTTGTAGTGCAGTCCCATGTTGAGTGCACCATTCACTGACCCATTTGCTTGGTATGCAAGCTGCAGGGGGTCCAGCACAGGGCCTGTGATGTCCTTCAGGTGGGTCAATGCCAGTCTTTCAGCAGATTTCATCACCACAGATGTCAGGTTGATGGGCCTGTAGTCATTTATTCCTGTGATGGAGGGTGTCTTGGGGGACTGGGATGCTAGCAGTGCTTTTGAAGCAGGAGGGGACTTCACATAGCTCCAGTGATCTGTTGAGGATCTTTGTGAAGACAGGGGGTTAGCTAGTCAGCACAGACTTACAAGCAGGAGGGTGACACGCCATCTGTGCTCGGTGCCTTCCTGATCTTCTGTCTGTGAAAGCTGACACACATCCTCTTCAAAGATCCTGATTGCTGGTAGGGGAGCAGTTGGGGGGGCCGATGTCTGATGTCAGAGGGGGTTGAATGTGGTTTTTCAAACCAGCAGTAAAACTCATTCAGCTCATAGACCAGTTCAAGGGTTTCCACAGTGTGGGAGCATGGTCACCTGTGATATCCTACAGGTCTGTCCGCAGTCAGTACATTTAAATGACGTTACAGAAAACTGATTTATTGTGTTAGTCAAAACAAAACTGTTAACAAAACATGTTAGTCCCACTGAAGTTGTACTGAATCGAATTTCTTAAAGTCGGACTAACACACCCAGATAATGCTACTGGGAGTCAAATTACCCCTGCATGTATACAGTCAATTGGACCTGAACTGACAGAAGCGCTCAGCACACGCTTAACACCTTGGGCTTTTGACCCAGCAGCGAAAGCATTCATTGTGTAACAGAAGAAGAAGCCTGTTACAACATGGCGAAATCTACTTTCAGAGTTGTGAAATGTACAGAGCTGTAAAGTTGTCCACAATGGTATCAGTTTGCCACTAGCTAACTGCCACTAATCTGTTTTTCGGATGTTTGGTCTGTGACGTAATAGGTCAAATCGGAAAAAGGTCCAATACTAACAACCTGAACAGGGGCATATTGTCACCTGTTGTAGTGGAGTCGGACATACTTTGGTCAATAAATTGATTCCCCTCCCGTGCTTGTATACTGGGACAAGGACAGTAGTCCAATTAAATGGTCTAGTAAAGCTATAAATGTTCTGACTGGCACAGGGTCATTGTATGAAAACATGTTTTTCAGCTTGTCAGTGTGGCTCCTTTTCGCTTCTCTGAAAGAGTCAACCCAATAGCCAGAGAAAATACAGGCATTGTACATTTCTGCAAAAACACCAATATTTAACATTTTTAATTTTTTTACATTTAATATACTTTATTATTCCCCAAGGGGAAATTCAATTTTTCATTCCGTTTGTCAATTACACACAGGTCCGAACACACACATGCACAAACTGGACCTATACATGCACTGAGTGGAGAGATGTCAGAGTGGGCTGCCTATGACAGGCGCTCCGAGCGGTTGGGTGGTTTGGTGCCTTGCTCAGGGGCACCTGAGTGCCCAGGACGAGCTGGCACCTCTCCAGCTACCAGCCCATGCTCCATATTTTGGTCAGGACGGGGATTTGAACAGGCTACCGTCCGGTTCCCAACCCAAGTCCCTATGGACTGAGCTACTGCCGCCCCCATGTGTATATTATTATGTATTATGTAGCGGACGTGTTGGAACTCTGGGTTTCTTTACATTTCAACAACACTGTGGTTAATGTGATTTTGCTTATGCTAGGTACAGAAAACGTGAATAAAAAGTAGGAAGAAAAACTCCCTTGGTTATGGTAAAGAAAAGATCATGTTTTGGCCTAAAGTCAAGTTTTGGTGCCAAAATTGCCAGTGGAAATGCTGCTGATGTTTTGCTAAAAAACAGTTTTGTGATTTGTTGGTCTCCAACTGTGGTCTAGGCCAGTGCCGAGGCTTCATGGCATCCACCATCCCCTCCACCCCCCCAAAGACAAAGTCAACTCATTCACATCAGTTTAGAAACGTTGATCTGATATCTATAAAATGTGCAAATGTAACACGGTTTGCAGAAACATGCAATGTCAACACTTTCCTCTGGTGACTTGCTTGAAAGAGTAAAAGATTGTAACAGTATTTTGCCAAAACTTTGAACAAACAATGTCTACTTCATTTTCCAGGCTTGCTCAATGTTTCTATTTTGGTTAAGTATGGCCACCGCAGTTATGTGCAAACACAATGTGTCTAGGCAATGAATGATTTTGATGTTTAAACCTGAATGACACAGTATCAGGTCCAATACAATGTAACATAATAACTGGCTGTAATACGGTGTGATGGTTTTTTTCTTTGTTTATTTCTCAAAGATGAGTATTAAATTTCATCCAAACAACAGGCAAAGTATATTTTGTGGAACCAATGTTTCATTTGCCAATAATTTCAGCATTTTAGTTGCAAAATATAAGTTGTATGAACATAGGGGACAGTCACAATGCAACCAGCACAACACATGATCTGCTAGCTCAACTCCACCATGTTGGGTAGAGGAGCTCACCTTTCCATTAGCAGCAAGGATAGTATAGCCTGAGTTAACCAGCTTACGTCAGCTCCACGGCAAAGCCTAAAACTAAACATTTTGCAGTCAGTGTAACAATTTTTTGTTTTGTTTTGTCACAATATTTCATCACATCCAGAAGTGATACCCATCTATGAAGGACGAGAATGGCCATGTATTTATTTTTAATTGTGCGTTATCTCGTGATAACGACATATTATTTCATTATCTCGATATAACAAAGATTGTTTTCCTGTGATAATTGTCAAGTCTGATGATTGCACTGTGGTAAATGTGATCGTCTTGATTTCACCCTGCAAGAGCTGCCGTGGTCCTGCTAGATGCCTCCTGCTGCTACTGTTATCATTAGTCACACTTCTACTGTTATTATACACATAACCTATGATTATTGTCACATACCGTATATTTCCAAATAGCCACCGGGCACCTAATAGCCGCCAGGGGTTTGACCCCATTTTGTGTATTAAACGCCAGTCTGTTTAACGCCAGGGTGACTATTTCCTTTTTCATTGCCTCAAGGAGGGACAGCCCAGCAGGCAGGGAGAGAGCAGCTCGCCACGTATCTAAAACAGGTAATACATCTGACTAATAATAATAATAAGCTACTGTGGACCTATATGCCATGCCTTTTAATAAAATTACCAGAGGAGTTTGCTGAAAAGCAGGTCCACAGTAGCTTATTATTATTATCATTATTATTATTATTGGGTCTTATAAGAGTGGGCTACAATGAGTACCGGGCCATCAAATCACAACATCTGCGGTGAGAGGACATGGAATTATGCACGCGGGTGTAGGTGATCATGGATATTTGATGTGGGAAAGATGTAGCCAGATGTATTACCTGTTTTAGATACGTGGTTGTCTGTCCGTCCATCCGTACGTAGCGTAGTCATGTGCGCCATTTCACCACTGACCCGTGCGTAAAAGCGCAAACAGTCCCTCAGCCCTGTGGGGAGGGAGAAAGCAGCATTCGCGAGCTGCTCTCTCCCTGAATGAGGAAATAATCGCCCCGGCTATTTGCCACCGGGCAACTATTTGGAAATATACGGTATGTGACAGTAATCATATGTGTATAATAACAGTAGAAGTGTGACTAATGATAACAGCAGCAGTAGGAGGCATCTAGCAGGACCACAGCAGCTCTTGTAGGCTGAAATCAAGACGATCACATTAACCAGTGCGCAATCATAAGACTTGACAATATCACGGGAAAACAATCTTTGTTATATCGAGATAGTGAGATAATTAATTCATTATCACAAAAAAACAACCTTTGTTATGTCAAGATAACAAAATAATTAATTTGTTATCACGAGATAACAGTGCACAAAAAAAAAAAAATACATGGCCGTTCTCATCTTCCGTAGTTATCATAAGCAGCTAACATTGATTCTTTACCCTTTTGTGATCATTTTTAGTCCATCCATAAGATACTCCAGTCAGAATGGATGAATTAGTATGCTTTATTGCAGAGACCGAACCCTAGGCTTAATTTCAAACACTTACATTCTTTTTCTGCCATTTAAGTTTCAGCTTCTGGTGCATTTTAAACAACTTTGCAGTACATGTTTGTTTCACTGATAATGTAAAGCCACAGCAACTCCCCCACAACAGCTGTTTCAATGTAAAGGGACAAGCATGGTGGCGCATACATTATGTTTAAAGTTTTGTTTTCTGTCAAACTGAGTTCAACATTCATACTCTCAGTTTACAACTCAGTAAATTTGGCATTTACATTAATAAAAGTATAAATATTTCTATGCATGATTGATTTTACGTCATAATAATATAAAACAAAACACACACACTGGCACCCATACACCCATGCTCATTCACACATATTTACATAATCAACCAAACCACAATCATATACAACACAGGCACTCAAAAAACAAAAAACAAAACACACACAAATACGCACACAAATAGAACAAACCTCAAAACCTTTAGTGGTCCATCTTTTGTTTCATTCACTGGCTGGGTGTATTATTGTTGCTGCTCTGTAGTGGTCTGTTTGTATTGTCTGCTTTTTGTCTGTGAAAGCAAATCATGGAGTGGATGTTGTGTCATGTCTTGAACCAGCTGACTGCCTGCCTGTTACCTCCTGTCCTGAAGAGATATTAGTTGTTGGGGTGCAGCCTTTGGAGATGGTTGACGGACTTGCATTTGTATAGCACCTTTTTAGTCTTCCGACCACTCAAAGGGCTTTAACACTACAGCCTCTAGTTTCACAGACCAGGCGAGGAGGAGGCCAACTGGGTGTGGCCAGTGTTCTTGGGAAAGAACACTACTCCTCTTTCCCACCTCCATCCCTCCTACCTGCGCAAGTTGTTAAGAGGGAGGAGAGATGGTGTGGAGTGGGTTTTACACAGCCGATTCACATCACACTAATCAAATGAGCCCCTTTCGGCCAAACTCCTCCCAGGAGGAAACTGATGTTTTTGGTCCGGGAGGTCCAGGCTTGCAGTGTCTGAATATATGGAACTGTGAGCAGACCTCCACGGGCTGATGATGCAAAGGTAGCCCGGGAGGAGGTCACCACAATTGTAAATCAATGTTGCGTTTCACTCGTGCGCACGTGCGCTCTCTCTTTCTCTCTCACAGTCTCACTGTTTCTTTTCTTTTGACTTGTCTAAGATGACAGTGCTGAATATATGCTCCCTATCTGATGCTGTGGCTGTTTGTGGTTGGCTGAGAGGGATGTGAATAGTCATTAGTTTGCAGCTGTGTTAATCACAGACAGAATATGAGGACTGTGATGGCAGCATAATTTTTTCTGCCTCCATCTTGTGACAGAGCCTCTGTGGCCATCTATGACACAGCAGGTCAAAGGGCACCACGGAATGTGATTAATCAGCATCAAGTTTTTTAACTTAAGATTAATTAATCAACATTACCACGTTATTTTAACAGCCCTAATAGTAATGTATTTGACTTCTGTTTGTCCACCTGATGAATGTCAGTACCAGGGCTCTATTCTGGTGTAAACACATGGTGCGAAAAGCAGCATCACACCTATTTTCCCAGGACGCACTGAGATTATGTCTTCGTCTATGCAGGCTTGGTATATTGGGCTATTTATTTGCCCCAGAAGGAGGGGAAGTGGAAAAAAAAGCAACATTCACTTTAAACAAAGGGTACTCAGAGGTTCACAGATTGCATTGCAAAGGTTTTCTATCTGATAGAGTCTCCCAACAGAATACTGAGAGATCAAAGTAGGAAAAAATAAGTCATACCAGCATGTTTCACAGATACAAAGTGATTTCAGAATCCTATAAAGTCTTGTCTTCTTTTGTATGTGCATTTATTTGAAAAATAAAATCTATATATATCTTAATACACACTACAAATCGATAAAAATATGTGTAAGACCCCTAACATTAAGAGGAGCCTCTGGACTCCATACAATCCAAAGATAACAAAGAAAAACCAAGAAATACAACCATTTCATCATTTTTAATGGTATTATTCCTTGGTATACACTCTAATATAAGCTACTTTTGATCTGCAAATCCATATTACGCTAAAAGCAATGTGATGATTTTGCCCTTTTTTCCAGGGTCTTCACTGAATTGTTGGAACAAAAAATAAAGAATGGGACAAGCATCTTAATGCATCTTATTTAGATTAAGCACAAAATGCCAAAAAGTCATCCTGTTTGTATTTAATGTTTGGCAGAGGATCAGGGTGATTTCAGAATTCAGAATAAATTGGCAAACAGAATTCCAGCCATAAACCGTGACCTCAATGTGTACATTGTTCCACGATGATAAAGAATCATTAAAAACCTAAACCAGAGCTTTATGACATTAGGATAGGCAAATCTTTTTTTAGATATATGTTTGGGGGCATTTTTTGCCTTTAATGGACAGGACAGCTAAGCATAGAGGGGGAGAGAGAGAGGGAGTGACATGCAGCACAGGGCCACAGGCTGGACTCGATCCCCAGCCTTGTACATGGGGCATCTGTTCTATCCAGTAAGCCACCGACACCCCCATGATAGCCAAATCTTTATTCTACGGGTCTAAGTGTCTCTCAGTGGGACAGTACAATGTGAACACTGTCAGTGGTGAGGGGCTGCAGAAAGCTGACCCATGGTGTCTCCTTTATGCCTCACTCATACAGCAGGTTGTTGAAGAACATAAAGCTGCAAACAGCAGCTCTGCTAAATCACCCACAGGAAACAACCAACATGAGCCCTGTACATGTATTATTAATGTTTGTTGATATTTGTGATGCGGCAGATCCGACAGCATCTGAGCAAACTGCAAAACACAAGCAGTGATCAAGTCGGCTCTTGTTTACACCTATTTCACAGCTGGTAGACAACGCAGAC
The DNA here is from genome assembly GCA_026686955.1 of Epinephelus cyanopodus. Lineage (NCBI taxonomy): Eukaryota > Metazoa > Chordata > Actinopteri > Perciformes > Serranidae > Epinephelus > Epinephelus cyanopodus. The sequence continues at coordinate 36,872,570 of CM048923.1, read as the reverse complement.
ATGACAAGAGACAAGGGGACTGAAAGAGAATGACAAAGACATCCTGTTTGCATTTGGCAGGGGTCAAAGCTGTAAATTAGAGCCAGAAAGATTGCACTGTCAGATACAAATACATTTGTTTGGTATGACCAATTTTAAAGTTATTATCAATGACATAAAGAGACATGTCTGTTGTTCTACACAAACCAAACCTTGTTTGAATGTACATTCATCTGTTTTTCTCTGCATTCTTAATTTGCACATTAAAGGAACCTTAGTGGTCTTTAAAGAAAAATAAATAAATAAATAAAAATAAATAAGGAGTCAGTATCTCTAAAATCTAACGCTGATGAATTGATTAAATCATGATATAAATGACATAAAATTTGGAGATATTGACAGTTAAAACTGACATAAAGCTGCTAAACAGTTCCACAAAAAGAGTCACCTCTCAGGGGTACAGAACCACAAGAGGGTATTCAGGGTATAAGAGGGTAAGAGGGTATAACTATGAGCTGCAGTTTTAGGGGACTCTGGTGTTCCCTCAGAGAGCCTGAGGGAGAGTGGAGACTGTGGTCAAAAGCCTTGCCTGGTTTAGTGAGGCAGCATCAGGCCTCTTCTGTCACAATACCACTACTTTAGAACAAGGGTAGCCAACCCGCGGCTTGGGAGCCACATGTGGCTCTTTAGCCCTTCTCCAGTGGCTACATGCCGCTTTGACAAAACAATGATATGGAAGTGAATAACAGTTATTGTTTAACATTTTAATTTTCATTTATCACTGTTGTAGCCCTTAAGTGATTCTTGCATTTTCCAATTGTGTAAGTGTGTGGCCTATATGATGAGTAAAAAAAAAATGTTTCACATCTCGTCAACAATGCACGTCATACATCTACAACCTGTGCCCTTTCCTAAAATTTGCCAAATCAATCAACAGATCAATCCAATTTAGTATCACATAATTGGGATGCAAAAAGCAATTCAGCAACAAGTAATTAAAACAGAAAATATTCAACTCAATTCAAATCAATAAAACTGAATATATCTAATTCAAGTTAAACTGAAAATATTTTATTGAGCATCACTTAGTTTAACCCACAGTGATTAATTTAGCATTTGGCAATGCAGCATAAATTTAGCTATTTAGCATCAATTTAGCATAAAAACTACAGGAGTCCTTACCTGTAGTATCAAGACTGAAATAGGTGGCTTTCAGGAGAAAGACTGAAACCATTTATTCTGATTGCAGATTGTGCAATGTAGTTTCATGAAAGGTCAGAGATATTATATGCAGCATTTTCCTAAAGAGAGAGACTCCAGAAGCTTTGCTTGAATTTTCAGATTTTCCCTTTATTTTGAGCCTGGAGCAACATGTAAAGAATGTAGTCCAGTTCTGTTTTTACCAGCTGAGGAATATCTCCAAATGTAGATCAATGTTGTCCTTCAATTGCACAGAGAAAACCATACATGCTCTTAATACACCGATCAGCCAACACATTAAAGTGATGTGCCGGTACCCCAGATGTACCCCTAATCCACGGGGGGGCCTCCACAGATCTGTTGAAGCATGGACACGGGGTCTCTGGGAGTGTCCTGTGGTGTCTGGCACCATTGTGTTGGTGGCAGATCCATTTAGTCCAGTGGGTTGTGAAGTGGGTTAATGGCACGTGCCAGTGATGCTCATTCAGATTGGGATCTGTGGAATCTGGAGGGCAGGTAGACACTTTAAGGTCCTTGTCACATTCCATGGGCCATTGCTGAGTGAAGTTTGCAAAGTGGCATGGTGCATTATCCTGCTGGGGGGGCCACTGCCATTTGGGAGTACTGTTGCCATGAGGGGGGCACTTGGTCTGCAACAGTGTTTGATTGAACATTGATTGGGTGGAACATGTCAGGTGGTATCCACATGAATGCCAGAACCAAAGGTTTCCCAGCAGAACAATACATAGTTATATATAATAATCAAAGTTATTCACTTCACCTGTCAGCAGTTTTAATGTTTTGGCTGATAGGTGTATCTTCCTGCCTTGATACCAAAATGCCTTCTCCACCTGCCTTAAGAGTCAAGCTACGCATCAGCTCCAAATTGTTCAAAATTCAGGGTTTGACCAAAACAAAATGATCCTCACACATCACATATATTTTGGCTTCCCTGCTTTGGCTTCCAGACTCTTTTAGAATCCATTTTAAAGTGATTTTAATCACATACAAGGCTCTGGATGATCTGGCACTGGAGTATATAACTGAGCTTTTCGCATTGTACCATCCCAACAGGCCCCTCAAGCTGAAAACACACAGGCGCTGCCGCATGGTGCAAGTGTTGAACCTAGCATACACTGAACGCGTCATGCTGCAGCTCATCAATAGAAAACTGCACCTGAAGAGCCTGAAGAGCTGATCTCCAGAGCTATAACTTGCCAGGCAATATCTTTTTGGCCATTGTTTTTATAATGAAGGGATTGTGAGTCATTTAACTGAGGATATTTCTCAACCTCAACAACGAGTCTCTCCTCATCCATTCTTTGTCACACAAAGGACACAGCAACAGAGTTTTCTTTATACTTCTATATGAGGAGAGGAGTCGAGCTACCATAGGAGCAGAGAAAATGAGCTGCTGCATAACCTGGTATGTACAAGCAGAGAGTGAGTGGGGGGAAAAATACGTGATGTGCATCTAGCTGCTGCTGGTGTATGGTTGCACATATAAATTTTCTGATGCATGGCATTTGCTGCCGGTGTGTTTGGGCCTTCAGGTCTGCTAGTCTGGGTCATTTAACTGTTCCAGGGTCCAGATTAAAAACTAAGGGTGATTGAGCCTTTCCAGTTCTGGCATCTTGGCTCTGGAACAGCCTCCCACTGAACATCTGATCAGCTGACTCTTTTCACGTCTTTAAATTTTGTGTCAAAACCTACTTTTACTTTTACAAAACTTTACTTTTTTGTGTGTGAGTGAGTGTATATTTGCAGCTATGTGTAAACGTATATGCTCATGTTTAATTAATATCACTCTTGTTGTGAATTTTCTTCACCATGGAAAGCACTTAATGCCAAAACTCTAAAAAATGCTCCACAAATTATGTTACTATTATTATTATTTTTTGTATGGTATGTTTATGGGCATATGCCTTCATAGTGCTCAAGTGAAATCGGGGCCTTATACAAAGGTAGAGACCAGGTGCCAGACCATAAGACCATAAGCAGCAGACATCCAGGAGACACAGCAAAGAAAATATAAAAATATAGTGAGGCAAAACACCAAACAGTAACAAAGAATTCTTATTGAATGAAATCACAGTAAAATCCCGTGCAAAAGAAAAAAAGACATCTAGTAATGTTATAGCAACTAACTTGCTGATATTAAAAAAAAAACAACAACTTTCTAACAAAAACAGAGAAACAGGCAAAAGGAAAAAAAAAAGAAAAAGAAGAGCTTTTTATGTACCTTTCGTTTGTACATGTGTAACGCAGGAAACGTTCCTTGAACAGTTATGCCTTAGACACATGTAAAGCATTGGTTTAATCCTCAACCCACATGGGTCAATCATGAAACACATGATAAGATGCATAATGTTGCTCAACAAGCTGTTCTTTTAGCAATCCAAACATGTATGAGGCATAAATGTCAAAAGGCTTTGATGCCAGTCACAACCTGGGTGTTTACCAGTGGAACGTTATCACAGATGCAGCGAGGGCTGCATCAGACACTTGTTAGTCCAAAGGTCAGCCGCATGTTATTCAGAGTGATGAAGCGATGCACTCCACAGTCAGGTAACCAGTAAAGGGCCTGGGTGGCACTGGCCCATCCACATTACTCACTGGCCCACACAGCCAAGATTGATCAAATTAAGTAAAGAGATAAATGTCACCTTAATTTATTGTTGACTTGTTGTGCATGTTTAATTTGTCCCCTGATTAAAATGGAACCGTTGAGACAGGTTGTAGGTTGTGGTCATGACGGGCAGACTCTCTGGACTGCCTTCAGCCAGCTAGCTAGCTGGCTTTTCAGCCAATGACACGTTAGCCAAACAATGGCTACGCAAAGTTTTTTAATGTGTTACTTTAAAAAAGCAAGAGTTCAAGAAGACACTGCCTCAAGTCCACCCAGCCAAGTTCTTCAGACTTGTTAGGTCACTAAAAGGTTAGCCAGACTGTAGTTGCATCTCTCCACCCCCCTACTGCTTCCTCCTACATCTATTCAACTGCAATTGAAGAACCAACTCCACAGCCAAACTTGAAGAATGAAAAATCAATGTGCTCCTCATCAAAGTGGTATGGACAGTTCTGTGGAAGGAATAGTGTAAATAAGTATGTTTTTCTGTAAAGTGTGCAGATGTTTACCCAGCAGAGCTAACAGCTCATTTGCAAAAGAGGGATTTGTGGACTGGAAGCATTGATGTCAGGCATGCAAAAAAACGTCAAACAAGCAAGCCCCACCCAGTTTCGATAATCGGCCTGGGGCCGATATTATGAATTTGTAGGGTTATCAGTATTGGTGACTTTTTCCACTGATATGCTGATATACAGTTTTGTTTTCCTTAGCTGTGCCGGTTTGCCCCTGGCGTGCTTCTCACTGCCTGCACGTACCACTCTAGGCTCTTTAAAGCAAACTTAAGACCTAACTTTTTAGCCTGGCTTTTAATTGAGCTCTCCTTTATTTTATTTCATAATTATTATTACTAGTCCATACCCATTGGTAGCTTTGTCACCTTCTACCTATGCCAGTCCTCAATGCCTATGTGCAGTTTCACATAGATTGACCACGTCAGTGAGTAGAAAAACGTGGGACAGACAGAATGACTGACTGACAGAATGACACACTGACAGTTTCCGTGATTATATACAGCAAACCATACCATGACTTAGTCATACCAAAAATTAGAAAAAACAACAACATTCAGCCACAGGGGGAGCCACAGCGATCTGTCGCATTTTAGCCATTTTTAAGCATTTTTCTGTTGTTATAGCGCCACCCAGTTGCCAATTAGAGTTAAATTTCTCCAGTCACCTTGAGGCGTCCTGTTCTACATATCTACCAAGTTTAGTAAAAATCGATATAGCGGTTAGGCCTAGATAAGAATTTAGCCTTCTAGACCCGTCTCTCCTCTGACACGCCACATACCTGTGTGCCGCCACAGCACGGCTGTTCAGGTTCAGTTTGGAGAGGCAGAGGAATGTTTGTTTTTTTTAAATTATATTATAATACAGGAGATTTACGGGACAATACTAATACGGGAGGGTGGCGGTGAAAGAGGGGTAAAATACGTTAGTTTCCCGGCCATAACGGGAGACTTGACAGGTATGCCTCAGATTATGTGTGGTCATATGTCTACAAAGTTGCGTGGTGATCGGTGAAACTCTTGAGATGTCATACTCCTTATGTGATGAGCCACGCCCTCCGCAATATTCATTGCCTTATAGAAGCTCAGTTTTAGAGTTATGGGTTCTTGAGGCAAATGTGTTCCTCATGAGGAGAGGCATCTCTGTGCAAAGTTTCATGTCTCTACGATATACAGGGCATGAGATATGCCCATTCAAAGTTTGCAATTTCAGTCGGTTGCTATAGCGCCCCCCTTTGGCCTACTGATGTAATATTGCTTCATTTGCATCCTCCCATGATCCTCTACCACTGTGCCAAATTTCACATGAATTGACCAAGTCAGTGAGGAGAAAAATGTGGAACAGGCACACACACAGACAGAGTTCTCGTCATTATATAGTAAGATAATTAATTTTCATTATTCTGCCCTCCCTGAACATTGGTGTTAAGTTTGGCAGATAGATAAACAGTTCTTTAAATGAGCAACAAAGATTTCCAGGTTTGGTCTTAAGTTTATTGCCTCCAACATAAAGGCACTGTAAAACCACATGAAACGCACAAAAGGAGAACATTAAGTCAGGTTTGAAATCATAAACATATCCAATACAATGTTTGGCGTAGTTTACAACCGTCAGTAACTCAAAATATAGCTGGCATTAGTGCCACAAGTGTGGAAAAATAATTATATGCTAGCATAATGCTAGCATATAATGGAAATCTTCATAGACAGGCTAACAGAAATTAGCATCAGTGCTGCAACAGCATCACAATGACAAACAATAAAGTGCAGGTGAGCAGCTCTATAACATAAGCAAATGAACTCAGAGGAATTTGTACTTACAGACATATGTTTCCTTTGCTCTATTTAACTTAAACTGTGTCATTGTGCACTACTGCAAGTCTGCATATTGTTCTTCTACAGTTACACAACACTGAAAAGGTATAACAACTGAAATTCAACTCGTTCGCCACCTAGTGGTGTGGTGGAGCTGCTGTATCAAGAGAGGCAGCACATTAACGTATATATGTATATATATATGTACATATATATATACGTATATATATCTATCTATCTATCTATCTATCTATCTATCTATCTATCTACATATATGGGCAGCTCCCTGCATGTTTCATTTTCATCTGCTGTTCATTGTTGTACTCATTTACCACTCAGTGTTTTACTTAGTACTGACCCTGACAGTTTCTCATACCAAGTGTTGTGGATCATTCTACCTAACCCCATTAAGTAGTTGTTCTTGTTAGAGTAAGATTGTTTGATTAAACCTTTTCCAACATGACTGACAAAATAAGTGAATATGTATAATATGCGCTTGGCTGTAATAAAGGTATCAGATTGGAAGTGAAAAAGCTGGATCGGGACATCCCTAGTACCACTATTACTTCTACTAATATTAACAAAAGACTACTACTATTGCTATCTATTATTACATTATTAGCATTATTATTATTAGTAGTAGTAGTAGTATTAGTATTAGTATTAGTATTGTTGTTATGTTCAGACTACAGTCCTAAGAAAACATACTAATTCAGGATCAAACAGACTGATATTTCAAACTTTACATTCAAGTTTAGTTTCCTCTATCAACAACTGCATCAGTTACATACTCATTTCAATAAGTATTCCTCTGTCTCCTCAAAAGCTGACTGTTATGAATTAAATTCACCAACAGATGGCGACATTTACCTCCATAAAAATAATCGAAAACTTATATCAACAACATAAATTGATAGACTATAAACTAAAGTTTCAATATTTCAATATATACGACCACCAACTGGTCATTTTACCACTCCTTTTCATCAGAGGTGAATGCTTAGGGCATTAACAAGACATTCAATAAATGTAAATCAGGGCCGCTGAAAAAAAAAAAAAATTCTCCAATCTAGACAGAGACTGGAGAATTCTCCAGAATCCTATCTAATGAGTAGCAGCTTAGGTGTTTGTTCCACATAGTTTGACTTCAACAACATACCCGCCTACAAGTGAAGCACGAGCTTCCTCTTGATTTGCCTCTTTTTTTTTTTCCTCTTGTTCGCTCCTGACTCGTGATGTCTTTTGGACGACATGTCTACAACTCTTCACCTGCTGCAGCTCTGCAAGTGCCTGCCGGCGCACCCCTCTGATAGGTCAGATGTCAAGCGCTGTCAATCATTGCAGCGACGCATGTGCGGTCAGATTACAGGTCTCTTCTCTCCTTCCTTGAGCTGATGCTACGCGCCTCACGGAGCGCATATGTGCATCCATTGCGCATATGCGCAAATGCGTCCCCTTGCTCAAAATGTGGCCCCCCATGGAAGATGAGGCCCTATGCACAGCGTGTGTTCTGCAATTAGGGAGGGGCGGCCCGGCTGGCAGCTCCCTGTGCTGTTTCATTGGAAAGGTTCACAGAATAAATACATGCTTAATTGCATATGAATGTAGAGCTTTGTCAATGTTTATTTTTTTTTTTTAATTCTGTGTCAACTATGATTTTTACAGCAGACATATATCGGCTGTAAATATCGGCTATTGGTATCTCTGTTTCATGATAATCGGCATCGGTTCTGAAAAAAACATATCGGTCGATCCCTAGTACATTTGTATGATTTCTATGGATGACGTAGTTCAGGTTATATGAGCTGTGTTTCTCATTAGGAGTAGAAGAGAATGGATGACTGTCACGCAGCAGACAGCAGCAGACCACTGTTCAAGACCAGGGCTGCAAATAATACCTGTTTTGATAGTCAGATAATCAATGGATTTTTGTAACAAATAATCGACTATTCAGAAAAACACTGGAGTTGTATTTCATATGACTTCATGTGACAAATAAAGTGATCAGGACTGACAATTTATTAATGGCTCCACAAGCTTTTAAAGTTAGCTTGAGGTTGTTTAATGCATGTGCAAACTAAAAATAAAGATAATAAAGATGGATACTCCAAAAATACATCTTTTATGAACTTTATTGCCAATACAAAAGTGTTCAACTGAAATTTAGTCCTGTCATGTTCCATCCACTATTTCCCACTATGCTTTCCAAGCTACACCCATTATTTTGTCAGATCCTTGACCACTACTGATTCAAACGATGGATAAGAATTTCAATATATTTATTTCTTTGGCAAAATTTAAAACGAAGGATAAGCAAAGTAGCACCAATAAAGTATAATGAAACTTCGGCAGTTTTCCAGTTTAATTAAATAAATGAAATATCCATTGTATTTTTTTTTTAAAAAGTGCAGGAAAGTTAGATGCATTCTGTGCTCTACTCTACACTCTGTCACAACTACTTGAGGCTATGTGTCAGTCCCATTTCTGTACTGAAATGGAGGAAAGCCAGCATCTCCACATGTTCTCGATAGAGGCTTACTCTCCTCTGAGAGCAGATATTCCCCTCTGCAGAGAAGATGTGCTGATGGAGTGGTTGTTGCAGAATGCAAAGAAAAGATCATGCAAGCTTTGATGCCCACATTTTCCTTCCACCATCTGAGAAGGTCTTGTTTTTTGGGTGTTGCTGGCTCTGCAAAGTACATCTGGACTGGATAGTTCTCACCATTTAGATGTTTTGGTCCTCCTGGAATTCTTTTTTCTGACTGTGACTGTCTGTGTCAGAGTCATCAAGTGTTTTTGTTTCCTTTCTGCTGTTGCTCACACCCATGTATCCCTGTCTCCTTTGCCTCTTAAATAGCAAGGACTTCATCTGTTCCTTTCACCCTTGTGTCATCTTCAACTGCCATAAAATTCAGCTTTCTTATTTTTGGGTTGAGGGCAGGTGGTTGTGCCTCTCTATCAAAGATGAGATGGTGTTCAGACTCCCCATATATTGGTTGTCTCTTTTTCTGCATTGGCCAAAAATGCCTTCCCTGGGCTTGACTCAAAGTGAAGTGTTTATATGGACCGTTACAGCTTTTAGAGCAGTTGTGGAAGACTAGAATTGGTTGCATACTTCACTGCACTAAGGTATACAGTAGCACATCCAAAAGGCTACTACCCTTGTGTCAGCTCTTCAAGCAGCACCCATTGCTCTGGCTTCGAGTCAAATTACTGTTTACCCCACTAAAATTGATTAATCAATACAGTGCCTTCTTAGGATACAAGCGTAGCGTCAACAAGAGTGAATTAATCCCAATTAATATTGATGTCAGAGATCTTCTGCCTTCTGTATCTTCATTAAATATAACCCCAGATAATTTCAGATTCTTAGGAGTTAAAATTTCTTAACAAATGTCTGACCTTTTCAAGCAAAGTTTCCCTTCTCTGCTAGATCCAATTAAATAGGGCTTTTCAAGATGGTCTTCCCTACTGCTTTCACTTAAAAACCATAATAACTCCATAGAGATCAATGTGCTAGTTATGTTTCTAGTTACTTATTTCAAAGTGGTGTGTATTTAGAAAGTTGGGTTCTGATTGGGTTAACACATTGACGAATACACAGTTTCATGACAGGCACCAACACACACTCAAGGTTTGTGGAAGTGCAAATAGAGCTCCATCCAGGACATTTTACAAAACAACTGTTGATCAGACTACATAAAGATGTGTTGTGGTGTGCCTCATGGATCTGTGCTTGGTCCTGTTTCTCTATGTGTATGTTGCCCCTTGGTACATTATTCAGTAGTTATGAATTAGATTCCCATTTCTATGCTGATAATACTCAGCCCTACATCTCTAGCCTAACACCTGTCAAGAGCTGATGAAAGTGAAAGAATGCATATATAAAATCAAATGATAGATGTCATTGAACTTCCCTCCTTTAAATGCTATGAAAACTAAAATGCTACTGGTGTCAAAAAATAGCTCTTGTATTAGAAATCTTGGTGTCCTGTTTGATCCAAATCTTCTCTATAACAGCTCTATTACAAAGACTGCATATTTCTACTTATGAAACATTGCCAAGATTCATCCCATTCTCCCCATGGCTGATTCTGAAACACTCGTTCATGTATTTTTTTTTTTTTTTTTTGTATAGGCTTAACTATAGTAATACGCTTTTCTCTGACTTATCAAAATCAACAATTAGCAAACAACAACTTGTTCAAAATACTGCTGCTAGGATATTAACCAAAACTAGAAAATTCAATCATGTTACCCCTGTTCTCACTAGCGTGGACTGGTGGCTGGAGAGGTGCCAGTTCACCTCCTGGGCACTGCCAAGGTGCCCTTGAGCAAGGCACCGTACCCCCTAACCGCTTGGGGCGCGTCACAAAGGGCAGCCCCCTCACTGAGCATAGACCGCGGAACCGGGGGGGCCAGGGGGGCCATGGCCCAGGTAACTTTTGTACTCTGACACAGAGGGTGTGGGTCCCGCGTGTGGTATGTGACTTTAAGCCACAGTACCTGAAGTCACGACAGCATGACGTCACTGCCAAAAAGTGTGTTCGGTACGGAGACCAAATGAATGGCCGCTGATGTGAATAAACCACATTGAGCACAGAGCCGTTGTCCTTGCATTCTTGGATATAACACCGCGGGTTCCCATTAAACAGTAGAAAAAGAAAAAAAAGAAGATGTAGCCTAGTGACAGAATGTCAACACAGGAACTTGGTGCACATGCATGAGCGTTTCCACTCCATATTTATTCATAAATGGATGAATATGCCCTGAACCAGCTTTCATACCAATTTGCCGCTTGCTCCACCTGTCTGTCTGTCTCATTACAGATGGAGCTGACAGACAAACATGAAAGAAGGCGTGCAGTTTATTGTGTTTCGCCGGCGACGAGCTGTCATTACGGGCGACTGTTACGCACGGCTGTGCACTCTATAACTCACTGTGTGAACTATGTTGCATAATAAAGAATTGCCCCCTCGTAATTTTTAACCGCACCCTCAGTAACTTCATCCTGGTGCCGGGCTTGCCTTGACCTCAATCACTGCATGATTATATAAAGGTAGAAAAATAAATAAATACAGAGGAGGAGAATAGAATATGAAACAGCCTTTATTTCATTAAAAACTAAATGAAAACAACAAAATAGGAGCTATTCCTGACCAGTGCGTCAAAGACATGCAGACCAGGGAAATGAATCAAACAACCCCATGAATCTCTTTATTAATAGCCTATAAAATGACGAGTTTTTTCCTGCGGGACGGGAGAAGACACAAAATCAATGCATCTCTATTATTGTGTGGGCATAAATTCTCAGAGTTTTGCGGGAGCGGGCGGGAGTGTACACACGTTGCGGTTACGGGCGGTAATGGTCAGAAATTCAGCGTTCTGGTTACTTTTCAGTAACTGCACAGCTGTGCTTGTTTTGTTGTTGGGTGTTTGTGTGTGTGTGTGTGTGTGTGTGTGTGTGTGTGTGTGTGTGTATGTGTGTGTGTGTGTGTGTGTGCGGCTCTGCACATCAGTCTGATATGAGTGCTGACTTGTGATGATAATGAATATGATGTTGATTTAGATTCAAGACAGCAAGATGAGTTTTGGTTGCGGTTGTGGACTGGATGCACTTTGTTGTTTACTATAGTTTCATCTGTGCCTTTATGTATAAATAAGCTTGGCCTGTTGTGTGTGAATGTTAGAGTGGGATCAGAGGGGTTAATCTGAGCAAGCATGTGTTCGTGTTCATGCGTGTACTATAGATGTGACTGTGTGGCGTCGGAGTAAAAAAAAGTGCTCCGCAACGTTATTTAATACATCAGTAATATTGTCTGTTTCAATGCATATGCCCCCCAACCCCTTTGTGTGACTTGAAATTATGCCCCCCCACCTTGTTCAGATGCGTTCCGTGGTCCATGGTTTTGAATATTCCATTTGAGATGCTTGTTATGTTGTTTATCTCACCTCTACATGCTCTTGTGTATTTGCTGTTTTTATTATACAATACGGATGGCCCTTTGAGGCCTTTGCAAAATCCAGTCAAAGACAGGTCAAGGTCAAGTTGACGTAAAACTCTACGATTAATCAATGTTTGGAATTAAACGAGGGTAATTTGAACTTTACAATCCAAATCAGATTGGATTTTTCAAAGAAATCGTTTCTCATGTGATCAGTTAATTGCTTACAGAGAACATTCTGTGGCTGAGATAGAGAGAGAGTATTATCTCCTGTGTACATTAAATTCTCCACCAGCTTTCCGGCAGCGTCTCTTTAATAGAATGTGAGCACATTTAATTAAAAACATTCTCAAATTCAGTAGCCGTGGTAGAGTTAATCATATGGGTCTGTGTGTAATTAGATGGTATCTTGGCAAAAGAAAAAGCAGGGATGGTGAATGAACAGTAAGATGATTAGAGAAGAATACATTCTTTATTTGTTGGCAGTTTGGCTTACCAGATTAGGAGTGTAGATTTTTTTCAGACGCACGTAGTATTGACTAGTCCCACATTAACGCCACTACATGTAGTCAAAGGATAACTTCACCTTCCAATTCTGCAAGAACAGTCCCTTCTAACATATTTAAAATATGCAATTTAGGAGTGAGGGAGCAATAGGCTGATAATACCCATAGTGGGTGAAGGTAAAGATGATGGTGTCGAGGAATCGTAAAACATCTGCAGCTTGAATCTTTCCACTTTTCTATTCTGGTTCAGTTATGGATTAATTCCCCCAACTATGATGCTATATTTGGTTGTCAATTGTGTGGTGCAGCCTTTTGAATCTGCTACCACTCTGATTTGCGCCTCTGACTGGTCTCTTCTACTCACAAATAGCGGCTGAGGCTAATGAGTATTGTAGCATTTAGATCCATCCATCATGCCAAAGTGACAGAAAAACATGATTCATCAGAAATGAAGTTGAAATACACTGCTCAAACACTTAATCATCACGGTATAACACCAAGTCAGTTAAACTTCAGGGATATCAATCCGTCCATTTAGGAAGCACAAGTGATTGTGAATCAGTTTAAGCTGCTGTGGTGAAAATGAAAGAGACAACAGGTGCAATGGAGAGGCAAAAGATTAGATTAGATTAGATTAGATTAGATTAGATTAGATTAGATTCAACTCTATTGTCATTGCACATGTCACAAGTACAGAGCAATGAAATGCAGATTGCATCTAACCAGAAGTGCATAAGGAGTAATTAAATAACATACGCGTGGGTTAATATACAGGGTGGAGGGTATGAATGAAATATAAATCCACCCAAAAGCCCCTGTAGTGCCTCCGAGAGGCAAGGAGGGCAAACAGTCTGTGTGCTGGGTGGCAGGAGTCTCCTGATGGATATTGCTCTCCTAAGACATCACTCCCTGTAGATGTCATCAGTAGCAGGAAGTGAGGTTCCGGTGATGTGCTGGGCAGTTTTCACCACCCTCTACAACGACTTCTGGTCAAAGGCAGAGCAGATCCTGCTCAAGACTGCTCCGATGTCAGTGAGGGAGAGTGTTAGGGGTTGGTGGTCGCCAGTCAGCTCTGCCTTGATTGCAATGTCATGGTTGCCTTTCTCAAAGTGAGCTTAGAAGTTGTTCAGCTCGTTGAGAAAGGACATATTAGAAGAGGAGGGGGCAGGGGTTGATGCACTTGTAGTCATTGATGACCTGTATGCCTTGCCACATGCGTTGGGGGTTGGAGTTGGTGAAGTGCTCCTCAGCCCTCAGCTTATAGCAGTGCTTGGCCTTCTTAGTGCCCCGCTTCAGGTCAGCCCTGGCTTTACTGTAGGCTTGTGCATCTCCTGATCTGAAGGTTGCAGGCCTTCAGCAAGAGACGGATTTCCCTGTTCCATTCAGGGCTTCTGATTTGGGTACATGGTGATATGTTTCTGGGTGGTAACGTTGTCTACGAGGAGATCTATTATGTTAAATAATTAACATAATTAATAATTATTAAGTATTTCTGATTGCCAGTTTACAACTTTAATGGTGTCCCCTTGGTGAGGCCTAATATTGTTGTTCCCAACATAGTTGTTTCCTCCGTGTGACACCCTGAATTTATGTTCCCAACACCCCACCAAAGGTGAGCCCTTGTCGGCCGTGGAGGTCAGCTGTAGCCCTACACTGGCTAAACAATGAAAACTGGATTTTGATCCTGGACAGCAGCAGAATACAAAGAAGTGATGAAGCTTTTGGCTGGATATGTGGTGGATGAAAGTTTTTTCCATAAGTGACTCTCCATCTTTTGGGCAGAGCCATGGGAAAATACTGGTCACAGGCAACTGAAGATAAAAGATTAAAACAAAAAAACTGACATTCACACAGAGGCAAACATCTGCATTTTAGCAAGTTGCACAATTAGCAATTTTATGGGGTGTAACAGAAAAGTATTATAACAAGTAAACAAGTAGTAAAGGAGTAATGAGTAATATATTACACTTGTAGAGTTACAAGCCTGACACTGTTCTCTGAGAAGCTAGCAGTTAGCCTTTTTTTCCTGGAAAAAACACATTAAATTTGATTATTTTTACCAGCAGTTTGGTTTATGACAACATCCTGTGGCTGGTGGGCACTGAAGATTTGATCTCAAATTTTTCTTGAAAAGGCAGATTTTCAGATTTGTGCTGTAGAAGATAATCCACATCGTTTGTGGTGATCACAGTTACGATCTTCTTCCAAAGAAATGTTAATTTCTGCCAACTATGACCAAATGACAACAACAGTACTTGGCAATCGGCCCCTCTTGGCTTCAATTTTCTGCCATCTGCTTTCATAACGAAAGGCTTTGGGCATGAATATTGTTCAATGAAGGTAGTAGCTCCTGAGCAAATGTCATTACTGGAGGATCCACCGTGAGCAGATTTGCGTTTAGTATTTTTCCTAGAACCAGCATGCACCTGTTGTTCATGCAACATTATGGGTGTCTTTGATTTGGGTCACTTAGCAAGTACGCCGGATGGTGCTTTAAATTTAAATAGATTCATCATAAATTCAAGTTTGTTAGAAAAGTGTTTGATTTATTGTTCAATTTAGATCAATGCTTACATTCAAAGTGAAGACCCTCCTATGAGCTGCGTTTTAATTACTCCTGTTAACCTGTAACCTATGGCTTGCAGTGAGTGGATGTTTACCCGGTTGACTTTATTTACTGCATATGATGGTATCACCTTGGCTATAATGTGTGTAATGGGGGACAGTGCCGAATTCTTTTCCTGCGGTCTGAATCAACTTAATGTGATTTAAAGTACTTCTGGCAGATTGGCTGAATAATTTACCATCCCTAATGATCCTAGTAGAATTAAACATTAAGTTGTATTATGCATGTAAATTACAGCAGTTCAAAAGAAGGCTTTTTCATTGGAAGTGGCTTTGGCTGTCACGTTGGGAAATATGGCACATTATCTCTCCACTGGAAACATATTTCTGCGTGGAATAAATTGCTTCATGCATGATTCATTATGACGGGAATTACCAGTTGGCTGCATGGCCACGGTCATCACTCTGTAAAGAACAGGTGAGTTTTTGTGATGTATAGTTCTATTGTCCTGAAGTCTTGTGCTCCTGGCAACAAAAGCAGGCCAGTAATCACCATGTAGACACAGGTATAATACTGTGGCTCCATTATCATCATATGAACTGCACTGGAAGGCAGCTGAAATGTGATTACTGTGTGAATATTAGAGTGTGAGATGGGCACATACAAGTTGTTAATTTTGAGAATTGGCATATTTGAAGAGACTTTGACAATATTGGTTTAGTACCTTTGTGGTTTAGTTAATTTAATATCTTGGCTTCATTGTCACCCTCTGACATAGTGGAACATGAGGCATTCTCAGATTTTCATTTCTTCCTAAAGCATTACAGTGTGATTTCATGTTATTGGTTCTGGAATCAAAGCATACTGAAACAGCTAATGGACAAATGCTCAGACCTATGAATTACTTTCTACTGCAGCTACGTTCTAATCCCCTCAAGTAATCTATGGGAGAGGAAATATCATAGCCACCTCATATACATGACTTAATGATCCTCTTCCCAAGCTTTATCCTTGACTTAATGGTCTGACTCCTACATTCTTTTTCATTTTTAATCTCATCTTTTAGAATCATGTTTTGTATGTGTTTATTTTTATTCATTTATTGTATTGTCTGTTTGTAAGGTACTGACCTAAGCAGAATATATTCCCTTTGTAGACAATAAAGAACACCTATTTATCTATTCCCAGAGTCCACATTCAATCCTACGTTATCACAACCACAGCAAGTAATATGGAAGCCAGGTAGAGTGAATGAATGAATGAATAAATGAGAGTGATAGATCAGGAGGGATTTGTGACAGGTTAGGTTAATTGGCAACTCTAAATTGCCCATTGATAAAATTTAAATGTGACTAGTTGTCTGTTTTCATGTTTAAAATCAGATGAAGTTTTTATAGAGCTTAGAAAACCAACGAACAGTAGTGTTAAGAAATTTTTGGAGCTAGTCTGGATATAGTTAACTTAAGCCCCACTTGGACAAAACAAAACGTCACAACTTTTTACGTATGTACTCTTGTGCTAGAACAGTACAACATATGGAGTCTGATGTGAGACAAACCACTTTTTAAAAGTTCTTGTTAATCGATGAAGAATGAAAACTTTGCCCTGCTTTGACTTCAGCAAAGACAATCATCTTGTCCAAGTATTTGTCTGTGATGAACACACTCCAGGAAATGTAGTTACGCCTGTCAGTCCATATTGTCTTAAAACAGTAAATGTCAACACATTAGCAATTAAATGTATGCCAGTCAGAGCATGACAGGGACGGGACTGCTGCTGATGTAGAGGCTGCTTTGCAATTCAATGTGGACGATGAGTCATTTCCACCTCCTGGGTTAGCTTTTATTATTCATACCTAAGTTACCATAAAAGCCAACGTTACCAATTTCTACAATGCAGTGCGCTTTACATAAGAGCATATCAACCACAAATAGACATCACACCAGTCATCACAAGCCAGGTGCTGTGGAGCAAGCCCCACAGGGCCTCTCTTTTGGCTGAAGCTGTAACGAAGCACTGGCGACAGCATCCTCCATACGCCGTTGGGTCGAATTCCACAGCAAAACATTCAGCCAGGTTGGAGCAGTGCTGGATATCTGATTCCAACATTATATCAGGAAACTAGTTTTCTTCCAAATACACTGGTGTTTCAGTGTCAGCTTTTCCCGATTGCTAGTGAGAAATGGGTTGTTTTGGTCTCTGAGTTTGGAGACTCCCCTTTGATCCTCCTTGCATGCAGATCTACAAAGAATGAGAAAGTACAGTTTGTAGTCAAAAGCAGATGTCTGCCTTCTGCGGATTTTGCAGCTCGAGGCAGAGAGATAATTTCTGGATTTATTGTCATTTATACTGTACACACGCACGTACCAAACTTGAGCAATGGGAATCAAGTTGAAAATGGTGAAGGTGCCCTTTAAGTGCTGGAACAAAATATTGAAATGTGGCAAATGACTGGAAAGCCGCATGAAGGAAATGAATAACAGCTTTGAAATGAAATCTCCAATCACACCACGCTGACATACTGAGTATTTGCATGTCCTGTAGAAAATAGGAGACCATGCACTGTGATACCACATCATAATTGCCTGGTCTGCACATAGGTCAAGCTACCTGCCAGCGTATAAAGTAGGTGAAATCAGCTCCATCTTTACCAGATGCAATATTCTTGATGCTTCCTGATCCAATAACATAATATATATTATTGTAAAATGGCCAGTTCTGAATAATGAGTATTTTTGGTAATTAAGTAATCTCAGATCCTCATACTTTTGTACCTCTACTTAAATAAGATTTTTACAGGACTTGTACTTTGTAACAGTTTTTACTACTATGACCTAAGGGTTAGGTTAGGGTTAGATCTGCGTTCCAACACTGGTGTGCTATAAATAAAGACTGTAGAGTAGTTGGTCTAACTCTTCTTGAAATTTTGACATGTGTGCTGAATAGTGGTCTCTTGCGGCTTGTTGGTTCTATCGAATAAGGGAAGACAATGAGGTTTTTATTTTTAGTTTAATTTAAGTTAAGTAAGTAGCTGTTATTTGAAGAGTTCTTTTTTGCTGACATTTATTTCATAGAGTTGAACAGCACCCACTAGCCCTTTTTTCCCTTGTACTCTGCTTCACTTTTTTTTCTATCAAAACTCTTTGCTTAAAAAATTGCTTTGTTTTACCAAAAACATCTGGTTTCATGTTGCTTCTCATTCCCTCAAGCTGGGTCATAAACAACAAGTTAATAAAGTTTTCATTTTCTGGAACTATACAGCAGCAATATTGTAATTGAATTAAAATTTAAAAGAAAAAAGTATCAGTCTTCCGATGCACAACTTAAAGGGATAGTTGAGATTTTTTTGAAGTAGGGTTGTATGGGATACTTTTCCATGGGTGGTGTATTAAATACAGTAGTTGTCAGACTGCACGCCCCCAGTTTGGAGGATCCAGATGGAGTCTGACACAAAAAGCAATACACTGCTGTGGATGGTGTCAGCAACAAAAGGTATTTTAGCCACCTAAAAAATGTTTTTTTTAAATGAATATTAGTTTCAATGTTTTTTCACTGCTCTACCTTTCGAGAAAGCCCATTCTAACAGGAAACCTGTTAACAGCTTCAGCTTGCCATCTAAGCTCTTGTTAAAGCCACCAGACTCCATTGACAAAAACAATAATTTTGGTTCTCTAAACACAGGAGCTATTGGTCTACCGCTGTTTCAATCAGTTAGTTAGTTTGTGTTATTGTGTGCCTTTGGTGAATCCAAACTAACCCCTTTATAACACCCAGGTCACACAGTAATACAAACAGTATAACTGATTGAGACAGCAGTAGACCAGCAGCTCCCATGCTCAGTAATTTTAAATCAATGGAGAATGGCATGGAGTGCCAAAGGCATTAAACGCTGTAGCTTGTTTGTCTTTGCAAAAGTCAGTCCATGGGGAATCTAAAACAGAAGGCAAGGATATAAGATGTTAAATATGTTAAAATTATACTATAAAGTTTTCTATAACTGATCTCCAAGTTTTAATGATTTAATGACACAGGGTTTTGTCTCTGTTTTTCCAAATTTAAAAAGATGTAAAGTTTTTCCCTTAAAATAACTTACAAGTCAGAAACTCTTTCCTCAGTGCCCCAGTGTCTATGGCCGGGTCACAAGGTCACCTGAGGTAAACACAGATGTGGAAAAAAGGCGACTCACTCAAGCGATTATCCAGACTTAAAGCAAAATAAAAAGCATACACAAAAAGAGTCAATATTTGGAAGGAGTCCACGTCTTTGGAGAAGTTCGTTAATAACCGATACCAGTGCACTGGTAATAATGCACAGAAAAATAATACTTTTTTTGTTTTGTTTTGTTTTTTACTTTTTTCTAACTAACTTAATTTTGCTGGACAGGTGGGACCTTATTAATAGTTTGAAGGGTTAGTATCACTCTCTTGAAAATATGAAAAAAAAAAATCGTGGAAAAAAGTAGAAAAAAGTATACAGTAACAAAAAAAAAAAAAGAAAAAAAGAAACTAGCATGAATTTTGATGAAGTCCTTTGAAAACAACCCTAACATGAAACATACTTTAGATGGCCTATATCTAAATTAATACTCTTCAGACTGCACGTTAAATGGAAATTTACTTTTAACATTAACTGAGTAACCCTTTATGAGTAATCCCCTTTAGTTAGTAGCCTTTATGTTCTGTATATTTCAGGACTGCTGATGTGATATGTGTTTTCTGCAGTGAAGCAGACACTGAGGGGCTAAAGAGGTGCATAAACCAAGTTTGGAGAAGAGTAAGACTATGCACTTGTGTAAATCATTTGCAAATTTTACCTCAGCATGGCCAGCATCCTCTGGAACTGAGATGATTCTTGGCCTAAGCCCAGCCTGGAGTAGCATGAACTGTGTCCACATTTTTATGAAGCTTATAAAAGTGTAAAGCAGCAAATTTACAACCTTTTTTGTAGGAAGTGTCTCTAATTTCAGTCAACTCATTTTTCCCACTGGGAATGATTTGTGAAAACAGAGCTAGTTAGTTTGGCTTTAGGTTCTTAAATTAGGTTCTCACCCATTTACATTTTAAGGCCCAAAGTTATGCATATTTAAAGGTGGGGCTGCTTCAGTGACAGGCAGTCTGTGATGTGTCGCTACAGTCTGTGAGTCAGATCCACCCCTCCCTCCTCCACAGCTTCACCCTCTCACTGGAAATAAGGTCACTTCTGACTCCAAATAATCAAGATGGGGACAGCCAAAGTGCTGAGCTCAAGGCTACAAAACGGCATGCTACAAACCAGTGAGTGATGTCATGGTAGTTACGTTAGGGTGACCATATTTTGATTTCCAAAAAAGAGGACACTCGGCCCGGCCACAAGATAGCCTACTTATACTTGCTTTTTACCCAAAAATGCCTTATAATTTTAATATATTTAAAGTTTATATGTATGATAGAAAATTCAGTTATATTACAAAGTAATATCTGTCAAAGACAGAAATTCAGATGGGCCCCTACAGGGGACACATACACACACTAGAGCGTGACTAAGCGATCCGAGCCTGACGGGTCCTGACGGTAGGCCTATCCGACGGGTCGGGCCGGGTTTGGTCAAAAATGTATAAACTGTATTCAGGCTCGGGTCGGATTCAGTCAGCTTTCAGTGAAAATGAAGTGTAAAAATAAATAAAATCCCACTGTCTGTCCTGTTTATTGCTTGTGTACTGTTCTTTACGTGTCAACACATGAACAGAACACACACACTGGCTGTTTGTTTCTACCTCTCCCCTCGCTGGAAGTCTCAGATCTCCCGTCGCCAGCCTCGCCTTGATTAAAAGCTGAAAATAAAATAAAAGAGGGAGACAGGTTTTTCCTGTTTTATCTTATTTTGTTATATTCCTCCCTCTCCCCTCACTGGAAGCGTGGGACCTCCCGCTGCCCGCTCCCGTCTCAAACACGGAGGTCTCCTTCTCTGCTGAACATCAACGGCACACGCCCGGCCTGTTAAATAGCCTGCAACCATAACAACTGTGTGACACAAACTCAGTGCTTTAGTCATTAAATAAGTTCGGGTTCGGACAGAGATATGAGAGAGTAGATACTCTAATACACACACACACACACACACACACACACACACACACGGAAAACCGGACATTATCATCAATTTATAAAAAAAAACCTGACACCCCGGATGGGACGTGAAAAGTGGACATGTCCGGGCAAAAGAGGACGTTTGGTCAGCCTAAGTTTACTACAACAACTTTACTACAGCTCTTAATTACAATTACAAATATAATGGTTTGTTTGATATCCTACAAATTCAGCACCATGGAAAATGTTACATAGGCCTACTTAAAGTAAAGCTACAGAGGCTATGTTTAGGCAAGTAAAGTTACTGTGGTTAGGGTTAGGAAAAGAAACATGGTTCGGACATACCTGACTCAAAGTTCACATGGAAACTGGTCTCCTGGGGAAAGTCGTGTGTTTTGCGATCCATCCACCACCCCAACCTGTCTCCTGAGGATCTCTTCTTTCTTTACCTGAGGCAATGCATTTGGTTACAGCTTTCCCAAAATACATGGGTTATACACAAATTAGTGGCTCATGGTTATTACACCAAAAGTGACATTATTCCACTGAGGAGAATTTACAGTAACACAGTCCTTTTTTAATAATAGGTTAAACTGGATTGGGAATATCAAAGTCTTTATCCTGAAATTGAAACAAACCTTAGTATGTCCTGATGTTCAGTGGTTGGTAGTTGGAGCTGGCTGGACCTCTCCTGAACATGTGTGCTTGTCAATAAATACATGCTGCTATCTGACAGCGCACCTCTCATAACCTGAAGCTGTTACCTTGTTGCAGGCTCTACATCTCCTACCAAAGACAGAGAAATTATGAGGAGAACATTATGTTACTGCTAAGAGGATTTATGGATGACGGAGATACTGACATCACTTTATCACTGTGGTGAAATCACATTACTCTAAACAGCCAGAAAAGCTGTGTGCTTTTGAAAAAGTTCTTAAGTCAGCTGTCACATGCTCTCGTGCCTCTGTGACACACTGTCAAACCAACCATAATAGAACTTTTCAAGTCTATTTTCTTGATTTAACCATTATCAAAAAACAATGGTAATAAATACTTGAAAAGCATATGATGGTGTTAGCCACTGATTTCAGTTAATAAGAACCCAGCCATCCAATCAACAAAACGGAATAATCGGATGATGGTACAATGCTCAAACCACTGTGACTGTGAGAAAATACAATTGCTGATGAAGTTGTAGTAAGTGTATATGAAATAACCCACTGAAGAAATAGAGCTGATGTCATTTCCATGGGTGGATTACACAGTCTAATTAGTGCCATGTAGAATTACCACATCGCATGATGAAGATTTGCTCAATCAACTGTAAAATAGCACACAATGCACATGGCGTGAGAAACAATCTAATTGACAAGTCCATTTTTTAATTACTTTTTATGTAAAAATATGTGACACAGTTTATAAGTTATCTACATTTTATTTTAGTTTATTCCTCACATGAGAAAACATGATGTCATCCATAGCAATGAAGTCTGCATCACCCCTTATTTTAGCATAGGAGGTCTGCGTACCAACAGCTGCACCTGCTGTCACTAGTCTGTCAGGTTCTTGAAATTTACACAGGACACCAACCTCATTTACTCACCTCTGGTGGGATGAGTCCACCTACAGGTGGGAAATTGACCATCTGGTGACCTGTTGCAGTCAAAAGAAGAACTTGGAGCTCAGTGTTCATGAGACAGTCGGGATGGTTGAGGATTCACCCACCCATCACCCTGTGTCACTACCTGGTCCACACCGTGGAGCACTTTGTTTCCTGGCATCCACCATCACTCATAACCTTAAGTGGGAGTTGGACATCAGCTGCAGCATCAAAAAACCACAGCAGAGGGTGTAGTTCCTGTGGCGGCTGTAGATGTTCAACCTACCAAAGGCAATGATGGTGCACTTCTGTACTGCCATTATTGAGTTTCTTTTGACCCCCTCCATCACCATCTGGTACCCTGCTGCCACTGCCAAGGAAAAGACCAGACAGCAGTGATCCATTCACTGTGCAGAGAAGGTGATTGGCTGCAATTTGTCGTCCCTCAAGGTCCTGTACGCCTCCAGGACCCCAACGCAGGCAGGAAAGATTGTAGCTGACCCCTCCCACCCCAGAAAACACTCAAACTCTTTGAAACACTGGTAGGAGGCCTCAGGCCATAAGGACCAAATCCTCCCTTCAGAAAAACTGTCTTTCCCTTTCTTGCTCTTTACATGGCAGTTTAAGCAAATTGGAGAATTGAGTGGTTTTCTGCCAAAAGTAATGCATTAAGAGCATTTATGTCAATGCAACAAATATTTCAGGACATTTAAGCAATAAAACTGAAACCTCTAGTTATAAACTTGACAGAGGAAACAGAAATAAAGTTTTAGCTTCTGAAATACTCAATGAAGTTACACTGTACCTTGTGCATAAATGTGTAGTGACTCCCTTATTGGGGATTTGGACAACAGCTCTGCTCTGCTCTCTGCTATGTTCACATTTTACAGAAATGTGTGTGTGTGTGTGTGTGTGTGTGTGTGTGTGTGTTCCATGTTATTCTCCTCACTGACTTGGTCAATCCATGTGAAGTTTGGCACAGTGGTAGAGGGTCATGGGAGGATGCGAATGAAGCAGTATTACATCAATTGGCCAAAGGGGGGCGCTATAGCAACCGATTGAAATTGCAAACTTTGAATGGGCATATCTCATGCCCCGTATGTCGGAGATGCATGAAACTTTGCCCAGAGATGCCTCTCCTCATGAGGAACAAATCTGCTTCAAGAACCCATAACTTCCAGTTATAAAGATGTTCTGCCATTTTAAATTTTTTGAAAAACACTTAAAACCGATCTCTTCCTAGGAAGTTTGACCGATCTGCATGAAACTCGTGGAACATAATCTAGGAACCAATATCTGAAGTTGGCAAAAGTTGGAAAACTTACTAAAACTAAAACTGAGCTTCTATAAGGCAATGAATATTGCGGAGGGCGTGGCTCATCACATAAAGGTGTATAACATCTCAAGGGTTTCACCGATCACCACGCAACTTTGTAGGCATATGACCACACATAATCTGAGGGGACCCCTCCATTATTGACCCCATCAAACAAAATGGGGGCACTACAGAGCTAATTTCTTATCTAGGCCTAACCGCTATATCAATTTTTACTAAACTTGGTAGATATGTAGAACAGGACGCCTCAAGGTGACTGGAGAAATGTAACTCTAATTGGCAACTGGGTGGCGCTATAACAACAGAAAAATGCTTAAAAATGGCTAAAATGTGACTGATCACTCTGGCTCCCCCTGTGGCCAAATGTTTTCATGTAACACAAGCATTTCATAGTAATTCATTTCAGTGACCCCTAATTATTACAGAAGTTTAATGAAAGGAAAAGCATAAAACATACTGTATTAAAAAAATATACATGACAACTGAAATCTGTTGTTTACATGTGGCTTGTTAATAAAACAACCAGGAGAAGTAACCTGGAGGGATCTCTGTTCTACCTGCTTCATACAGCTTACAATCAGAACAGAAGTACAGAGAGCTGATGCATAGAAATAATACACCGTTTCATCTTGTCGCTTTGGTGTGAACCGGCAGGGTTTTCGAGTGTTGCACAGTGCATTGCAAATAGTTGTCTGTTTCAGCTTGTTTCATTGTGAGTCTTGGGTCTGAACTTGGCTTATAGGGCCTTCAGACCATCCTGATTCAGTCTTGACATTATGCGTTAGATGAATCCACATCCTGACTATCTTCCCTCTTGTGCATATATTTGTTCTTGTACTTATACTGTAAATTTTTAAATCCCCTGCATAACAATTTGCACATTCATGCACAACTGTACACTTCAAAAACTGACACTTTAACAACATATATTTTTCCTTATCAATTTTTTTTAATATTTGATTGTCTTATTTTATATTATATAATGTCTTTAGTCTTGCATGTTGTTATGCACCAAATCACCATGTCATATTCCTCATATGTGGAAATTTATTTACCTACCTTTATCTGTTTGCAATGAATCATCTCTGATGCTGATTCTTTAGTACCAGCATCTTTGTGAAAAGAAACTTTTCATGTCATTCAGGAGCACTGCTGGGTGTGAGATAATATCCTCTGTGAATATGGTCGCACGTCACTGAGACACTAAACATGTTCATTCTATAAAAGGAAACTGAGCAGATGAGTTAAAGAGAAGCCTTCAGACCTTCTGTTTAACCGATTCATTATTCATCAGATTTAAGAGACAGAAACAGACCTTCCCGAAGCACTTAGAGCATATTTTTTTGTGCTGTGTTAAAACTGAATTGCTAATCATTAAAAAATAAATAGTCTCAAATTTTTAGAGTTGGTTTAAGTGAGATCATTTAGAGTTTAATTGAAATGAATCTTGCAATTGTTTAAACCAACTAAAACACTTTGAAACATGGAGGATCATTTGAAAATAATAAGTAACCACTGTGTGAGAATAATGCTTATTTTGTCTTAATCTAATTCAAATAAACACAATGTTAAAATAAAGTTTAAAACATCATGCAGAAACGTACCTCTGAGAGACAAACCCACACACAAAAAGACTAAATTCTCACTCAAAAACATTTCTTTTGAAAGGTCAGAGCCCTGGGTCGGCTGTGTGTTCTGTCCATCACTTCATCCATGCTTTGCTCTCATTGATCATGTCTTCAAACAATACTATAGTTTGGGGCTATAGCCCAGATCATTTGGCTGATCTGGATGCAAGGCTGAATCACACTCAGGGTTAAAGCGATGAGGCTGACAGTGACATCTTCTGATCTGGGACCAGCCCATAGTCACAGATTAGATTAGAGCATGTTTTATGCGGCTTACATCACTGAATCCAGGCGCCCTCTCTCTCTCTGCTCTCTCATAACTGTTTGGGATGAGACTGTGGTAATACCCTCAGCCAGCCCACACTGTGTTGCCAATCTAAAAACATGACCTATAAAGTATACAGCTGATTAGCTTTCTGGGAGACGTAAATCTTCTGCGACACCTCTGATATGTTAAGTACCAGCTAATCTGGAGCGGAAGCCATGGGAGCATGCAGGGCTGAGAGCATTAGATGGAATGCTTACTGTAACATCGTATCAGACTATACCGACCCAGCCTGGCTTGGAAAATATGTTTTCTCAAAGCGAGGGATTTATCTGATAAAAAGATCCATTTGAAAAACTTTTATTCAAAGATCTGTTTCTGAGATGAGTCGTCATGCATAGTATCGATGTGGATTGGCAACTTCTGCCTAAAGGAGAGCAGCATCTAAATACAGGCAGGCCATGAGGGCATGGCGGATTTAGTTTGAAATTAGATTATGTTTCATACTACATACATGTTAAATACGGTGGCCCTTAGAGCTCAACACACTGCAAAAACACACAACACAGGCAAATAAAGAGACATCTTGACTAGGGATGTCAACGGTTAAATATTAAACTGACGAGAACATTTCCAAACAGTTATGCATGTTGGTGGGTAGGTTAAGGTTCTGCTCTTCAGTTTACTGCACAGTGCACCACTGGTAGTCTGGTGGGAGCTAATGCTAGTAACATGGCTCATTTGGCATTTGCTGCTTGTAATGTAATCCTGACCCAATAGTGTTTGCTTGTTAACGTGGCTAGCCACCTATCTGACAACAAAGCTGACAGAAAATAGAAAAAAAGACAAGACATCCACATCACAAAACACCAAAGTCTCACCCTCTGTAAGTGGATAGTGCTTTCGCTTATTACTTAACATTAACTTGACATTAATAAATGTCAGGATTTCAAAAGCAAAATTAACCAGAACTGACATCCCTAATTTTGACCAACCTGATGACATTCAGCATTAATAAAGTGCCTCAAGAAGCTCCCACCAGGCACTAAAAAAATAATGCATGCAGCTAAGACACACTATGTTGCCATGGATTTTTGACTAACAAAATCACTGAAGTCAGCTATCCACCATTTGTGTTGGAAAATCACCTAAAAAGTTTTTTTTTTTATATGAATATTTTTTCATAATCAAATGATTTATGAGTGCATTTACAGTGTAAATCCACCATTACAATAGTCTTATGTGTGTTTGGAACAAGTGGTTTTAGTGCCTGATGCCAGGTTTACACTACATGTCATTTTTATCCATTCCAACAGCCACTATGTCAGATAAGGAGATTGTGGAGACATAAAATCATGCCATGACTTGGCCGACAGACATGACAAACTACACGTTGGTCCACAACCAATCATCCCAGGCCACCTTTCACGATGTGCGTGATGTCATTGGGTTATTCTTCTGCAATCATTTTAATAATATTACTATTATTTTAGTCATTGTAGCTGTTCATGTCCCAGCCAAAATGTTATTGTAGTAACGTACAAAGTACCATCAGATAGGAGGAGCTACATTTGAAGTGCTGCATAAAAAGCTATGCAAGTCACTGAATCCTCCACAACAACTTTCTGCAAATGTTTCCCAATAAAAGCCCATTTAGAAAATAAAGGGATTCTCTCAACCGAAATTATAAAGGGCTTTTAATTTGAAATGGATACAGGAAGTGTTGAGTTTAAAATGACTGCATGATGCATTAAATGAGCGCGAATTAGAATTAAGAATAGAAAAACACACACGGAGTGCTTAATAAAAGCCTGTATTTGGGAATAAAGGCCTGTTTCTAATGTAGTTTTAAATTAAGCCGGTACTCTCTGCAGTTGCTGCAGTTGTGGTGAGTAAAGGAACTGCCACTCTTTGTGAATTTTGTTCCTTTATATCCTCCATTATAAGGAAATGACATTCCTTGCTAGCCTGATGTTAATGGTAGTACTCACAGGCTTGCTAACGTGCCTCTGCTGTTTCAGGCCATCATTTTTCCTTTTTTACTTTGTTGTGGTAACATCCCAAGATTAAATATCTAAAACGCTGTGGTGTTGTTGATATACAGTTGTCCACAACGGTAGAGCGCTCTGTGTTTCTATGACGGGAGAAGTCGTGAACAACAAAAAGAAAATCAAACATGTTAGGTTTTCTATCAGGATGTCATTGTGAGGTGTTCTAATAACAGCTCAAAGTAGCACGCACATCCCAAAAAAACTTAATGTTGGGTGCTGGACCAAAAAATAAGTATGGAATAAAAGATAAAGTCCGCACACCAGACAATTTATTCATGCGTTATGTTTCGGGCCCCTGCCCTTCATCAGACATTGTGAGGTGTTCCAGATATGGTGTTGGTTGTCAATTATAGCCACCATACGATGCTGCATATGGTGGCCTCGACTGGATCACTGTGTCTTAATTTATGGATGTACATGTATGCTGTCCACCAGAATGGACACATCAAAACAAAGAGTAAAATGTAAGAATGAATACACATAGAAAAAAAAAATATGACTCAGTGAACAATCATTCATGCATAAAAGGGTTTAATTTATCAGGTGTGAGTTGGGGGCTGGTGTTGGAATCAGGCTCATTTGGAACACAGAAATGAAACACTTGCCAACAGCTGCTGGTTAGAGCCTTTTCTGTTTGGCCAGTGAGGAGGTATCATGGGTGAGGATCAGGACAGAAATCTCAAAGGACTCTGTTTCCCCATGACTGGCTAATTGATTTCTGGAAAAAAGCTCATGTGCTGGGTTGATGCATGGGAGTGTTTCCTCCCACTGTGCTTTATTTGTGGACAGAGAGGCAACTGGCTGGAAACATCTAGTCAAACACCTGGCACACGTATGCAGCATGCTGCAGTCCATTTTTACACAGATCTGGTAAGCTTTTAACAAGCTGTTTGTGAACTGTTGACAATCTAAGCTTGAGCAAAACCAGGAATGTCCATGATAAATAAATGTAATCTTCAGAATCACATCTCAGGTGTTGGATATTAATGTCAAACGCCAGCTTTTCATCACACTTCAGAGATTATCTTAATGATTTATATCAGAAATAACAAGCTTTGGATAAAAGATGATATTTTCATGCCGGTGCAGGTAGAACCAATTACACAGCCCACACAAACAATGAGGTCTCAGATTGCAGCCTGTGGGGAGTCCTGGGTATTGAAAATAGAATTTCAGGATTGGGTGTGCGAGCATGCGTGGCCCATTATAATTGAGCAGAAGTACACATGATGAAAATTAAATTCACTGTGACAGGAGGCAGCTGTGCTGGAATGCTGCTGTCCACTTGACCTTTGCCCTCTGTGAATATGACAGGCAGGCTGTGTGAGTGAGGCATCTGTTGAGATATTTTACCCTTGGTTGGATTCCAAAAACAGTCCAGCCCATGCCTGGTGTGCAGGTGGACTCAGATACAGAGACATTCTACGTGTTTTTTTTTCTCCCTACCCCTCCCTCCCTGCAGTGGTGGAAATAAAAACAGTTCCCTTTGACGTCTCCCCAGCCATTTGGGGTGGATCTCACGGTTTCACCTCTGGAGTTGTGAAAGACACTGTTGCAGCCTGTGAAGGCTCATTAGGATTCAGACAGATGGAAT
The DNA here is from genome assembly GCA_026686955.1 of Epinephelus cyanopodus. NCBI lineage: Eukaryota > Metazoa > Chordata > Actinopteri > Perciformes > Serranidae > Epinephelus > Epinephelus cyanopodus. The sequence goes on along the minus strand of CM048923.1, from coordinate 36,842,883 downwards.
TTTCTTACCTCTCTCCCTTGTTTTTTCTCCTCACTTTGTCATTTATTCGTTTGTTTGAGGGTGCAGGGCACAAGGTGTTGGCGCAAGAACACAGGACAAAGAAAAGGCCATATGCTTTTAGAAGAAACACTTTTAATGTCATTTACATATTTGCAAAGGTTATTTGAAAGTAACTACAACAGCTTATAGACTGTTTCAGGCTGTTTTTTTTCCTTTTACTGTTGTGTGAGACAGAGAGAGAGAAAGTCAGTCATCCATTTTAGTGCTGCTGTGGAGCTTAATGCTTTCAGGCTTGGTGTAAATAAGTTACTAAATTGTTCCCCTTCATTTGAACTAGGTTCTTTTAGGTTTGGATTTCAAGTCAAACTGAAATTTGGTTCTTTGTAGCTTCTGTGTAAAGCAAAATCGAATCTATAAGTACATTGCAGGCAGGTGTACCAGGGTCCATGTTACAGGGCTTTAAATAGTTGGTTTAATGTGCATTTGTTTGTATACTTGGCCAGGCTGACACACGTCCTGCAGTGCACAGTGCCAGGATGTGTCTATCATTTTTCCAACCCTGTTTAGATAAAACCACACCCACTTATGCATGATGAAGGCTGTCAGACATAAAGGACACTAAAGCTCCATAAGTCAGGCTGAGCAAGGGGGACAACAAGACTTACTATCCCCCCACCTTCTGTGCGCAAAAGAAGAAACTGCAGGCACGGCCAGATCACTGTCAGGTGTGCCCTGCCAGCTGTGTCGGTAGAATGCCAAACACACTTTTGGTAATTTCAGGCCCCCTTGGGTGGGGTGAGATCAGAAAGAATGCATTATTTTAGGTGAGTGCGTAAAAAGCTGTAGCTATCACGGCACATTACATTTACTGCTTTCACCCCGTTTAATCACAGAGCTCTGCCAATCATCATGCACTGACAATTTGGGAACCCTGCAGAGAGTTGTCCTCAAAATTATTTTTAAAATTATGTTTTGAATCTGGACAAACTCTATCACATAGTTTTGCTCATCACAGCCTCACATTAACCTGTATTATAATTAAAAAGTGTGGACTTTCAGGTGACATTTTGGCCAGTGTCACTTAAAAAAAAGATGCACAACACCTGAAAGCTATTGCATGGATAACTACCAAAAACAGCCCAAACTCAGTTAGAGCATGCAGTCTCCTCATTTCATGATTTCATCTGGCATTACCTACATTTTGTGCTCCCTACCCCCTACTCTCCTGCCTGCTAGCACCCCCTCTCTAATCTATGGGATATCTGATTTTATTACTCAATTATTGAAACATTTTATTTTGTTAATGTTTTGTGGTTATGGCAACTTTGGAAGCAACATGTAACTTTTAGTAATGTTACAGGTCCAGGGATGTTAACCACACTAACAACATTGTAAGCTGTATGAAGCAGGTAGAACAGAGGCAATGAAGACAAGGCGTGCTGCGTTTCCCTCCAGGTTACTTTTCCTGGTTGTTTTATTAACAAGCCACATGTAAACAACAGATTTCAGTTCTATGCATTTCAGTCTCTTTTGTTCTTTTCAGTCTCTTCCCTATGTTCAGTCCATCACTTTCAGTGTCTCACAATTCTCACAGTTTCACTAAAGCGTCCACTTACCATTTCTATGATAAACACAAAATGTTGACTTTTATATGTATATATATTTAATACAGTATGTCATACCTTTCATTAAACTTCTGTAATAATTAGGGGCCACTGAAATGAATTACTATGAAATGCTTGTATTACGTGAAAACATTCAGCCACAGGGGGAGCCAGAGTGATCAGTCACATTTTAGCCATTTTTAAGCATTTTTCTGTTGTTATAGCGCCACCCAGTTGCCAATTAGAGTTAAATTTCTCCAGTCACCTTGAGGCATCCTGTTATACATTATCTTCCAAGTTTAGTAAAAATCGATTTGGTGGTTAGACCTAGATAAGAAATTAGCTCTGTAGTGCCCCCATTTTGTTTGGTGGGGTCAATAATGGAGGGGTCCCCTCAGATTATGTGTGGTCATATGTCTACAAAGTTGCGTGGTGATCAGTGAAACCCTTGAGATGTTATACACCTTTATGTGATGAGCCACGCCCTCCGCAATATTCATTGCCTTATAGAAGCTCAGTTTTAGTAAGTTTTCCAATTTTTGCCAAGAAGGAACTTTAGATATTGGTCCCTAGATTATGTTCCACGAGTTTCATGCAGATCGGTCAAACTTCCCAGGAAGACATCGATTTTAAGTGTTTTTTCAAAAAATTCAAAATGGCGGAAAATCTATATAACTGGAAGTTATGGGTTCTTGAGGCAAATTTGTTCCTCATGAGGAGAGGCATCTCTGTGCAAAGTTTCATGTCTCTACAACATATGGGGCATGAGATATGCCCATTCAAAGGTCGCAATTTCAATCGGTTGCTATAGTGACCCCCTTTGGCCAATTGATGTAATATTGCTTCATTCCCATCCTCCCATGACCCTCTACCACTGTGCCAAATTTCACATGGATTGACCAAGTCAGTGAGGAGAAAAACGTGGAAAAGACATACCCACAGACAGAGCTTTCATCATATATAGTAACATAAGATAATATATTTTTTAAATATTCACAGTGCAGGACCCCTTAAACACTTAACACTTCCAGGTCACGTTTGTGACACAAAATGGTGTCACCTCAAACTCCGATAAACTAACTTTTTTTTATAGCTCTTTAATGCATGTAAAAGTCACTACAAACACTCCAAATTTTGGTTGGAATAAAAATTGACAAAAATGTAAATGTCAGAATAGAATTTTAAACGTGGACACTGACATTATGATGTTTTGCAGATGTTGTTTTTTGTTCTCTGCATATTACAACTAAGTGTTGTTACTCTACGTGAAGATGACGATAGAATGAGACATTTGGAAGACCTTGGATTACTTAACAACACAACTTCAAACCAACAAAACAACATCATCTGTCATCAGTATTAAACATCAAAGTGAGGCTGGCATTAGACGTTGTCCTGACATTTAATTTTGGTCACTCGATGTCACAACCTAGATCTAACCAAGTATTGACACCTAATGTTGTTGGTGGCCAGCTAGGATTATTTGGATACCTGAAGTTGAGTGCAATCCCTCCACTTCATGTTTTGTGCCAGTTCATGGGCTCAAGATGCATATATTTGGAGCCACTTGAGGCTAATTATTTATCGGTATATACACAATTCCTGCAGGCCTTTTTGAGATATCAAGTGGAGCTCCGTAAAATACCAGAAAGCTTTCAGAGAATAAATATAAACTTTGTATAAAATGTGGCAGCATTTAACTGCAAAATACAAGTGCACATTACAAAGTTGGAAACATGTTGAAGTCATTCTTTTTAGGCTAAACTGTGAAAGTAATAGTGGGATTGCACTTCATGCTTCTTAAATGTACATTTTTTAATCAAAGCATATAACGGTAGTACAGCATCAAAGCAGTCCATCACTGTGCAGGTTCATATTTTATTAAAACATCATTACTGACGTGTTTCAGCCACGGGCCTCCCTCAGAGCATGAGTAGTGCTTAACAGCACGAAGATTACTGTTTATACTGTGACCTAATTCAACATAGATGTACACAAACTACAAACAGCAGTAGAAACGGCTCATTTTTTGCTCACTTTTTCAGCATCTAGTGATTGTGTGTTAATGGTTTAGAAATCGAGGGGACTTATTGATTCTGTGCATTAATGTGCTAAAACAAAAGAGAAGATTTGCTCTTTGAAAAGGCAGAGACGGAAAACCTCAAGCCAATTTGGTTACTGGCTTTAATCATTGTTTTGCAGATGCCTGTAGATGGAAGACTTAATTTAGCAGCAGATCTGTTGAGTATTACAGAACAAATTTAATGATAGTGTAAATTACTTTAATTCTATTTCTTTTATCTTTAAGGGTTTGACCTCTGCAAAGAAAATAAAATACCTTTTAATGTATTTCATATATTCAAATCTATTCCAATGACGGAAAAAAAGATTAGTGATGAATGTTGCCCAGATATATTTGAGATTCCATCCAAACTTATTTTCTTCCTCATGGTGATGTGTTGTCCACACGGCTGCTCGATGCAGAGTTGATGGAGAGCTCATGATGTTGGTGGTGTTGATAATCAGGCATTAGTAATCATTACAGGGTGGTGGAGCAGGATGCTGCTCTGTGCGCCCTGAGCAGGTGTGGCAGTCATGGCTGGCTGGAAGCTCAGTGAGTGTCACTGCACACAGAGACGGGGCCCCAGGCTTGTTGGAAAGTGATTCCAGGCCCTTCACACCGCACTAAACCTGCATTTTACAGTGTGTCTGCACACTCTCTGATCTTTTGGGGATTTCCACCATGATTTAAAGCTGTCTGCTGGTGAGCTCTCATTTTCTTGTTCCTCACAGGAGACTCTCCTTCCCACGTTTATTTGAAATATAATCAACATTAATGAATCAGGATTGCCGGATCCAATTTTCTTAATTATGTATTTTTCATTATGTTTCAGGTTGTCAGTCTGTCCCATTCTTGTAAATGCAATAGCTCAAGAACCACCTTGAGAGACTTTCTTCATTTGGCACAAATGTCCACTTGGATTCAATGATGAACTAATTTTTTGTTAGACATAGGTCAAAGGTAAAGGTTACTGTGATCCCATCCATCTCATTCTCCTGGGTGTGATATCTCAAGCACACCTTGAGAGATGCTATAACATTCATCACAAATGTCCACTTGGACTCAATGATGACTACATTTTGGTTGCCAAAGGTCAAGGTCACTGTGACCTTAAATTCCTCTCATTGTTGTACCTGAAGAACACCTAAAAAGAATTTCTTCAAATATGGCACCAATATCCCCATGGATTTAAAGGCGCTGTATGTAAGAATGTGGCCAAAACGGTTACTGCACTCAAATTCAAAATACTGCCGCGAGTCGTGTCCGCCCCCCTCCCCTACAGATTCGAGGTTGCTGGACAGCGGCACGATGGAGACTGATTTGTTTGCCCATGGGCAGCTGCCGTGACAGGGCCGCATTGCCGCGTCCTTGATCTTCCGTTTTCCAGTGGACCATTTGAGCAAGACCGGCTTCTCTGCTGCTAACGCTGCTGCTGGGATACAGCTGAGGAGGAGCCGGCTGCTAATGCAATTTCCTCAAATTTGGCACAAACATCCATTTGGACTCATAAAACAAACTAATTACAATTTGGTGGTCATAGTTCAACGGTCAAGGTAACAGTGACCTTACAAAACATGTTGAATTGAATAAAATGATGAAGTGATGACATTTTATATCCAAAAGATCAAAGGTCAACATAACTGTGACATCAAAATGTTCTGCAAAAACACTTTTCTGGCCATTACTCAACCTCATACCTCAGGAAAAGATGGGGAGATATTTTATGTCAGATACTGAATTGGTGACACTAATCTTGGGTGTCCACACTGAAGCTGCTGATTGTATAGATCTTCTGTGCTGCCAGGGAAAGAAAGTGTGTGAAGCATCCATGTGTCATGGATGTGAACTTTTAGTGCAACTTGACTAATTCACGGAGGCATACAACCACTATTCTGTATTTTTAATGTGAAAAACACTGTACCACCTTTTTCCAAGGATATCTGCCAACCTAAAAAAATCACTCTATTACAAGGTAAAACAAAACAATGAGCTGTAAATTAGTGAAGAGAAAAGCTAAGATTTGAGCATATAGATTTGGTCTTAAGTTCCTATATAGCCTCTTCCCACCTTAAATTATGCCCATCTGTACAGTGCTGTACAGTGGCACAAAATATGTTAAAATTCCATGCTGGAAATTAATGAAGCTACATAACTGTACAGACTTTACGTAACATCCTGTACGTAGTTATTTTAATCAAAACCATGATCTTTTTCTGAACAAATGTTTTTCTTCCCTGAACCCAACCAAAGTGTGACTGTTTTGCAACAAAACTGCAACTGTTCATCATTAATTTTGCATTGGCATCGTTTTCATAATTTTAACACATTTCGTTCCCACCACCTCGTTATGCATTGGTAAGAGGGTGTGTCCATTTTAAATATCTCTGTGAGACTGTGTTGGACAGCGGGCACAGTCACAAAAGCATTAGTACCTCTTTGAGTGCTGGATAGATACACCTGCTGCTACCCTGTACACCTCCAGTTCATTTTCTGGTGAAGTGGTAAATCAGTCACGAACACGGAGACAGGATTACATGCACATCACAACTGTCACGCCAGGCATCCATCATGTATTCATTCATTCATTCATAATTTTGTTGCTGAACTAAAACTACAGTCAGCAGCACTCTATTTCCATTCTGAAACAGATGGAGTCCTGAGATGTCTTTTTTTAGCACAAAGTGTAAGATCCGATTTCCACCAAAACAAATTCTGCTTCCTCGTTTGAAAAGACCCTCCACCTGTTAGTTCCTCTCCTCCCACCTGTGGGAACCAAAATATCACAAAGACGGGCAAAGCCAATTTTAAGGTCAGGAAAATCCCAAATGGCCAGTGGACTGCTTGCACTGGTTGTTGCACCACCATGAAAATGGGGCCCTACAGTTTTCCAAGAGTTCATGGGAGGATGTTAAAGTACTGCTGGATGAACTGAGACATGATGGGGAGGGGTCATCAAGGACAACCAGTCAGTGCAGGGAGTAGGTAAAGAAGATCTCAGCTGGGGAGTGAAACCAGCTGCCTGAAGACTTCCTGGTACACTCTCCAGGATATTAGCAATGGCATCTATTTTTTTGTCTATGGCTGCCAACTTAGTCTAAATTTAATCCTCTTACCCCTCACTATGGCCTCCACAATGTGAAGTGCCAGCGGAGACAGTAGTGCTTCCTCATACTCTCTCTATTTTTTGATTCTTCTTTGATCTTTGATTGATCTTTGTATTGGTATGCCTGTTGACTTTCACTTTCTCCAACAAATTAAGCTCTTGTGAAAGTTCAGTCAGTGAGACAATACTTTTGAGGCCTGGTATACACTGTGTAATTTTGGGCTGTTCCAGATGAAAGATGACGTGAAAGAAATGGGGCAATATCTTTGGTCATGGCTCTAAAACAGTGGTCCTACATCGCACAGTGAGAGAGGTGCAAGGATGGCCATGGTCATGGTCTTGCAACAGCCATGGATAGAATTCTGACAGTCAGATGACCATCTCACTGTGTGACTGCTGTTACGACCTATGTTTACTAACCAACCAACAGAAATGGAGCATGAAATGATGTACTGATCAACACGACAATGCTAAATACTAGTAGGTACTAATGAAAACACTTTGAGCTCTCATCGCAAAATTGTCATGCCAAGTTGGCCTCTTTTTTCCCAGCCAAGACTGTATCTACATTCTCCTCCTCCTCCTCCTCCTCCTCCTCCTCCTCAGACTTTTTCAACACATAAAGGCCCCCGTAGCAAGGGCTCAATTCATACTTGTTTTCATTTTTCTCTTACCACTGCGGTGGCGATGGATGTTTATTGTAACCTGCTCCTAAAAGAATATCCCAGGTACAGAGAAATCAAGAAAATGAGAGGATCAGAGAGGCAATGGCCAAATGTCTGGCAAAAAAGTGAAGAAGCAGCAGGTATGATGGGCAGGGCTGAGGGTGAGAAGTTAGGACAACTAGTTCTTAAATTAAACTCCCATCCATTGGTGCCAACCATATTATGCTATCTTGTCAGAAAGGGGGCCAAATAATGCTCCAAACTTGCGCTAAATTTTGGCAAGGGAAAAAGTCATTGCCATTTTTTCAAAATGATTTCCACGTACTAGGATTCCTTAAGGGAGGGTTCCTTAATTACATATATTGGGTATGACTGGAAAACCGACAGTTGACAGCCATATAGTCTTTACACTATTTCACTAGTTCTGCACAAAATTTGACCAATATTTGATTAAAATAGTGTTTTTTCAGTCACGATTTGATCTCATGATGTAATAATACCTTGCAGTAATTTCTTCAGTCAACTGTACAGGAAGTTTAACTTATCTATGCTCTCTTCAAAGCCACCAGACTCCCTTGACAAAAACAGCAATTTCACTTTGCTAAATAAAGGAGCTGCTGGTCTGTTTGTGTTATTGTGTGACTTTGCTGAATCTGCACTAACCCCGTAAAACACCAAAGTCACACAATAACAAACCATAGAATGTATATAAACATGGACGACTCTACTTACCTCACCTGCAGAGTCTGAGCAGTAGTGATCCCTTTGGTAAGAAGGTCCCCATCCATACACCCGTCTGACCAAATGCAAGCCCACCAACTGGCTCACACAGTGGTCAGTCATTGAAGTTCTTGAAGACGTTTCACCCCTTATCCAAGATGATTCTTCAGCTCTAACTGACTGGTGGGGAGTTGCAGGATTCCTGTACCAGTCGATGGGCATTCCTCCCAAATTGTTAAGCGGCATGTTGGTGAAGATTCTCAGCCATCCAGGTAATCCAGGTCTAAGTGCTGTATCGAAGGCAATTGTTTAGTGAAAAAATTAGGGAGGAATGCCCTTCGACTGAATGCCCTTCGATCCTGTAACTCCCCACCACTTAGAACTGAAGAAGCCTCTTGGATGAGAGGCGAAACATCTGAAGGAAACTTAAGCAAGTCCAATTGCCTTCGAAATAGCTCTTATAATTACCATGAACTGGATGACTGAGAATCCTCACTATCAAATACCCAAATGAGGATTTTCCTGATGAGTTTCATGGTGAGTATGGCTATTTTCAGATGATATTTTCAGATGGTACATGTCAAAATAACAAAGTACAGGGCTCCACCGCAGCTATTGGAGGCTGACTTGAAGAGCATGTTGTCACACTACTTACAAGATAAAGAGGGAGCATTCATGTTAAAACAGATTAAAGATTTGTTTACATCAGTATTTTGTTGTCATTTTTTGTTTGTAATTTATATGTTGAGGTGCTGATGTGTTCATTAACAGTGAGCAAAGCCAAATAATCATTAGCATAAAAGAAATCCCTGCAGCCCACAAGGGAAGAAACTGACAGCTTCTGCAAATAGGGGATTTCGGGATACACAGGCTGAAGACTGTGGGGGATTTCACTTTCTTTTTTATAGAGGATGGCTGTTTGAATATCTCAATTTTATCTCATTTATGTTTAGTGTCATGCTTATTAATCTTGACACAATTCTTTTTAAGCCAATGTCACACCTTTGTCCTTATAAATCTGTTCTCCATTTTAATGACAGTGTTTTATTTGTCCTAATTAAGTGCACTTGGCACTTGGACGGTGACATCGCTGAGGGGGGCATCTGCTGCACACTTTGTGCTTGTTTTTCTTCCATATCATAAAGAGTATAGTTAGAGCAACTGTGAACTTGAAAAGAGTTTGAACTTGTTCACCTTCAGTTGGGATTGTAGTCCTCATCCAGTGACAAAATATCCTTCTTGCCTTCATTTGCTGTACTGTTAGGAGCCATCAGTGCAGGGCCACAGTCATTTCACTCACTACCTACTGTGGTTCAGAAGAGGGAGCGCCGACCTCTAAAACACTGCACCACAGCTCAGAGCAGCAGAGCCACACAGCAACATGAGCGGCCAGCAGATGAACAGAACCACATGTCAACTCTACAGCTCTCCATGTAAGTGTCAGAGTAATCACAGGCAGTAAACACACTCAGCAAACTTCTTTGCAATTCACAATGTGCAGAGTTCAGCAGATGTCATGGCAAACATTGATAATTCCACCTTCCACAACAATATTACATTGTTTCAATCCCCGCAATACTCAGGAACACAACAGGAAGTCCTCCTCGTGTTTGGTTAGTGAAATGTTTTACCGCTGAATGCTAATTCAGTGCATGTCATCTTGAATAAAGTCATATCTTGACCTTAATAAACTGTAAACTCCATAACTGACAACAATGACTGAGGAGCAACCACAGAGAGCCCCCTCTGCTGTCAGAGCCTCTGGACTCTGGGGGTCTCAGATTAATGATGTGTGATTCATTAGGAAGAAGGTGTCAGTCATTCCAACCTTGAAGCCCTCTTAATAAGCACAGCACATAGTGATTACAAAGCCATTCATAAGAATATTAAAGGCTAAGTTCGGTTTTTTGACATCTGGGCCTTATTTTTAGGAATAAATACGCTCGTAGACTCACCCAGACGATTTTGGTGGAGCTCGGAGCCGTTTTCAAGCAATTTAGATCCATCCGACGGCGTCTTCTCTCATGCCATAGAAGCGGACGGGGCCAGACATCGAAGCCCCTAAATTAGACATTATCTGCTGCGAAACTCGCTCATTTCACCTACATTTTATAAATGAATGGCCAGTGTTATCACCATGTCCGCTCAACTTCCTTGTTATGGTCATCCGGGGCTTTACAACGATGGGTCACTTTTGGTGACGTCATAGACGTGCGCCGCAGGAGCGCAGCTGAGTTCCGCCGGCGCTAGGCTAGGCTATACAGCTACACAGCTATTCTTGTGCAACATGACGGAATATTTATCCGATGTAAACGTGTCTGATGACGACTCCGAGTATGATGGATGCCCGTATCGTTTTGAGCCAGAATACACCGACAAGGAGCTATTTGAAAGGAGGATGCAGAGGGAAAGAGCCGAACAGCTGGCCAGAGAACAAGCGACCACTGCACGTCCATGAATGGGGGCTAACTGGTGTTGTTGTTGTGGACACTGCACGCCACAGACAACAGAAGAGGAGAGCTTTTGCTGCTCAGAGTGGGACTTGAGACCAGAGGAAACACGTATTGATGCCCCCCAAAATACGTGTCTCACTACACTGGAAGATTTTTCTGCCATGACAAACCGGGCTGTGGTAGAGACTTTTTTTATGTCCCGAGAGTCAACTTGCAGACGCAGCCGAAGCCAGCAGGACCGAACGGACAACTTTCGATAGAGTAAGTAGCCGATACACATGCAAAAAGGGTATATTTTCTATGAGTGTTTACTTTATAAATATAACGGTCGAAACAACTGACAATTAGTTTTGGAGAAAGCATATGACTACTTGTAAGTGTGCGCTAACAATGCAGACCCGTGATGATTGCAGCTCGAGTCACAATTTATTGTCTGCAGAGAATAACCATATCATATGCATTGCGAGTTAGTTTTTCAAAAACTAGCATGGACTAGAGTAAATTATATTGCGTTACAGTGCAGTATTCTTTTGCAGGAATGTATTTTTAGAAGGCTACTCCTGCTAAGACATAGGTCGTGAAGATAGCTATTCATTTTATACAAGGAGCTTTATACGCTGGCCGACGTGCACTGGTTATCGACCAATATTATTTACATCTTCAAAAGAAATGCATTACCTCCGCTCGTCTGTTTTGCCCTCTGAACAATCGGGATGGCATTCCTCCTGAGGTACTGACGCTGAGCTTCCTCGCCTTTTATCTTTGTCGTCTTCGTAATGAAGTCTTATGGAGCGAAGTGAGCGCTGCAGACCCGGTGACTGACCCTCCTCAGTTCTTCCATAGCAATATTCGGGTCCATTTTCAGGACAACAAGCAGAGCTTTAGTAACTCCGGGTTTTCAAAGGAAGCCTGTGGAATGTGAACTTTGTCCACCTAGTCATTTTGTTTGGACAAAGTGGAAAAACGCAATGACGAACCATGTTTGTACCCGTGTAGCCCCTAGCCTAGCCTAGCGCCGGCTGGACTGCGCTCCTGCGGCGCACGTCTATGACGTCACCAAAAGTGGCCCATCGTTGTAAAGCCGCGGATGACCATAACAAGGAAGTTGAGCGGACATGGTGATAACACTGGCCATTCATTTATAAAATGTAGGTGAAGTGAGCGAGTTTCGCAGCAGATAATGTCTAATTTAGGGGCTTCGATGTCTGGCCCCGTCCGCTTCTATGGCATGAGAGAAGACGCCGTCGGATGGATCTAAATTGCTCGAAAACGGCTCCGAGCTCCACCAAAATCGTCTGGGTGAGTCTACGAGCGTATTTATTCCTAAAAATAAGGCCCAGATGTCAAAAAACCGAACTTAGCCTTTAAGGCCACGTTACTGTTACAGGCCCTTATGCCTTGTGTTGCCCAGAACAGGTGTGGTGTCCTGTTTTACAGAGGAAAAGCAGAGACAGGAGACATTAGTTGTGTTTGTTCAGCAGGCCGTTGTCTTTCTAAGCCACCAAATCCAAGTTTTGAGATGGTTCGGACAAAACTTTAAATCTGTCGGAAGAGTTTGTTAAAGTAAATGCAGAAATCCAGAAATGCACAAAAGTGACATTATACATTCAGAAAGTCTGACTTCCTGTTGGTAAATGGACCTGCATGTGTATAGCAGGCGAAACTCTGAGCCACATTCACCCACACATTCATACACCGCTGGCCGAGGCTGCCATACAGAGTGCCAACTGTGAGTCGGGGATTCATTAGGGTTCAGTATCTTGCTCAAGGACACTTTGACATGCAGACTGGAGGAAACGAGGATTGAACCGCTGATATTCTGATTGGTGGACGACCCGCTCTACCTCTGAGTCACAGCCACCCTGAGTTCAAAGCATCCAAGGCTCCAAGAGGCTTGTTTTTCATGATATGGGGTGTTACATATAGGCTACCAAATTTTCATACATCTCGGTAAAACATAAGGCATGGGCTGCTTTGTTGAAATTTTCTAAGGGGCACCACCAGGCACGGCGTTATGGGTGGGCCTGACGGTCCTAGGCCCACCCACTTTTCGACAGGCCAACCCGAGACTTTTCTTAAAAAAAATAAGAACTTTTTAAAATACTTAATTTTGTCATGATGATTCAAAATCAGCTAATAATTACATAATTTGTGCAAAAATAGTTTAAAAGTTTAGTGTCTATTTTGATGCTTCTGTGCAAATTCAGCAGACCTGTTAGGTTCGGGATCGGGTGTAGCTTACTGGTAGCTAGGCTATCTTCAAGTGATCTGGAAGTGGGAATCAACTGCTATATGTTTAAATTAATTTCTAGTAGTAGGCTATGTTTACAGTCTTTGTTTAGCTACCTTAAAGCCTCAGTGTGTAAAAATGGTGAGTAACAGTGACATCAGCGGTCAAATTACGAGAGGATTCCTCTCAAGGGGTTTATCCTAATCAATAAAATGTTTGACAACGACAAATTCTAGATTGCAGGGTCGGGTAAGTGACGGTGGCCTCGTAGGACAGAAAGCCTTGCGCAGACAGAGATGGCATCATCCAAGTTTTTGGCGATGAGGTGAATATTTATTTAGGAATCTAAACCATGTTATGATATTGTAGCGACCCTGCAGTCAATGTTCTGTTATAATGTCAATGTTCTGTGAGGTAATGTCATGTTTGGGATTGAATGAGTATAGGTAGGGGGGCGGGGTGTGATGGGGATAAGAGCTGTGTGAGTGCGCATGCTGGTGTGTGTATGAGCAAGCTGGAGGAGAGAGCAGGAGTGCACAGTTGGAGTTACAGCTAAGTTCTTGTTTGTTGTTGTTTTGGCGTGGTTACTGCCAACGGTAACCTGTACTGTTCAGTAATAAACGGTGGTTTGCCGAATAACTGCGTCATCCTTTCCACACGTCCTGGGGGGCGCTACAATATGTTATAGCTTACCAGTTAGATATAGGTTATCTGTGAGATATATGTTAGGAGTGTTTTCTCTAATTGTTTGGTAACACGAGCAAACATTAGCAAAGTAATGCTAAAATAACACGTTTGTGTGATAGTCACAGCACAGTGCGGCAAATATAGGTTGGTATGATTATAATATATGCGTTTCCAGAGTGTTCTTCCACAGGAGTTCATTCCACCTGGAATAAGTAACGAAATATTCACTCGCGTTTTGTCCCGTCCTCACTTATCTGATCTTTTCCTTTCTTTCATATGAGTGGTACTCCATTTAAAGTGCGACAGAATCATAAAAGCACAAAGCAGAAGCACCCCGGATTGATCTTTACCTTAACCATCTCCAGTGACAGCAAGTTCTAGGTAAACGCGAAAGGCGAAGCGCGTATATCCCTTTCGGCCACCAAGAGGGCAGCCTCCAGCAGACCGCGCCCTGCCTGTGTATATATAGAGAAATCATTCTAAGCCTATGAGAAAGCTTCCATTTGTATGTGAATTGCATTACACTTTAGTAAATATATATTTATGAAAGCAATAGTTGATATTTGCTAATAAACAACCACGTAAATTACACATTGTAACTTTAAATGTGCACGAACAGTCTTGGAGTCATCGCTGCAACCAGGAGATGAACGAGAGCTGGTATCCACAACTTCAACGCCTTAAGAGACAGCCGTAAGCAGCTGATCACAGACACTGTTAATGGCCCACACTAACGCAACACAACAACACTATCGACTATGCCAGAGTATAATGAAAAATCATCCATGTACTGCACCTATGGCAGGCTAATATATTATTACTCACCACTAGATCTTGATGCGTCTGTTATTGTGATTGCTGGCAAAGGCATCGATAATTTAATAATCTGGGTCCAGATCTTTGGTCCACCTGATGTTTATGGTCAAGAATGCCAGGTTACTGCTGTTCCTCAGGTATGTCCTCAAACGCTGGAGGCAAGAGGTGCTGCGCTTGGGCAGGACCTACTGTAAACAGGGGCGCCGCCAGGGATTTCAGGCCCCATGAAATTTTTACATCAATTTTTACTAGGCCCTTCACACAGACTTCACACTATGCATTTTGATGGTATTTTTGACTATGATTCCCACATTTGTGGAAAAAAGACTGTAGTGTCGGTAGCATAGTGGATAGTGCACCCCATGTACAGAGGAGATGCCTCAGCAGCCGCAGGTTCAACTCCGGCTTGCAAGCCTTTGCTGCATGTCAACCACGACTCTCTCTCTCTCTCCCTCCATTTCAATCTTTCCTATAATGTAGCCTAACTATTGTAATAGCATCATAGTCACCGTTTCAGGTGGCCTCCCGCAATTTTGTTTTACTTAAAGGTGCTTTCAGTGATTTGACCAAGAATAGCAAAAGAAAATGCGATTTTCAGTAACAATCCCCTGGCACTGTATCCCTCTTGTAGGTCTAATTTATCTCCAGACTCACAGGTGGTGGCATTGGATTTGGGGTGGAAAAATACATATATGAGGGTATATGGTCGTTAATCTATTAAATCTCCTGATTTCCAGAATATGTAAACATTTCTCTGATTGGATTGAGAGAAGTCACCCAGTCTGCTGCACACACCACAAATTTTCTCCTCTGTTCCTACTGCAATTCTTCTATTTCAGTGATAGCTGAATTGTTCAGAATGATTTTTATTTCATTTATTTTAATTAATCTTTTCCGTAACAATAGATTTATCTTTTATATCTTTTTGTGTGTATTTTTTTGTTGTTATCTGACATTTGGGTCTGTAATAAAGTTTATCATTATTATTAATTCAACACACAGCTGCTCACCTCCTTCTTCATGTGGGGGTACTGGTTCAGGGGCAGGTGGAGTTGGGGGCTGACAGACAGCTGCTGCTGCACTTGACGTATCTGTTCGGAACAACGCATCCTTTTGACAAAGGGGAGGTCAACTGATTGAATATGAGCAGCTTGCTAAACGTTTGACTGTATTGATTATTTAACTAAAACAACAGTGAAATGTAAAAATCCAGAGTTTTTTGGGGGGGGTTAATGTTTCCAAAATAAATAAAGTTATTGTTACCAGTATATGGTAAATAAAATATATTTGTGATTATATGTTAGTGAATAACTTAGTGTCATATTATTTTTTGTCAGTATTATAATTTTATTAGGGGCCTCTCTGGGCCCCTCTTAATCATGGGCCCCTAGAATCCTTCTCCTTTTTCCCCCCTTTTCAGTGCCCCAGACCGTTATTGGGCACCCAATAATACATTATTTACGGTACATTCGCTAATTGATGCATTAGCCTATTCATAGATAGCCTATTAATAACACGACCACTAGGGTTGGGTCGGTTCTCGGTAATACCAATTCGGTTCAGTTTTGAGAACGACCAGACCACATACGTCATTTTACAGCCTGTGTCTGCTGCAGGAGAGAGAGGGGGATGGGGGTGGGGCAGGGACTGAGCTAGGGGGTGCGAGTGCGCGTGCGCCGAGGCCTCTACTGTAGCCTGGAGTTTGTTTAACAGTGACGGGGAGTCGATAATGGCGGACAATTTAGTCTCCAAGAAATCAAAGAATGCGCCAATATGGCAACTTTTTACTGTCACTCTGTTGTCCTATGGTCGTTTTTTTATTTTAAATGAGTCAGTTGTGCCCCTAAGTGGCGAAAATGCGGTATTACCGACTTGATGCGGTTTTTCTCAAAAACCTGACGGGGGTTTTTTTTCATACAGAGTCAACCCTAATGACCACCAGATAATGTCACACAATTGAACAAAAACAATTTTTATTCAGTGACTTCTTTGGGCTTCTTTGGGGGTGCTGAAGCACCTCCAAGCTACCCTAGCGTCCTTCTTTGGTCAGAACCAAGGAGAACGATCACGGGTAGGTTCGTCCTATGCACTGAGACATTATAAAATGCAATCAAATATTTAAGGAGCATCAACCAATTAAAATATGTATAAAGCATGCACAGGTAATATAGCAGTATATCAGTCAGTCATTATTATTAAGTCAAACAGTGATCTACTAACGTTTGTAATTTAAGGCCCACCCACAATTGGTCTGGCCCATCCAAAACTGAAATCCTGGCGCTGTGTCTGGGCACAACTGAATCACCTTGGCACATCAAAGCAAAAAAAACATATCAGATACCACATTTCAGGGCTTCTGAAGTTTTTGAGCATCCCTTGCCCCTTAAAAACACCTTCCTGTTTTATGGTGAATAATGCGCTGCTACAGTGACGACATTTCATGAATGAACTAAAAAGCTTTATCTCTGAGTATCATCAAGGTCTTAGAACTTTTCTGAGCAAATTTGAGGTGAATCTAAATAACCTGCTAGAGTGAGGACATTAATGATATAAAGAAAATTTAATTTTCTGTCACCAGTAGGTGGCGCTATGACTATGATCTTAATTCCTATGTAGATGTTTTCAGGCCACATTATTACTTCCAATTTGTCAATTTGCTGTCTAGTGAGTGGACTTTCATGTCAACATATGACGTTCTAAGTATCCTGGGTGTGTCTGTTGCTGACGTTCTGGGACTATGTATCAATTTACGCCTGTTACATGCATTCTGTCTTTTCAAAAAACACCACAGGAAATGTACAGTTTCTGCTCATTAGATGCACACAGTCTTTTTCAAAATAAACTTACAACATAGGTAAAACACCTCTCATTTACATTTATTTCCTTGTGCAACAAAAGCGTTCATAGAGGAAGTGAACACCAGGCTCCTGGGTTGTCCTAGGTCCCCACCCTATAGGAACTTTCTGGCTCCTTAAATGACACTATTTCACATTGACACTGTCCAGCGGCAAAATACACTGACACTACCCAGGGATGTATTATACCACCACCAAGTATACCTTTTTTGCAGTGCCTGATGCTGAAACTAGTGACTAAGTGGTGGCGTTTGACAGCTTCAGACTGAGCCGGTTGGCTACTACCATCGTGAGACTTGAGGAAACGTCTTGCAAAAAACAATGTATATGTATCTGGGTATACTGCAGGAGCCGCCTCCAGCTTTCCAAATAAATATAACTTTCACGTCAATCTTTTCAAACACTTGTCTCTGAGTCTGACCAAAAATAAACACAAAGTAACTGCCTGAAATGGCCAATACAGCTCACGGCATAGGGATTTATTATCCTTTAGGAATTTCACAATTTGACACATTTTGGGACAGTGAAGTGCCAAGGACTTTGCTTAAAGCAGTGGAATTCACACACACATTATGAAGTCTTCAAAATAAAAACCTGATTTCAGCTGCTGAGGCTCGGCTAGTGAGGAAAAAGTTCTTTTCAAACCATGAAGGTCTCCAGTTCTAATTCTGCGCCAGACACATCAGAGGAAGGAGAAAGACAGGGAGAGAGAGGAAAGAATAGACAGAAGACAAAACAGGGCGGGGGAGTGGAGACACCTCTGCTGCTAATGGAATTTTATATCAGCAGAAAACAAACAGGGGAAAGAAGAAATGAATAGAAATAATGCACCACTGGCTGCATTCTTTATGTATACTGGTGTGTTTGTGTGTGTCCCTCTGTGAAACCATGTGTAGGTGTGTATGCAGCTCTGTCTGTTTAGAAACCTCTGGTAGCTCTCAATGCATATACAGAATTTTTTTTTTCTAATCTCCATTTTGTTCAGTTTTTTGTTTTGTTTTTGGCTTCTTTTTTTAGATCCAACAATAACAAGTCTGTAAACACTCAATTTCAGGTGCATTTTCCATCACAACTGGCAGGTTGATGATGTATATACATGCCTCTATGTCTCTCTACTCTTAAAGAGGACTGCCACCTTCTCATTTATATTTGAATACACACACAGAGTCACACACACTTTTTCCGACACACGCACTGCAGAGAGGTTTAACTTTGATTTACACCACTGCACTCTGCAAATTGTATGCTAAGAAAAGCCTGAGCCTTTAAGCCCAGTCGATTATATTCTCCCAGATTTGGCTGTCAATCTCCAAGTGTTTACCAACAGGGCTGATTAGTTACCACCATCCCTCTTTTCACACACACACAAGCATATATAAGCTCCACACACACCCATCCTCTGAAATGATTTCGATTTCATATGGTATAAATGTCCAACTGAACCCAACTCCATGTTTGTACCGATGAAGTCTGTCCCTTCTTCCTTTCTTTGTCACTTTATTTTCGTAATTTTGTCTTTTTCTTTCAGACCTTGTTTCCTCATGTATCTCTCCCTTCATCTCTCCCTTCATCCTCAAGTGGCTGCTCTTCCCCATGACACATACTCCCTTCACAATGCTTTCCTCCACCATTCTGTCATGACACATGGCATCCATAGAATTAAGACGGTTTGAAGGAGGGGAGTGTTAAATCTTCCAGATCTGATATTTTATCATCTTGCCACTCAATCATTTTTCTTACACCACATAAGTAGAAGTACAATACAAGAGCAATGAATTGGCAGTCATCCAAGAGCCCGGCCTCACTCCAAAGCTGTCGAAATCCGGCACTTGGGGAGTGACTTGTGGTGTCAGAAACCAATGAAAAAAGGCGTCCTCTAACGTCAGCGTGATACACAGTCAGTTGCCGTTATAGTTTCCGTGGGGAAACGCGATGGGACAAGGACGAAAGTTTAGGTGACAAAAGTCAGAGTGGTGCGGGCGAGAGGGGTGATGGATGGGTCCAACAAACATCGACTTTCACCTAAGAGAGCAGTGTTCACATCCCGTAGGATTCTAAAACCAAACCCTGTTCTTTTTTCCTAAACCTAAGCACTTCCTTTTGTTACCTAAACCCAACCATGTGCGTTTGTTGTTGAGTCAACGTAGTGAGTTTAATTTGGAAGATAATTTCCTGTGAAGACAGGAATGTATCTTGAAGTAGGAGAACTTGACTTGACATTAATTTGTAGGGCACTCAGACAGCGTCAAACAATGGTAAATATGTCCCCTAAAAGTGCATTTTTTTCACACAGATAGGCTTGGATTGTTAGTGTAATTATCCGAAGTACACAGATGTACATGAATGCGGAGCTCATTGAAACTGAAGAGCGCGGAGAAGGAGAGAGAGGGAGCAGTGTTACTTAGGTAGCACATATACTAAAATTGCAATAGGAAGAGGAACATGTCAAAATCCAGCTAAAGGTAAACACAGACATTCATTTCTCCTTTCCATTATGTTGTTCGATAATTATACTAACAATCCGAGCCTATCTGTGTGAAAAAAATGCACTTTTAGTGGACGTATTTTGACGTTGTTTGATGCTGTCTGAGTGCCCTGTTATTACGGGCTGCAGGCAGGTCAGCCCGAGTTTCATACTGGAGAAATGTCAAATATTGAGCATCCTATCACTCATTTAGACAAAAGTAGATCGGAAAATAGGGCCCAGGTTGAAAAAAACATTAGTTCCCCTTTAACAGTATCAGCAGGTAGATTACATTATCATGCTGTTGACTCTATTCAACCCATATCTGGCAACCCAGGGAGAATGGGTTGCTAATTTCTAGAAAGCAATCCGGAGTGGACGAGCACCCAATTTGCCATGACCTGGCTTCTGAGCCATTAGACACACACCAATGCAGCAGCATAAAGTTTTCTTGCCTGCTCATTTAACTAATTTAATCTTTGGGATGTACAATTCAGTTTAAGTTCTATTTTCCAAAGCAGTGTCTACAAAGTAGAAGCTGATGGTTTTCCATATGCTGCAGCATATGTCCTATCTTCTATGCAACATAGTAATTTGATTGCTTTCCCAGCTGGATATTGCTCTGCTTCTCAGTCTACTTGATTCCACTTAATTGAACATTTTCATTATGTAAGTAATTACAGTAACAGATGTACAGTATATTGTTTGAAGTTTAGTTTAAACCTGTTTTTTAATTTCATATGGTAGATATTTTTATATCTACATGTAATTTGGGAGAGTTATTGGACATGTTCTCATATGGATGTATTGCTTTGGCCAGTTTTTATTTTTTAGTATTTTATCTTCACATATGTTAATGGTTTCATCGGTGTTTGAAGTTCCTCTTCATTGTTGTTTTGTCAGAATTGTGTGGATTGATTTCCTTCTTGATATGAGCATATTGTTTCTCAGTTAGCTGTTAACTGTCAGATATTTTTGTATTTCTTGAGGGTTTGGGGAGATCCATCAGACTCAGATTACTAGATAAAAATGTAGTTGATACTTGGAGTTATTATCTCTACATTGGCCACATTTTAATTTACAGTAACTTCAAAACAATGAGAGAGGTGACAAAAGTGGAACAGAACCCAGATTATATGTAAAATGCAAAAACTATGGCAGAAAGTTAAAACGAAAAAACAAATCAGAAAAAAAAAACTTAACTGAAAAAGACTGCTATGAGTAGTGTTAATTTCCTCGACAAAAACAATGTTGTACAATTTTCATCAACTACCCTCTTTCCATGATGGAAACGAGATGATGATGAGCTAAAAATAGATCTTTGAAAGCCACGCTTATCCTCAAATCAGGGTTCCTACACATTTGGAATTTCAAAATTCCATACTTTTCCATACCCTAATTTCCAGACGTCTCAGCGTTTGTTTGTTTGTTTTTTCAGAGAATATGCAACATCTGAGTAAATATATCAGTGTATCATATTTCACATCATATTTAATTATTCTTAATAGGCAATTGTAGCCAAGTACCATAATGGCATGCAAATAAAAACTCAGGTAAGTTCAGTGTTTGGGCTGAGGCAAAAAGGTTGGGACTCTGGGTGCAAGCAATGCAGTAACGAGATGTCAGTGTTTTCTCCTTTCAAGTGGCTTAGAATCGCCTTCTCCCCCATGTTGGCGATGTTTTTCATTTTCCATACTTTATAATACCTAGAAATTGATCAAAATTTTTTCCATACTTTTCCATACATTCCATTCTTGCGTAGGAACCCTGTCAAATGCCACATGAGCAAAAGGCGGGCAAATTCCAGCAAATAGTCTGTGCCAGGATGTTTCACTAGCCACTGATCAGCTGTCATCCACAGCTGATCCTTGGGTTGATGCTGTTTGACAGGCAGGTAGGAGTCTCAGTTATCTCTGAGTGTAGCTGTGTTGTCAGTAAACAGTTTGAACTCAGATCAGTTTATTTCTGACAGACAGTTTTAATCACCAACTCTAAGTCAGAGTTTAAAAAGAAACAATCCCAGTTGTCTCAGATTAATTATGTGTGGTGTCAAAATGTTGAAGACCTTAAATAGAGAGATGTTGAGCTTTTCAAATGACTGGTAAGTTTGCTTTCAACTGCTGGATGAATGCAAGTTTGTAAGTGTGTAGGAAAAAATGTTTGAATGTATTTCTGACACATGAATTACCCTCACTGGATTAGCTTAAAGTTAAAAAAAAAAAAAAAAAAAGCATATAGAAAACATAATGACTAAAAGTTGACTAAGATGTCATGAATTTTTGTAGATGAAGGATATAAATGACTGAAATGTGACTAAAACCAATAAGTATTTTTGACTCAAGACTAAATCTGAAATAACTGTCATAATTAAAACATTGGGGGGAAAAATCAGAAAACTGTCACTGAAAAAAACATCACAAAGACAAAAATTACTATAAAATATTTTTCAATACAATACACTTGTTTCCAATGCAAGTGTTCCAATATCAATGTTGACTTTGTCAGTTTAAGGTTTTATTGTTTTTTTTTGTTTTTTGTTTGTTTTATTTATGTTACTGATGCAAAAATGTTTAATTCCTGTGGCACAGACAGGTTCAATTTTCTGTATAAACAATAAAAATGACAAAACTGGAAAATTCACACAAACTCACTCACAAAATCAGTTTTGTGCCCCACAGCTGGAAGGTGAGTTAATGCATTGGTGAATGAATGAGTGCTTGGTAACTGCAGTCCAAAACCAAAAACTTATTAAAGTTAATTACAGCATTATAAAAGATGTGATATACACAACGCTGGAATGTAACTACATCCTACAACCAGGTACTGTATTTTATTGCAATTTTGAAATACTTGTGCATGACTTGAGTATTTTCATTTAATGCTACCTTAGACTTCTCCTCTGCTACATTACAGAGGGTAAAGTAATGTACTTTCACTACATTTATTTGACAGCTTTAGATGACTATCAGATGGAAATTTGACACAACTGATGGTAAACAAGCTTTTAAAATACAACACATTGATATAGATGAAACAACTGGTTTCCAACCTTTTGGCTAGTCAGTTAAAACTAGCTCCACCTCGAGCAGCTACACCAGTAACGTGCTGCTTACACACTGAGAGTGGTGCACAAAGTAGACAGCTCTACAACTTGAGTCGAAGTATAGATTCTCCTGGTCAAAAATTACTTCAATACAAGTTAAAGTGCTGAGTAATTTATTACCTGAGTTAAAGTACTGGAGTATTTGCTTTCCCAGGTCAGACCGAAGAAGTCAAAAACTTCTGGACTTGAGGTATGGCCATTAGTGATGTGGTGGGGAATCTTCATCTCCATCTGCTGCTGTAGCCATAGTAATACCACATAATCAAAGATAAGCGCCTGCCGATGACCTCTCCTCTCTACCTGTCTCTGCTGATGAGCTGCCTAATCTGAGTAGTAGTGCGAGGTAGAGGTAGAGGAACACCACTCTGACAAACAAACCACATGCAGAATAGTATGATCACAGCTTATGGGCTTCTGCTTGTTAAAAAATAAAAATCTGCGACAAACCAAAAATACAATTTTAGAAAAATAAATTAAATTTTCCAGTTTTGTAATTTAATTTTTTTTTATGTGGAAGCTGGACTGATAAGCCTTACATGGACCATCAATTTAGTAAAACCTGTAGTAGACAAAGATCTTTCTCTTTGGGGTTGGGACCATATTACGCAGAAGTTATCACCCTTTTATGTTCTCTGCTGGCTGAAAAAAGTGCAGAGGAATAGTTGCAACTAAAATCAATGCAAAAAGGAACCTGCTCCTACATAACATGATGTGACAGCATATTTGTAAATCAGTAATAAGGTACTTTCACCTTTAAAGGAGCAGCATCGCCAACATTTGTCCTTACTTCCACTTCCACAGGCCCGAGCTCTACAAAGCTCCACGTAGCTCCCTACATTATTTAGGAGGTGAGATTGCTCCTGAAAACATATACATAAGTAATGCATGAAAACCATTTTCAGCCAGCTGTTTTCTGCCACAGAACATATTCCCACTGTTATTTTATTTTATACAGAGCTTTTGAGGAGCTGCTGGGGAGCTGCAACCAAACAGCAACAGAAAAAAGAGCTACCACTCTGGGCAACTATCAGCTAATATGTTCACCATATCGTATCAGCTGCTAATACATCAGGGCTGTGCAACTATCTTCTCGTTTTAGAGTTCCTCTTGCCTTAAGTGTCTCAAAATTATATAATCCAGTTTTAAATACTTAACTCTAAAAAGAAGGGGGTAAACATTGCATTGATGATTGTCCAGATATAAGGAGGATAAAGGGGGGGTTTATACTTCTGTGGCAGACCCTGCGCCATAGCCTATGCATGTAGCATACGCTGTTGTGTGCATTTTTACTTGTGCGGTGCTGTGTCTATGTCACTCTGCAGTTACACCTCAAAAACACGAGTACGCGGTGGAGGTTTCTGTGAAGTGCTGTAAAGTTTAGTTGAGTCAAAACACACCCACAACACACATTAAACATGGCTTAATAGAGACGATTTCAAAGACAAGCAGACAAATCAGCTTCACTATAACTCGCAGTATTCACAGACAAACACGTGTCTTTATCTGAACACATTTCCCCCACCAATACAACATGCTAACATTATTAGCAGAGGCCTATGGCATTTTACAATATATACATAAGCCTAGCCTCTAGCAGACTTCTCTCTACTAATATGAAACCAGTCAACAGCAACATTTAACAAACGTTACAAAATTCGACTCTATTACAACTCACAAGGTTCACCAGAAAAAAACAACTGTCTGGTGCTAAACACATTTTTCAGATTTTCTCTGCTCATATGAAGCCAGGATAAACTTAAAATGCTATTTTGTGGGGGCGTTACTGTCCTCATAATTTATTATATCTTATCTGTGAAATTAAAGTTAAAAAAAACAACAACTTTGTATCCACTGAGGGAAATGTTTTCAGCTTACGTAAATATACAGGAGGTATGCGTTAACTGCGACTCGTAGTTACATTTCTGGGGAGGTGCAAGTCAGGCTACGACACAGGGTACAGCATGGGGTATGGCGTAGGCTCTGCATTGGCGTACAGCCTATGCCACAGGTACAGCGTCGATTCAATGCAGAAGTGTAAATTCTGCCTAAGCAAAAATGAAATGAATGAATGCATATTGTGATTTAACACTGGTTAAATACAGGCTCAAACAGGAGGGTTAAAGGGGCTGTATGCTAAATTCAGAGCATATGAGGTGTCTGTGCACGGTCCTCAACATAAATGTGAAGGAGCTGGCAGCTAGCTGCTAACAGTGCTGATTCCATACACAACACAACAGCAACAGTGCTGACAGAACTAATGGTGTTAACCTGGGGGAACCAGAAGGTGGGCACTATGCTTCCACAATGATATCAACAGTAACCAACGTATGAGTACAGTGCAAAGCAGCGATGATGAGCTTGCCAGTGTGATACACATACGCATTTACATGCACATGCGGCTGGATCACATCAAACCACAGAGTAGCTCAGATTACAACACATACACACACACGCACACTGTGACTTAAGTCTTTGCTCAGGGTCCCAGTACTACACTATATCTTTTCATCTCAAATAGTTGTTTGATGCTGTACTAATGCTCTGAATGTAACACAGAACCTTTAAGTAGGAGTTTCTCAACACATAAGTATATTCATTGTCTGAGTGGAGAGTTAACATGGATACAGGATAACATTAACAGGCTGCCTTTCCTCTTTATCCATTACTTCCCTCTCAGTTCTTTTGTGCGTCTGCGTGTGGTGTGTGTGTGCGCGTGTCCAAACAGTGGATGTAAACAACCTGATTCTATCCCTGAGGCCTATTTGTGATCTCATTAGGCCCACACTCACAATGTATCTGCTCCTTCATTTCAATAGCAGAATGGGTTCAATAGGTAGAAAATTGACCATTTGCATTTTCCCAGCCGTTGGTTAAATCTGGTTACGGCTCCTCTGCATGCTTGACCAGAACGAATCAGAGACACTGCTTTGCATTTGTTTCTGTGCTCAGTGCGGGTCCCAATCTCTGTTGACTTCTTCTACCCTTTTCACAGAGCTTCAGAATCAAAGGCCATATGGTTGAATACACCCATCAGATGCTTTCAGATTCCCTGAGTGTTGGTGAAAAGTGCACGTCCCGGTGACGGGAATGAGCTCCGACAGCACGAGGTCACATGGTCCGATGTGTGAATTAGAGGCCTGTGCATTTCACAAGATTAAATGGCTCATTCTCATACGGGCTGTCAGCCACTGTTTACATGATCCCCAAACAACACACACACAGACACACAAAGGTGTCTGATCTAATAGAAAGCCATTCCACTCAAAAATTGATCATCAGCCAACCAACAGAGATTATTAATCTTTAGCAGGGATGTTAGAAAAAAAGTGTGGAAACGAAATAAAAAAGATTTCAGTGTTCCTACTAACTTCAACACATGCTGGGGCATGCAGCTCGAAAATAAATGGAAAAATGATTCTTTCACTTCGTTAATCTCTTCAAGAAGATAGCACTGTCTTCAAATGTTTTTTCAAAGTATCATCTTTTACGCAACGCTTCATTCTCAAGATGAAAAACAGCAGTTGAGTAATCTACCTGAACTCAAGGTGTGCTTAAACACTTTTTCTGGAGCTTTTCATCTTACTACATGGTCCTCATTAGCAGATGGGACATTCATTTAAGCAATAAGCCATGAGAAGCTGTGGTTTACAGTGATTTAAGAACAGCTCAAGGTCATTGTTAACCCTCTGAAAAAGGACCCTGGGTTGTTATTGTCATGATCCTGTTTATAATCAATCTGTTTCTAGCCATATGTTATTTATCTTATTTACACAACAGGATGTAATTTCTGTCTCTACATGTTCGCGCTTTTACAATCCTCCTCTGCTCTCTGTATCGCGTATGGTGCAGTGCCCCCGATGCGCACGCACACAGACACATGTGCACACAGACACATACAAACAGACACACACACAGGTGAGCATATAGTGGAAAATATGTTGCTCCAACCACCTGACAGACAAAGCAGACACAAATATTGGCAATTTTTAAATATTACCAGGGTGGTGAAGAAGAAATGTTTCGTTCAATGTACAGTTCAAATAATTGCTCAGTTGTTACATTGACTGCTGTCATTACAAGAAACACATGAACACCATGAATCCTTGAAGTGTTTGTGTTGGTGTCTGTTGCTGCATTACCTTTAAGCTTAGGCTGGACAGATTTGAAGGATTTACAGCATTTTTAAATACTCCAAGAAATGACATCACAATAAACAATAATACCAACATTTGCTGGTTACTGTGGAAGAGTTCAAAGGGTTAAAACCCTCTTAGCTGTTCTCAGTTAACCACATACTCTTGTGGCAAATTGCGTTTATATATTGGTTACCACATATACCTGGCAATATTTCATAAAATACACACACAGCAACAAGAAATGAAATAACTGACTATAAACAAATAGCTTTTCAATGTGATGCCACTGGGCCCAGAGAGACTTTCCCATAGACTTACATGGTGAAAGAGACATCTATAGAGCCAACCTAAACTGACTCTGAAGTCGTCAAAAACCAGTGCATGGTCAGTGACTTCCAGCATCAGACACCAATGAAAAAGTTGTCCTTTCATGACAACATGATACGCGGCCGTTTGCTGATATTATTTAATGACACCTGGCAGTGTCAGGTGGGGCCACAATAAAACTCAAAGGGATAGAGTTTTTCCAAACAACTTTTTATGCCGAGGCTTCAGGACACTTGGATCACTACGGGTGAGCAAGATTTTTGGACGTTTTAATCTGGGGCACCGTCAGCTTGCATTAGGTGGAGTTGTGCTGCTACCCACTCTCCCCTGGGATCTCTACAAGGGATGTGAGGACTCTAAAACTTCACCTGGGCCTCCCTCAGCATATGGGTGAGTAGATAATGGCTG
Source organism: Epinephelus cyanopodus (assembly GCA_026686955.1). Lineage (NCBI taxonomy): Eukaryota > Metazoa > Chordata > Actinopteri > Perciformes > Serranidae > Epinephelus > Epinephelus cyanopodus. The sequence continues at coordinate 36,815,250 of CM048923.1, read as the reverse complement.
AATTTTCATTTTTGGGTGCACTATCCCTTTAAGGTGGCGAAAGTACGGTAGGTGGGAAGGGCAGTGGATGGGTCCAAGTTATGGTTATGTTAGGTTGTAAAGCTATGCTGTGTTATTTTTTCCCTTAATGCAACCACACGCATGTTAGCAAAAAGGTAACCACGTGCATTTGTTTTTGAAGGAAACAAAGGTCAATCCAAGGTGTCACTGGCGTGACAGAGATTATATGCAAACTGTACATTTCCTGTGAAAACGTAAGTGTATTTTGTAAACAGACAATGCATTTAACAGGCTAAAGTTGACACGGTGTCCCAGAAAGTCAACAAACAACGCAACTAACATACCTTGCACATCATATCTCGACTTGAAAGGTCCATGACCAAATATCAGTATGTGATGAGCTTGAAGTGAGATGCGTTGATAAAGCAGACACATTTTTGTTTAGCGTCACAACCCCTGTGAAATGATCTGTGAACCATTTGCTCCCGAAACATTTCAAAAGTCTAGAAGAGCTGCACATTTTAATCATCATTTAAGTTAGCAGAATGCTAAATGGGAAGTAGCTTTGCCATTTAATATACTTGAGATCATGTCTTGTGGGTGTCCTTCAAAGAGCACTTTCAATATTTGTAACCATTATTGTACATTTACATTTCTATATGATGTGTTTTCATTTTCTGACATATTGCTAGTGTAGCTTTGTTCTAATTAAAGCAATAGATCAAATAAGCTCTGTCCATCTGTCCTTACTGGAATTAGTTTCATCAACACACTGCAGTGAATTCAAGCTGCTGCACTGTCACTGTAACAGAGCCAGGGTCTTTGGACTGGTTACATAAAGAAGAGAGTGAAACAGTTTAAGGTAGTCAGTTGGAAAACACTCCATTACACACTGTGGAGCCTGCAGTAAAACAAGAACTTCAGCATCATGGACAGTGAACCCCCCCAAACACGGTCAAAGGTCACTGCTCAACCACCAAAGAACCATGAATTATTAGATTTACTGTGCACAAAGCCACAACTGCTCCATAAAGCTGGTGCAATAGTACTGTAGTACTACTATGCAGGTCAGCACTGTCATAGCTCACACCATTACATTTTAAATAACACATTGAGGAAGTCTCCAAGATACTGCGATTCTGCTGACCCTACATGTCTTTGCACCTTCTGTCTCTCATCTTTTGGTCCCTATTGCTGACAATAGTAAACACACAGTAAACACAAGGTAACAGTCTCACAGGGCCTACTGTATATTTCCCAAGTCCCAAGGTCTACATGGTCTGACACTTTCACACATACTGCAGATATCAGACTAAAAAGACCATCTGAGGAAATAGCTATCTACAGCATTCTAAGCTATTTTAAATGTTATCACTCATGGGCATTATCAGTGGTTTAATGTCAGTGAAGATTCTCAGTCATCCGAGTCACGGTAATCATAAGTGCTACATCGTGGGCAACTGGACTTGCTTGAGTTTCTTGAAGACTTTTCGCCTCTCACTTAAGAGGCTTCAGTTCTAACTCTTTAAACACTCTTTATATCCGCGTGGGTGTGATCCCTTACAGTAAGGGTTCACAACCACACAGAGTTTATTAAAGCCTGCAACTCCGCACCAATCAGTTAGAACTGAAGAAGCCTCTTGGATGAGAGGCGAAACGTCTTCAAGAAACTCAAGCAAGTCCAGTTGCCCACGATGTAGCATCTATGATCAGTGGTTATAAGCCTCACCCTGTGGGCGTCAAAGCCATGACCTCTAATGTTGGAAAAAACCTGTACAGAAGAAAAACAGAAAGACCTGCCGGCCTCTTGATGTTGGAACAGCCCACCCGATAAGGAGCTGCACAGTCCCAAAAGTGTCAGGAGCCTACCTAGCATTATGCCAAGTTCACACTGGTTGCGGATGCACCCCAATTTGTTAACTGTCACGCAGACGCCTGTCAGCAGTTGATGGTCAGAAAACGAATCTGCTCTCTGCTGTGTTCAAATCACATGTAGAGCTCTGTCTCTGTCTGCCTGTTTGTGTATGATTGCATGTGAGATATGTGTGTGTGTGTGTGAGTGTGAGTGTGTGATCTCTCTCGCTCTCTATTTAGACACAACTGACAAATATGTGGAAGCGTGGGATGCATATTCGATCATTTATCATAGTCGGATCATTTATGTCATATCTAATATATTGTTCAAAATATATTATCAGTGTGTTTTGTTACCAGGCTGGCTTGTGGAAAAAAACAGCTCGGATGAAGCTTTTGCAGCAGATCGCGAGCTGACCAGGGTGCTTGGTCCTGCGCCATGTTCAGTGTGAAGAGCCCAGTCAGTTGACATGGACACTGAAAGCAAGTGTACAGTCCTCCATGGAAAACTGGCGCACTTTTACGTCCAGCATGACTGGCTGTCTGCGGGAACTTGCGGGCGGGGCCAGCGGGCGAAACACTACTGTACATATTCAGTGTGCCACATACTGTGAACATAAACCCGGAATCTAGACAACTTTTTTGGCGTATACACCAGACGAGCAACTGTATAAAAAGGATCCTCGTACACCTTCCATTGTCTTTGTCTTTGTACTGTCGGCACATAATTGTAGCACAGTACTTGCCACTATTCACAAATATCTTTAAGATCAGGCTGATGTAAGTGTACAGACTCTGATAGATCTTGAAGTCCTGTTGATATCTGAAGGTTTATTAAAGAAACTTACATGCACTGATGATTCCTTGAAAAAGGATCAATAAAATTATACACAAGTTGTTATCTGAATTATAATGCATGATGGATTTCAGCTTCATTGAAGTGTCTTCAGTAGATGTGAATACATGTGACATTGTCATTCAGTGAAGAAAAACATGCATTTTTCAACTTTGAAGCTACTTAAAAGAGAAATTTAACACCAGTGTTCAAGGGGTGAAGATGAGTGTTTCATGTTTTTACTCCACCATCTTTTATCTGATGATTTTGATGTCGGACTAGTTGCTACATGTTGGAGACTGTGGCTCAGTCTTTTAAAACCTCACTTTAATGAGTTCATGGCCCGACAGAAAACACAAGCTACAGCTGAATACATTTGCTTCTTTTAACTCAGTGTGTGCTGTGTGGCTTCTATCTTTATCCTGACAGTGTAGGCTTTGGAGTGTCAGCTTGGAAATCAAAACTTTACAACAACCTGAAGTGATCACTCATCTTCACAATTTCCTTCCCAGTATGTGACGGAAACCACCAGTTTAGAATTTTTTCAGTGGTTTGTGACAGTGGCAGTGACACTATCAGTTGTACTATCTCTAATATAGTGACACAGAGGAGGATGCTTCCAGCTACCTAACAGCGCCATTCAACCACGTGGTTCCTTTTCTGTATCAGCCCAACTGTGGATAACTGCTGTAACCTTTCACCTTGCAAAGGCGGGTGCCATGCCGCACTGCTATGTTCAGGAAGAGCAACCCTGCAGATCATCTTGATTAGGTCTGGATATGTGGAAAATCAATCCACAACCAAAAACCATGGATTACCAGACCCATCCGGAAAACATGGACAATTATAAAAAAGTGGAATGAATGACTGACTGAACATCTAAATGTGAAAAAGCAGTGAACAGGAGAGAGCTTTATACTTAACTCACCAGTTTGGACACCAATTTGAAATGATACTAAGGCATGAATACCTGTTGTCCAGTCAGAAGTGACCTGATTGCACAGCAAATTCTCAACTACTAGAAACATTCCCAGGGTGTCACACACAGCAGTCTGGTCAGTAGCCCTCAGCTTCTGTTACCGACGCACATGGCACTAACTCCAATGTAAACCTGTCTGTAAGGTGAGAGGCCAGTTTTCATGTCCTGCTAAACCAAGTCAACTTGAGTTTTTTCTTTAACCACGTAACATTGGTACTGGCATATGTCACATGGCATAGTTGGCCGGTGACACAGTGGTCACTGGCATGCTTGTTAAGTTACTGTAATGATGTTTTAACATGATTGTTTTTTAAAACCTAACCAAGTAGTTTTGTTGCCTAAACCTGGGGTAATTTTGGTGGAGAACTGTACATTTCCTGTGAAAACTGAAGATTATTTTGAAAGACACCGAAGCATATGGCGAGCAGAAATTGTTATGGAAACCTACTAGGAATGACCAAGTACACTAATATCTGTATCAGTATCTGTTCAGGCAACTTAATTATCTGTCTCTGGATGGGTGGTGTTTAAATAGAAAGTGGGCGGTACTTAAGACAGAAGTGGGAGGGGGCAAACTGGAAGTTGTGCATTTAAGCCTAAAATTGATATGGGTTGTTTAGAAATTGCCATATTCATTATTTAATGGGAAACTATTTACAGAACGGCCCCAGGATGTAGCTTCCAATCATTTTGGTTCACAAGAGATTGAACACAGCTACACAGGATTTTCCTTTATTACATGTATGGATGTTGACACATTTTACTCAGATGATGCTCACACCCATAAAAAGAACAGTATCTGTACCAGATATATTGAGCATTATACTTTGAACTACTAATCAAGTTGCCATATTTGACAAGTTGGGAGTGAGAACATATGGGGTTTCTTCGTAAAGTTCTCCACCTTGTGGCAGACCTAGTAGGAAAAAAAATGGTGAGTCGAAATGGAAGGTTCAGCATCAGCAGTCCCTCCAATACAGCCCTCTGTCCCTTGTGGTAGAATATACAGAGTATACCTGTAGTTTGTACCAGTACAGATTTCGCATGAGCATGCGAGAAAGAAGAATGAGAGAAAGAGAGAAAGAATATTTGTGAGGATCAAATTTTTTTTAGGCTGTGTCCATTTTGTCATTTAGTTAGTATTAGGTATAATATTTTTAAAAATTGATTTTGAGCTAATTTCAAAGTATGCACTTTAGATTACATTTGTTTGTAATCCAATGGATTAGGTTGCTACAAACTACTACAATTTAAATTGTTCAAATCTGACCCAACCCTGGACATTTTCCTCTACAGAGGGCTATATTTATCTGGTCCCTGGTGGCTACATGAAATACTTTTTACTCGAAAAGGCAGTGCTCACGGAGCAGAACGCAATAGTAACATCAGACTAATTTTTTCATTTTTTTCATGCTCAAAGATGAATACATACAGTCTGTGAAAACTCAAAGAGATACACATCAAAGTCAACACACAAAGTGTAGAAGGCTAATTAGGAATTTCTTGCCTGGGTTGTATTTCAAAGACTCTGTCTCTTTACTCCTCTTCATTTGTAGCTGATGAGTGCAGACAGACTGTGTTATCTAAGGGTCATATACTAACAGTCTTCATTTAGCAAATAAAAAGAGGTCAGTTGTCATTACGTCACATACCCTCTACGGAACTTCTGTCACATGAGATCATATGGTCAAAGATGGAGTCTGGTGTCAGATGTTCATGTCCTTGATCTTTCTCCACTGCCTTTTGCTGTAAGTACTCCTCCTTGGTTCCGAACAGCAGCCCATCGCTTGACACCTTTCGACGATACCTTGATGACGGTGTTAGTCACGCTCATGTAGCTGATGGGATCCCTTTTTACTTTAACCTGAGAAGTCACTGTTGCAGAGGTATCAGTCAACTTGAATGTGGTGGAATGGGCGGATTCAAAGGTCTGGACACAAGCCATCACTGATGTGACATTTCCCACAACTGACACGTGATGCCATGATAGTGTCATACACCACTCCAATCTTCTGCTCAGAATCAAGTTTTGGGGTGTACATTTAACACCTTAAGATCTGGGAAAAAAACAGAGTGATATTTGACCCGACAACAGCTGGACAGGGACTGAGCATTTAGGCTTTGAATCCCACTTGAGGCATCCCCTCAGTAGGAGCAGTAAAACTAGAGGTGATAATTTACGTAGCAAATTGAGATGGGCGATGAGCAAGGGAGGTTTTACAAGGTTGGGCAGCTGTGTCAGTGACCTTACCTGCTGTCAGTACTCTGTTTCACCACCTGTCTAGATGCTGTGATGTGATGAACTTTGCCTGGGTCGTGCTGGATCACCACTCCAAACAGTGGGAGGTGGCCAAGCTCCCTGTGGCAGAATGGACCAAGCCTTTTTCCACATCCCAGTCTTTACCCCCCAGCTAATCGTGGAAATGCGTGGGACAAAGATGCGGCATGACACATCTCCCGCAGCATGCCTGCAGCAGAGTGCGTCCATGATAATCAACTGAAGGTGCTACACAGACCACAGAAGCGGCCTGTGTCTGCATGGGCACCAAGCTACTCAACATTATTTTTCTATTATTTTTCTCTGTGCACAGCTACCAAAAGGTATTACATAGACTGGTGCAAAAAACAAGAACAATTATCACTTGGCAAAACTCATAGAACCCATTTTCATTTACATTATCTTGAAGTGACAGCTCAAGGGACCTCTTGGTAAAGAGCCACGCCAGTTGTTCCCTCACCAAAATCTAGACCGGGGGTAGGCAACCTGTAGCTCTGGAGCCACATGCATCTCTTTAATCCCTCTCCACCCTCTATAATATGAACAAGAACAATTATTATTTTTTAACATTTTAATTTTTATATATCATATATGTTGTAAACCTAAGGAAAACCTTACATTCATCAACTGTAAAAATAAGAAGCCTCTATACCAAATAAAAAACAGTTTAACATTCTACTGCCTGGCAACTTTTCCTTGAAATTTTGTGAAACCTCAAAAGCAGTGGCTAGACTTGAGTCTTCCTAGCTGGTTAGCTGTGGCTGCCAAATCCAAAAGAGTGAAGGTCTTGGAATAAAATAGAGAATTTAGTAGTGCATGGACAGATTTGTTTGCAGTAAAAAAAAAAAAAAAAAGGCTCTTTTGATAGTAAAGGTTGCCGACAACCCCTGCCTCAGGTTGTCTAGTTTCCTAAGATACAACTACCTTTGCATTAATAATGAGCCCGCCACAGCCTCTCCAAGACAGTTATGTCAGCCAGTGGAGGGCAGTCGGGGGCTAGCAATTGTATCAGGGTGGCCATGGCCCACCCTGTGGCCCCTCATGGTCATGGTTGTGTGTGCGTGTGTATGTGACTTTACCAAATGAAGATGCTGCAGTCTTTAGAGTATCTGTCTGGAGGAAAGCTCCCTGACATCTCTGACAGCTCCTTATTTTAATTATTTAGCGGGGGTGATAATATTGCAGCCATCACCACCTACAGGTTGGCTGGCTGTTCATTTATGTAGTGGCTGTAATCACTTGTTATTTAGAGTGTGACTTATATTCACCTCTTTGCTGTGTACATTTTTTTTCTGTCAAGGAGAGGGTCCAACAGGAACAATAGTAAACGTTGGGCCTTGGCTTTCTCATGGAATGAAACACATGATTCAGTCACCCCTCCCCCCTCAATAATTTTATTTCATGTTAAATAGTTGAATTAATTAGATGTGCGATGCCAGTCTGTCTAAATACTTGGAATGTGGCAAAGCACAGGCCTTAAATAAAGCATATTTGGTGTGAGAGCGAAGCTATTGACCACGTCTACCATCATATTATTTGTGTACAGTAATTACGCCAAGACACTACAGTTAATCTGACAGTGATATATTGACGTATGCACCACCTATAATGAATAACCCTGTGACTTTTCGCTGGCAGCATAAAGTTATTCTGATAGAGGTCATCTATTTCCCATCACGCCCCTGCTCTGTATTCGCCCCATCTCCCTGCCTCCTCTCTTTTCCTTACTCTTTAATTAATCATTTTTTAAAATAGATCACGGCCACTGAAGATAAGAGTGCAAATGTTATTCTGTGTAACAGCTAAGTTATGACTTTCTCTGACATTTTTTAGAGGAAATTATTAAAAACCCTAGACAGATGGCCCCTTTCTTATGTAAAACTATGCAGATAAATGTCTTTTCTATTAGCATATATTAAAGTGTCGAAGACGATGTCAGTGTGCCTCTCTCGGAGCTCCTCCTGGCTCTGCTTTCCTTTACTTTCCAGCAAGAGACAGACTCTACTAATTACCTGCAACATTAGGCAGCACATAATGAGGTGACAACTTCTAGTCTCAAAAAAAGCAGGGTGGAGAGAGCAAAAATATTGAGGAGAGAGTTGGAGCGAGGCAAAGACAGAAAATGGAGGTGATTTGAGTGAGGAAATCCCCATGTCTCTCGTCTGAACAATGCATATTTCAATCCACTACTTAATGGCTTAACACAGGGAGCAGAGGCCGCAACCTCATCCTTAACCCAGCCATTGTGTGTTCAGTGTGTTAGCTACGTAGTTGCCTCCAATTGCATGGCATGCTCACCCTTCTGCTGCTCTGAGACTCTCCTCTCTAACTGAAATACATTCACATTCTCTCATCATTTGTGGCTGCTTCTACTCTGCAGTGTTTTTGATCACTGTTAACCTACTCAGCGCTTGCTGCACAGTTGGTTTGCATTAAAAGCTTTCCAGTTGCTCAAAGGACACAATCCCCCCTTTTCTTGTATGGGCTTTTAATGTGAAGCTATGCAGGATGGGTTGAGTTTTATTGAAGGTAACTTAACAGTGATCACGCAAAGTAAAGGGAATGCAGTGGAAATATATGTTGTGCTTTCTCTCTTGAATACTTAAGCAATGCCTGACCCCAAAAAACCAACACATTCTCGCTCCAACCTCATATTCGTTATTGTTGGTTGTTGGTAATACATGATACTACTTATATCGTCGCAGCACTTCATCTGCAGCCACCTAGGGCACTGCCTAGTGAGGGGTGCCAAAATCAAATTATTTGACTCTATAAAAAACAAAAAACAGAAGGATCATAAGGTGTAAACAACAGAGAATTTAGATTCAATGATCCAGGGCTACATAAATGAAATGAATGTTATTAAATGTCAGGCTAATGCAACAACACAGGCACAATTCTGTGAATTTAGAATTTAAAGGAATACACAACTCTTGCTTGCTAGCATCTGCCTGCGTGCTGTAACTTGCCCTAGACACACAGGACATGACAGAAGTAGCATAATTCAGCTGGTAGTGCAGCCTAATAGAGAGGTGCAAGAGTGAGCCCTAAAACCCAGACATGAGTTAGCATTTTAGCACACCCGTTTCCATCATGTCAAAATCAATGTTTTTTTTTTAACAGGTTTTTGGTTAGATGCCTGAAATAAGATCTGTGGTTAACACAAGCTTAAGACACTGTCATTTTTTGTTCTACAACATAAACTATAGCCCCTTTTACGCTGCCAGATTGTGCGCGAATGTTGGGCCGTTTTGCCGGCCAGCTGCAAGCGTTTATACACACAGGGCCAGAATGACAAGTTGATCCGAGGTGCCCAATTTTCCGCCTCGGCAGGTAGTCATATTGGCGGGAACCTTTTAGTTTAAACAGACCGAGACGGCCTTCCACAATGGGTAGCAGGAATTAGCGAGCGGCTAGAAGCAAGAGGGAAACACAAACCTGACAGACAATGTAAAGATGAGCAACTGGGAAGACAAGGAATTGTGCGCCCTCCTTGTCCTCACAGAGCAGATCACTGTTTACGTCACACTCTGAGCTACACATTTTGTTACTTGCTCACGCCCCCATTGCCCCGAAAAAGGTGCTGAAAAAAGACTGATTGGGCTTTACTGCAAATTTCCTGCAAAGGGCTCATGTCACTTAATATCCCACTCATGGGTTTTGAAACCTTTATGTGTCTTAAAGAAGACAGTTGCCCACAGGTGGCTACAGAACTACAGAATGTTATCATGCCAAACATGGCTTTCCAGCCTTGTTGTGGTGGTATCATTAGTTCATGCAACTGTCGAGTAGTTTGTTTATAGCCTTATACCTTATAGTTAACTTTTCACTTCTGACAATTGCATTATTGCTTCTAAAATTATAAAAGTGGTTCTTCATTTGTGAATATTATATTGCTGAATAAAACAGGTAAATATCATAGACCTTTGTGTATCAAAGACATTATTGTCTGCAGTAATCCAAAATCCACACCAACTTCAGTGTTGGCCTGCATATACAAATAAGCATCATCCCTGCAGCACGCTATGCAGCTCGTTCCGAGAGAGACAAGCTGCTGTTTCAGAACCATGGACAGCGCTGTGTGTTGTGTGGTGGGGGTGTGTGCGTGGCACAGGACATGCTGCAACAGCTGTTTCTACAAGCTTCTCTACTGATTTTCACAGAGAATTTCACAAGTTAAGAATAATCGTTAGCACTCTGCAAGTGCTACCTTCCTGTGGGAGTGCACTGCTTTATAAATGTATGCCTTGATTTTAAAGTGGTCCCATTATGTTGTTGCTACATCGTGACGTTAACTGCCTTAACAATCCTCTGTCATTACCATCAGCAGTACCCTGTTACTTCCTGTATGAGGAATTTAGTGAATATCAGTAAATTGTGCTGTATACTTATAGTCTGTGTTTATGGCCTAAACATCCCACATGTGAATTTGTGGAGGGACTGAGCCTAGCTCCTCCCTCCCAATGCTGTTGCATGTTACACTCCTGCTCTCACTTTCTCCTCTCTAAAAGGAATACTGTTCTCTACTACTGTTCTACTATTCTGTTACTTCAGTACACATCTATACAGGCAAAGCCTCCTGCCTCCTGTGTCACATAAATAAATCCCTATTGTGATAATTCATTACCTTGTCCTTCTCATCTTTTGGTGCTCCTTTTTTCTTTGTTTTCACTCTAAAATTCTACTTATCTTCTACTGACTTAATTATTCTCAGTAAATGCAATTTTGATGAGGGGTGCCAGACTTCTGCATGCCAATGTAGTAAATCTGGTGGTATCTAATGGTATGAGCTATGTAAGAACATCTCCAAGAAGGATTTAATCTGTCCTCTCCTGATGGGCTTTTAATGTGAAACACCTGCAGGAACTCTGATCCATGCTGTGTTGACAGCATGGATCAGAGTATTTTCATATTTTTTTAAATGATTTTTATATGATATGATTTTTATATGATGTATACACAGCAAAGTAGAAGAAGCTGGAATTATTCAGTGAATCACATAGGTATTTCTGTGTAAAAGAGAAGCAGCAGAGTGGTGAGATTGACCCTGCCCAGAATTTACTGTGCTCCACTAAGTAATTTCCAACCAGTCAAGTAAATTTCTGTTTTGGTTTCATGCTGGTTGAAGCTGCTGATTTGTCCTGATATTTTTTTTCACATAAGGCTACACACACTTAATGAGCCAATGAATCAGGTGCACCTTTGATCCAGTGCTTCTCTGCTCCTTCAAGTCATGGTGTATCTGTGATGCCTCTTTAATTAGCTGGTAGCATAACAGCAGGCTAATGTTGCAATGCTGTTATCCCAGCAGTCAGGAAATGGACTCCTCAGGCAACAGACCTGTTGAAAGACTGTGTTGACAGCATGGATCACAGTGTTTTATAGACTGAGCAGAATGATATCAGTATTAACACTGACACTGTAATATCTTCCATCAAGCTCTCTCAAACTGTAGACATTACAACTAAATCTCTATTTAAGTAACAGGAGCATTTGTTTTAGTGACGTGAAAGAAAAATAGTTGCAAAAGCTTGCTTCCTAGAAAAAATAATATCATTGTTTTATTTTTCATATTGTAGTGTAGTGTAGTCTGCATTTAATTAAATTACCACAAAATAACTAATATATGGCAACGCTTCAGCTTAGTAATATTCCAGTATACTTGTAGCTACTGGATTGTAGTGCAGACAATTTATGATTTTAACCCATTTGCTTCCTGCAAAATAACACAAAACTAAAGCATGATTGAAACATCATGTTTTCAACACATGCCCAAACCGAAATAACAGAATAGGTTGTTTGCGAAAAACCTCCAAAATTACATGTATGACCATCTGAGATGATACCCATAGAGCTGGAGTTACATCCAGTGACCACATTTAACATTATGAAACAGTCACAGTTTTTAACACATGGTTAATTAGTTAATTAAATTAGGTCTAGGTGTCATAACTACACAGTTAGGTTTAGGAGAGGATAATGAGTTGTGTTAAAATAAATAAGTTTGTTATGTGTAAGTGATGTACATAAATTTATTTCACATTTCACTGACTTTTGGTTTCAAACAGTACACTATCAGTGGTCTCCTGGGTGGAAGTCCTGTTTGTTTGCCCCATCCACCACCTGATGTCCTCCTTGTGGACTTTGTCACTCTTTATACCACGTCACCTTACTTTCTCCTTTGCTCCTGTCATAATTGCTCCTGTGAATTGCAGTGCCTAATAATAATGTAAATCAGTCCCTCCAGAAAAACGTGATTATGCGATCGCATAAGTCAACGCATAATCAGCCAAAGTCCGAATATTTATGCGGGGGCTGCATCTTTTCAAAGACGCCGCATTTTTGCTGCATCAATTGCCGATTTCTGCGCAAAATATGCGGGGCTTGCATGATTTCATAATCCCCGCATTTTCATTGCAAAAAAGTCAAATATATCCTAGCAGAAAGTTGAAAAATGTTGCGTTTACTTCACACAAGAGCAGCCATTTTCCCCCTGTTGCCTTGGGAACGTTATGAAGTGATGTATTATGCGACGTGAAGGCCATTGAAAAGCTGCGATTTGGGTGTGTGATTTGGGAGGAGATGGAGGAGGGGGAAGAAATGGATGTTGAGGGAGAGGAAATGGAGGATGAGGATGTCGAATGATTGGCCAGTGTTAGACGCCACGCCGTTATAGTTTTCATTTTCACAGTGGACTGTTGTAGTTTCATTCAGAAGTTGATGCAACTTTACAGCTGTAAGACTGCACTTTTTTGTTACCAGTGGGTTAAATCATACTAGTTTCAAAAACCTTACAGTTGTAAGTATATTAGTAGTATGTAAATTTACATTACAGTAAGAGATTGCACTTTGTGCATTGGAAGCACTTATTTTAACATACGATGTCTGTTTTGTAGGCTATAGCTTCCTCTGTAAAACAGGAAGCACACATTTTATTTTTTTATATTTTATTTATTCATTTTTACAGAAGTTGTAGCAAATTCTTTTTGTAAAGCTAGAGAACTTGTTTGACTCAGCAATGTTTTGTAAGTGTGAGCCACTTGTTTATTAAGGTCCAAAATAAAACAAGATGAGAACTTAAATATTCCCTGCACATTCTGTGATGTAGTACGCTTGCTTATCATAGGAAGTAATTAGAAATGACTCTTTACATTAAGGTAGTAGCCTAGTGAGAACAGGGTGTTGGGGGAATAACTTTTTTTCTCTTTTTCATCAAACCGCAGTTTTTGCAAGTTCCCGCAATTTTTACAAGTTCCTGCAATTTCATAAAATTGCATAAATATCCCGCATATTTCATCGCATTTTTTAAGAAAACGTGCCGCATAATCAAGGATTTTTGCCCGCAACAATCACAAAAAAAAAAGTCCACATTTTTCTGGAAGGACTGGTAAATGTGAGTCATAATAAAACTGCATGCACAGAAAACCTGTACAGCCACCTCTGGAAGGACAGTCTGCATATTTTATAGACCCACTGGCACTAATTGTTTTGCAGATATAAAAAACAGCCGAATTGTTGTATGCTACTGTCTCATTGTGTTTTTAGAAAATACAGGTTATCACATACAGTTAGTAGTTCAGTTAGTACCTGATTTACACATTTTAAACATGAAAATCCAGTTCAGTAATCATTTTTCAACACAAACACAATTTCAGTGATGGTTTTATTGTAAACTGTCTCAGTGAAATCTGATGCAGATTTGATTTGACCCCTGGCAGACTGCAGGGTCTTACACTGTGTCCGCAGCCACTTGACGTAGATCAGTATGGGGTTTCTGAGTAGCTGCTTTATACACATCAAGCTGCAGCCTCTAAGGCTGAAAAAATGATGCCAATGCAGAAGTGCCAAAAACTGCAGTTCACTGAATGGCCACTTGAGGCTGGCTATAAAACAGAGTAACCCTGCATGGACCTCCATGTTAAAATGCCCAACTTTACAACAAAGAAAAAAATCCTTCTTTCCAAATGAGTTAGTTCCAACATTCATAACATCTGCATGGGGAGTGAATTATTATATAACTTACCCATTCAAATTTAATAGGGTAATGTATATTTATGGCCAGGGCAGTCTATGAGTCAGATCCACCCCTCACTCCTCTAAAAACTCCAACCTCAAAATGTGGTCACTTCTGGCTCCAAAAACCAAGATGGCGACAACCAAAATGCCAAATGTTAGGCTTCAAAATGGCAGCCCAGCAGGTGATGTCATGGTGGCTACATCCATTATTTTATAAAGTCTATTGTTGATAGCTTTACTGGTAGTTTAAGGTCCCGTTTATACGACAATGATTTCAACCGAAAACGGTAAACCTAAGTTGAGTTTTGGCCGATCATTTACATGACAGTGGTGTTTTGGGTGCCTAAAAATGCAACGTTTTGAAAACGGGTTTCAGAGTACAATTTTTTGGAAATGGCACCGTCTCTGTTGTCATGTAATCTTGCAATATGCAGTTCCTCTGAAAATGGAGACTTTTCGCACATGCGCATTACGCTTCCAGTCACTAGGCATGCGTGAGAAATTCCACCATCATAACAACAATGGCGGACTCCCGAGCTCTGCTTGTGTTGCTCACCTTATTGAATTTATCAACACTTCCCCATCATAGTGTAGATTTGCTATAGCAACTCCACCTCATCGTCTGTCCAGACAAACATTTGCGCAGTTGCCATTTTGTTTGTTTGTACATTGCCGCTCTGTAGAAGGAAGTGTAAGCGTCACACTGCCAACTACTGGCATGGCATGTGTACTGCAGCGTTGTTGGTCATTTTTGCGGATCCGTGTGCACGGCGATTGTTATCAAAGCATTGTCGTCTAAACGCAGAACTTTTTTCAAAACGAAAATGAGAAACGATTCTCAAATCCCCCTGCTCTGCGCTCCAGGAGAAGGGCCCACCTGGGGATGGCTGTGGAGGAATCTGATGTGTTTGTGTCATAATGCTGGTTGGTGTTAAACCATGTAAAGTTTAATTTCTTCTCTTTTAGGGAACCGGGAATTCTGGAAGGCATCACGGTAAGACCACAAACATTGAATCAACTCAACTCTCTCAAATATTGTCATGTTGTATAGTACACCACCTGTGTCTATGTACATAATGTTTAGTCATTAAGACAATTACAGATCTTCCATTAACATAGTACTATGGAAAAAAGTGAATGTGAAATGGGATTTTAAACTAGGACACCAATGTGCATCTGAGAAGAGTAGTTGACTCATGAAGTAAAAAAAAAAATCAAGTATAAAGGGACTGTGACATCTGAAGCGCTGCAGAGAAATTGCTCTGACCACTGAATTATGACCAGTGAATTAAACTGCATCGTCCTCCTGAACTGCTGTCCACTGAAGCCAAACATATTTGGGCTTTTGCTGTCTATGACACCAAAGATTGCAGATTGGAGTTTTAATTATACACTTGACAGAAGCACAGCTGCCCGGGGGGCACACATACTTAGTTAAAAACATTTCACTATTCTCGAGAGCAAACTCTCACACCAGACCAGCATGGGAAAAAGATGTGTTTTTGCTGTTAGTCTATTAACTCCCGATCATTTCTTCTTACAGAAAAGCAAGCATTTCTGTTCACCTGCCAGTGTAAAGAACAATCATTGCACCGTGAGAATACATAAAAATTGTTTTTGCACAGCTGAAAAATATATAGATGTTGGCAATTTTATATGTGTGTGGTGGGGGACTTCCCAAAATATCCCAAGATTAGAGTTTGTTGGCTTAAAGACACCATTCGACCTGACTAAGAACCAGCTGATGTTGCTGTCCAACAGCAAGTGACCTCTGACAGAAAGGAGAGGCAGAGACTCTAAAATGGAGGGAGCTATTAGACTTACTGCTAGTTGTGTTTCACCATGAACTCTATTATTAAACCCTTGTCTGGTGAGTATAAACTGCTCCACAAATGAGGCATGGGTTGTAGACAATTATGAGTGAAGTCAATGGTACAAATATGTCTCTTCAATAAACTGTTCTGACATACTCAGAATGAGAGCTTTTTTGACAGACTCATAGTGGGAGTTGGGAACCTTGGGAACCGCTCACCAGCTGCAACAGTTTACCATCTGCAAGAAGTCACTTTGAGTCACAGTGCCTCTAACACCATGTTTGTAAGGGTGTGTAAGGGTGCCCTGTGTGTCGCTATGGGATGCAAAGGGGTGTAACGGAGCCAAGTTTGTTTGGACTTCTTCATGTCAAGCCGCCTTTGATGCCTTGAAGTAACACCTGGTGTCACCACCACCAATACTGGGACATCCTAACTTCACCCTCCCTTTCAGTGTTTACATTGATGCTAGTGACATTGGGTTGGGTGCTGTCCTAGCTCAACAAACCAGGCTTGGTACAAAGCAAGTTTTTGCCTTTGCCAGTTGAGCCTTTAATCCAGCATTTTAAAACCCCAAAGCACAGCACTTGGCTGATCCGGTGGGCACGCCATCTCCAGGAATTTTCCTTTACAGTGGAAAACTGTAAAGGGAAGTACAACTCTGTGCCAGACACACTGGCGAGAGCTCCAGTGGTTGAGCCCCAACACCAACCTACCACCTGTGCTGTTGTGCTACATTCCAAGAAGGATACTTCTCGATAACTCCAGTGACCAGTGAAGACATTTGGAAAGCCTAGCAAGAGGATTCAGCCATCCAGACCCTGTACACCATGGAGACAGGAGAGGCGGCTTACAATACTTACAAATACTTGCCAGAATTCCGGTTTGCTTTGAACGCAGCAGTGCAAGAGCCAACTGGAGTCACCCCTGCAGATCTCAATTTCTATTGTCAGCTGTGAGGGCCCTTGGATACTGAGCTACGCCCACAGTTCTGTGAGCCGTATACACCTGCTTTTGCTACTGCTAAACAAATAGCAGAGCTCAAAAAAGTAGAACTAAAAACCTGGAAAAAGCAAAACGTAACAGAAGCAAAAATTATGACAAAGGAAGAAGAGACAGAATTTGGGGGAAAAAAAGATCGTGTTTGGCTCTGCACTCAACCTTATTCTAAGGCTGATAAATCTTTTTCAGCTAAGCTTGCACCATGGTTGAAAGGCCCTTATCATGGAGAAGACCCTCGTGTTGTTAATGTGGCTTAGCTTAAACTGTGTTACTTACCTCTGAGGAGTTGGACAGGGAACAACGTCAACAGGTCCTGGAAATCTTTGAAGAGGACAGTGACAAAGAAGATTTTCCTGGATTCTCTGTCTCAGAGGAAGACAGTGCTGAACTGAAAAGAATGTGAACAATTACTGTCAAAATGGGAAAAAAAAACAAAATAAAACAAAAGCCAGCCACCAGTTCAAGCTTTTCTCAGTTGGGGAAGGTGTGACAACCTGTATTTTTCCATAGCGCTGCACCTCCCATATACACCCCAAGAACTCCCACAGTCACACATTCATGCTGGGCACAGAAAGAGAGCAGCAAGAGAGAGTTGGTAGGTCGGATCAGCGCACTCTGTACTTGCGTAGTACAGAAACAAAGTAAGGGTGATAATCCCTTCCGCGTTTCATCTGCAATCCGCCGTAGCCATCCTCTAATCAATCTTCACTCCCAAATAAAGTTTGCATTCTCTGTATCGTTTGCAATTCACAGCCTGTCATCTGTTTTCCGAAGCCAGTCAATTTCCTCACACCAGCAGCCTGCAGCAACAAAGCCCGGACTGGATCTTCCAACTGACTGGACTGGACTGACTATGGCAGACTTACTAACCTAAAAGAGTAACAGACTGTGAGTAAACCTTCTTTTAATCCTTTAATCCTGTTTTGTATCAATCTGTCTAAAAACCTGGAGTGGAATTTTGCATTGGATTACACTGTTTGTTAGTTTGTTATTTGTGTTTTGTTTTTATCTATTGTGTTGGACTGTGGGGGAATATTGGGTAATAATTTTGCACTGAACTTTCAATATATACTGCTGAGTATTGAAATTGTTGTATGTTGTTGTATTGTTCATTGTGTGTTGTCACTCAATATAGGGTGTATGTTCCTTGGTGAAGTGCATTCTTTGTGAGGTTTTGGGTTTAAAACAAACAAGTAAAAGACAAACAGAAAAAACCCCACAACTAACTAAAACTTGACTAACCATCTTACATGCCAGGAGAGAGACCTGGCTGGCACCCTAGAAAAACAAGACTAACCTAACCTAAACAAATTAAAACAAAAATACATAAAATAAAACTTCTACCTTAAACTGTCACAATCTGTGTGTATAGGAGCTGGGGTGTAAGGGGTGACGTTAATGACGTAAAAAGTGCCAGGTGCTCAGTAATTTCAAAACAAGTACTACAATTTTAAAATCAATTCCGAACACAAGAGGTAAACAGTGCACTGAGGCATGAATAGAGGATATGTGCTCTTATCCTTTTGGAGCTCTCATAAGAACCCTAGTTTCCATATTTTGGACGGGTTGGATTTGGTTGTTTGATATCTGGAGCAGGCTATCAAACAATCAGTTATAGTAATTTAGATGACTGGTCACAAAAGCCTGAATAAAAGTTTGCAAGTCACTAAATGTAAAGACATAGTGGGATAATGGTGTCCTGAGCACATAATGAAGCCATGCTCCCCCTGCATGTGTTACAATTCAAGCTTATCTGTTTGTAGTTGAGGTAGACATTCAGGCTATATGTGCATGTTAAAGCATGAGAGTCCTTGTGTGTGTGTCCTACCCACTAGCTGGCGGCTACCGTTAATTAATACTGAGGAAGCACAGTGTCCACCTTCCGGTCTCCCCTGGTGAACAATGTTAGCTCTGTCAGCCATAGGTAGTATTTTTTAGCACTGGAAGCTGCTCGTCACTGGCTCAGCCACCTCCATGTTGAGAACCATGTGCAGACAATCCAACCACAGACTGCTCTGAATGTTCCATAAAGCTCCTTTAATGCAAATTTAAGAATATAAGTGGTGCACACCAACCCAGTCACCAATAATAATGTTGGCATTGTATGTTTCTGCAAATCACAGATATGTTACATTTGCACATTATTATTATTACTTTACATTTTAACAAAGCTCTGGTTCATGTGTGCTTAGGTTTAGGCACAAATAATACTTGGTTATGGTTACAAAAATATTTGATTCAGGCTTAAAAGAACCAACCACCCATGTTTGGTGGCTAAAAAGCAGCTGGAAACACAGCAATGACTAGCTAAAACACAATGGTCTTGAATAGTCTACAATAGTCTGCAGCTTGGCAGCCATCTCGCCTAGGTGACATTCTTGCTTGAAAGGTGGCCACTCTGCCAGCTCCGCTACATTTGTGCTAAATTTGTGCTAAATTAATGCTTTTGGATCTATTTTGCATCTCTTGGTGGTGCTTTTTGTGGTTGGCTTTGGACGATGGTGGCGTGTGGTTGTGAGTCACTCATCTGTATGAGGAAATCAACTCACCAGTCCTTAAACTCTCCTCCTGCTACTTCTGCTGGCTGTCCAGGTTGAGGTTTTCAAATGTAAACATCAGTAAACATAACAGAAACGATGGAGAGGACAGGCACCAGCTGAACTACCATCCTGTTCGCCATTGTACAGGCATTGCTTAATAAACCAGATTAGCTACATGCCGCATTAGTCTCCAACTGGATATCAGGAACTGTAATATCCTTTGATTTACCAAGAACTTGGCTAAATCCTGGACAGCACCATTCAGCCAGGTGACTCTTTTGCGACACGCCAAGCTGACAGAGCAGAGGAGTGGCAAGAGAGGAAGAGGGGCCTGTGCTTTGCAGTGAATAAGGACTGATTTGATGGTGGGAATGTGAGGTGCTGTCTTACTGTGGATCACTGCTATATGCCAGTCAGAGGCAGCAGCAGAGCGGAGCTGCCTGTGTTTGGGAGGTTGGGGTCGGGATGTGTGGACAGTTGAATCATTCCACAGCAAGAAACCATGGATCACCAGAACCATCTGTAAACATGGACATATTTAAAGCAGCAGCCAACAATGTAAGAAGGAGCTGATGGGATTTCAGAGTTGTATGTTGTATTTTTCCATGTGACAAGTAAATGATTGATTAATTGACAAATCATCCCCTCCTCCTCATGACAAAGTCAGTGTAAATATTACAACACTTTGGAAACATTAATATCATCGTTGGCATATTTCATGGTTTGCATACACTTTCAATGTCAATTTTTTTGTCTGATTACTGGGCGGCTGTGTAGACTAAAAGCATGTCTGAGTCACCTCAGATGTTGATGATTAATGTAGCAACACACTTGCTGCTTACCCATTTGATTTCATTTTGTCTTTTTAAGAAGGTGTTTGGCCAAGAGATACAGTATTTTTAAGGTGGCCATTATCTTTTTTGTCAAGCAGCAAGCATGATTAAATCTCTGAAACCAAAATTAGTCTTTTTTGTTCTCTGCAGTCAATGCAGTGACGTCCAGCAGCTAATTTTAATGTCTGATTTCAAAGCTTTTCACAGCACAGAAACACATCAGCAGCAGACATCCAAATGAGTCAGCAATTTCCACAGCATTATTACAATGTAGTCCGCAATGCATAAAGACTGACAAAGTAGATTTCCACAGAGCACTGAAGTGAATAGAGACCACACTAAGGCTGTTTGACAATACAACCTTGTCGTTTAACAAAGGCTCCTGAGCTCTTGTTGTTCTCTTGTACCTGGTGTGTAATCCTCTTGTGCTGTCTGTGTGTTTTTTAAGGCCTTTCTCTCGTTTAATAGGAAAGCCTTGCCAGTCGCCACCAGACAGCAAAGAAAAGAGCTGTGAAGCTTTCCTCCCTGCTATCAGCTACAACTACTGCTGCGTCCAATTTCACCTGCTCTGTTTCCCCGCTGTCCCCGTTCAGAACAGAGATGGGTGCTTGTAAACAGTGGGAGGACGGAGGCAAAGGAAGAACAACACAAAAACCCATTTGTTGAGCTTTTTTTTCTTTCTAAGGTAGTGAAAGAAGGTGAAAGCATCACCTCCCTTGTTGTGTTTTCTAAAAGTAGCGTTGTGGAAGGAGGAGCACAGCAGTGTAACAAGCTTGTAAAGAAGTCTGTGGGACGCTGTTTAGAAAGGCTGCTTTGTACCTGCATATGTGCTTTCAATAAATGCTATGAAAGATAGTTCTCTCCCTTCTCCTTTCTCTCTGCTGTAAGCCACTCTGAAACATTTGTAGGATCAGGATTACAGGATTGTCTCAGCTTTACAGACCAACCAAGACCCAAAACAATACTGTTCTGTACTGAAAAAATTACGAAATAATGACAAAAATCGCTGCAAAGCCATAGCATGCTCACACATTAAGCTGCTGTGTTCAGGGTTGGATGTAAATTGAAATAAGTGAAATTTACAATGAATAAATAACTAAAATACATTCACATGTAATTAATTTGTAATGACTACTTTCAATTGTGGACACTGTAATAGTAAAGTATAGTAAACAGTAAAGTGTAAAGTAATTGTGAGGAGGTCTGATCGGTGAATGGGTGTCCCATAAGATTCTAAAGCCAAACTCTGTTCTTTTTTCCTAAATCTATGTGTTTTTGTTGTTGAAGGAAAAACACGTCACTTCATAGTGTTGTACCAATATAGCGCATTTATTTTCAAAGAGACTGTATGTGAATGTAAAATTTCCTTTGAAAACCAAAGCGTATCTTGAAAGAAGAGAACTTGACATGGTGACCCAGAACGTCAACAACCAACGCACCCAGGGTACCTTGCATATCATATGTGGACGAGAGAGAGAGAGAGAGAGAGAGAGAGAGAGAGAGAGAGAGAAAGGAAATCTTTCCCTCATTTCATGTACTAACAGATTGCTACCTAGCACATCAGGTATTATTGTAGACACACATAAAATACAGTATGGACAGTGAAACACCACTACATCTTTTACAGAAACATTTTGACTACTTGAATATCCAACCTAAATATCTTCACTTATTCACTCTGGTGTGCTCCCTCTCTACCTCCACATGAGAGCTACCTTTCAACTTGTCATCGCTGTTGTTGCCAATCCTTGTCTATAATAAAGTATAAAATAAGAATAATAGTAATCAATATTTCACACATTTATATTATTGATTATCTGTAGAGAATAGGAATCAAAAGATAACTATACCTGGGACTGATAACTTCTGGGCAGTGTATCCTCCAGGATACAGACGTTCAGCACCTGATTATCAAAGATGTAAAACTGCAAGTCATTAATTTTCACCATGTACACATAATTATCCTTAATAAAAAAGAATTCTAGCACAAATCCCCCAGAGCATCATAACCCTGAAAACATAACAACACAGACCTAATGTCCAGAGTCTTTGACAATGTAGGCTGTCATTTTCGATTTTGATACAAATGATCAGTATATTTCTGTCTGATGTCACAAAGCTACATTAACTGAGTAGCTGACCCATCCCCACTTTTAGTGTTTGTCTCCCCCCACAGCCTGTCAAATGACTGTATCCACCTGGGTACAGAAACCGTTTGAGGGTTGTGGTGGCACTGCCATTTCAAAATTATGTAAGATTATTAATTGAAAGCATATTTTTCCATTAAAAGGTAACTCGTATTTTTCAAACTGGACCCATCTTTCCCTTGTTTGTGTGTCTAAGTGACTAATGGGAATAATAATTTCTGAAAGTGGCCCGATATTGAGCGAGACGGCTGAAGCTGGCAGCAGCAAACCAGGCTGCGACCTAATCACTGAGGGCATTTGCACACTGTCAATTATCGTTCACTAAAAGTGTTTGTTTTTGTCACTGACATACTCAGATTGTTATTCTCGATGTCTGACGATATTATGGAAAGGATCACTGCAGAGGTAGACCTCTGTTGAAAAGTAAGATCCTTTTTGTTAAACCACAGATAACACCAAAATCGCTAATGCCAAACCCATCAATAATTTTATCATTGTAAAACACACTTCGTTCAAAGTGAGCCGAAACAAAAATAAAACTACAGACGCCATGTTGGTTCATCTTTCCACTTTTCCAACAACCACCTACTCTGGTTTGGTTGGAATAAGCCCTTAAGTCACCCAGTTAGATGTAAAAAAAAAAATTGCTGGCTTTATGCATGTTAAAATTACAGATTTTTTAATGACGTATGGAAGGTATGGTGATGGCGTTTTTGGGGTGAAATCTGGTTAAACAATAGGTGCTTACTCTTCAACAAGAAGTTATATCTTTGTAGGGATCCCTTCCACAGTGTTGTCAGACACTTAGAATAATCATTTGAGCCTGTCAGTGGCAAAGCAAGCAACTTTTAGTGGAAATACATTGACAGTGCACAAATGCCCCAAGCGGTTACATTGCAGCATTTTGACTGGATGACTGAAAAGCTGTCTCTTAACACTAAACAGATTTTTTTTTTTTTTTTTAAATGTTGTTCCTATGAGTTACTTAGACGAAAAAACATTGTCAAATAGGGGCCGGGTTAATAAGTACAAAAGTTACCCTCTAAGCAGAAAGGCTTGCAGTTCTAAATGCTATTTTGCTCTGTGGCGGTGCTATGTTTATACAGTATCAGTAATCAGCAATCCAGATTTATATCTGTACACCCACAGTGCAAACAGGAACAGCTAATAGCTAAGAGAGACTTTTTAAAAATACAGCAGATTTGCCAAGTTGCGAAGAAAAGCAAGCTTAAAAAACCCCCCAAATACATAGACTTAGCAGATAAGAAAATTTTAGATTAAATATGTGTTTTGTGAAAAATAATTATGTCAAGGCCGTTACGTTGTATGTTTTGTTATTCTAGTCATTCATATTTTGAAATGAGGGGTTCAGACTACACAATGACAGCCCAATTATAGCCGAATGCAGTGTCATACGGTGTTGGCTCAGATTGTGAATGACTGTGAGTGTTGTACACGATAATCCAATGATTCATCGGAAGTGGTGTATAGCAGTAGATGCCTCAGGAAATCTGGACAGAAAGTCCATCATGTTTGATTTTCTTTTTGTCGTTCACGATTTCTCCCATCACAGCCGTCACTTTGACCAATAGGAAACAGAGCGATCTGTTGCCGTGGACAACTGTATGGCAACAACAGCCCAGTCTTTTTGACATACCCTCCAGGGATGTTACCGCGACAAAGTAAACAGGAAAAAATTATGGCGTGAAACAGCAGAGGCACTTTTACAACCCGGTGAATACTGCCATTAGCATCAAGCTAACATAGAATGTTATTACTTTACTAGTCCATACCCATTGAGTGCACAGTTGCCCACGTACAGTTTCACATGGTGTGTGTTTGGGATATAGGTCATAGGAAATTGCAGATTAAATAGTCAACTGTGAATTTGTGAATTTGATAGTACGCTTGCTTTCTTGAAAGTACAGTAGTACCATTGCCAAAAAGATGAAAGGATGACACCCTGACAGTTTCCGTGATTATGTACAGCATACCATACCATGACGTAGTCATACCAAAAATCAGGGAAAAAAAACAACATTCAGCCACAGGGGGAGCCACAGCGATTGGTCGCATTTTAGCCATTTTTAAGCATTTTTCTGTTGTTATAGCGCCACCCAGTTGCCAATTAGAGTTACATTTCTCCAGTCACCTTGAGGCGTCCTGTTCTACATATCTACCAAGTTTAGTAAAAATCCATATGGCGGTTAGGCCTAGATAAGAAATTAGCTCTCTAGCACCCCCATTTTGTTTGATGGGGTCAATAATGGAGGGGTCCCCTCAGATTATGTGTGGTCATATGCCTACAAAGTTGCGTGGTGATCAGTGAAACCCTTGAGATGTTATACACCTTTATGTGATGAGCCACGCCCTCCGCAATATTCATTGCCTTATAGAAGCTCAGTTTTAGTAAGTTTTCCAACTTTTGCCAAGAGAGAACTTTAGATATTGGTCCCTAGATTATGTTCACCAAGTTTCATGCAGATTGGTCAAACGTCAAACTCAACACTTCCTGTATCCGATTAAAATTAAAAGCCCTTTATATTACGGTTGCGAGAATCCCTATATTTTCTAAAAAGGCTTTTATTGCGAAACATGCGGTTCTTCAGATGTAGCTCCTGCCATCTGGTGGCACTTTTATGTTACTACAATAACGGTTCGGCTGGGACATGAACAGCTCCAGTGACTGAAATAATGATAAAAATAGGAAAAGAATATTCCAGTGACATCACACGTGTTGTAAAAGACGACCAGGGATGATTGGTTGTTGACCAACGTTTAGTCTGTCATGCCTTTCGGCCAAGTCACGACAAGATTTTATGACTTCACAATTACCTACTCTGACATAGTAGCTGTTGGATTGGGCAAAAATGATGTGTAGTCTGAACCCAGCATATGTCTTTTTAGCCCAGTGGTGTGGCTCAGGAAAGTCAATTGGTTGGTACAACACTTTGGTCCAGACTGAAATATCTCCAAGTATTAGATGGATGACCATAACTTTTTATTTTTTTGACATCCATGTTCCCCATGAATGAGTGGATGAACCCTACTGACAATGGTGATGCCCTGAGTTTTCATCGGAGGCCACCAACACCATATATTTAATGTGTTGTGTATGTGTGTTCATTCTGAAAATTTGAGGGAATGTGTAACTGGACAAAAATCTTTCCTGTTTTAATGCTTTCTTATCCTGCTGTAGTATCATAGCTAAAATGTGCCTGTGTGAGCTGACACCTACCCTGTCCTCCTCCTACATGTGGTCGTGTGGGAGGCTTTTCTTTGGCTCTTTAATCGTGTTCATATCATGACTTCAAAGACCCAAGGGGGCACAAGACAGGCCTTAGACAACCAGAAAGCAAAGATCGACGCTCTATGCTTCCTTAGCAGAGCTGAGGAACTATCTCTTTTCTGAGCACGCCTCACAGAGCCACTGATAGGAGTACTGAAGCATGCTAAGTCTGGACTCTCTGAGACTGTCAAGCATGAAACGGGATTATTAGCATTTTGGCACTGTGTGTACACACTGGCTTTTTGGCCATATCAGCACTGGAGCAGTGAGGTTAACAACTCAGCTAGGGAGACAGACTGAGAGCCAATGAAGCATCCATACCTCCCCCATTCACTGGGTCCATCTATCTGTCCACATATACAACCATCTGCCTATGCATCACTCCATGTCGCTGCTTCACCTCCTCCATCTGCTCTTTGTCATCAGCACGTCTGCATTCTTTCACTAGGCATCACAGTTCTTAACAATGCATTTGACTTTGTTTGCCGTCGCCTTGAAAGGAGGAATTTCCACTGAAATTGTTTGGACAGTGAAATAAATGCCGCTCTTTGTAGGGGAAAATTGTTTCTGAAATTCTCTCTGTGCTAAGATTGTTTCCCTTTCATCTGGGGAGTGTCACACCTCTGTCACTTCTCTTTATATCCATATCAGTGATCTCTGCTGCTCTGTGAGTATAGATTGTTGCCTCCTTAACAAATGCGGTTCAATCCCAGCCTGAGCCAGGCATTTAAATGAGATGCTAGCTGTTGTTGTAAATATAGATTCTTTGTAGACCTATGTCATCTAGTTTTTCAATAACATTATTTAATATTTAATATGACCTCAATTCCATGGTCTCATGCTGCCATCTTGTGCCCTATATGGCAGTGCTAGAGCATTGTTCAACAATGACTTCCTTCCACTTATACTTCTCTACGTCCCACTCTCTGTATGTGTGCTCTGTAGGCTAACAGACAATGGTCCTGATTAATGCGCAGTGTAAGTTCAGGTCTTACAATGGCCGAAAGGAGACCTATTATGCTTTTCTGTATTTTATGTATTAGTACTTACAGTATTTAGTGTTGCAATAAAGAATGTTCAAACCGTTCTCAATCCTGTGTTTCCAACATTTTTTCCACTCTGGCCACAGTATGACATCATAGTGTGCCAGATTTCTTTATATGGTCATCTGCTCCAGGCATGCAAATGCAAGTGCTTACATTACATGCCCACAATGCTACATGATACTAATGTTGAAACTCCTCCCTGATTTCAGATCATGTCCCTGCTGGAACCGCAGACGTTTTGGAGACAGGTGCTCAAGCAAAACCCCTCTTGTTATTATTAACAGAAAACAACTTACATAGAGTAGCACATTATTTCCTTAGATATCTATGTCAACACCTGTACAGTCCTGTAGGTAAGAGCAATTTTTCTGCATCAATGTATGGTTAAAATGTTTTTATTTATGTTAAGGGAAACACAACATTGAGGCAGCAGGTGGCAATTTATTCTCCTGTAGATCAGATTTTCTTATTTAATGCTATCTCTGCTCAGTCAACCCATATTTGCTGTATATACATGAGAAGCTGTGTTGCATGTTGTGGATGTAGACGCTGCTCTGACACACTCTGAGAACAATTTCTACCCAAAGTTCTTCAGTTAGAAATGAAATTCATAGAGTGCTGAAATGAAGAGTCTTTTTTGGGTCAAAGTTTGGGTCGAAATTTTTTTTATACATGCCTTAAATGCAGGGTCTGTGTTTACATCTTCTCCGGTTGTAACTTTTCCAATAGAAGCCTTTAATCTAAACTGTGACCCACTTAATGTTCACTTTATTTCCTCCCCGAGTTTGGTTCATAAATAAAATTAAATTCACAATTCCTTTTATTCAATCCACCGCCTTAGAATTTATAAATCATGTTTTTGTATAAGAATGCGCCACTGTGATTTAAACAGTCACAAACTAATTCTTATAATAATCCTCTAAATAAGCTGAAAATATTCCTAATGAACCTCAGAGAGCAGACACGTGCAGCGGCTGTGGCTCCGCGCGCTCCCTCTCCTCCTCTGCGCTCTTTGTGCATGCGATGTTAATGCAGCACCAAAACGCACGTCAGATTTGTTTAAATGAATTATCAGGACCATGTTGTTGGAGATGTAAAGGTTATTTCAAGTTGAGTTTTGGTTAATAAAAACACATGGAAGTGGAAAAGCAATTTGACATTTGTCTCTGGTCACAGTAGGCGGTGGTGAACCCCAATTAGCCAGAGAGTTGGAGGGAGACAGTGTGATTTCAGACTAGCTTGGTTAGTTAGTTAAATAAGGCTGGCTGTATTGAAATGTTTTGTTTCCCCCCAGATTTAAAGTGACTGGAATCCGTCCCCTGTCACGCCCACACATAGGTAAAAAAAGAGAATTAATGTTCCGTTAGTTAGGCTAACTTATATTGCAGCGCAAAGTTGAAATGGCAGCGGCAGTAGCCTTGTCAGTTATCAATCCATATTACCCTGATTCAAGAAGGGGAAAGGCTGGAGCAGATCCTTGCTGATTTGGGAAAGCAAGGTGTTCAATTTTCCACGTAATTCTCGGTTAATAACACTGCACAGCTGATCCAGTGATAGCCCAGTGTTTGTGCTACCACTAATAGTGCGTTCAGTTGTACTCGTAAGTCGGTGTTTTGAAGTTAGAAAAGCATTGAAATCTAGCATCTACAAGCATAAACGTTGGGGTTTTCTTTTCATTTCATTAACTGTCCATTTTTTTTCGAATTCCATGTTCCATGTCCCAGTTTTTAAACTGGGAAGCGCTCAGTTCGGAGGTTACGTTGTTCAGAGGTAAATGTAAATGTAACGCACCATAAGGTACGATTCTCGACCCTGGGGTCCTAAAAGGAGCAGGTGGCTGTGCCTGTGCCTGTAGCGTTAACCATAGTGATCATATACAACTGTCTAATGTCTGAGCTGGTGATTTTTCTGCCACATGAAGCCAGGAAGAAAGAAAAATAATCACAGCGTTTTCTTCAATAACCAAAAGAGGTAATATGCTATGCCTGTTGCCTGCTGACTTTCCCAGATGTGGCAAATATTTCTTTTGTAATGTTGAGTAGCTAGTCTGACAATAATAAGAAGGCATCTGGACTTACCTGAAGTAGGCTAAATGTCAAATAACAGCATTCTAGGCTGTACGTGAAAATCTTTAATGTTGTTATCTTTATGTATAATGTTATTTTAGTAAGCAGCAACTGTTAACTGAAACAGTCATACTTACAGAGGGAATTCCTAATATTTCATTTAAACTGTGAATTTCATTTCACATTTCATGCTATGTAGGTTTTACTTATTTTTGTTTATGTGAATCTGTTGTTTAAGTGTTTATACTTCCGTTTTCATACACATTGTTATGTTTATAATTATTTACATGAAGGCACGAGTGTGAATCATTTCAGTTTTATTTTATTAGTAATTTTTGCACATAGGTTCTTTGTGCTGAAATTCTTCATCCTGCTGAGATCAGCAAATGTTTAAACAAAACATATGCAGAAGGCATTAAGTTTTGGTGCGTGATTGACATACCAGACAAATAACAGTTTGATCATGTATGGCTAGTGTTGATCAGGTAGACCTTTGTTTATATATACTATATATATATATACATATATATATATATATATATATATATATATATATATATATATATATATATATATATATATACATGTATATAGATAGATAGATAGATAGATATACAGTATATGTATTTACACAAAATAACTTTGCTGACAGCTTGGTCCCCTCCAGTTCAAAAATCCCACCTGCGCCCCTGATTACAACAGGCTTTCAATTGAGAAGTGATGCCATTGGCCAAATTTAAAAGTTAAAATATAAAATCAGAAAAAGAAATAGAAAAAAATGTCTCGTAAAAAAGGGCACCTATCTAGTCAGAGGCCAAAAGGGCAAGTACTTGAGCACCACCTGGGGTCTATCTGTGCATGTGCCTATGCTGGAACATGTGTGGTTGTGTTTAGCAGCTTTCATGTGTTTTCTAGTAGAAATTGCCACTGCTCTGTCACAGTCATTCTCTGGCTGCAAGTACACGGCTAATATACATGTAGCTACATGCTAACATCAGGGAAACATGTAAACTCGGTCGTCAGTGTTGTAAATTCCTCCTCTATTTCAGATCATATTCGTACTGGACCAAGTATGGCTGTGTTAAGAAGGCAATATGATGCTACAATAGCTTTATTCTGTTACAGTCTGTCTGCAGCTGCAATGACGGTGCAGAGAAATCAAAGATCTGGAAACGCTGATCAATCTGAGCAGACAGTTACTAAACGACAGGCACTGAACGGAGCGTTTCACACAAAGGGTGAATGCAGGTCTTCCAGCGCAGACAGCATGAGGACAATAACGTGTTTTTTGACTGTTGAAGCACGTAAACATAGTCTGGTAGAAACCCAAAATGAAAGTATGAATGTGAAAATGAGTATAATTGGTCCTCTTTAATGTTAGCTTCTGCTTTCTTTCAACAGTGTATACCCTGTTTACTGTTCCACCATAGTAAATAATTAATGTTGAATAATAAATAATGAATGTTAAAATAATTTAGAAATTCAATTCCACCACTTTAAGATATTGTGAAGTTTAAATATTTGCATTTGTTAATTATTAATATATATATTTTACAGGGTTCTCTTTACAGGGTGTGTGTGTGTGTGCGTGTGTGTGCGTGTGTGTGTGTGTGTGTGTGTGTGTGTGTGTGCGTGCGTGCGTGCGTGTGCGTGTGTGTGTGTGTGTGTGCGTGTGCGTGCGTGTGTGTGGGTTTTTGTGGTATGACATAATTCCAAAGCAGAGGTAACAAAAAAGTGGATTTATTGTAAAAAGCCTGACTGTTGATTTAAGTGGAGACCATTCCATAAAGACAATGTAGAGGTGACGGCAGTCATGATGATGCTCATGATGATCATGCTGCTTCCTTCACTTTTAGTGTATTGGCATACTAGCACTATTGTTGTCTCTCTGCCTCTGCCAGCATTGTTAGCTTGACTTTAATTTGTGGGGCTTTCCATTCTGTGTCTCTTGCTTTATGCTAACAACTGTGTCCCTAAGTGCTTTTAGGACCTGCTACTTATCCACTTACTTGGCTACCGATTCGACTCCTGCTTGGCACAGATTTTATGCGTTTTACCATTTGAGCTGTAGAAGCTGTTTCTGCTGCCAAAGCTAGAGAGGAAAATGTATTTATTTATGGTTTATGTGATAGGGACAGATACAGTATGCGAACTGAAAACAGCCCTCTGATGCAAGTATCAGAGTGTTTATGGCAGATGCTAATTTTCAACACCCGTCTCTAATAGGGCTTTTATGAAACCAAGAGATTGGGGGGAAAAAAGACTGCAGATAGTCTAATTGCTTTAAAAGAGGTTTGGGGAATAAAAGAACACTTAATCCTCTTAAGGGCTATCTGGTATGGCCGATGTTCCCGAAAAAGGAAAAGTGCAGGGGCATTAACCTGTTCTACCACAAATCAACTGTAAAGCCTCTGAATAATAACATAAATGGAAAAACATCTGAGCACAAGCGCATCAGATCTGCTGTGGACCAGCAGTGTGCCAACCAGCCCCGCTCCTCCCTAATCAGAAAAGTGCAAAGATCTTACATAAGTGTGTTTTTATATAATGGTTCATCTGATCTTTAGCTGTGTCATTCCACTCTATTGTGTTTTACCAATTTGTCTTGTGAATGTAAGGGGGGGGCTCTTAAATGAGACCCTTTCTTTCCACGTTGCCGCTCACTTCTTTTCCCACTGGAATCATTAAAGTTCATCTTATCTTTAATCACCTCTGAATATGTTACTTCATTTCATGGAGCTCTACTGCCCCCTGCAGGTGTTACATCAGACTTCACTGCACTGTGATGTACAGGAGCCCATTTCTAATTCTACCAGCATCCTCCTGTGTTTATGAACCTCTTCACTGTGTGCTCCTCTGCCTCCCTCTGGCTTTAAACCATGTGCAGTTAAATTCTTTCCATCCAAAGTGCTTCCCTGGCATGTTTTGTAAAAGCTATATTTAAACAAAAGTACAGACATTAAATCAAAGAAATGCCCAAATCCTAATTCAATAACATCTATTTTAATGGGCAGACAGTGGAGAACATAGAGTAGTTGGCTACATAATTATCTCCCTTACAGACAAACTGTGGTGGCCTAATAAAAGCAGTTATTCTGTATTAAGGGAGGTTGCCAAACTATGAGAGCTAACTGCAAGGGATCTGACCTCAAAGTATCAGGCTGATGGACAAAACACCTCTCAGTGGTCCATTAGCTTTCTTTTTGTCTGTGATACAATACTAAAACTAATAAAAAGTTGTCAAGCTGATACCATCATTTGTGCGTAGAGTGAAACACAAAATGCTTTACGTAAAAGTGAAGAAGCATAACATTTATAATTACACAAGAAACTGATCAATACAATACAGTAGGATAAAAGAGAAGATAAAATAACTGTTGGGTAAAAACACTTGGAAAAAGCAGAGTTTAAGTTAAGCTGCCTTTTAGTTCTGACCTCAGGAACTATCAGCAGGTTCAAGGGTAAATATTGTTTCACCCTATAAGAAAAATAAGATGAGGTAAAGCCATTCAATGCATTCAAAAACAATTGTAGAATATTAGTTTTAATTCTGTGACAGCCAGGTAACCAATGCAAAGATGGAAAGGAGTAAGCTGAACCTGACCAGCTTTGTTCCTAAGGCCCATTTGGATGGGATTAGCACTACATGGGGAGGGGGGAAATGAAATATTCACTGCGCTTCTCGATAATTTGACTAATCGTTCAGGACATTTGAACTATGGTGAAATTACAGGATGTGGTCTGCGATAGACATGGACATTCAGCAGAACAAAGCCAAAAGAGAAAGGTAAAAGCCTCCCCAGGGGAGTGCCAGAGAGTTGAAGGGGAGGCAAAGGTACTGCTGGAGGTGAATATGAGTCAAAACGAATACCCCTCTTGGAGCTAGAACATTCAATGTGACTAGTCCCTGCTGTAATACTTAACCTTTCAAATTTTCCATATAAAAACTGAAAAATAGAAGTTTGAATCTAAAACCTACTTTTTGATTCATCAGATTTTGGAGTTGTGTTCTCGTGTTTTATTTGTAGAGAGGTGTATGAAAAAATATTATTATATTATATTAGAGGTTTTTCTTCTATTTGTGTCTTGGGCTCAGATAGTGACTTGTGACACTCAAAAAATGTATCCACTACATTACAGATGTTTCTTTCCGAATGTAAGTCAATGGGAAAAAACTCTTTTCGGGCCACAGGGCATCAGGTGACGGGCCCCGGAAACTGCGTTACCATTGTTTAGCCACTACGAAAATTTAACCCAGCACAGTTCCTGGGGGCCTGATTGGGCCACCTTGGACACAACTTGCATCTGACTAGCCACGGCTTATCTTGCCTATCATCATGCCTGCATTTGCACCGAATGCATAACTGTCTGAGGCACCAACTCATGGGGAAGACTCTGTGTCAGTGTAAATATACAGTATATAACTTGAGAGCCACATAAAGTGAATATGCTATATTGTCCTGATGAAAAAGCTAAACAGGCTAGCCTATATAGCTGTGATGGATTGATTTCATGGTAAAGCTGATCATTGATATAAATTCAATAGGCAATGCAAGGCCAAAACTGACAAAAACTTTTCAAGCTCAGGCAGACTTAGAAGGCCTTTAAAAAAAAATCCAGTTATATGTCCTGTTTTGACAAACAGAAAAATTTCAAGGGGGGGTTCAGGGGTTCTCTCCCAAGAAAATTTTGAAAATTCAAGCAGCAAAATCCTATTTTCACGCAATTTCATGCTTAAATAGATAAATTCAAGGACTTTCAATGATCTGTGTACATTTATGCATAAAGACAGTCAGCACTCATCTAACAAAACGTTTTTTTCATCGTAAGTGTGTTTTAGTTATTCAGACAGGGCCGACGAATTTACATTTAACGCAATTAAATGTAAATTCGCCGCAATTTGCTTACCTTCGTACAATTCCAACCAGCAGTATATCGACGACAGTCGACTTCCCAAGCGCTGCTGGATGTCCGGGTGCCGGAGCGCGCGATGGCCAAGTAGGCAAGCGCAGAAAAGACGAGAGTATCCGGTCAATTTTCAAAATAAAATACCCACGAAAACGGATCGTATTTCACATGGCTACATTAACATAACGTCAAAGTGGGTGGCCCAGGCCTGGAGGGGTTGTTCTCTATGGTTTATACCCATAGATATTATATAATCATTAGATGACTCATTCCTGTGGCTACTGTTCCACTGCATCGCTGATCACCAGGCTTCAGCAATTTTTTTTTCATTGAACTTTATTTATTTTCAAAATCAGCTTCATGTACACAAATATCATGTTTTGAAACATCAGTCGTCGTTTCAGCAAAAGCTAAGGTATGGCAATATGACATGATGTCACAGAGCTACTGATGATGGAGTTTCAAAAATATGAACTTATATAAAACTTCACTTTGGTCTTTGACCTGTCAGAAGTACATACTATGCTATTGAAAACTGTTTCAAAGGACATGAAGCTGTTTCTCTCCTTCATAATACCTCATGTCTTAATGTAATGCACGACTTGGTGAGAGCAGTGAAAACATCGACCTATTTCGGTGAATATTTCAGCACCACGGACAGTGAGCGGTCGTTTAATTATAATTAGTCATGTGTTTAACTTCAAAGGAAATAAAGAAAATAAATTAATTGAAAGCTCATTTCTAGAAGATAACCAAGGGGTCTGGTGTATGGAACACAGTAAAACAAAGGCCAATTTGGTACAATACTGTTTAGGCTAACCACACTTGAGTCGTGCACTCCAGAAGAAACTTGCTAAAACAATAATTTATTGTACAAAACGGAGGAAAAAAACGTTGACAAAAACAGTTCCATAATGCATATTAAATTCAAAAGATAACAAAAAAACAACTACAAGTTAGAGGGAATAGTCATAAAGTGGTAAAACTTGGCATCGATCCACAGCCTCAGATGGA
This sequence comes from Epinephelus cyanopodus, assembly GCA_026686955.1. Taxonomy (NCBI): domain Eukaryota; kingdom Metazoa; phylum Chordata; class Actinopteri; order Perciformes; family Serranidae; genus Epinephelus; species Epinephelus cyanopodus. Next base: position 36,780,632 of record CM048923.1, on the reverse strand, counting down.
TGTGCTCAAGCGTGCCGTGTGCACAAGCTCAGTAGGCTATACTATATTTTCACATTTTTAACAATGCAATTTAAAAGTTTTTAATTTTTATTGATAACCTACATTTACCAACACCAAAAAGACTACATTTAGCACCACAAAAATATGTTAATAAAAGAAAGAAATTAAATAAAAAAACGAATATCAAATACCAAATTTTCACAACGAATACATACCCATAGAAACGAATATTCGAATATCCAAATACTTGGGTACAGCCCTACATTATAGATGGTCCGTTATTTATTAATCCTTCTGTATCTTTATATTCTTACTTTTTATCCGCTCCCATTGTCTTTATAAAGTTAACACATCGCCTCATCATTTCAAACTCAACACTTCCTGAACTTGTTTCAAATTAAAAGCCCCTCATAACCTCGTCTGAGAGAATCCCTCCATTTTCTAAATAGGTTTTTATTGTGAAACATTTGTAGGAACTTGGTTGTGGAGGAATGTTTGCGTACGGTAGACCTACTTCAAATGGAGCTCCTGCCATCTGCACTTTCTACGTTACTACAACAACATTTCGACTGGCACATGAACAGACACAGTGACTCAGCCGATCGTAAAAGTTATAAAAACAGGACAAGAATAACCTGATGACATCACACACGTTGTGAAAGATGACCGGGGATAATTGGTGAGTGCCAGCGTGTAGCGTGTACCAGGCATAATGCAAGTCCTGACTCTGACCTGTCTGTCAGTGAGTCCTCCTCATTCTATTGAGTTGTGGGGATTTTACTGACAATCCTGTGGAATGTTTTAGACTCCACCGTAGACAACAGCAGCATTTCTTCTACCACGTAGCTACCCACAAGCTTCATAGCTTCTTTCGGACTGATAGGTTCAACATTATCTCCGTTATTAGAACCAAAAGACAGTCGTTGCTGTTTTGGAGCTGAAGGACCAGCGTTCTAAAAGTAACGGAAGTAACTGATGGCTTGTTTGAAAATTTAGGTGGCACCCCCATGCTGCTGCCAACACCCGGACCTCCACCACCGAACTGGCAAGGATCAGTATTTAGTTACACATTTGAGAGTTGTATTCTCACTTTCTTGAGTGAATGTTAATAGTATGGTAGGCATTCAGGGTGTAGCTGCTGACAAAAAAACCCATTTCCTAAAAGCATCTTAAGCTGAGACAATCACATTTTGTCTTTGACAGCATGTTTCCCCTCTCCCCATGGCAGCTGAGTCTTGTCCAGCCAGCAGATTGTCTAGCATTTTGGGCATCCTTCACACAATCTTGTTTTGTCCTGCTATTTTAATCACTAATGAATACATAACAAATCTGTATCATAATCCATATGCATATGAGACCAGATGCTACATTTTACATATGCACACACTAAAAACATTTTAATTTAACTTTGCTTCATTGTTCATGTTAAAATCAAAATGAACTGTTGCTGGTTGCCACCAGAAAAGACACTTGTCTGCTGGTTCTTGCCAGGCCCTATCAAAAAAATACTTGCCAACTAGTCTAACAGCTTTTTCTGAACAAAACCCTGCATTAAGGTAAGCTGTACATACTGTTGATGAAAATGTAGTTACCTTAGCTACATTAATTATTCATGTACAATGGTAATCTTTGATGTTGAGATATGGAAGAGAGGGATAGAGAGAAAAAGATGAAGAGAGTGGGTGATTATTCATATATAATTTGTATAGGCTATCCTTATTGGTTTGATTAGCCGACCTATCCATTAAAACAAGTGCTGTTTTTTTATTATTTTGCCCTGGCCCGCACAAAAAAAGACTTGCACTTTGGTTATTTTTTACTCTAACTTGAGTAGGTTTTTCAAAGGGTAATTTTTCTTAAGTCATTTTTATGGGAGTAATTAGACTTATACTTGAGTACAGATTTTCAGTGATCCACTCACCACTGACAGGGTTTTCCCTGCCTATCTAAGACCAAGGCGGGCCACCTGGGTCATTTTGTCCGCTGCCTTTGTTCAAAAAATGCAAAAAAGGATGTTTTCCAAGGATCCTGACATAACATAGTTGTGGTCTGCTTGGACTTTTGGATGGTGGCCAAAGTTGTCGCACGCCATCTACTGAGCCTTTGAGGAAGTGCAGACCAGATTTTGCTGTGCATGTGCAATCCCCCTATGTTTCACCCGTGTCCAAGCCTTCTCGCAACAAGCCTTGAACAGAACAAGGAAGACGACGAACAGAACAGAACAGACGAGACAAACCCAAGACAAAAACATTTAAGATAAAGGTAACAGATTATTCTTGTGGCAAAAATAATTGTCTGTGATAAAAGCTAGGTTTTATTGGAGTGAAGTAACAAGTGTAACATTAGTTCTCAACTTAATGTGGCAGGCAGACGAGAGAGAGAGATGAAGAAAATAACGGCCTTCTTTCGTAAAAGGCCGAGGCCAGGGAAGGAGAGAGAGAGGTGACGGCTAACGTTAGGCAATTTAAACATATTTACAGGAGGTCTGTATGGTGATGTCAACTTTACTCTGTCAATTTTTCCAGTACTAGCAGCACTTCCAGCCATTCACGGTTAAAAGAGGGTGAGACTGAGACCAGAAAAGGGTGAGTACCAGTATACAAGCAGGGTTGAACTAGTGGAGGGTAAACACAGGTAAACTCAGTCTCAGGGTCTAAAATTAACAAGCGACAATGGCAGCTATTTTTTCCATTTGGCTGTCCTCTGCCTTTCTCTTGTCTGTCGCATGGATGTATCGGTCTGTTGGAGAAGTTGAAAAATTAAAAAAGCAGATCAGAAGCCAGTCAACAATAAGTTGTTTTTCAGAATCAATACTTTTTGAATTGTCTTCAGACATGAATTGATTAACTGTTGATCTAAATTAAAATAATTTTGATCCAAAATTTGCTCTAGCCTCCTCTCTAACATAACATAACACATAACACATAACACAACATAACACATTATTATCTCAATCAAATGTACTGAAATTAATGACACAAAAAGACAATTTATTATGGGATATGGGAATGAGGGGTAGCAGGGTTCAGACTGGCACAGGAGGTCGCATCATATCAGTAATATCTACCAATGCGCCTTGATGATATTGAGCTTGGTTATTATTTGTATCAGCGCCTTGTTCACAGAGTCTATTTAATGAGGAAACTCACTTTACTCAAGTCTGTTTCATCATGATTCTGAAACACAACCAAAACATCTGTATATTTGATACGACAAGAGTCTCAATCAATGTTTAATTGGGTTTTCAGCACTTTGTATTGTAACGTGATGCTAAGGAACAACATTTTCATGTCCTCCGTCCACACACAAATCACATTTTTGCCTTCAGTTTTGTCTTAATCTTGTGCTAGCAAGGTGTTAGCTAGATAAAGGTAAATAAATCAGTGGAATAATCATAAATGCGTAAATAATTAGCTACATACTATTCTCAGAAAGCAAGTTTAGGTCTTGTGGGGCTACACCGAACTTCATTCTTCATCCTTCATCTAGTATCCTACACTGGTTGCCCATTGGTTTACTAAGTAAATAGTGTGGAAGTTGTCGTCAATACATTGCTGGTCGGAATTGTACCAAGGTAAGCAAATTACCAATTAATTTACATTTAACTGTGTTATGAAACCATGTGCCCTGCCTGAATAACTAAACCACACTAAAACTTTCTGAATTTCTTTAAGGAAAAAATGATGCAAGAAGAAGAGAGTAGTTCTAATAGGCATCCTACTACACAAGAACATGATGAGGTAGGCTAATGTAATGCACTTGTCTATTGTCTATTATCTATTTCTGTATGAAATTGCATGAAAATAGAATTTTTGCCGCATTAATTTTCGAAATTCCCCGAACTCCCCTTGAAATCTCTCTGTTTGTCACAACAGGACATATTACTGGATTTTTTAAGCAGATGATCAATACTACTATCATATTTATGAAATCGACCTTGATCTGCACCATAAAACAAATATTGATCATCTATGGACGTATGTGGGGCTTAGGCCTATAGATATGAATATGTAAACGTACACTCATTTCTTCTGTTTGCCACGTGTTCATATTAACTCTTTTAAGATAAAAAAAAAAAAAAAGTGCCGCCATGTCTATGTATGTTGATGACCACGCACACACAAGCAAATATTACGTCACAGCTAAAATCTCACACCGGCCCTCTGACCAAAGTTGGCAACCCTGACTTTTGTGTTCCTGTGTAGACAGACATATTTTATGGACAAAAGATTGTATGGACAGAAATTTATTTTTAAACAAAGGGGAAGTCACATTCTCTCCCACATGGCTTGGGGGAAACTCTGTTGACGAGGTTTGATGTCAGAGCAAATGTTGATAAATGGTTACCCACGTCACAGCTACTATGGGGTTCCCACCCAGTGGGGGGACGAGTCCTTCACATGTGTACACACATGATCTATCATTGCCTCTGTCTTTCTTTCTCAGCCCGGCAATGAGCCCTACAGGAGCACAGTGCTCTGACGCACCACATGTCACATGATATCAACCCTCCACTGCTGCTGTATTAAAGTGCGTATGTGCAGACTAGATAGGCCAACATTTGCTGGTATGAATCACATTGTTGTTTACAATGTTTCTTTATGCTTGAGTTATTTGTATGCTGCCCAGCAGCAGCATCAGAACTAACACAGGGGAGTGAGAGAGCCTTTTACTGAAAAACTAGACTGTATCACAGATATAATATGAATGACAAACGCTTTTCCCCATTGAAATGACTATATTCTTACACTTTCTTTATTCCACAGTACAGATATTTTTAATATATAACTTTTCTCTTCCAGGCTTTGAAAGTAAACCTTCAACATCTACTTTACACTCTTATCTAATCAACCTTTTTTACACCGCTGCATTGTGTGCCTCCAAGGCCATGAAAATCCCAAATGAACAGGCAGAGCATTTAAGTTAGTATATGGCTGCAGCCATTTATTTGATATGAAATACTAAGTACTTAAAGGGTAACTTTTGTATTTTTCACCGTCTTTTTCCCAATGTTTTGGCATGCAAGTGACTAACAGACACATTTTTGAAACTGGTCCAGTATAGAGAGAGTCACAGCACCAAACAGTGTAATCCCTACAAGCAACTGTGCACAAAGTATCACTAAAAGTGCTGTTTTTGCCACTGACAGGCTCACATTGTCATTATATGTGCCTGACAACACGTCACAGAAAAGACCCTACAGCTTGGAATGGCATGAGGAGTAATAAAACAGAAGAGTGGAAAAATCAGAATTTCCTGGAGAATGATACCTACAATAACAGGTATGTCACTTAATATCAGTATGTGATATCTGTCTCTCTCTGTCTGACTGCATTCTCATACATTAGAAATTTGCCTGTATAAAATAAACTTAGCAGCATAAGGATACCTTGATGTTTAGTCATCTCGGCTGAGGAAATGTGACTGATTTAGTGTACCTCTTTCATATCATAATATAAAATAAATCCCTAAGGTTATTTATTTTACAACTACTTTATATTAATTATATTACTGGGATCTGCTGCTGAATTCAGTGTTATGCGTCACTCGGTTGAACTCAGATTTAATGAATCAGCAGTTATAAAAATGTGTAAACTGCACTGTTAAGGCAGATGAGTGGAACATTAGCTAAGATACAACATATTTATTCACTTGACATGAAGCTAAAATTAATACAGAATTACGTTAAATATTTAAATATAAGAAATCATCATCGTCTTTTAGAAGGAGTACATGTTACCACAGGCTAACCCAGGCTCAGTTAAATCGAATAATATGGTAACGTAGTAAGGTAAGCAAATCGTTAGCATGCTTATTTGAAAAGGAAAACAACCAGCCCTTTGAGATGGCTGTCAGAGATGACAGAGGTAATATTCATTATCCCATCTGAGGTGTAACAGTAGTGTGTTTCACATGTATTATATCCCAGTCACTTTAGCAAAGACAGTTAGCATATCATAATGTACCATGACCATTTTAAAAAGCCAATTAGTTGGTGCTGGAAGTCACTCCCATAATTCAAGGAAGTATTTTGGGGACAAGGAACAAGGTGGATAGCCTAATCATGTGTAGCCCCGTCTAAAAAATATTTCAGTAAACCAATAAGTATGTTCACAAATAGTGGGACATTATATCAAAGCCAGTTTAATAGAGTGTTAATACAGTTCATAGCGAATTCTAAAAAATGCTTTGTCATTTTTTCAATAACGTTAATTGGAATTCAGATAGCTCGTTTAACACCACTGCGTGGGGTCACAGCCTAGTGTCGGAGGGCTAAATTTGTCCATCTTGACATTTTGTTGGTTTTATTGATTGTTACAACTTGTCGTACCAATGGGAAAGATAGGCATGTCAATGTGGGCCCCCTAGCATTAACGCCTCATTTCCACTTACATAAGTGTAGTGATGTGCAATACCACTAATTTTCATTCCGATCCGATGCCAAGTAAAACCAAAGGTGATTTTGGCGATACTGATACAGATACTGCTACTTTTTACAAAAGCTTAATGTGTTGAGAGAGGGGAGTTTTAAAAATTGAGTGCTTCAAATTATAGCCACACAATGACACCAAAACTCAAATTATCTTTCTTATTATTTAATTATAGAGCCTTCTCAGTGGCAACAAATCACTGAAAATATAGCCAAACTATCAAAAACAGTGCACAGAAAAATAAAAAGTAAGAATCAGGCTTCCTTTCTTGCTTCAGCAAGTAAAAACATTACAACATTACAAAATAACTCACGTGGCATTGTTGGTCAGGTTTCCTTGCTACTTTTTCAGATGTCCCCTTTAAGGTTTTAGTTGAGGAACAACCAGTGTTGCCAACTTAGTGACTTTGTCGCTATATTTAACGACTTTTCAGACCCTTCTAGCGACTCTTTTTCAAAAAAGCGACTAGCGACAAATCACGTATCATTCTTATTCTTCTCAAAGAGCAGCGGATGCTGCCGTGGGCCCTTCCCTCGCCCCAAAGCACTCACAGGCGGCCCAGTCCTCCCTCCCAGCAGCAGTCAGAGCAGGAGATGTTAACCCCTCAATGGCCAGACTGCAAGTGAATCACACGTGTGGAACCGCTGCTGGCTGATCCCAACCTTGTTTACAGTCAGGGCGGGATGTAAATGTAAAATTTTCTTTGTCTAATATAAATCACTGAAAGAAGGTTAATTTGTAGTTCTAAACATATTCAGGGTGTTTTTTTACTCAGTTTTTGTCTCTCCCACGACGTTATTCCTTTCTCCTACAGCAGCCATTACAATTACATGCATATGGACAATTATGCAAATTATTTAGCGACTTCTAGCGACTTTTAGGACAGCCAATAGCTACTTTTCTTGCTGAGGAGTTTGCAACACTGGGAACATCATCTTTACAGTTTTTCCCTTTAATCTGCTTAGTTTTTTGGTGACAACCTCCACTGCCTTTGAAAAAATTCTCTCTGCAGGAACGGAAGATGCGACAATTCCCAAGAATTTCATTGCAAGTCTACTAAGGGCTGGGAAGGTTTGCCATGCTCTTGCCACCACAGTAGTGGATCCATGTCACGCGGGATCAGTTTTCCTCTGAGTAACAGCGCATTTCGATGAATACATCGATGAAGTGTTGGACCCTGAGAGCTAGGAATTGGCATCGAGGGCACTGAGGTAGAGCTTGCAGTAGGTGTTGCTTGAGCTTAGTTGCAGTGGGGGCTGACTCTAATGTCTGATAGACATCCTGCATCTCAGTAAAGGTGCTTGCACATGACCAGCGTTAAAAATCTCTTGATGCCCGCTGTGCCATTGTTTTCCTATGGAAGCTGGCGTTAACACTATCGTTGGGGTATTTTCGACTTCGGCATTGTGTTGTGGGCTTCACTGGCATTTTGACATGACGCCGAAAGTTCAATTTTGTTGAACTTCAACCCCATTTGACACTGACCTTTCCGTGTCGAGCTAATGATTCTGCCGCCGTCAGTGCTTTCTGCCGGCCGTCAGTGCATGAGTGTAATCAGTGTTGGGAATCTGCACTGGCATTGCTGTGCCACAGCCTTGTGAATGAGTGACGTCAGGGGATGACTTTGAAGACTGAGACGTGTTTTTCAGATGAAACTTCTCGTGTCACCTCCTCAAATGGCCACATTTACACATACACAGGCAGGCTCACTTTATTACAATGAATGTCTTGATTTTGTAAACATAAGTGTTGATGCTGCATCTAATGAGCTGACACAAATACAAGTTGGTCTGGTTAGCAATGACTTCAAAGATGTCATTGTCAAAGAATTTGGAGAAGTACGTTAGAGGAGTGGAGAGTGTTGGGATTTGCTAGCCAGGTTGGTCATTGATTATAAATGAGTAATTGTAATTAATTAAAAAATAAATATCTAATGTAAATTAAACCCTGGATCAGGGATCAATGACCAACCTGTATTTAGTCAAAAGACGCGTTGTCTCAGTTTGCTAATATATGTAAATATTAACAATCGAATGAGTTAGAAGGTGTGAACCCGAGCACTGACCATCTTAACCAGCTAATGATACAACAAACAATGCACAACTAACCACAGAGGACTGTTCTAGTAAAGTCCATCCATCCATCCATCCATTTTCTAACTGCTTATCCTCTTGAGGGTCACGGGGGGGGGGCTGGAGCCTATCCCAGCTGACACTGGGTGAGAGGCGGAGTACATCCTGGACAGGTTGCCAGACTATCACAGGGCTGACACATAGAGACAGACAACCATTCACGCTCACATTCACACTTATGGACAATTTAGAGTCACCAATTAACCTGCATGTCTTTGGACTTTTGGGAGGAAGCCGGAGTACCTGAAGATAACCCACGCTGACACGGGGAGAACATGTAAACTCCACACAGAGGGGCTCCTACACCCAAGATCGAACCAGGAACCCTCTGCTGTGAGGCGACAGTGCTAACCACCACCTACCATGCCACTCTAGTAAAGTCACAAATGTTGATTAAAGCAATAATAAAACATATAGGAGGCCAACATGATGGGCGGAGCAGATCCAGGGGGCAGCCGGGAGGCTGACGTGACAGCTGGCGGAGATCTGGAGGCCTGCCAGGAGGCTGATCAAACATTCTGTGATGTAGACGGGACCTCACTTGAACACAGCTCAGGACTTGAGACTGCCGCACCCCAGCGGGAACAGGAACTGGATCATGCTGTGGCTCCACAGGAACGAGGACTTAAGGCTGCTGCATCTCAACAGGAGCAGGTACTTGAGGTTGCTGCGACCCAGCGGGTAACTATAAGTCCAAATAAAAGCGGAACCAAAACTAAACCGAAAACAAACCGGGATAATACGATGAACTCAAATTCAAACAGAATACCAGACAGGAAATGGAGCAGGGAATGACACCAAGAACATGGGGGTGAGCACAGGAATCAACACGGGAATAAACACAGGATGAACTGACAAAGAACAAAGGGAAACACACAGGTATATATACACAGAAAACTAATCACAAGAATGAGACAGCTGGATTAGGAGGGCAAAAGGAGGGAAATGGAAATTGGCTAACAAGGATATGGAGGGGAACACCAGGATGGAGTATAAACTAATACAGAACAGGTGTGAAGGGAAGACTCTGGGAACAGGGAAGGACTGACAAGACATTTGTGACAGGAAACAGGCAGGAAAACACAAAGACAGGAAGTAAAACCAAACATGACACATGAGGAGAGAATCTACAAAATAAAACAGGAAGCAGATTAAACATGAATGAAACAAGGTTAGGTTAGGTTAACCTACAACGTTGGTTAAACAACCAACGTAAACAGAAAACAACAAAGAATAACAGAATATAAACAAAAATCCAGGATCATGACACTTACTTGTTCTTCTGCTCCAGAGAAAAAACATTGTAGGTCTACCATCACATTAACCTGACAGTAGTCTCTATATACAGACTACATTCAGTGAATGTAGAGTCTGTAGGCAAACGCTGGAGATCTTGCCTCCGAAAGAAGAGCGGAAGAGCCCTGGTTTCCGGTTGTAGGCTATTTGTAGTCTGCATGATATTGACCAATCACGTTTGAGCCGGCTGCAGTTGTTGCCGGGTTAAACGGTCCGTGCGATGAACTAATGAGGCAGAACATAATTGGCGTCACTGCAAACTCTTAATCCATCGCAGTGGTTCAGCATATTTATTTATATATAAATGGAAGTCGGAAACAGAAACGTCTCCTCCGCCCATGTCAAACCAGAGGCTGTATCGCCGTCTGCCAGAAGTCAGACGCCAAATACAGCCGATGGGTTCCGAGAATGACCTGACAGTGACCTGTTGGGTGACTTAATTCATAGCAGATTTAGATTTTACTTAAAAATATAACAATTAAAATATGATGTATTACCTTTCATTCAGCTATCAAGCATTACATGCAAACTTAAAGCTCCACTTTAAACGCTTCTATGACTTTAATTCATAAAAGTTATCTTTGTTTGTGTATATTGCCAGACCGCCACTACAGAGCCGACCAGATGATGCAGCCTCCCTGTCTGCTCTATTTAGTGTTAGCTCCATTGGCTCAACACTCAACACCAGAGTCTGATATGTTACCATTCATCCACGTCTCCGTGAACACAAGGACGCAACAGTCCCTCACTCCTCTGTGAGTGGATCTCCACAGTCGGATGTAATCCACGTTTGTGTCCAGCGAGTGGACGTTCACCAGAAGAACACTGGGCACAGGCGTCTCCCGTCTGGACAGCTCCAGGCGAAACCACGGTCATCTCAGAGCTAGCTTGACGTAGCAGATGTTACACGAGTGGTTACGTCAGTCGGTGGTCTCCACATGGGGAAGACAGACAGGGCAGGAGAAAACTCTGACCAATCATTGCATTCGGTCTGAGTGCAGTGATTGAGTTTTCTTAGAACCATACGAGAATGGTATAATTATGAGTTGTTTTTTTCTATTAATAGCATTTTAACCTAAACAACCTAAGCATGTTTTAATGGACAGTATGGACAGAGGGAATGATTACAGTTTGCAAGACCTGTTTCAACCTAGCAACTGTAAACCAATTTTTTAACCAACATTTAAAATGGTGTCTGAGGTATGTTTGCCCTTTTTTTGTCTTGTAAGACCTGAAACACTGGTGATACGGCTCCAGCACACTTTGAAATACCCAGATACTTCTGCAGTAAAGGTAAAAAGAATAAAAAGAATGGTTTCCCAGTAATGACTGAGGTTTCCTCAGGTCCATCAGATACATGCAAAAGATATACAGTAGATATAGATGGTAATGAAGCAGCCCTTTATGTTATTTTATTATTTATTTACTTCTCTGTTTCTGTGTACTTGCGTGTTTGTCTTTGTTTTCTGTCACTATGTGTTTTATGTATTTCTCAGTTTGTGTGCTTCTACAGCATCTGTGACTCACAGACAAACAAGACAGCAGGTGGTGTGTGATGTAATATGGGGCACATATAAGTCTGCTGTCTTTCTGTTGGATCTACCTGAGGAGGACACAGGAGACGAATCACTGGCACACTGGACCCCTCATGGGTTCGGTCTTTAGAGATGTCTAAATATGCATACTGAAACTCTTCTCTGGGTTTTAAATTGTGCAGAATTTAAGGACTTTTCCTTATGGTTATTCTCAGAGAGACTGAAGCTGGAAAGATTTTCTGACCAATTTTGTTCATACTAAGTGAACTTTTAACTGATCTTAGAAATACGCAGTAGTTGTGTATCTCTATGGTTTCTGGGACTGGTGAACAGAGGATGTCATCATCAAGGTCCAAGCTCCCTCTGCTGCTGTATGGGATCCTCCTGTGCAGCTCCTTTGCTCCTGTCCCAGTCATCAGCAGTAAGAGACAAAGCATACAAAGTGCCGGGCCCGGGTCATTGTTGCAGGTCAGCGGCAGCTCCTGGGACAAGAGAGAGGCGACAGCTAGAGATGGAGAATACCTGCTGGGGATAAAGAGACTAAGAAAGCTTTACTGTAATGTGGGCATTGGCTTCCACATTCAGGTCTTACCAAACGGGAAGATCACAGGCGTGCATAATGAAAACAGATACAGTAAGTAATTTTGCCTTTCACTGTTGAAATCCATGTAAAGCAGGCAAATAATTGTGGCACTGGTCATAACCAGCTATCTGCACACATTTACCCTTGTCATTTCTATGGTGACTAGATTTGTTCTCTTAGGACCATTAGGAGCAGTGATTCCTGTATTGTTTGTACAATAATAAGTCATTGCTACTTTTTCATCAGCAATTAATTAATTCTCAATATTTGAATTGTTTAGTTTAACAATGAAATAAGAAGTGTGTACAATAATATCTTGTTAGTTTATGTGACACTACTTCATACTAAATATTACTTACACCATAAGATAGGGCTGATGCTTGCACTAACAACCTTTAATGAGTATACAATGAAGTTTTTTTTTTGTGTGTGTGTGTGTGTGTGTGTGTGTGTGTGTGTGTGTGTGTGCGCGTGCGACAGAGAGAGTTTATATGTTTGTGTGCTGGTACAGTCCGATCACTTCTTCAGAGGTGAAATACCAACACTTTGTCACACCCCTCAGTGTGTGATGTCAACGCCAAAGGCACCCTCAGAGTCCAGCATGGGTCCATTTTTGAAAACCCGCACCCACCCATACCTATATAGCTCAGTACCAGAATTGACCTGTTACCTGTCATTATGTTTAAGTCAAAGCCCACACCTATTAATAAAAAAAACGTCCCGCCACCTAACCCACAGTCGTGATTAAACACACACACAGGCTACAGTCACTCACATTAAGCTGAGTTCTCCATTCTTGAATTACAAATCAGCGGAAGATAAGTCTCATTCATTCGCTGCACTCAGTGCCAGGATGGTGAAAACATTCTACGCAATCACTGCCAGGTTAGGAAACATTTTAGCACGCTCCTTCCACCACCATAAAACCTCAAAAAGGTCCTCCTTGGGTGTCATGAACTCAACGTAAGCTCCTACCTCATCCTCGGGATGCAAAGTTTTACTGCTGGAATCCTCCACATTGGTCATGAATGTGACGACGGGGTCAAAAGTTCAACTTGTGTCATTGACTTTCAAAATAAAAGGAATTGGGGATTAGTAATAGTGATTTAGCAGTCAAAATATTACACATATACCGGCATATTTTTCACTTGTTTTATTCTCAAAAATAAAACATACATTTTTGTTGTCACCCGCTGCCCGTTCGTGTGTAGTTCATTTTTTTTTTTTTTTTTTTTTTTTTTTTCATTTTTAGCCGTACCAGGACCTGTACATTTTTAAACATATATATATAGAAAGGGTTTTTTTGTTTGTTTGTTTAGGTTTTTTTATGTGTCACAAAGCTTTTTGCTGGTTGCCTTTAGCTTTTTTATGAGACACACTGAGCTTTTAATTGACTCCACTGTAAACCCTTACGGCGGGCTACTAATGTATAAAAACCAAGTAAGAATATTATATAATTTACGTACGATCGTCACGCACTCAATCACGTAATGTATTTATGCCACGTTATGTAACAAATGTACTTTTTAAAAATCCTAAACATGTTATTTTTTCTAAACCTAACAAAGCGGTTTTGTTGCCTAAACCTGAGAGTGACCACTTGACAAATTAACCCGCTGTTGCAATGTGTAACAGCTGTGCATGCATACACTAGAGGGTGCCCTGTGAGTTGCTGTGAGATGCTGAGAGCTTTGACAAAGCACTGGCATTTGATGACCTGAGAATGAAAATAGTTCAATAATCTCCGAGGCGGCTGCAGTTTTTTGAGCCAAGTGCCTCCATGATTGCATGACCTCACCAAGGCATGACAGGAAACATCAGGCTTTCTACTTACTTGATCAGATGATTGACCATAAACATGATATATTCACAGAAAATCTTAAATTTCTGTTTAATGGTAAATATTTTGATTTTGGATTCTGAAGGTTTACTCCATTAACTGAATGAACCTATTACAACCTGCTTTACATGATGTTCTATCAAAATATATTTTTTGTAATATGAAAGTTAAAATGTCAAGAAATGAATAACATTTTTGAACAGCCAAGCAGTTCAGCTGTTGTGATATATACATAGGCACAAAATACACACACATGTATAAACAAGACCTGGACATGTATTAAATGGAGAGATGTCAGAGTGAGGGGGCTGCCTTGGAAAGCTGTCCTGAGCAGTTAGGGGTTCAGCATCTCGCTCAAGGATGCTTCAGCAGTGCCCAGGAGGCGAACTGACACCTCTTCAGCTGCCAGTCCACGTTTCCAATTTGGTCTGGACTTGAACCGTCGACCTGTTCCCAACCCAAGTCCCTATGGACTGAGCTACTGCCACCCCAAATGTTCACATATTATGTCATAATCCCATTCTTTGTTCATCAATCAATATGACCACACATGCACACATACTAATCACTGGTCAAAATTTGTCTGAATTATAAAAGCCAGACGTGATGAAATGAAGTGATTAAATGAAGAGCCACTTGGGAGCCAAAGGAGCCAACTATTATTGCTGAGCTGAGCCGAAATGTCCGTCTCTTCTACCTTACTGCTCCGTCCTTCACTCTAAACTAACTAACTATCCCAGGACTTCTTTTAACTACATGCTCCTAGCTGTGTCCAGCTGCACCAGCCCACGTTACAGCCGTAGGGAGAAATCTGTCTTTAGTGAGATCCGTAAAGTCATACCAACACATAAAGCTTTGATCCATCACTACAGATACCATCATTAAGTTCATAGGATATAAACAGTGTGAGATTTCTGTGATTTCAGCAGTTGTCTGTGGAGTTTTGATTCACCAAGTAAGCCAGAGAAAGTCAATGGGCTTGTGTGTGTGTGTGTGTGTGTGTGTGTGTGTGTGTGTGTGTGTGTGTGGTACATTTGATGAGATGGAAGTGAATGTTTTGCGTGAGTTGGTAAAGTGACGGATGCAAAAATCACTTTCTTTGTGGATTATTACAATGACATGTTGAGGTTTGTTACACCAGTTTCTCTCCCATGTAATTAAACTGTCAATTTAATGTGTCGTTGTCGGTCCCCGAAGAGATGTAAAATAAATCAGCAACTGATCCTCTCTAGTGTAACCATTGTTAGCAAGCTGGATTACTACAAGCTGCCATTGTGCTGTAATGGCATAATGCATAATGCTATACATTAAATTCAGTTATAACATGACTGACTGATAAAACAAACTTTGACACAACAAATGTAAACAGAAAATTACTTACATTCAGGTTTCAATCACGCTGCTCTCTGTCATCTTGTCAGTCAGCCAGTGTAATGCTATTAATAGGCCTATGTTTAATGTGAGCAGAGCAGCATCACAACACAATATTTATATGCATGTCAGTGTTTGTTAGGGATGGTTCATCAGCCGACATTGATATTACATGTTTTAATAGCACAACAGCAATGACATAATTAACAACACAGAGAAAATATTCTGATTTGAATAAACTGTTGGCATTGTACATTTTTGTAAACCATGAAAACTTTAGATTTGTACATTTCATACATCATATGAACATTTCTAAAGTGATGTAGTATATGGGCTTTATCAAGAGTACAGAGTTAAACATAAACATGGCACTAGTCATGGGCTTTCACACTTTTTCTGTACAAATCTTAGTAATCAAAGTAATCAGATGTTATTAGTTACATTACATTGGTGAAATCATTTAAATAGTTTCATTATATATTACATTTTTAACAGGGTAACCAGTAATCTGTAACTATGACATTTCAAAAGGAACCCTCCCTTTACAAGTAGTGAGCATTATTAGTATCCCATGTAGTTTGTCCATATTTTTTATGGACTCTACCTGCTGCTGATCATTCCCATGTTTCATTCCAGGCCTTATAGAAATTTCCCCAGTGGAGCGAGGAGTGGTGACTCTGTTTGGAGTGAGAAGTGGCCTCTTCATTGCCATGAGCGACAAAGGGAAACTCTATGGCTCGGTAAGAACTCATTAGGACTTTTACACAGATGTTTTCCATAACCAGTGAATTGATACTGGTGGAAGATTACATGACATCATCTCCATGCTGACATGTGTAATGCCCTCTATACACTGTGCGATTTCAGCAATCTTATAAGACCAATGCATGACACACGGTGAGACGTGGATCTAATAAACGTTGGTACGACGTCAAGTTTGATGTGTGCAGGTTGTATAATGGCTGTTTACTACTGAATTGCAGGTTACGATGTATGTCAATATGCAACGTCATTAGTGTGCGCCGCATCAGCGTACGTCATCCATCTGCACCACCATAGGTAGCTTGCTCACCTGGAAGTTGCAGTTCCTCCGCAATTTCCTTCCATGCGGCGTTGTGATAGCAGCTGGAGGAAACATCAAATAAACAAGGCTTCTGCTGCCACAGCTCCACCAAACTTGCCTCTTTCTGGCAGTTCAGCAGACTTCTTTTTGTTCATTTTACCTCCATGGCAAGCAATCATTTGTTTGGGTTTAGTGCCGGTGTCGCGGTGACCATTGTGTCATTTCGTGCTGCATTTCTATTGGTTGATTAGTAGACGTAGGTCGTAGCAGCTTTCATACTGTAAGATAGTCATCCTAAATTTCTGACACTGTCAGAATTTCATCTCAGGTTATCCTTGGTTACAAGACATTGACAACTGCCATCCTTGAACAGTGCGACATAAGACCACCGTTTTAGGGCCAAGACCAAAGATATTGCCATATGGCAATCTCTCGTCTAGGACAGCCCAAAATCGCACAGTGTATACCGGCCATAAGTGTGACTGGTTTCGACACATTTGAGTGCTGTAGTATGTGGCCTTAATTTTGCCAAAAGCATTGCACTACTCCATAAGTTTATGCTGACCTTAATGTTTACTGACGTTTGGAAAGTTTAATACATGTAGTTGATCCAGGAGATGCTGTGATGCCTGACCTCAGTAGGGGGCATCTTGCTGATTGTTGCAAGCTTCATGGGGTCTGCTTTGAATCCCTTCTCTGTGAACGCATGGTAAAAATAGCTCATCTTTTTGAGCCTGAAAAAAAAAAAAAATCTAAAAACATCTGAAAAATCTAAATTATTTAACTTTAGATGTCATCACGTCATGACATTGGCATGTCATCAACATATATTGGCTTTAAAATGAATTATCAGAACTGGCCAACATGCTTTTTCTTATTTTGCACAATAAATAAATATTACTTACATTGACAAATATTTTATTTAATATCTCAATCTGCTGGTGGGCCATCACGATAAGAGTATGCACACATAATATGATGTTAATTCCACTAGAGAAGAGACTTGATGATCACTAAAAATAGATGGTAAAATAGTGGACACATTGATATCTGTTATCAGTCCAATAAGTTGTTATATATCAGCATAAAGCATCAGCAAAAATATATATATTACTTTTATTATCATCTCACTTTATTCTATATATACAGGGCCGGAGGCAGATGTAAATTTTCAGGGCTCGGCTCAAACCAAGGGGGGTCTTTGAAATGAGTATGTGACTTATGAAACAAGAACTGAATCATAACATTGAGGTAAATAAATGTGTTAAAAAGCAATGCTCAGTAATTGAAACCTATGATGATTATCAACATAACTATTAATATCCAGATGACGTAAATCCACTGTGTGCGCTGCTTCCCACGTCACAGTTAATTGTAGGTCACTCTCCTGTGGCCTTAAGCCATAGGTGTAATGTATTATGTGGCAGCGACCGCCCAAACATTGGACCGATCAGCTCCAGTTAGAATTGTTTTGAATGTTGACTGCGGCTAACTCAGCCATAATCTAAACACCAGTTAGTCATCCAGTTGCTCATCTGACAGCAGGCCTGTATGCACAGAGGTAGGTGGTTCTGTTGGGGTAGAGGAAGTTAGTTTGACCTTTGGCTGGAGCTGCTCTCAGACCTTTGTGAGGGAGCCTGCCAAACCAGATAGTTTTTCCTCATAGTAGCATGCAGTATTATAAGGGGAGATTAAGCATCCGTAGTGAGGTTGACACAACCTGGACAGCTCCTGACTCTGATGATATTTTTCCATGTAGTTAGGATATCTAACCGCATGTAGATCTCGTGATACACTCACAGGGTGAATGGTTCTCCCCAGGACAGGGTAGTGATCTGGGTAGTGACCGGAAGAGCAAGCAGCTGAAATGAGTTTCCTCCGTAGGATGGCTGGGTTCAGCTTTAGAGATCAGGTGAAGAGCTCAGACATCAGGAGGGAGCTTGGAGTAGAGCTGCTGCTCCTTTGCATCATAAGGTTTCAGTTGAGGTGGTTTTGGCATCTGATCAGGATGCCTCCTGGATGCCTCCAGCTAGAAGTGTTCTGGGCATGTCCCACTGGTAGGAGGCCCCAGGGCAGACCCAGAACATGCTGGAGGGATTACATATCTCGTCCGGTCTGGAAACAGCTTGGGACATCTGGAATACTTTGCTCAGCCTGTTGCCCCCACGATCTGACCACGGATAAACCGTTGAAAATGGATACTATGCCAATATTTTTTGTCATGGTAGCTGCAAAACACTGCTGTAATATTAAAAACAGATCTTAAAGGGACATTGTGTAACATTTTCAGTTGTTTATTGGCAAAAATTGATGTCTGCATTCATAAATATGTCATCACTGGTGTACTATTACCTCCACCAATAATCTGACTTATTCTCGTAAAAGGAGAATTTCGGATTTGTTTGTACATTGTGCGGGTCTGTGGGGTTCCATAACGTTTCACCATCTTGAGACGAGGATTCCATCTCCCATGATGCTGCATAACACATAATCCTGCATTATGCTCAAAGAGTGGGACTTTGTTATGCGGCAGTAGTGCCACTGGCCACTAACAGCTGTTAGCGGCGCAGTAATGCAAGGAGAGGGATGAGGTGTGTGAGGTTGAGCCACTTGTCAGTTGTCAAAGGACAAGACGTGATTGGTTTGTTTCAATTTACACCCGCCCCAACAGTCCTACGTTGTAAACACAGCCAGCATGGTGAGGAGGGGGTTGTCAACTCGCATCGCGTGTGTCTGTGTAGGAGCCTGAATGAATACTCCATGTAGTATCGGATGACATGGTTTCATCAGTGTTATCATAGCTTTTTGGTACACAGCGGCTACCGTTGTTGCAATACGCGTTTGAAACAGTGAGGCGCTAGAGTGCGCCATCTGTTTGAATGCAATATATGATTTCAACGTTAGATGGGAGAAATTCCTACACACTGTAGCTTTCAGACGATAGCACAAACATGTCTTTGTATTGACTAGTAGGCATTGTGTTGCAACTCTGTGTGTTTTAAAACTGTTTGTTAATCCACTCAGATCAATATATGTACTCAAAAACCGAATGGCCTATTTTAAAGAGTGAAAATTAAGTATTTAGCTCCAGGAACCTTCAACTGTTCACCAGCTCCACGTCAGTTCTGTTGATGAAGACAGAGGTGTGTGTCTTTTCCTCCCTTTTTCTACATGGACAATCTGTTCTTTGGTTTTGCTGAGGTTGAACAGTGGGTTGTCCTCATGGTTTGTAATCCGATTGATAATGTTGTTGTTTGCAAAGGTCACAACAGTTCTTTACGTACAGTCGTGGGTGTGCAGTGTGAACAGGAGGGGGCTGAGCACACAGCCCTAGGGGGCTCAAGCGTTCAACACGAGTGGAGGAGGTGTGACCGCCGATCTGAACTGACTGGGGACTGTTTGTGAGGAAATATAAAGCTCCAGAGTGTGGTACTCACACCCAGGATGCTGGGTTCCATGGGGAAGATTGTGTTAAAAGCTGACCTGAAATCAACAAACAATATTCTGATTCTGTCTTATAGAAATATGCTAAATTAAATAGTTACGTGGTATGTTTTCTGAGGAATGTCGCCTTTCACATTTATGACATTTATGACATTTATTCCCACACCTGGAGCCTATCCCAGCTGACACTGGGGAAGAGTCGGGGTACACCCTGGACAGGTCGCCAGACTATCACAGGGCTGACATTAATTTTGTTTTGTTTTTTTTGCTCTGTGTGTGTGTATGATTTATACACACACGAATGATTTATTGCATCACGTAATCTGGATATGGTAGTGATGTGACATTCGTGAACGAGCCGAGTCTTTGAACTGGCTCTTTGAAGTGAAGGAGTGAGCGGCTACACTGTCTTTCTCCCTCACAATCTAGTCTCCCTCAACTTCTGGATCAAATAATCTAAAATGAATGGATACAGAGTAAATTAAAGCAAAAAACAAAGAAATTAGGAACTGGCTCATTCACTCTAGAGAGTCGGTTCAAAGACTCAGCTTGTTCGCGAACGTCACACCACTAGCTGACATATAGATACAGTATATGGAGACAGACAACCATTTACATTCATACCTATTTAGAGTCACTAATTGACCTAACCCGCATGTTTTTGGATTGTCAGAGAAAGTCTGAGTACCAGACACTGGGAGGACATGCAAACTCTGCAGGGCCCCCCACCCTAAACACACGTCAGTTTCTGGTCATTGTAAATTAAAAAATGGTTGATGGTCCACCTACACTAGCACCCTATCACAAGACAGCATAACATGTTGTCTTACAAACACTACCCAAGCCCCAAAAAGAGAAAAACAGGGAGTTCACACATTCCAGGCCTTAAAACAGTGATTATTAGTGACTTGATAACTGATTGTTTTCTATGGTCCAACTCATGCTATCCTCCTCTTCCTCTCCTCAGGGCCACTACCAGGATGAATGCAAGTTCAAGGAGAATCTTCTGGCCAACAACTATAATGCCTACGAGTCAGCTGCCTACCCTGGCATGTACATTGGCCTTAGCAAGACAGGCAAAACCAAGAGAGGCAACCGGGTCACACCCTCTATGACCATGACACACTTTCTCCCCAGGATATGAATTTTGAACTCAAACTCTTGGCAGTGAAGAACAAAATCAAGGCCACTGTTTGGTCTGATTTTACTGCTGGGCTATTGTTCTCCTTCCATCATTAACTCAACTGGTGGGAACCTGCTAGAATTTGAAATGTTTTTGCCCAGTTACAAGCTAACAAGCATTTTAGGCAATGTTTGCATAAACTGTTATTGTCCACCACCCAAACAACTGTGTGCAGTATGGCATCAACATGCCTGTGGATGGAGACTCCAATGGACAAATGTGTAAAATACAAAGCAGTATCAGTGTTAACAACAGAAAATATAACACCAGTAAGTGTGTGTCTTCCTCCACAACTCCAAATCTTTTATCTGTTTATATTGCATATGAAGTTTGGGACCGTTCCAGAACATGTGGATTCATGCTGCCGTTGCTGGATTAAAACAATTTAGGGTCCAAAACAGGTTTTGTTTGAATGTTGTTTGATATTGTTCCTCTGGAGGCAGTATTATTGTGTCAGCATGTGTCAAACATATAGCGATATGTGATTTTTTTTTTTTTTCATCTGTACATGGTCGGATAGCCCATTTAAAAGAGCCATTATCTTCACAGGTAGCTATACTGTGTAGTTCATCAGTACATGTTAACAAAATAGTTGGGATAAGAAGTCGAAGGGCTAGTTGGAGACTCACAGGTAAGGATGTGCCCAAGTATGTGCTAAAGTTGCCCAAGCAGCAGTCTGTTGTGGGGTTTACTGTTTTTTTTATATTTGCTCTTCTTTTAGGTAAGAGAAAATTTCACAAGAGATCGAGAGCAGTCTTACCATGATAAGGCGAAAAAAAATGCATTTTTACAATCCATAAATTGTTGCCCGACATGAGAACATTTTAAAAAACACACAAATTTCATATACTCAAACCTAGATTATGTTTTAGAGTAATTATAATGATTGGAGTAAAGACCTATTACTATCATTTCAGTTCCTGAGCATCCCTCTGCTGGCCAGTGATGGAATGTAACTAAATACATTTACTCAAGTACTGTACTGAAGTATAAATTTGAGGTACTTTTACTGTTTAAATTTCATGCCACTTTCTAGTTTTACTCCACTAAACTTCAGTAAGAAATATTATAGTTTTTACTCCACTTCAAATATTCGATCACTTTTAGTTAAATCCTCGTTTGCCTTCTCCGTCGGTCACTTTCCTTCTTTGCCAACAGACCTTCAGCTGAACGTCCAGGCTTTTTCTTTGTGGTAGGATCCACTTCTGAACCGTGTCTCGGCCGCTCCTCCGCCATGTTGCTTTCTCTTTCTACCTGCGCTCTACCTCTTGCTATGAGACTCTGCGCTCTTCCTCCCCCTGCCCTTCATTTCCTGTGCACCAGCGCGGGAATGTCGCCAGTCGA
The DNA here is from genome assembly GCA_026686955.1 of Epinephelus cyanopodus. Taxonomy (NCBI): domain Eukaryota; kingdom Metazoa; phylum Chordata; class Actinopteri; order Perciformes; family Serranidae; genus Epinephelus; species Epinephelus cyanopodus. The sequence continues at coordinate 36,758,410 of CM048923.1, read as the reverse complement.
CACGCAAACCAAAGATGATATATATTGAAAAATACCGCGAGATGTTAGAGGAGCTGATCGGCTTAATCGGCCGATCAGCTCCTCTAACATCTCGCGGTAGTGGCTCCTCTGGTAGTGGCTTGGGTGAAACAGACATTTACGGACATGTAGAAGTTACGCACTATAGCTTTAATAGTTATTTTATAAATCAAAATTTTGCGCACAAATTGTGTGAAATTATACAAGTGCAGCTATTAGTCAGCTGACTAGAAAATTAATGGCCAAATATTTTCATAATTGCTCCAGTAAATTTTCCTACATTCCCTGATGGTACCTACCATACATACATAACATAATACATTTACTTGAGTAGCATTTTCAATGCAGGGCTTTTACTGGTAACACAGTATGTGTACAGTGTGGTATTAGTACTTCTACTTGAGTAAAAGATCTGCATACTTCCTTCACCACTGCTGCTAACACACTGACAGCATCACTTAAGTTTTGTCGTTGCTGAGTTTTTGATTTCCCTGTTAGTACAGACACTCTGGAAAATCACTAACTATGTTTAAATTTATTTAACGATATGATTTCACTACTGCAAAGGTTCTTTTTCTCTCCAATCTTGGGCATGTACCAGAGTCTTTGCACATGCCCTTATATAGTGTTTAGAGGATGCTACTCATGCTAAAAGATGACTTATGATCACTTCAGATTCTTTATTCAGCACAGCTAGGTAAGAGCAGACTTGGATGGCTGAGAACATTTGGTGCATCTGTAGTTAACATCTCTCATTTTTTATTTTAACAAAAGATTGAGAGAAAATATTGGAGAAATGTAAGAGAATGTTTCTGCATGAGGCCCAAAAAGTTCACAGTGTTTATTCAGGTGTTCATATAAGATATATATTTTTAGCATTGCCTTCTGTCAAACCTGCAGTGGAGCGGTTATACAGGATGGTGCAACACATCTAATCGGCTATGATAGTCTCCTCCACTCAACTTCACTGATCACATTCATTCCATTGAAATCCATTGTTATTGCCATTTCAGACACTGGTGTGAGCAGGCCTAAAAGCTGCTGCGCTGCCTAGACAAAGCGTTACTCTAGTTAGGCTTCTTCCATCAAGAGGGACTGTGCTGTGATGTTGGCTGTCCCTTTATAATGTTGGTAATTAGGAAGTTGGTAGAATTTTCTTTTTTACAGTAATGAAAGGGCATTTTATAATGATTTTTTCATTTTATTAAAGGATGAACCATTGAAAAGACAGGAAAGTAATAATAAATAAATATTAATAAACATGTTGCCATTTATATTTTCATACTGTCTTTCTGTGTCAACTCTGAAAGGTTTTTGTTTATATTTTGGATTTTGTTCAAATCCTGTGTATTCTATTTGAGACCAAAAAATAAATTCTTTAAAATGTTTTGGCTGAATTTTGTGTAGTGCGTAGTTTTTCTTGCCACTGGGAATATTGTCATTCGGTATTTATGATATCTCAAGTTTTCAAGTTTTGAACATGTGCAGAAATCTTGCTGGAAAAACATGAGCTGTTAAAGTCAAGGTTTTTAAATCAAATGAATTAAAGTGTCATTAATCATTAATTAGAAGACATTTCCAGCATAAATTGGTGCATAAAAAAATCACCAGAATGAAGTGTATGATGATCAAAATTTCCTATAAAATTCTTCTTGTTTGGCAACAGTGTCAAATTACCACTGATTAGCTGCTGATTGTGATTGATTACCATGCGTGATTAGAGCTTGAACGTCACATTTCTAACCATTGCATTTGTTTAACACTCATGAATAGAATTTCTATTCACATGGCTTTTTTCCTCCCCCTTTTTTGCTTAGATCTGTAATTTGGCATTCAATGACATGCTTTTTTAACAATATAACAGAAAATAATAACCAACACTAATTTTCAGGGAAGATCATTTATCTAAATTTTAGTTGATGGGTGACAGTAAGTGACCAGGATAATGTATAGGGGGCTGCTGGCCCTAAAATGTTGAGAACCACTGACCTGACAAAGAAACCATGACAATGAAATGTATAATCTCCAGGTTCTCATTAAGTTTACATTTAAAATCTCACTCCTTGTCCAGGAGCCAGAGTCTGTGCAGTAGAGATTTCCACAGTATCAAGCTCCCAATCACACACCTGTCCAACTAACTGCAAGAGGCATTACTGATCCAAAGCACACTGATTGACACACAAAGCTGTCAATTATGATTCTAGACCCCTTTTCATAGTATCAATTAACTTATTAAAAACAAACCAGAAAAAAAATGAACACTTGAACATACATTAGTGTGATAAGAAATACCTAAAATAACAAAAACCATGTTGAGGAAAAATGCATTTGACATGTACTTTGAGGTTTTAGTTTGGCTCATGCAACATCCACTAAGATTGAGGGTGCAGGATGTATGACCTATACTGCAGCCAGCCACCAGGGGGCGATGGAGGTGCTTTGGTTTCACTTTCAGGGAGCTGTCATGACGTCCGTCTTTATTACACAGTCTGTGGATGGCATGCATTGGCTAATCTGCAATCAGGGAACCCATCAGCTATTTGACAATGATTTAGGTTTGTACTGACTTTTTTTCTCTTTAATTTATCAGCATTTATACACAGATATCTGTTCATACAGGTTAGCCAAAATTACCAGCACACAGCAGAGGAAGTCTTGGCCTGCATGTCTACTTGTTTCACTGGATCAGCCAGAAATACTCGCCCTCAACCCCAGAGTTACCATACCTGTAGAGCTGAAAAATGAAAAAACAATTCATTCATAATAGCTTCCCCACCCTCACCACCAATTAAATTGACAATAAAAATATATATTTTTGCAGCTTTCTTTTTTAAAAGTTAAAATAGTCTTAATGTACTGTACTTTTTAAATACTATTAAAAGGGAGATTTAGAACTAAAATCGTCAAATTGATTATCTTATTATAATGACGAAAACTCCGTCTGTGTGTCTGTTCCAAGTTTTTCTCCTCACTGACTGTGGCTCCCCTGTGACAGAATGTTGGGTTTTTTTTTATTTTTGGTATGACTAAGTTATGGTATGGTATGCTGTACATAATCACGGAAACTGTCAGTCAATCATTCTGTCTGTCCCACGATTGACGTGGTCAATCTATGTGAAACTGCACATAGGCATTGAGGACTGGCATAGGTAGAAGGTGACAAAGCTACCCATTGTTATGGACTAGTATATAATTATTGAAGTTTTTCATTATTGTTATTGTTGATATCAAACAGTATATTCTCCTAGTAAAGAAAAAAGCTATGGTTTGCAAAGCTATACCTTCTTTTAATGAGAAACTCAGCTCCTACACATATAATCTGAACGAGGTGTAGGTATGAAAATGTACACATGTAACATTATCTATAATTTGCATAAACATACCATGTCAACATTACATTCTGGTGACTGGGCTGCAGAGAAGTAACAAGTAAGACTATCTCTCTGTAGCTCAAATACATTACAGACAGTTGATAATTTACTTAAATCAGTTTAGTACAGTTTTGTCATTCAAAAATCATATTCAGCATTACACAAGGTAGGACAAAAATGAAGACATGGAAATCCTTTTTTGTAGGCTGCATACCCATGTTCATGCTGTTTCTGATGACAATGAAATTTGATTTTGAAAACCTGTGCTTCTGGTCAGTCTTTGTTTGAGGAATAATAGAACAAACCCAATAAGCCTCAGGTGTCCTTACCTGAATATAGGTTTATTACAACACAAATCAGACAAAGAATTGGTACAGCATGTAGACATGACACAGTCATACCAAAAGCTGAAAATTACATTACATTCAGTCAGCTTTACACAATAAGTTCCGCGCCACACTGAATCACATACAATCTCCACCAGGCAGGAGGCAAAACAGTGTTGAGTAACCCTTAGTCAAGACTATTTCTCTTCCTTTTTCAGAAGCATCATCAGAGTATTCATCTTATCTTAACCTTGAGACACTCCTCTCATGAAGAAACCTTGACAATGCAAAATAAATCATACATTCATTCATATCTAATACATTTCTATCACAGTTGGCAATATGGATATTTTGCATTTTCATCATATGTAATCTTTAGGTTCAATGATGTATGCCACTTCTATGTGGCATATACTGTTGACCTGCTAGCTCGTCATGGAGATCCCTTATCCCCCTGTAAATTTAAGTTTTCAATGACCCCATGTGACCACCCCTATGAAAAGTATCTGGGTGAGCCACTAAGTCACCACACTGATGCTTTCAACTATCTTCTGGGAAAAAAGAAAGAAAAATAAATAAAGAAAGAAAATTGTTTACAATGTTTTCACTGTAACGTTTCGCACTTCGAGAAGCACCAACTGAAACCCGATTCACTTGAATCAACTGTGATATTGTTACAAAAAAGGGATTTTCATATTAAACGATGCAAAAATTTTCAAATGATGATGTAAACATACATAGAGGTAATCCCTGTGAAGAAGCCTCAGGTTTCCTGCTGTTCTGAACACTCTCTTCCCGAAAGTTTTCCTACTTTTGTTGTCAGCGTGTGCCAGATTTCTTTATATGGTCATCTGCTCTAGGCACACTACCTCAAGTGTCACATTACGTAGCCTGCACTGCTACATGAAGCTAAATGTTTACATCAAGGAAACCTCTGTAAACTCGGTTGCCAGTGTTGTAAATTTCTTCCTGAATTATGATCACATTCCTACTGGAACATGTCCAGTTGTGTTTAGAAGCTTTTTTTCAGTGATTTTTAACAGTAGAAAGTGCTGCTATTCTCTATTACAATCATTTCCTGGCTGCAAGTGCACTGCTAACATAGCTACATGCTAACATCAGGGAAACCTAAACTCAGTTGACAATCTTGTAAATTTCTTCTCGATTTCGGATATAATTCCTGCTGGAACACGTGGAGCGTTTTTTAGAAGCCTTATTTGGGAACTTTTTTTAAGAGGAAGAAAGTGCCGCTATTCTCTGTTACAGTCACTTCCTGGCTGCAAGTACACTGTAGCAACATGCTAGCGTCAGGGAAACATGTAAATGTTATTGCCAGTGTTGTAAATTTCCTCCTGATTTTGGATCATATTCCTGCTGGACCATGTCTATCCAGCACAGACAGTATGAGGGAAGAATGTGTTTGTTTTTTTACTGTTAAAGCATGTAAACATAGTAGAAAACCAAAATTAAAATGTAAACCTGAAAATTAGCACAATAGGTTATCTTTAAGAAGCACATCATCAACTTCATCATCATTGTCATCATCTCTACCTTTACTGTTCCACTGTCACAGAAACCGTCACTGGTAAAACCTTCAGAGGGAGAGTATCGTCAGTCCAAATATATAGAAACAGCTTGTCAGTGAAAGTGTGTGTAAATGTGTGCATGTGTGTGTCAGTGTCTGGATCTGTGAATGTCACCTCTCCTCTGTCCCAGTCCAGATGCACTCTGATTCGTTCAAGTTTTTTGCTCAGTTGGATATCAGTACAGGATCTTTAGCTGATGGGGAGTACGCACTGTATTTATCATTAAAAAGCTCTATTCTCCATAATCCAGAGTTAATGCTTTCCTTTCTGTTGGCAGATGCTTCAAACACAGCCACTTCCCAGGTCGTGTTCTGCCCGACCTCTATGTCCCAGATGTGAGTTCCTGAGTTATATCCCTCGCAGCTCAGGACCGAGCACGAATCTTTAATCCTCTCTGGATTGTCAGGAAGCTGCTGTCCATCCCCAACTCTCACACTGGTCAGATCTTCAGACAGGACGAGGTATGAACCAGCTGTGTTTGGGTCTAGAATAAAAGGAGTGTAGGAGATCATGTCCTTCATTTTCATCCAGATGTTGAAGGTCAGGTTGCCCAGGTGTTTGGCCTCATCTATCAGAGCACCTGAGAGCAGCTGTGGATCATCCAGTGGGTGGCGCCGCTGGACACTCTCCACTGCAGCCTTGTAGTTGTGCAGGAATGAGATGTCTGAAGCTCTCAGCTCCTCCTCTGCGCCTCTGACTATGTCTGAAAGGGTTGCTATCTCTCTGCTCACAGCCTCCATCTTCTCCTTCACCACCTGGCTCTTCTGTTCCTCTTCCTCCCTCAGAGCAGCCACCTGACCTCCTCTTCCTCTTGTAGGAACTGGTGAAGTCTTTTAAACTGCTCCCTAATTTGCCTCTCTGTGTTTTGTGTCTGGACCTTAATGTGTTCTGCTGTTTGATCCCAGTGTTGTTTGACTTTAATAAAAAGAGACAGCTTCTTTTCAAATGGCCTCAGGGCTTTCTGGAGTTCTTCCCGGAGGTCATGTGCAGCTTCATCAACAGGTCTGAATTTGTGGCTGACATGTTTTTCTGAATCCCTGCAGACGAGACACACGGGCTGCTGATCGTCCAGACAGAAAAGTTTGAGTTTCTCCGAGTGCAAACTGCAGAGAGCCTCAAAGCCTGATGAAGCGCTCACATCTCTTGCCAGTAAGAAGGCCTCACACAATTTGTTCAATGTCAAATTCCATGTTGGCTCAGTGTTTGAAGATCTTTGCTTACAGACTGGACATCCACATTTTTTGTTCTCTTTCCACCAGCAATGCAGACAGGCTTTACAGAAGCTGTGGCCACATGACAGGATGACAGGACACTTAAAGATCTGAAGGCACACAGGGCAGCAGAGATCCTTCGCTGAACAAGAAGCCATTTTCCTCTGGGAGTGAAGCAAAAACACAACACAGGCAATACTCCCTCCTCTGGAATGTTTCCCTTAAGTAACTTGAGTCACGTGGTTACCTTATTCTGTAAAACTCCAAGCAGTGTCTGCAGTCACTAATTGGCTGAGGATGCAGTATCCTAGGATTCTCCTGTTGTTGTTTTTGTCTCAGTGAATTTTATGTTATTTGTCTGTTAGTGTGAGTGTGTGCTCAGGTGAATGGACAGGCAGCCTTTCCTGATCTGCCTGTGTTGAGTCAGGTATAGGGTGGAGTTTTGTTAAACCTACAGTCAGGTGACAAGCCAGTTGTTGCTTCACCACAGTATGGGGGGAGGGATCCACTGCAGCAAGTGATGCCCTGAAGGCACCACCTCACTGCCACAGCATTTTTAGCCTGTTTTTCAACATTTCAGTGAAGCTTCCCTCTGCTTCTGATCTCTCTCGGTGTGTTGTGTGCCTGGTTAAAAAGGGCTTTGTCCTTCTTCTGTTAACTGAGCTGTTGGAGCACACAGACTATAATGATTCAGACTATGCTCCAGACTCTGAAGGAAGTTCCTCTGAGCCTGATGAGGACACAGAACTCCATCCAGTTGCAAAAAAGCCTCTGCTGTCTTTGCGCCCTTTTATCTTCAGCAAATCAAGCCATTGATTCAGAAACCACCAGAGACAACCCTACGAAAACAACTCCCAACACTCCAAGGAAGAGACAGAGCTCATCTCCTCATTCGGAGAAGAGCAACTCGAGCACTCCAAAGAAAAGCAGAGTCCAACATCTTTCTGACTCAATCAAAGTATTCCCTCCCTCAAAGTCTGCAAGTCGTCGAGTGTATAACAAAAGAAACTACTGTCTCTATTGCCTCAAGCCTTCTTCAAAAATTGCACGACACCTGGAAGCTGTGCACAGAAATGTAGAAGAGGTTGCCAGAGCATTTCTATATCCAAAGAACTCAAAAGAGACACGCAATGCGTTAAATATTCTGAGATGGCGTGGAAACTTTGCCTATAATGCTCTTGTTCTAAGTAAGGGAGCTGGAGAGCTCCAGGCTTGCTACAGACCTCGAAAAGCTAGATCGGCTTTTGATTTTATTCATTGTTTTCATTGTCAAGGACTCTATGCCAAGAGGACTTTGTGGAAGCACATGAAAATCTGTCCAGCACAGGAAGAAACCGATGATGAAGCAGCGAGTTCGATTCAAATGTGCCCTTAAAACTGCTGTTGTTCGTGAGAAGTAAGGGCTTGAAGAGTGTGATTTCCTGCATGAGCTATGATGAGGTCACTCGGACGATCCAAAATGACCAACTTCTGTTGCAGTTTGGACAACACCTCTTTGATCTAAATGGATCAAGAAAGAACAGACATGACATTAATAAGACAGAGACTTCGAGAACTTGGGCGACTGTTAGTAGTTGCTCAGAGGAAAACTCCTATACGAAAGCAGAGGAACTCATCTATCCATCCAACTTCAACAGAGTGATATCTGCAGTGAAAGAGTTGACTGGTTACAACTCAGAGAACAACACATTTCGCAAACCTTCCTTAGCTAAAAGTTGGTCACAGTCTGGGTGTACTTTGTGAGCTGGTAAAGACTGATAATTTGTCCACAGTTGACAGGAACTACAGCCTGGTGGAATATGCTCGTGGCGAAAGATTAAAAATTTCAGATGGAAGGCACTGATAACCAGAGGCGCAACAGCCACTATGAAAGAGTTGAAGTGGAATGTACCACCAATTTTACCTTTCACTGAAGATGTCAAATGTTTGGACGCTCACATGGAGAAGGTTAAAGATGTTGCTGAAAGAATGCTGAAACTCTCTCCCTCTGCAAACACTTGCCAAAGTGACGCTGGCACAGGTGATCATTTTCAACAGAAGAAGAGAAGGAGAAGGTGTCAAGAATGGAGTTGGCCACTTTCATGGAAAGGAAAAAGTCAGAACTCAACAAGGACATGGAAGCCTGTCTCACCCCTCTTGAGAAGAAGATGTGTGATTTCATCACCAGAGTAGAAATCAGGGGAAAATGAGGAAGAGGAGTCCCTGTGCTGCTAAAGCCATCAGTGCTCTCAGCCATGGAGCTCCTAGCTCAAACTTGTGAGATGTGTGGAGTCCTCAAAGTCCCTGCCACAGGGAACACTACAGCTCGCCATAATGAGCAAAGTGCTTTTGGTGATGGAGAAGGGGACCCTCTCACAGTATAAAGGTATTATTATATTAGGTATTGTTAGGTATTATTATATTAGTACAATTATATTAAGGTTAGATATAAGCCATGGCTATTGTCTCATGAGAAATGCATCATCACTGCTCTTTACCTGTAAGGTACTCTTTGTGCTGTATTTAGTTATTTAAGTATAATGATGAAGAATCCTAATAATCTGTTTCACATTGGAGGAATGCAAATGTAGTCTGTCAAGTATATTTTTCCTCATAGGCAATGTGTATAATCATGTTATGTATAATATTAATATACAAAATTACTTTGCGTAAATGTGTAACTTAAGTAATGTGGGAAGTCCATTCTGAGTTTTTGTCTTAAGGCTACTATTCCTAAGGTTTCTTTTTTTTTTTACTTTTCTTACATTGTCACTTCAGAAAAAGTTGACTGTTCACAGGAACCAGACGTGTCAAGTGATGAGGATGAGCCTGCCAATGTCAACTCAGCCACAGAGACCACAGCTGAAGACGACCATGAGGCAGAGGTGACGTCTTCATTTCTCTCCACTTCTTCTGATGCCACTGTAGTCAGTCAGTACATGCTGTAGCAGTCCTATAGCAGGCTGTAGTATTGGATAATTAGTAAAAGTAGTCAACATACCTCATCCATATTATACTCAGATTAGTTCAAATTAATTTACATGTAATTTAAAATCACAAACTATGTCGCCTTTTTGGAAGTGTTTAAAAATTAAAAACTAGTGTAGTAAAACCTGCTATTCATGGTCTTTAATTATTTGTCACTTGACCTCTGTTGTCCTTGCACATTTAACAGTACTGTCAGAAAGGTAACTTGACATCTCCTTTTCAATTTTCTTTAGACATTTCACAGAAACTTAACAGAGATAACGCTAAACGTAAGTGGGATGACAGTGACGTACGTGCTGTTGAAAGACACATGATGCGCTTCATACACGCTTGCAAGGTACCGCAAAAGATCGACTGTCTTCAGTGTATCAATGCAGAGCCCTATGCACTGAGAGACTTTCCATTTCCTCAGTTGGGCTCTTGTACATGATGTTCCCGCATTGCATTAGTAAAACACATTTTGACAGCACACGTTAGTTTGTCGAGTGATGTTTATTTTCATGCAAATTTGAATGTGGTGCCAATGTGGCTAACGTATTCTGTCTAAATCTTATTTAGAACAGTGTTACCTGTAGAATTTTATTGAAACCCAACTGTTGTGGCTAGGCACAGAGATGGTCCTGTCAACATAAAACTTGTTAGTATGGCAAGGATTGGCCATTAGTTTAGCCATCGTCCTTCAGTTGTTTTGGTTTATATTGAATAAGTTAAATAAGAGTAAGTTAATGCATTTCTTTAGATATGTCAAGAGCTACTCAGGAGCAGTGTTGAGACTGAATTTGAAGGCTGAATATTCTCACAACTAAACAAAGCAAAAATACATGTTAAAATTACTTTTATAGACTTTTGTCCCCAAAAGAATTTGAGACGCCTTAAAGTGACTTTTATGAGTTTGTGTATCTGTGTACAGTTGATGTCCCCAAAATTTAGATATATTACCATTACAATTTTTTATTTATCTATAATTGACCTTCTTTCACCTACCGAGGAGTTTCTATTTCTCTTTCAGAACAGGCTTTGCAAGGCTATTTCTTCTAAGCCACAGCACAACAGCCCGTATCCTCCCTGACCAACTGGATATGTTTTTCACACTGTACAGTTTTTGGGCTGCAATGTTGAGGGTGTGTGCGAAACACCCCATCTTCAACCCAAAGCAGCCTCCTTTGCCTTAGTGAATGGGGTCACCGTTGCAGCTCTCACTGTAACTGAAGGGCGGGTGGGGAAATGGGACGACGTGGATGGACCTGTTAATCAACATAAAAGTGTAACATTAACATTACGTGGAACCGAGCCGATTTTAACTTCAAATGCTTCTCAAAATGCCAGGCTAACAAGAACATTTAAGCACATTATTTAGCTTACCTGGAGCCAAAGAACTTGATGCTGCTGAGCTAATTGAAGATGCGTCGTCGTCATCATCATTGTCGTCGTCTACCTTTTTAAACGGGGCCGGTTGTTCTCCTTCCTCGAAGCTGACTGCAAATGTCCAGCCGCTGGCTGCAGCAGGCTTGCTGGCGGTAACGTTTGCTGCTGGCGCTGGGCGAGTAGCTGTGGTAACGTTAGCTTGTGTTTTTAAACTGTCAAAAATCGTGCACTCCTCCGCCTTGAGGAGTATTTGGTGTTTAACCAAGTGCTTCCTCAAGTTGGTCGTGTTTCCTTTGCTGGTTTTGCACTTCGCATCGCAAATGTTGCACCGCGCGTTGTCGGCATCCAGCTTGGTAAAATGTAGCCAGACTTCGGAGCGCTTGCGATCCGTCATGGTTCGCCTCTGAAAATCAAACAACCACTGATGTAACCGCGTCACTGCGTCCTCCGCTCTCGCCGATGCCCAATCTTTAAAAGTGGAAACAAATTCGACCCAAACAATTACCGAGGCATCTGTGTCAGCAGCAACCTGGGGAAGTTGTTCTGCAGCATCCTAAACAGCCGACTGCAGGACTTCCTCAGAGAACATGATGTCCTGAGCAAGAGCCAGATAGGATTCACACCCAAACATAGAACAACAGACCATATCTACACCCTTCACACCCTCATTAATAAACACGTCCACCAAAACAAGAAGAAAATCTTCTCTTGTTTTGTAGACTTCAAAAAAGCATTTGACTCAATTTGGCATGATGGACTGTTCTTAAAATTAATTGAGAAGGGTGTAGGGGGGAAGGTCTATGACATTATCAAAACCATGTACACATATGAAATGTGCTGTTAAAATTAACAACATGGAAACAGATTTCTTCCCCCAGAATAGAGGAGTGAAACAGGCTGCAGTCTCAGCCCCACCCTCTTCAACATTTATATCGATGAATTGGCCAAATCACTAGAACTATCTGACATCCCTGGTCTCACTCTGTCTGACACACAGGTTAAATGCCTACTTTTTGCAGATGATCTCATATTGCTAGCTCCACCAAAGGAAGCACTACAACAGCAACTGGATCATCTGCAAACCTTCTGTCAGACCTGGGCCCTGACAGTTAATCTGGACAAAACCAAAATGATGATATTCCAGAAACGACCCAGGGTCAGGGAAACCAAACCAGGTTTTTCCTGGGCTCTCATGAGGTGGAGCACACACACGACTACACATACTGAGGACTACGCATCACATCCACAGGAAACTTTAACCTGGCTGTTGATGATCTCAGAGAGAAGGGAGGAAGGGCTTTCTATGCTATAAAGAAATCTTCAAACATTAATATACCCATTAGAATCTGGCTCAAAATATTCAAATCTATAATTGAACCAATTATTCTATATGGTAGTGAGGTGTGGGGTCCTCTTGCAAATCAAGATTCTGAAAAATGGGACAAACACCCCATCGAAATCCTGCATACAGAGATTTGCAAGAGCATCCTCAGAGTGCACAGGAACACCCTTCTAATTAGAATTCAAAAAAGAACCATCAAATTTTATAAACACCTTAAAACAAGTGACCCCAACTCCTACCACTACAAAGCTCTGCAATGCCAAGAGGAGAACATGGAGAAGAGCCCCCTCAGCCAGCTAGTCCTGAGGCTCAGCTCCTCTAACAGCACAAGACCTCAGGACAGCCCTCACACAATCTGGACCCACCAAATTATAGAGAAACAAAAAGAACATTACATTAACTACTGGACATCTACCACAAAAACACAAAGCAAACTTCAGTGTTATTTGGCTCTAAACAGACAGTGCACGGTGGCAGAATATCTGAGCACCGTGACTGATGAGAAACTTAATAAACTCCAACAACAAGTCTCCTCCACATGCAGCTTCTCTGCTGCTGTGAAAACTGAATAGAGGGTGAATTTATGCGTCGGGAAAAACCCAAAATGCAAGTACACTTGCCCCTGTCGCCGCCATTTTTTAAAAATGGCAACGTTACTGTAGCTAGCGGTGATATTTGAATTAAGGCTGAACAATATGGACAAAATTTCATATCTCGATATGCCAGATATCTCGATACCGATACGATACGATATGACTATGGGTTCAGTGAAAACTAAGCATTGTTTATAAAATATAAAAAAAAACCCATTCCAAACCATTTTCTGGAAGCCCTCTTTAGTGACTGAATACACGGGAATCATGTGTAGCTATATGGTAAGTTATAGCGTTTGTAATGTCGATTGGTATGGCATTATGCTACTGAATGCATCAACAATCTGAGCTTGCTTGGGCTTGACACAGGAGGCCCTAGATGTCCCCGCCGTGTCTTTTATTCCAAGGCACTGTTCATACAGTACTCGGTAGTGTTGTCACGGTACCAAAATTGGGACCCACGGTACGATACCAGTGAAAGTATCACGGTTCTGAATAGCATCAGAATACCACAGTGAAAATGAGGCAGATGTGCCTTTTGTCATTTATAAAGAGATAAATCCCTTTTCTATAATATAATACATCAGGGTTCCCCAATAGGCGGCCCGCGGGCCGAGAGCCAAACATCTGGCCCGCACCGCTGCACCGACCGACTGGCATTAATGCAGTATGCACACAACTCACCTTTCGGCGAGGTTCGCGCCCGCGCACACACGCACACACACAAACAAACACACATGCTTAGGCTCCCGCACAAAGCTACCGTTGCTCTGTTATTTTGACCTCACCGCACACCGTACACTTTCATTACACAGAGAGCGGGTATTCAACAATAACAAACTGCACATGTCATGCGCATCTGTCATTCAGCAGTAGGGATGTCACGATACCAGAAATTTAGTAGTCGATGCCGATACCATTGAAATTACACGATTCTCGATACCACGGTACAAATAAAAATTATAAATAAATCCCATGTACTTAAACATACACTTGTTTATTACAAATGAACAACAAATAACAACATAGAACAATTGGCAAGTAGCTTTTAAGTATTAAACAATAGAATAAACAATAAAATAAAATACTGTGCATGTACTATAGGCTAGCCTTCAAGTATGAAACAATAAAATACTGTGCATCACAGGGCATGTAGCATTCAAGTATAAAAAATAATTATACTGTCCTTATTTACCAACCAGTTGCAGCATGAAGCCTTCTTCAAGTATAAAACAATAAAATATTGTGCATCACAGGGCATGTAGCATTCAAGTACACAAAAAATAACTATACTGTCCTTATTTACCAACCAGTTGCAGCATGAAGCCTTCTTCAAGTATTAAACAATAAAATAAAACACTGTGCATCACAGGGCATGTAGCATTCAAGTATACAAAAAATAACTACTTGATCCTTGAAGTCATTAGATATGGGCAACAATGATAACACGGGATTTCAAATGCACTCACCTTGAATTCTTTATATAAGTCCGGATGTCGATCTTTCAGATGCTTTGCGAGGTTGGATGTGTTCCCCCCTTTCGTCTTAAAACGGCTACGACATCTTTGCAAACCGGCATTTGAGGATCAACTATTGATCCATGGTCATCAACCTCGAATCCAAAGAACCTCCATACGCGACTTTTTTGCGTTTTTTTCTTCTCAACTAAGGGGTTAGCTGTCGCTGCAATCGAAAACAAAGCAGGCGTGCGTGCCTCTGCCATGTTGCATTCATCAACTGTTGTTACTATTTTCCTTCGCACAGGTAGCAGTGATCACGTGATCAACCGCTTCGTGGGTTGCTTGCCAGATAATCGCATTACACCCCCAAATTAACAAATTACAATACAAATTGTATTAATTAACACCCCCAATTTTTAATTATTATTATTGTTTCATTAATTTACACCCCCAAAAACACAAAAAGCAGCGGCCAGATCTGCTGCCTCGGTACCACCGATACTTTGGGTATTGCAGAAAAGGCAGTACCGTCATATTTTCAGAATTTTGGCATCGACTTGGTACCGAAGTATCGGTTCTCGTTACAACCCTATTCAGCAGCAAGCAGCCTGCCAAAAGTAAGTCCCACATACTGAGATATGACAAAAATAACAATATGGCCTGTAGTAAAAAGCAAAAGTGGACCAAGAAAATCGCCAGTTCAAAGCTGAATGGACTGATAATTTTTGCTTCATTTTGCCTGATCATGTAAATGCCAAGCCGACGTGCCTCATATGCATGCAGACTGTGGCTGTCTGCAAAGCAGAAAATATGAAACGGCACTTTAACACGATGCATTCTGCAAGTTTTACCTCCCAACTACCCAGCCAATTCAGACCAACGCAAACAAAAAATTGCGAACATGATGGCCTCATACAAGCACTCCGTTTCAACCATGGTAAAATCAGCCTCTGCACAGGAGAACGCCACAGCTGCATCCCTGCAAGTGACATGGAATTTAGCAAAAGCTAAAAAACCATTTGTTGATGCCGAGTTAATCAAAAAGTGCAATAGACATGGTTGGAGAGGTTTTAAATAATGATGAAAAAAACAAGAGGAACATCGTGGAGCTATTAAAGCAGGTGCCATTGTCAGCTAACACAACAACAAGAAGAGTAGAAGCATTAGCGAAGGAGTGTTTTTCCAGTCTACTCACTGATTTGAAGACAGCAGAAGCAATTTCCCTTGCACTTGACTCGTCCTGTGACCAGACCGATATGGAGCAGTTGTCCGTTTTTGTGAGGTTCTTCAATGGGAAGACTTTCCAGGAAGAACTGCTTTGCTTACTTCCTCTCCCTGGGCGCACAACTGGAGAAATCCTTTTCAATGAGCTGACGCAGTTCCTCGAGAAGAACAGCTTGGATGTGCGTAAAATCGTGTCCGTTGTCACCGATGGGCTCCGTCGATGGTGGGACACAGAAGGGCTTGGTGAGCAGACTTGCCACAGTTAATCCAGCGCTTCTGACATTTCATTGCATCATTCATAAATCTGTACTCTGCGCTAAACTTTGTGGAGAAATGAAGGTGGTGATGGATACCGTGACCAGACTGGTTAATTTTCTTCGGGAGAGTTCTAGTCTGCAACATCGTCTTCTCAGATCATTCCTGGAGGAAATGTCAGCGGAACACACGGATCTCTTGCTGCATAACGATGTACGATGGCTGAGTAAAGGCCGCGTTGGAAAGAGTGTGTGACCTGCGCGCTGAGCTCGCGTCATACCTGTCCAGCTTGCAGAGCGCAAAAGCGCAAGAATTCCAGCAGTTTTTCAGCAACGACAAGAAGATGGCACGTGTTCTCTTTTTGTGCGACATCATGTCTCATTTGAATCAGCTTAATCTGCAGTTACAAGGCAGGAATCACACAGTCGCAGACATGTATGAGGCGATTGAAGCTTTTCAGGCAAAGCTGAAACTTTTGGAAAGGGACATTAAAGGGATAAAGTTACACTTTCCACGTCTGCGGGAGCACTGTGAGAGAGAGGAGAAAAAGAGGATGTTGCAATGACGGATTTCGTGACCAGGCTGTCAGAAAACTTCAGAGAAAGATTTGAAGGCTCTCGTAAACTATCACATGACATCCTTCTCTTCCTGAGACAGCCGTTCACCGTGTCCGCTGACGGCCAGTGGACTGCAGAAGCCAAACGGCTGCTGCCCTCCATAGATGAGGCATCCCTTCAGATGGAAGTCTTGGAGATGGGAACATCTGATGTGCTCAAAGCACAACACAAGGATGTTACAGTGAGTGACTTTTGGATCAACGTGGTTCCCCAAGATCGATTCAAAAATACGAGAGCTGTTGCAGTTCTCCTGCTCACGATGTTCCCCTCCACGTACATATGCGAGTCATCATTTTCATCAATGAACTCCATCAAAACGCAGGACAGAAACAGACTCTCAACGATCATCTCGGACAATGCCTCAGGATTGCCACAACTGAATACAGGCCCGACATCCGACGGATTGCTGCATCCCATCGTTCTCACTTCTCTCACTGAATGGTAAGTGAATCTCCAGCTCTTTCCCCAAATTAACGATCATGGGTTGATGTGTTTTTTATCATATGTATAAAATCTGACAGACTCTCTCTCTCTCTGTGTCTCTCTCTTTCTCAGTGTGTCGGTGTTTCTATTCTCTGCCAGGGAGCTTGTGAGGTGCTGACAGGAATTTGTGCCTCAGAATGGGCTTTGAGCCGTTACTAATAAGCCCACAAACACCGGTTTAGAGTTTTTGTGTTTGTGAACTGTTGTGAACTGATATTTCATAGGTGGGTTCTCTTAACTCTGCATGTTGATGATTTTCAGAAATGTTTGTGGACATTTTACAGTAGGCTAGTTAACACTGTTCCTTTCCTGTTGAGTGCCACAACTGTTATATATTATATATTTGTGAATATTTTGAATATCAAAATAAATTCCACCTGCTCAACTCATTGTCTTTCTTTATGTTAGGCCTCTATTATTGGTGGTTGTTAAAGTGTAAGAACATGATAAAAACTGTTACATCCACATTGTATTAATATTGTAATTAAATAATAACAATAATAACGATAGCGGCAGCAACATGATTTATCTGTATAAATGAAATTTTCTTAGCAAAGTGGGAAAAAAAACTGGACCTGGCCCTTAGCTTGGAATATTTCACATACTTTGGCCCTTGGGGAAAATTAATTGGGGAACCCTGTAATACATCAATGATATTTCAATGGAATAAATTACTTATTGACTTATTCATACTTCAAAAAACAGCATCAATAAGTGATTAACATAGGGGGGATCAAAATAAAATAAAAATCAACCAGCCACCCTCCTCTCCTGACAAGTAAAGAACAGTCCATAGAGTGCGCTGAGGTTTGTGGAAATGTGAACGTCTCGTTTCTCCTCACTGGCGCTCATGAAGCCGTCTGCCACGGCTCGGCTGTTCAGGCTTCTTGGCAGAACGGGGGTCACAGACGGGAATACAGCGGAGCGCTATGGCCGCCGCAAGATATCGCGGTTTGGCCGTACGTGAAGAGCCTGGTGACGCGAGGCGAACCTCGGTCGCCGGTAGCCTGGTGACGCGAGGCGAACGGCGACCGAGAGGCCCGGCTCCAGATGAATAAGTTGGTGTCATGACTGCCCAGTAGCGGCTACGCGATTAGCGGCTGCCCAGTAACGGCTACGCGAGGCTACCGGCGACCGAGAGGCCCGTTAGCCTCGCGT
The DNA here is from genome assembly GCA_026686955.1 of Epinephelus cyanopodus. Taxonomy (NCBI): domain Eukaryota; kingdom Metazoa; phylum Chordata; class Actinopteri; order Perciformes; family Serranidae; genus Epinephelus; species Epinephelus cyanopodus. The sequence continues at coordinate 36,740,434 of CM048923.1, read as the reverse complement.
CACCAGGCTCTTCACGTACGGCCAAACGCCGGTAAACCGCGTTATTTTGCGGCGGCCATAGCGCTCCGCTGTATTCCCGTCTGTGACCTCCGTTCTGCCCACAACCGCTAGGATTCGCCTTCCGTTTCTGCTGCTGGTTGAAATCTGTGCTCACACAGCTGCTGAATGATTTATTTTGCTCCAAGAAAACTATTCTCAGTCGCAAATGTGTTGCGTGTACTAGCAAGTTGCTAGCAGCATCAGCACGTCTGCCTCGCTCAAGGAGATGTTTGTGATTGGCTGGTTTTGCTGTCGATTCAAGGCAAGCAGGAAATGAGGTTTGTGATTGGCTGGCCTTAGCTGTACATTTCGGGCAAGCGTAAAAAAAGGATGTTTGTGATTGCTGAGCTGTACATGTAGGTCAAGCTAGGGAAACTCGCGGGGTTATATCGTCAATATCGTTGCCTTTTGGGATATTATTATCTTGCATGTTCATATCTCGGTATAGATACGAAAACGATATATTGTTCAGCCCTAATTTGAATTTGATTTTGTTTACTCCTCCCTGGCAAGCAGTACTACACTACAACAAGAAACGCGACAGTTTACAAAGAGTAAAATATTTACTTACCAAATCACTGTGCTAAACAAGTAAGCTACGTGAAGGTGCTGAAGGGAGCTCCTGGTTGTCCATGTGGTTGATGTGTACATGTGGGAAAGTGGGAAGTAGATGAGGCAGGTCTGAGCATGTCCAAAAAACGCCCAAAGCACACTGGGTACAATAAATTATTTTTTCTAATTTGACTTAACTGGGATAAATCAAGTTAAGCATGTTTTCCAACCCCAAATTACTACTTACTTATTTAGAATTAGTATTCATAACAGGTTGATGAAAACTGAGTTTGGTTCACTTATCATATTTAATTGATCTGTATGTTAGCATTTACAGTGTACAATAACACAAAATTAACTAAATAAACCACAAACAATGAAAACCAATCACTTCTTTCCTTTTTCGGTTGTGTTTTCTATCCTCTTACCCAACAAGACGGCAATGCTATGAACAGTGATGCCGGTAACGCGTTACTTAGTAACGCGTTACTCTAATCTGACCCCTTTTGTCAGTAACGAGTAATCTAACGCGTTACTATTTCCAAACCAGTAATCAGATTAAAGTTACTTATATCCAAGTCACTGTTCGTTACTATTTTTGCCATTTTCCTTAGTAAAAATGTATATTTTTGCTTTCTTCTTGCGTCTCGGGGAGTGACATCACGTACGCGACAAGTCACGTTTTCAGCATGAGGACAAGTCACGTGTAACCACGCAGCAACACAAACGCAAACAACAATGGAGGGAGGAGAGAGACGCGCCTTTTCTACCTGGAAATACAGCCATTATTTTGAGTTCGTGTCAGCTAAAGACAATAATATTAAGGTTCGTTGTACACTCTGTGCTTGCAACAAAATACTATCAAGCTTCAAAAACACAACGTCTAATTTAAAAAAACATTTAGAGTCGCAGCACTGCACACAGTCAAGTTGACAGAGCAAGTCCCACCAGGTGGTGTTAAGCAGAGAACTGCGACCAAAGCCACGGCCTCGACTTCTGCAGGAGGGGACCCGCCACCCAAACAACAAAAGCTGGACTTCGGCAAAAGCAGTAAGTGGGGGAGAGTTGAAGAAGTTGGTTGGGCGGTATGTTGTCGAGGAAGCTGCCCTTAAACACGGTTGACTCCCTCGTTTCGTGCCATAAACAAGCTCCCTACTACTATCAATGCCGAGCTGCCTCACAGAACATCTTTTTCTTCCTACCTGGAGAAGGAGTATGCAGAGATGGAGAGAAATCTGAAGGCCGCGCTGTATGAGGTCGACTTTGTCAACTACCGCGGACATTTGGACTGCTAACAAACAGAAGCTATATGGGAGTAACGCTCCACTGGATCAGCAGATCCACATTAGAGCGCAACACAGGCTGCATTAGCATGTAGGAGAATTCGCGGTAGGCACACGTATGATGCTATTGGTGCAGAAATCGAAAACATTCACTCTGCATATGGACTATCAACAAAGTAGTTGCAACAGTGACTGATAATGGATCCAACTTTGTCAAGGCGTTTAAAGTTTATCAGCCTGTCACAGAGACCGATGATGAGACGGAGGAGGAAGAGTCCACTCCCACAGATGATGAGTCACTTTTTTAGATCTGTCAGCAATCCTCTCAGACCAGAATGAAAGTGACGGCCAGCTGTCTCTTCCCCCTCACACAGGTGTGCTTCACACCCATCAACATCATTTCCACAACTGATGTGGGGAAATATTTAAGTTCCAATGCAGAGAGCAGGGCTGTGTATAGGAGTAGCACAGCAAAATGCACAACTCTTTGGACCAAATCAAGCAGATCTACTCTTGCATCAGAAACAGTAGAGGAAGTCACTAAAAGAAAGCTCCTGGTACCAACATCCACGAGGTGGAATTCCTTTTTGATGCTGTAAAGAGAATCGCAGAAATCCCCATGAATGAGCTGAATACTCTGTGCAACAAGATGGGAGTTAAGAGCTTCAAAGACAAAGAGTACCAGTTCCTGCACGAGTACTGCACCGCCATGAAGCCACTAACTGCAGCACTGGACATTTTACAAGGTGACTGTCCTTATGGGACTTTACTCCCCACACTTGAAGTTCTGATGCAGAGGACCCTGGCTGTCAAAGATGCCCTCTCCAGGATGACTGCAGGCCTTCCAGATGCCATAGTGCAGGTATCCATCTTTAAGCTAGTTCGAACTTCTTGCATCACACTATTCATGAACATGGAACAGAATTCATATCACTGCAAATTAAGATTAAAACAAATAAAAATGTCATTAAGTAACCTAAAACAAAATTAAATCTATAATATTGATCCACATTAGACATGGTTTTGCAAGTAATTCAATGACATGATAAATAGTAGGCCTTGTAGGCTACAACAAGATAATACTAATAACCACATCAATTATATTTTTCAGTCTATCCAGACTCGTTTTGCCAGTGTGCTGGACAACAAAGATGCCCTTCTTGCAGCTGTCAGTTGTCCAACATTCAAACTCCGATGGCTGAGAGATGAAGGTAGGAGGGAGCAAGTAAAGGCACTTCTGACAGCAGAGTGTCGCACAACTGCTCCTGCAGCACAGGGCCCTGCCAGTGTGCCCTCACGTCTGCCAGCCAAGGTGAGATGGACTTTTTTTGCTTGGCAGAGACAGAGGACCTACTCGGCAGAAAAGGAGGTCATGGACTACCTGAGGTCAGGCTATGACCTTCATTCTGCATCAGTTTCCAAATAAAGAACATTTTCTTGAAGTATAACACTCCAACCCCATCAAGCGCTCCTGTGGAGCGGCTTTTCAGTCTGGGAGGTTTGGTCCTTACGCCTAGAAGAAATAGACTTTCTGACAAGAGGTTTGAGAAGCTTCTATTAATGAGGTACAACCACTGGTTTACACGCCTCGATCCACTGTTTCATCCATAAGATAAGATTAGGCCAAAGTCAAAATTAGACAGGATATCAGCCTGCATGTAGTGTTATATACACTTTTGTTTTGTAAAACCACTCCTTGCTGCTCTAATGCTGTGAACATCAGGTTCAACGTTTATAAAACAATTGAATAGTTACAATTAAACAATGTAGATTATAAATAGTATGTTTTACCATTACAGTGTTAACAGTTAAATATGTGAGGTCTAGAAAGAATGGCTTTATTTCATTTTTATAAAAACAAGTATTTATGTTAAGTGAAGTCAGAAAGACTGTCTTTATTCATATTTTAGAAAAAGTATTTATGTTAAGTCAAGGAAGACTGGCTTTATTTCATGAAAAACATATTTTTTTCAGGAATAGTATTCAAGTTAAACTTAAAATGTCAGGAGATACATTGTTTACTTGACGTTACTGTTAAAAATGCACTTCCAATAAAGTGAGTACTGACAAAACCGGTTGTCGTTTTTATATTGAGGCGGGGGGGTTGTCGGCAGCTGCTGAATGTAACTTATAAAGTAACTAGTAATCTAACTTAGTTACTTTTAAAACCAAGTAATCAGTAAATTAACTAAGTTACTTTTTAAAGGAGTAATCAGTAGTCAATAATCAGATTACTTTTTCAAGGTAACTGTGGCAACACTGGCTATGAATCAGCCAGGTCAACTACTTACTACTTCAAGTGCACGCTACAGCTGAGCAAACCTGATGTAGCAGCGCATGAGCCTCTTACTACCAATGTGCAATACACCTCCCAACTGCTATAGTGGCACTGTGGCGCAGTAGAAAGCCAGTGCACTCATTCATTGCAGGATGAAGAAGGGGTGAGGAAATTTCAGACATCCGAGATAAAATGCATGTTTATTGAAAAATAACAGATGTACAGACATACGGCAACCCCCCGTACACCTTCCTAACATCTGGGCCTATGAAGTGAGGTGAAAAACGGGGTTCGTTTTCAAGACGTTCACGCAATGAACGTCCTGAAAACAATATGGCACCTGTCAAAATGGTGAAAGAGGATGCGACGACACGATGGTGCACTAGAATTTAAAGTTTTACTTTGGTGAATTTGGTGAATTCCGGATCTGCTCTCTAGACCGGAACCAGAATCCAGACAAAATTCAGAGACAGACAAAATTCGCCTTACGTGAAGAGCCTGCTGACACGAGGCTATGGACCACTTGCCCTTCACTGAGATCCAATTCTCCCATCACAGCCGTCACTTTGACCAGTAGAAACACAGAATGATCTGCTGCCGTAGACACTGTATGACAACAACACCCCAGCGTTTTTAATATTTCCTCTAGGGATGTTATCACACAGAGTAAAAGGGGGAAATGATAGTGTGAAACAGCAGAGGCACTTTGTCAACCCCCTGAGTTAATGTTACTGTCATTAGCATCAAGCTAGCAAACAATGGTACATCCTCACGGTCGGACATAAAGTAATAACATTAACAAATAGCGGCGGGGCTTTTACTCACCACAACTGCAGAGGCTCCCAGCTTCATTTGAAACAGACTACATTATAGACGGTCCGTTATTTATTAATCCCTCTGTGTGTTTATATATTTACTTTATATCCACTCCCATTGTCTTTATAAAGTTAACACATTGTGTCATCATTTCAAACTCAACACTTCCTAATTTTCCTTCAAATTAAAAGCCCCTTATAACTTCGGCTGACAGAATCACTTAATTTTCTAAATAGGCTTTTATTGTGAAACATTTGTAAGAACTTGTGAAGGATACAGTGGCTTGAATGTTTGCCTACGGTACTTCAATACCATGTCCTTCAGTAACAGAGGTTTCCCATGCCGACTTTAACCTCTCCCGAATTGATCATCTTGTCTATAGCGCCGTAGGCTCGCTGCGAACAACACTCGACTCTGTAGCTCCTCTTAAAAAGAAGTTAACAAAGCGAAGAAAGTTCGCTCCTTGGTATAACTCTCAAACCCATGAGTTACAACAGATATCGCGAAAGTTTGAAAGGAATTGGCGATTAACCAAACTGGAAGAATCTTGTTTAATCTGGGCAGACAGTCTCAAAATTTATAAGAGGGGCCTCCGCAATGCCAGAGCAAACTATTACTCAGCTTTAATAGAAGAAAATAAGAACAACCCCAGGTTTCTTTTCAGCACTGTAGCCAGGCTGACTGAGAGTCACAGCTCTATTGAGCCTTGCATTCCTTTAGCCCTTAGCAGTAATGACTTTATGAGCTTTTTTAATGACAAAATTCTAACTATTAGAGGCAAAATTCATGACCTCCTGTCCTCAGATCGTACCTATCTAACCTCAAACACAGCTGTAAGACCTAATATATATTTAGATTGCTTCTCCAACAACATATTGTACCACAGTAGCCAGAACTATAACGACAATATTATTACTTTCATGAATGTTGTTGTAAGCTACTGTCATTACCGAGGATGTCATACAGATTACTGTATTGTGTCATACAGATTACTGTTAATTTGTTATGCTGATCTGTTCTGTACGACATCTATTGCACGTCTGTCCGTCCTGGAAGAGGGATCCCTCCTCAGTTGCTCTTCCTGAGGTTTCTACCATTTTTTTTCCCCGGTAAAGGGGTTTTTTTGGGGAGTTTTTCCTTATCCGCTGTGAGGGTCTTAAGGACAGAGGGATGTCGTATGCTGTAAAGCCCTGTGAGGCAAATTGTATTTGTGATATTGGGCTTTATAAATAAAATTGATTGATTGATTGATTGATTGATTGATTCTCCCCAATTTCTCTTCAAGAATTGACCGCAGTGATTTCTTCATCTAAATCATCAACGTGTCTCTTAGACCCCATCCCAACTAGGCTACTCAAGGAGGTCTTACCTTTAGTTAACACCCATATATTAGGTATGATCAATATATCTCTATTAATAGGCTATGTACCACAGTCTTTTAAGGTAGCTGTAATTAAACCTCTACTAAAAAAGCCCACCCTGGATCCAGAGGTGTTAGCCAACTATAGACCAATATCTAATCTTCCCTTTATGTCAAAGATCCTTGAAAAAGTAGTCGCAGACCAGCTGTGTGATTTTCTCCATGATAATTATTTATTTGAGTCAGGATTTAGAGCGCATCATAGCACTGAGACAGCACTAGTTAAAATTACAAATGACCTTCTGATTGTTTCAGACACAGGACTCGTCTCTGTACTTGTTTTATTAGATCTTAGTGCGGTGTTTGACACTATTGACCATCAACATCAGAGACTGAAACACTTAATTGGTCTAAAAGGTTCTGCACTAAGCCAGTTAAAATCTTATTTATCTGATCGTTTTCAGTTTGTTCATGTTCATAATGAATCATCCGTACGTACTAAAGTTTGTTTTGGAGTTCCGCAAGGTTCTGTGCTTGGACCAATCCTATTTACTCTATATATGCTTCCTTTAGGCAACATCATTAGAAATCACTCTATAAATTTCCATTGTTATGCGGATGATACACAGCTGTATTTATCGATGAAGCCAGAAGAAAGTAATCAATTAACTAAACTTCATAATTGCCTTAAAGACATAAAAACCTGGATGAGCACCAGTTTCCTGATGTTAAATTCAGACAAAACTGAAATTATTGTTCTTGGCCCCAAACAACTCAGAGACTCTTTATCTGATGACATAGTTTCTCTCGATGGCATTGCTCTGGCCTCTAGCACTACCGTAAGAAACCTCGGAGTAAAATTTGATCAAGATTTGTCTTTCAATTCTCATTTAAAACAAACCTCACGGACTGCATTTTTTTATCTGCGTAATATTGCAAAAATTAGGCCTATCCTGACCCAAAAAGATGCAGAAAAATTGGTCCACGCTTTTGTTACCTCAAGGCTGGATTACTGTAATTCCCTATTATCAGGTAGCTCTAATAAGTCCTCAAAAAACTCTTCAGCTAATTCAGAATGCAGCAGCACGTATACTCACAGGAACTCACAAACGAGATCATATTTCTCCTGTTTAAGCTTCTCTGCACTGGCTCCCTGTAAAATCCGGTATTGAATTTAAAATCCTACTGTTAACTTATAAAGCTCTAAATGGTCAGGCTCCGTCATATCTTAGAGAGCTCATAGTGCCATATTATCCCACCAGAACTCTGCGCTCTGAGAACGCAGGGTTACTCGTGGTCCCTAAAGTCTCCAAAAGTAGATCAGGAGAGCCTTCAGCTATCAGGCTCCTCTCCTGTGGAATCATCTTCCTGTTACGGTCCGGGAGGCAATCAATCAATCAATCAATCAACTTTATTTGTAGAGCGCTTTTCCTGCATGGACATGCAACACAAAGTGCTTTGCAGAATTAAAAACAATTAACACAAGAAAGAAAAACAGTTACAAAGAAAGCCCTCCCTCCCACCCTCCATACTAGACACACACACACACACACACACACACACACACACAATCTCACACACAATAGGGAGACATGGCATGGCACTGAGGATCAAGGAAACGCCACCTCTGGGGTCGTCCACACTGGGAGGAGCAGCAGACCGTGCCATCGGGGAGACCAGCACCCAGGCCCCCCGACTCCGACAGACAGGTGGACCCCCACATCGAAGGGAGGAACCACCAGCCGGCTGGGCCGAAGGGACCCAAGGACAGCACCCCCACTAGCAGACCCGACACAGCTCCCAGTGTGGAGGACCCCCCTGAGGAAACACTGGAGTTAAAAGCTAAAGACTAAAAGCATAAAATAGGACTAAAAGAATAAACAAAATAAAATAAATACAGTACCAAAAATAAAATACGTAAAATTATAAATAAAATAGAATAAATAAAGTACCAGTGATAAATAAAAACAGAAAATTATTAAGATTAATATCGTCTTAAAAAGCAAGATAAAAGCAGCGAAATAAAATACAACAGAACCAGATAAGAACATAGGAAGAGTTTAAAATTTTAGTTAAAAGCCTGATTAAAAAGGTGTGTCTTTAAACTTCTTTTAAAAATATCAACAGTCTCTGCAGTCCTGAGGCTCTCCGGCAGGCTGTTCCACAGGTGGGGGCCATAGTGGCTAAATGCTGCCTCACCATGTGTTTTTGTTCTGGGTTTTGGTATGTTAAAAGGCCAGTGCCGGAGGACCTCAGGGTCCGCGAGGGTTGATATGGTAAAAGCAGATCAGATAAATAAGAGGGCGCAAGGCCGTTAAGACATTTAAAAACCAGTAAGAGAATCTTAAAATCGATCCTGAAGCGGACGGGGAGCCAATGCAGCGACTCTAAAACCGGTGTAATGTGCTCCCGCCCTCTGGTCCTCGTCAGCACGCGTGCGGCTGAGTTTTGTAATAATTGGAGATTTAAAATACTCTTTTTGGGAAGACCAGAGAGCAGGGCATTACAGTAATCTAAGCGACAGGAGATAAAAAGCATGCATCAGCACCTCCGTACTGGCCTGAGAGAGAAACGGGCGGACTCTGGCTATGTTCTTAAGGTGATAAAAACCTATTTTCGTTATATTTTTGATATGTGGGATAAAATTCAGCTCAGAGTCAAAGTCACGCCCAAATTTTTTACTGATTGGGTTGTTTAAGATCCTGTAGTTTTGGTAAAAGTTCTCTCTCTGGCCTTCAGGACCTATAACTAAAACCTCAGTTTTGTCCTGGTTGAGCTGTAGGAAATTCTCTGCCATCCATGACTTGATGTCTACAATGCAGTTAAAAAGGGCATCAATTGGCCCTGTGTCATCAGGAGACACGGCGATGTATAGCTGTGTATCATCGGCATAACTATGGAAGCTGATGCCGTGTCTCCTGATGACGTCCCAAGGGGAAGCATGTAAAGATTAAAGAGAAGTGGACCTAAAATTGAGCCTTGGGGAACCCCACATCCAATTTCATGAGTTCCTGAGGAACATGTATCCATACTTACGTAAAAGCATCGGTCTGTGAGATAAGAACAAAACCAGTTAAGGACAGTACCAGAGAGGCCAACCAGGTGTCTGAGTCTTTTTAATAAAATGTGATGGTCTACCGTATCAAAAGCGGCGCTTAGATCCAGAGAACCAACACTGTGAGCTTTTTGTTATCTAAATTCCACCTGATGTCGTTTAAAATCTTTAGAAGGGCTGTCTCGGTACTGTGGTTCTTCCTAAAACCAGACTGATGCCTCTCTAAAATGGTATTTCTGTTTTAAAAAGTCATTAACTTGGTTAAAAACCAGTTTTTCTAAAATTTTACTTAAAAACGGTAAGTTGGATACAGGTCGGTAATTATTAAGAATGTTGGGGTCTAAGTTGCTCTTCTTCAGAAGGGGCTTCACCACCGCTGTTTTAAAGGCGGTGGGGAAGACACCCGTCTGAAGAGAGCAATTCATGATGTTTAAAAACTGCTCCTCAAAGAAACCATAAAACGTCTTTAAAAGTGATGTGGGAATTGGATCTAAAAGGCAGGTTGTTGGGTTTACTTGGGAGAAAACTCGACCAAGTGTCCTTGCATCAACCAGGGCAAAACTCTCCAGTGTTTCCTCAGGCAAGGACAACAGTCCAGGTTTGTAAACAGACAGAACTTTCTTGGATAACAGACTGGATCTGATGTCCTTGATTTTAGTTCTGAAGTGGTCTGCAAAGTCTTCACAAAGATCATCTGTTGGTATCTTAAGAACTTTATTAAAATCAGTGCCTGTTAAAATATTAAAAGTGGAGAAGAGGAACCGGGGGTTGTTTTTATGGTTGGTGATGAGTTGTGAGAAATGGGAAATTCGGGCCTTTTTGACTGCGTTATTGTAGGTTTTGAGTTGTTGACGTAAAATCTCATAATGAACGGTCAGTTTACTCTTTCCCATCTTCTCTCAGCACTCCTGCATTGTCTTTCAGTTTATTAATTTCATTGTTTTTTCTCCACGGGGGTGTAGGTTTTCTTTTTATTGTTTTCGTTACAAGTGGAGCTACTGAGTCGAGAGCTGACTTCAGTTTACTGTTAAAATTATCAACGATAAAATCACAAGGTGCAGGTAAAATTTCTGCAGGAGTGCTCTGTAAAATCTCAATAAAATTTGCAGCCACTTCAGAAGTAAGATAGCGCCTCCTCACTGTTCTCACCGGGGCCTCCTCCTGGTTAAAACTGGTGATGTTAAAAAATACACAGTAGTGGTCAGACACAGCCAGGTCGACAAACAGAGGACACACCCGATGGACAGGCCATGGGTTATGACCAGGTCCAGGGTGTGTCCTCTGTTGTGAGTTGGCTGTGTGACGTGCTGCTTAAAATCAAGACAATTTAAAAGGTTTAAAAACTCTCTGGATATTGGATACGAGGTATCATCAACGTGTAGATTAAAATCACCAGTTATTAAAACCCTGCTGTAAGAGGTGTGAATGATTGATAAAAGTTCAGAGAATTCGCTGATAAAGAACTAGAGTGATGGGGTGGTCTGTAAACAGTGATGCAAAGAATCGGAGGGCTGCTAAAAGTAAAGGCATGGTGCTCAAATGAATTGTAACTGTTAAAAGACACTCCATTTGAGGTCAGTGTGTCACTTGTAATCGATGCCGTCCCGCCTCCTCTTCTACCCTCTCTAGTAGAAAAAAAAAATTAAAATTTGGTGGGCAGGCCTCGGTGAGTACAACAGGTGCGTCAGTGCCAAGCCATGTCTCAGTTAAAAGAAGACAGTCTAACTTATTATCTAAAATCACGTCATTCATTAAAAAAGTTCTATTTAAAAGAGAGCGAACATTAAAAAGTGCCACATTGATGGTGACAGGTGGCTTGTTGATCACGGAGGTGGGTTGTGGGTGTTTTGTGAGTGGTCGAAGGTTATGGAGGTTCACAGAGTGAGTATGGTGGTGTCTAATGTGTTGATGTTGTGTAATGATTACCGGAATGGATGAGGTGTTGATGTGAATATGAGGTCCAAGTCCGGTACTGTGTGTATGGTGGTCAGAGGTGGAACTGAGTGGATAGGAGCATGGACCTGGGGGACATCAATTTGTGTGGGACAGAGCAGCTGGTGCGGATTTGGGGGAAGTTGCGTGCTGAGCACCGTATGCCAGGTTAGTTGAGAGCATGCGGGCACCTGCCCTGTTGAATGGAGCCCGTCTGGCCCAAAGAGGTGTCGTCTCCCCAGAAAACATCAAAGTTGTTGATGAAGCCGACGTGGTGGGAGCTGCAGGCAGAGGAAAGCCATGTATTGAGGCTCAAACTACGGCTGAAGGTGCCAATCCCTCTGCCGCAGGTGGGGGTGGGGCCGGAGATAAAAACAGTCACCTGGGACTGTGAGATGGAGTTAAAAAGGTCTCTAAAATCCTGCTTTAAAAGTTCGGACTGTTGCCTGGCGATGTCGTTTGTACCTGCGTGGATAATAATCCTTTTCGCCTGCGGATGGGAGCTCAGGATGTCCGGTATTTTCCCGGTTATATCGCTAACGGTGGCTCCGGGGAACGACAGGGTTAACGCCTCCCTCATGCGGACGTGCCTCACGATGGAGTCCCCGATGACCAGGGTTGTGGGAGCGTCCGCTCGGTCTTCGGGGGAGCAAGCCAGCTCAGCCACCCCGCCACCCACACCAGGACTCCGGGTGTGATGCCTCGCCAGGCGGGGGAGAACGGGAGGAGTGCCAGCGCACCGCGTCCCTCACGAGCCGCTTGCGCTGGGATGAAGAGCGGGTCGGCGCCGGCGGACGGCTCCCTGTTGGACACCCTGCTGGAGGGCAGCTACCAGTGAGTGGAGGGAAGGCTGTGGTGTCCGTCAGCGGGGGCACGGTGTCTGTGGCCGCAGGAACAGGTGCAGTCTCTTGTGTGGGTCCCGGGTCGCCGGCTTCTCGCTCACGGACAGAGCCGCGTATTTGTTGGAGAGCGGTATCGGGGGAGAAGGAGCCCCGCTGTGAGCCCCGCTGTGAGCCCCGCTCGGAGCCCTCTTCCGCCCGCGGACGACCACTTCGGTCCAGGGAGTCCCCCTGTTTGGAGTGGAGCAGGCGGGCCGCTGACAGGAGGAGGACGGGTCCCAGAGAACTGTTTGCCCGAGCGCGGAGGTGGTGTTCTGCGGAGCGGACTCACCGGTCCGTGAGGTCTCCAGCCAGTTGGTCAGCGTCGGGAAACGGGACCTGAGGGTGATCAGCAGGGAATCCTTCCTCTGGAGCTCATTCGACATCCGCTCGATGTCCTCGAGAGGTTAGCGATCTTTTGTATGCTTTGTTCAGCATTTGTTCCAGTTTTCCAGGTGAGTCGGAAGTGTCCAGTGTCGCCATGGCGGCTCACCAGGCCTTTCTTTAAAAGGTTAAAATCCAAACGTCCGATGACTAAAAAACTTTCACCCAGTAAAAAATAAAACGTTAAAATCAAACATTAGCCAGAGGCATAATGTTTAGAGTGATTTAAAACGTTTTAAAACGGGATTAAAACAGGCTTACGGAGCTCTGTCGTGTAGCAGCAGTAGACGCCAGCGCATGCGCAGTCATCGAGCGCATGACCCAGATGGATCCAGCTCTCATATCAGGCAGACACGGTGTCCACATTTAAGACTAGACTTAAGACTTTCCTCTTTAATAAAGCTTATAATTAGGGCTGGCTCAGGCTTGCCTTGTACCAGCCCCTAGTTAGGCTGACTTAGGCCTAGTCTGCCGGAGGACCTCCTATAATACACCGGGCACCTTCTCTCTCTCTCTCTCTCTCTCTCTCTCTCTCTCTCTCTCTCCTCCCTCGTGTCCTATTATTGCATCTTGCTAACTTGGCCATTCTGGATGTCACTAACTCGGCTTCTTCTCCGGAGCCTTTGTGCTCCACTGTCTCTCAGGTTAACTCGTACTGCAGCGGTGCCTGGATAGTGTGACGTGTGGTTGTGCTGCTGCCGTGGTCCTGCCAGATGCCTCCTGCTGCTGCTGTTATCATTAGTCATACTTCTACTGTTATTATACACATATGATTATTGTCACATATGTATACTATCAGATATTTATATATTCTTTGAACACATTGTACCACAGTAGCCAGAAATATAATTATAATATTATTACTTTCATGAATGTTGTTGTAAGCTACTGTCATTACCGTCTGTCCTGCATCTCTCGCTGTCTCTCTGTCTCTGTCTCATTGTGTCATACAGATTACTGTTAATTTATTATGCTGATCTGTTCTGTACGACATCTATTGCAAGTCTGTCCGGTTTATACCGTTTTTTTCCCCGTTAAAGGGTTTTTTTGGGGGTTTTTACTTACCCGCTGTGAGGGTCCAAAGGACAGAGGGATGTCGTATGCTGTAAAGTCCTGTGAGGCAAATTGTGATTTGTGATATTGGGCTTTATAAATAAAATTGATTGATTGATTGATTGAGTGATTGATTCAAATGAAGCTCCTGCCATCTGCTGAGGCTTTTATGTGACTACAACATTTCAGCTGGCACATGAACACACACAGTGACTCAGATAATAGTAAAAGTAATTAAATAGGACAAGAATGACCTGATGATATCACACACGTCATGAAAGACGACCGGGGGTAATTGGTGAGTACCATTGTGTAGTGTGTCATGTCTGTCGGCCAAGTAGTTCATGTAGTGTGTACCAGGCATAATGCAAGTCCTGAGTCTGACTTGTCTCTCAGCGAGCCCTCCACCATTTTTTAGACTCCACCGTAGACAACGGCAGCATTTCTTCTACCACGTAGCGAGCTACAAGCTTCATGGCTTCTTTTGGACTGATAGGTTTAACATTATCTCCGTTATTAGAACCAAAAGACAGTCGTTGCTGTTTCGGAGTAACTGATGGCTTGTACAAAATGTACTCAAGTATTTGATTACTCAAACAGCAAACTAATGTGTTAGGACTCGTTACTGCAAAAAGTAATCAAAATACTCTAACGCGTTACTTTGTAATGTGTTAGAGTGCATTGGTTATACCCAACTCTGGTGATAAGCCTCTATGAAATTGTGAAATATGCTGGCAATCTCAAGCACTCTGTGAGCATGATTTGCATGCCTGCAATTAAAAAAACAAAAAATCACAACTGATTGTGTCCACCCCCCCAAACTTGTAATCAGATCTGCACCCATGGTCTGTTGCTCAAAATAATATAACTTTAGTTTATGAAGAGATCAGACGGAGCCCTCTCCTCTCCTTTTATATGCTTTGATCATAAGTGTGTGAATTGGCCTGGATATGAAGCACCAAATAATATAACGGTGGTTTCTAAAAAGCAAAAAAACAACAACTTTAAAATAAATCAGCAGTGGCGGTCATATTTCAGCAGCAGAGCACCACTGCTGCTAGTTGCATATTGGGGAAACACTGTTGCTCAATGGATTTGTTCTGTTTTTGAATACACAGTATTCTTCCATATTAGTGTTAGTGTATTTTAATATTGAGAACTTTGCTTCGACAAGCTCTCTCTTTTTTGACCATACACCTGTCTGCATCCCTGAGAATAATGCCCAACAACATTGCTCAAAAAGTTGCTCTGTGTATCATCAGTCTTAACAGTTGTGTTGGTGAGTCAAAATGAATGAGGGCTGCGCAATATTAGACAAAACTGACAATGCAACGACTTTATATACTGCAATATGTATTGCAATATACAGTGTATTGCAATAACTTGAATTGCTCTATTTGGAAATAAGTCATCATTTGGGATTTGGAAAGGCTGTATTTGCATGAAATATACATTTTACAATCAAACTGTCATGGAAATTGAGAACTTCACAACTTAAAGTATTAACCAGCAAAATAAGTATGGCATATTGCCTTTGAGTAATATTACATTGATATGATGAATTTATACTGTCAGTCTCACAGTGTGACTATTGCACAAGAACGCATTGCAGTGGTGATGCTCTAATGATATTGTGCAGCCCTAAATTGAATTGAATTCTATGGTTCATCATAGAAAAATAACCAGGTTTTGGATTGGATTTACAGTATGACCCATTTTTGCACTGCATAGGACTGACCCCCATCAAGTTGTTGGAAGTAACTAAGTGACTTCTGCTTTAAGTACATTTTAAACCAACTACTTTTTACTTTTACTTGAGTAGATTTTTAGATGGATAGCTTTACTTGTACTTAAGTAGAATTTCATCAAAGTAAAGGTACTTTTACTTGAGTAGAATTTTTCAGTACTTTTTCCACCTCTGATGGCCACAACTGAGCTTTATTTATTATCGATTCATCTATTTTCTTTCACTGACTGATTAAGGCTTTATAGCCAAAAATAATGTCCTTTGTAATTTCCAAGTGAAGTCCTCAAAGTATGATACTGTATGTGCAGAGATTGTTGCGGTAAGAACAGGAAGCAGTCTCCCAGCTGAACCCTCACATTTTGGATTTGGGTGTGTCTTCGTCAATAGCCTCCACTTGTCCAGCCCTCTGGGAGCTGAGAAAGGTGTGCTCCTGATTCAAGTAGGTGGTGATGAACTCTGGGAAATCTCTCTTTAGGACCACCTCCAGGAAGATGTCTGCTGCTGTATGTAACCTCTGTTTAGCCCTGAAGAAGACAGAGAGAGAAACACCTGTGCCACAGTGCAGATACCACAGACTATTCTCCAGTGATACAGATACATCCAGTGTTAACTAGGTTAAAATATTTTGTAAACCATTAACATTTCAGCTGCTCTTTTGTTCTTTTTTTCTTTTCGTTTTTCTCGCCAGCAGGGCAGCAGAGACACAATGTGTTTTCTTTAGCTTACAAGCAGCAATGCAGAAATAGGCAATGCAGTAACAGAATCTTGATTCATATTTGGTCAGTGCTGCCTAGTTTGATACTTTGACCGTTCAGGAGCAGTAACTGACATGATTGTCAGCTGTGTTAGACTCCTCAGCTCTGACTGGTTGTTTTTTGTTCAAGTGCAATGGAATCCTGCAAATGCCAGTATAAGCAATATGAAGAGGCTAAGGTACATGAAATACACCGTGGATGCAGTGACAGTTTCAGAAAATATGACAAAAAGACCAGTATGAGTTTCCTCCAAATGGTGGCTGGGCTTAGCCTTAGAGATAAGGTGAGGAGCTCAGACATCCGGAAAGAGCTCGGAGTAGAGCCGCTGCTCCTTTGCATCGAAAGGGGGCAGTTGAGGCGGTTTGGGCATCTGGTCAGGATGCCTCCTGGGTGCCTCCCCTTAGAGGTGTTTCAGGCCCTGGGGCAGACCCTGAACACGCTGGAGGGATTACATATTTTGTCGGGCCTGGGAACGCCTCAGGATCCCCCAGGAGGAGCTGGAAAGCGTTGCTGGGGAGAGGGATATCTGTAATACTTAGCTCAGCCTGCTGTCTCTGCAACCCAGCTTTGGATAAGCAGTAGACAATGGATGGATGGCAAAAAGTTTTTGTCATTAAAGTTGCCAACAAAAGCTTTAAGGTGTTCTAAAGGAGTGTTTGCCTACCCAACAATGTGACAGGAAGCCCTGAGCTCCATCATGACCTCCTTGGTGAGGTCAGTAACCAGCCGCCTGCTCACAACCCTGCTGTCATCCTCCAGCTGAGTCTGATGACGGATCCACTGCCACACCTGACACACACACACACACACACACACGAGTGACTATGAGTGAAAAGGGCATGTTTTCTCTTAATCTTTACATTTAATAAAAGGGTTTTTGTATTTCAGTTGAAAAAAGGTTAGAACACTTCTGATAATTCCAAATCTCTTCTCAAGTAATTTCTGTCTGTGCTCTTTTTACTGATTCCAAGTGGGCAGGGCTCAGTTTGAAAAACATGATGTCACATATTTCTGTACAACAATCAGGATTTAACAACATTTGAATCATGTGATGTCATTGGTGTGTTGTGTGCTTGTGTTCTACATATTTCTGTATCTCAGTGGTCATGATTCTGAGTCAGACTGAAACAATTTAAACATTTCCTAATATTAAAAAATATATATTTATTAGTATATTTATTAGGACTTGGAGGCGCACACTCTGTCCTTTCCAGTTTGCAGTAAGTGATGCCCCACAGGGTTGGCTGCTGAAGTTGGATCATGAGATCCTAAACCCACCTGTGATCTGGAAATCTCTGCTGTGGCTGAATCTTCGACCTGGCCTCTGTAGATAAAGTGGCCTGCACCTGGGAAACAGAACATGTTTTAACAGCCTGTGCAATATGACTTCATCCTCACTTCTAAAGATGAAGAGAATAATAACGTGTGAGTGCACATACCTGATAGCCAAGCATTAATGAAGAGGACACCAACTGAAATGTTGTGTTTTAAACCATAAAGTGTGACTCCTCCCTGGGGAAAAACAAAAAAACATCCAAAAATAATTCAGTATTAGAGACTAATACAGCATATCCTGATCTTTTACATAAGGCTATTAAGGTCAGAATGACATCGTCATCCTATCAGACTGTATCACATGTATGAAAATGTTGAATACTTTTAACAACAAACAGACAATCACTCTAGACCCAACAGCATCATTTAGTTTCACTTTCACCTGATACAGGCGGTAGGCGGATGGTAAGCTCAACTCTCAGCCCTTCCATTTACTACTGGGGGCTGAAGGTGACTGTCATTTGTAATACACTTAGAACTGCATCCGTGTCTGTTCAATGTGGAGGGTAAGTCTGAGCCTTTAGTCACTTGCAAACATAGACACCAACATACTTGAATCACTGGCAGTAAGGCATGGAGTCATTCTTTGTGAGAGACAATTAATGTGGCAGCAGAAAATGCAAAGGCTCCTAAACAAATAATACACAGTTAATTTCTGGGACAACTGAGCATCTGACCGAAGGCATGGACAGCAGATCGTCAGGAGTTACAGTGATGTCATTTCGAAGCTGGTGGAGCTGGTTATCCCCTTCAGTGTGGAGCTTGAAGAGCTGGAAGAGGTGAGGAATTACCATAAACAGAAAACGTAAGTCATTATTAGCCACTATAGAATGCTTTTTATGGCTCATAGTCCAGTGCTTACTTTCTGCATGGGCTCAATCAATCTCAGATCATAAACCATGAAACCGTCCACACCTGCATTGATCTCCAGTAACTTCAGCCTGACAGGTTAGAGAAAACAGTGTCAAAGCAGTTGTCATATTTCAGTTTAAAAATGCGGGCACTGTGACAATGACATCTGACAACTCAGCATAGAATACAGACATCACCAGTGTACATGTACGCTGATGATACTGTATACTATGTGGTTCATTATTTACGTTACAATGTAACAATAACTTAATCAGACGTCTTGGGACAAATGAAATACTTGAGAATGTTTGCCGAAAATGAGCCTCACTTTGACCTAAACAGGTCATACTGAGTAAGTGTAATGGTAATCTATTACAAATAGATGTCCTGCAGCCTACTCAATTAAAAGTTAAAAAGTATTATCAGATAAAAATGTATCTAAAGTATCAAAAGTAAAAGTACTCAATTTGCAGTCATATATACCCTGGAACTGTAATAAAACCGATGAGTGAGTGAGTTTACATTTTCTGCAATTCATTGCTTTTCTCATTAACTCTCATGGACATGTATGTGATGAACAGTGATGTTCCAACCTGGTGACAGTAGCCAGCACTCTCTTGTGGGCGTCACTGAGTGGGTCCTGAGGCAGCAGCAGGGCAGCCATGCCTCCTGTGGCCAGCGCTCCCCTCCGATGACACGTGTGAACCAACAGATCCATGTAGCTGCGCAGAAAACGCTTCTCCATGTTGACATATTTACTGCGGTCAGGCAGCAGGAAGGCTTGGCGGTGACCTAGTGAAAAAAACATGACCTCTTGACTTCAGTGAGACAGGGGTGACCTTTTTCCCCATAGCTTTTATGTACACATTTTGTATTGTAAAAAGTTACTCATAACAAATACACACCATCATACCTAGTCTATGAACCCTAATTGTCATTTGGCGCTAGACCTTTCCTGAGGCAATGACTGGGTTTAGAGTGTAAAACACAGGGTTCACAGAGATGTCAGAAGCAGATACAACCCAGAAGCTTTGGCCTACCAAACTTATTGACAAAGGAGGCTGAATAATCCCAGATGCCACAGTTGAGTCCTGCTGAATGATCCCGCAGCTCATAGAGAATCTCCTCCATCTCAAATGATGCCAATACATTTTCAATTAGCACCGTTGCCTTGATGCTGCCTAGTGGAAGGCCCAACTAAACACAGTGACACACACATACACATACAAATTAATTTAGGTACAACTATGACATATCATTTCACATATTATTTTGATACTACTACTGGAATAAAATGGCAAGTTAAAAATACCCTTTTTTCGCCAAATTTAGCATGTCTGCACATGTTTTTTTTAAACACAGGAAAACCTGGGGTTTTGGTGTGCC
Source organism: Epinephelus cyanopodus (assembly GCA_026686955.1). NCBI lineage: Eukaryota > Metazoa > Chordata > Actinopteri > Perciformes > Serranidae > Epinephelus > Epinephelus cyanopodus. Next base: position 36,720,729 of record CM048923.1, on the reverse strand, counting down.
ATGTTTGACATGCCAGATAGGCCAGAAAAGAGGTCAGTAAAGAGTAGATAGCAGTATGGAGGCATGTAAAAACTTCTCTTATATAAATATATTTAATATCTCTTTAGTGTTCAGTCTCTCTTTCAAACTCAGTGCAGACTAATTTGGATCAGTGTTTGAGCGCTGCTTGGGCAGAGAAGGACAGTATTTTGTGGTGGCGCGTATTTGCATGTTACTAGTTAAAGGGCTAAAATTAGTGGGTTCACAGGTATGCTGTGTTTCCATCACTGCTGATTGGAGTTGGAGCCGATAAATATTATTGACTACTGTCATGCTGTCAGCTACTGTCATGCTGTCAATTACTGTCAATGCTGATTGTTACCTTTCCCATTACATTAAAAAGCCAGATGTTAGTGTGTAGTTAATTATTTTTTTTGTGCAGTGGAAAAGGGGCTTAATGAATTTAAAAAAAGGGGATTACAAATAACTGATTGATTTCATGAAACTGACATTTGAAAATGTCAAGTAAAATTCATGTGATAAACCTGCAATAAAAAAGCCCAAGCAGAGATGCAAAAGTGAAACTTCAATTAAAAACATCTGATATACAGGAAAATCAGTCACTCTTCTATTTACAATTCAGCTTCTCTAAATGTATGTAAATAAGAAGGTGTAGCATTAAACGGAAACACCACCTAAATTAAGAATTCCAATGTTATTTTTATGTTAAGTTCTCAGTCATGAAACAGAAATTGTACCCACATACTGAGAACATTCCCTTGGTTGCTCGCAGTGTCATCTAGAATGGTGGTTCCCAACTGGTGGGTTGTGGTCCAAAAGTGGGTGGTGGGCCCATTCTGAATGGACGAACGTGTCAAGTTTGTAAAAAACACTTGATTTTTAAGAACGATGTAGAGCTTTTATTTTGAAGTGCCGTTTCCTGCTGTAGAGTAAGTGACTAACGGACAGCTACTTGACAGAAACAGCAAACTAACTCGATGACATGGCCAAACACAAGTAGGACACTGAATATATGAAACTGTGTGGACTTTAAACTAATGACTAAGGAGAAATCTGGTGCCCGTGGCTGGACCAGTTGGGAACTACTGATCCAAAACATCTTTCACCAGTCATTGTCTATGGCAGCTGCAGACTTTATACCCTATGACATCACAAGTTTTAATTTTAGCACACTATAGTTTTTGTTTTAAGGAGAGTTAGTCCTGTTATTTTATATTTTTGAAAAAACATGTATGAATTTTGAAAATGGGTGTATTTCCTCCTTAAGGTTGTTGGATGTGACAAAAATTGAAATGCAGCACTTTTGTTTTTGCTCCCAGGTTTAAGTTGAATATCTAAGATTTTTGCATACACTCAACAGTTATATTTCTCGTCATCATCATTTAAGAGAAGTATATCTATTGAGTGCATAAAAGAAGCCTTAGATCTTTAACTTTAAACTTTTTGTTTTGTTTTTTAAATTTGGGGTGAAGTTGTGTAGATGAAGCTGGACAATAAGTTGGACTGGAGGGTTCATGTGTAGACAGTGCGCAAAAAGGGGCAAAGCAGACTCTATTTCCTAAGGAGGTTGAGGTCATTCAACATCTGCCAACCTCTACTGCACAGTGTTTACCACTCAGTGGTGACCAGTGCTCTGTTCTTTCCTGTGACGTGCTGGGGAGAGGGGACACATACGGCAGACAGGAACAGAGTGGACAAAATCATAAAGGCCAGCTCTGTGGTTAGTGCTAGACTGGACACTGTCCAGCAGGTGGCGGAAGACAGGCTGCTGTCCAAGATGAGGGCAATCTTGAAAAATCCCTCCCATCCACTTCATGCACTGGGTGTGATCAAAGGGAGCACCTTCAGTGACAGACTGATTATTCCTAGGTGAAAGTCAGAAAGTCTTTTCTTCCTGCTGCAATCAAACTTTTTAATGAGCACTTATGACACATATGTGACAGTGTGCCTTTTCTGTTTTTTACCTTTATTTATTTGTATGTATGTATGTATGTGTGTTCAAATATGGCTGCTGTAACACAGTAATTTCCTGTGAAGGATTAAATAAAGTACTCAACTCAACGAAAGGTAATAGGTACGTATCTAAAACGTACTTACTAACATAAGCCCACATTAGCCAGCGCAGTTGCTACGTCAAAAAGGGGTGGGTATGTTGATGCCAGCCAAAGGAATGGAAGCTTTAATATTTTAAACATCTGAAGAAGTCAGAAATGTAGCCTACGCCCATGTCAATAGGGAATTTTCTGCCATCCTAATGCGTATTTGGCACGTTAAGATGTTATATTTAAGTTAAGTTTGACTTCGAACGAACATCAAAATACATGTTTGGAGCCCTTCCAAGTTACATACACTATCCCCTTCACCTCCTGATGACAACGCCAGCTCATATACTACGTCACTTTACAAACACTGAAATGATATGCATGAAACGTGCAAACGTAATGTATTTGTGGTTTGCAGAAACATACAATGTGCCTTTGTGTCTTCTCTCTCTTTTCATCATCACTTTCAGTTAACTCAACCCTGTTCATTGTAAACTAAGCTGAATATTGTCTGTGGGCAGCCAGTAACATGATGAGTATTCACAGCAAGAAAATCAGCTTCATCTGCTCCTCTCAAACCAAACCTGGGTATTTTTGTTGAAAACTGATACAACATGAAAGTGATCAGGAAAATAGATGGTTGATATGTGCATAAACGCTGACACAAGTGCAGACCTTGTGTTGTGTCCAGAGAAAAATCTTGTTCCACAGTCTGGCCTCCATGAAGCTTTCCACCTGCAGAACAAGAGGGTACATTAAAGCTTTATGCTCATATTACACAAATTATCTGTGTGTGTGTGTGTGTGTGTGTGTGTGTGTGTGTGTGTGTGTGTCAGTGTCACAGACTGGCACCCCCCCAAGTCCATTCACTCATAAGAGGCAGTTTTATGTTCACATCATCTACTGAAATTAAACATGTGTAACTTCCTAAAAAGCAGTGTGTGAATGTTACTGGACGAGTAATGTGTAATCATAAATGTAAATATATAATAAAGAGGGTTGACAATTTTAAGCACTTTCCTCAATTGATCACTGGTAACATTAATGATCAATTAATTGATTAATTACAAAAAAAAAAAAAAAACTTTAGCAAATGTTGCTTGTAGCAAACAAGACCAAACATTTTCCATATTCCCATGGCAACACATATCATTTTCTCTGACAGCATAATGTAGCCTATCAAACCTGTAGACATCTAGGTATTAAACACATATATTTAAATATCTGATAATTTGCAGTATCTTCATAAAATTATCTCCGTTATATGTCAGATCTACATCCACGATGGAGTGTGAATATCGCTCGATAGTAATCAACAGTGGACCTGTGTCGTATTGTTCAAACAAAGGTTATATATATATTGTATATATATATATATATATATATATATTGTATATATATATATATATATATATGTATATATATATATATAATATATATATACAATGGTTAACTCCATCATGACAGACACTGAACCTTTCAATGCTCATTACCATAACACAAACAGACAAGTTAAATTACACAGTGCCTGAATTTAGAAAATTGAGTTTGAGTTTCTTATGATGACAGACTGCAACAATATTTCCTTGTCCTTGGTAGTAGATATGCTAAGATATCAGAAGTAACTGTTGTCAGTCAATGTCAATAGAGTGTAAAGATTCACTCATGCATCAGACTTTAATGTGTAACAATATTTTTCCATCCTTAGTATTAGGTACATTGTAAGATAAAAACTTTCAAGCAGTAATTTTTGTAAGTCTGTGTAATTTTGAGCATAAGAGTTGACTTTTATCAAAATGAGAGACCTCAGTTTTCCAGGTTGATATTTGGTGTAATGTCTGGTCTACTTGAATTTGCATGGTCATGCAGGCTTGGGTGACATTTCCTGCAAATCTTACATCTTGAATCATTCATTTTAACTTCAATATTGTTCACAGGAGCCAGACACTTTATTCACACCCATGAAGGAGTGTGTATGTCGCTGCATCATATTCAAGCGGGGACCTGTGTGGTATTGTACCAGCAAAGAGGGGACTTGAGTCAATATATAAAATCTATCTTTTTTGTTATAGAGTCAAACTTCAAAACAAGATTCCATACATGAAGGGGGGATTTTAGAATTTTTAGAATTTCATCTGACCTCATGAATGAGTCTAAAATGAATGCCCTGAAGATGCCTGAACACCCACAGCAAAGTGTAGTAGATGCATGCTTCAAAACCTGTCTTAGATTGACAAATGTTTTTCTCCACTTACGTTATTAAAATGATATACAAATAAGATATAAACCATGAAGGGAGCCCTCTCTATAATGCATACATCAACATCACATACAGGTCATAAAAATGACCAACAACACAGAAGAATATGAATTCCCCCAAGAAACATTTAGAAAGTGAAATTTAAAAAATGTCTTCATGATTGTTTTAATATGTGTATCACAGAGAAATATGTAAATACTGATAACATTAAAGTTAAATCTGTTTTTGAAAGAAACAAAGAAAGTCTTTGCAGCAAACAAACACTGTGAAAGACTGAGTACAGACAGTTACTGTGAAGCATATGGAGGTCCCTTCTTTGATAGGTAGACATCGCTGAAGGATACAAGTCCCCTCTTGGCAATTTCTTTAAAAAAATTTAAAAAGCACATTTGCAGTAATATTATGGTAAAAGAGCTTAAAAGTTAATGTTCTATTCTATTTTTGTATTTTTAAAATGCCCAGAAACTGAAGTCCACTGTTGGCAAGTGTAACTCGATAGTGCACTGTTGGTCAGGTTTGCTTGTCTGCGTGTGTGTGTGTGTGTGTGTGTGTGTGTGTGTTACTTTTGAGAGGTAGAAAAAGGGTCCACTCTGGTTTTCAAAAAGTGTCCTTCCACAGTGAAACATGAGGAGTCCAAAGTCAAAGAGAGGACCGGGAGCCTCCCTCCCCTCCACCTGAAACACACATAACTCCTCTTTATGTATGGATCATTTTTCACTGAGCAGTTAGAACCAGTAAATGTTGGAAAAAAAAGAAAAGAACGAAAGAAAAGGTTTCAGCATAAGTAAACATGTCAGTTCCTGCAAATCAAACAGTTATGTCCTGGACTAATATGCTGTTGAATATTAACCAAAAGCCAGGGATGTAGCCAAGGCTTAAGAAATACTGAGATCAAGAGTTGCCCCTACCTTAGAACATTTCCAACAGGAACCAAATAAGGGAATTATTTTATTTCTTAAATTATCATTATTATTTATTAATTTATTTTTTTTAAAAATCAATCTACTTGTTGGGGTAATCATTACGTGAAATTTTCTGTAAAATTAACCCTTGCCTAAAAGTCAGAATGCTTTTTTAAAGTCTCCTCCAATGGAAACAAAATTACAGTCTTGCTGAGGCCTTATATGGTTATTTTACTGGTTTAAAAGTTGTAAAATCTTGACATATTTCTATGAAAATAATTAGCTATAATGATAGCATCTTTCAAATTATTCTGACAGCAGAAGTTTTAGGATGTAGAAAAATTACAAGTTTCTAACACTAACACTTCTCTTTCATACTACCACTAGGAGTCACCAAAGTCAAATTTCCAAACACCACACAATGGAGTTTAAATCCCCGAAGTGTAGGTTTATTTCCATTTGTCCACTTCAGATGTGGATCCAGTTCTGCACTGACTAAATAAAGTGAGTGTAGTGAAGTACAGATGTTATACTACCATCATGTTGTGCTCCACCATGTTCCAGGCGCGAGGACGGAGCATCAGCACTGGAGCCTGAGATATGTGTGGAACATCTGTAAACACATGAAAGACGGTGTGGTACATGAGAGGATGTGGACTGTCACACCTGGACTAAAGAATGTGAAGTTGACATCAAATTTTTTGGGTGGGAGGTGCCATCTTGTGAGGTACGCGCTCTTACCTGTGCCTGCCACGATGTTTAAACAACCTCCACTCACAAGTACATTATAAACTATCTATACTTGGACTGAGAGCACACAAATCCCCCTGTCCATGTACAGTAATGAATCAATGCCAACATCAGCATCAGAATTAAGTAAACCACTTACTGGGGAGGTGGTTGTGAACTGCCTTATAAACATTATGAATGCCTTTGATCTGGTTGTAATATGTCGGGCAGTTCCCATCATCAAAGTCCACCTGAAACCAAAGAAAGAATTTCAGGTGAGTCTTTCTTCAGTGACACAACACAAAAGCTGTATGAGGAGTCTGCTGCCACACTAGTGACTCTGTGAGGCTGTGCTTATATATGATAGTGATTTGAGCTTAATGCTAAGCTATGCTACTTTAACATTTTGTTTAGAGGGTGTCAAGGGTGTGATTTCAGCTTGTTCTTTTGCATCCAAGTGGCAAAGACAAAAAACAAAAACCCATAATGATAAAAGCTAATACAGCAGGATTAGAAAATCTACTGACCTCTACTCTACCTTCTTTCATGAAATGTGATGGGAGGGTTAAGCATGGGCCAAGGACGAACTCATTAAATTTTGGAGCAGATCCAATCCACTGGGCGGATAGTGAAATTATAATTCTTTTAAATACTTGTTTTATTACAGGTTTCCACCATGTCAAACTTCTTCCTCCAGCCAGAGGGACAAACCATGGGGACCTTGCATTAATTATGTATTTTTCTATTTCCCTGTAATTGTATTCAAAGAGCATTTTTCATGACTTATTGAAATTGTTGCTTAATAAATACAAACTCATTGTAATATGTGTCACATTGTCTTTATTTTTTAAGTGCCAGCTGTAAATGTGTTAGTATAACTAAATATGTAACTTTAATGATGCTGATGGGCTGTTGTTGTCATCCTATAGCCAAAACCACTTTTACAATAAAGTCCTACAGAGAGCATTTTGAGATTTAAAGTTTAAAAATGATGATGGTAAAAAGATGTTCAGAATTGGTTCAAAAGTGAAAGTTCTTTCACCAACTGTTTGAAGACATTGATTGGACAGTTACACATTATTTCACCAGGATTTGCAATATTAGCTTTCTACTGATAAATTTGGATGTGATTCCTTGGTCTACGAAATGACGATAGACTATTATTTGCACACTGAAGAGCATGAAAAATCTCACTATCCCAAATCCTGGTGAAATATGGTGTAAATGCGAGGGGAGCCTACACATGTACTCAGACTTCATACAGAAGTAGTCCTTTTGGAGCGCTCTTTTAACATGATTCTAATAGTTTTAGGAGTATATCCAGATATAGTGGTTGCCTGCAGATTTACATATCATACAAGACTGGACTATTGGCTGTGGTAGAGGTCTGCACTCTCATAGTGCCACTATGAGAGTGCAGTTATGATCACATGGGACACAGTTTTCTACTTTGCAAAGGCATTAGCATCAATGCTAACAGTGACACCTCATGTATCACTGGTAGGCCTGTATGGAAACTTGGAAAGAACTATTCTACAAAGGAAGATTTTGGTATTTAAAGACAAGGCTGGTGTTATTTTTTTCATTGTCTAGGACTCCCACAAAAATGTCAAAACCAATGTGTTAGTCCATCCCTTAAGAGTTTTTAACTTTCCTTCCCTATCCTACATGTTGACATTGTATGTCTGTAGAGTTGTATATTTTTTTCCTGTCTCTACATTTGGTTTTGTGTCTCCTTAAACTAGGATTTTTTAAAAAAAGGCACAGTAATTTCCTACAACAGCTGGCCAAATTGGTCCAACATTTAACGTTTAACACTTGCAGAAAATAGCCAATTGTTGGGGGACTCTTTTCAGCGGTGGATTAATCCTCATTCGGAGCTCCAGTGAGTATTTGTGGCTGCAGGTGTATGTGTTGTATGTGGGAGGGAGTCAAAATAAATTTTAAAAAATCATATTACTGAATAAGATAATCATGCTGTAATTCTCACATAGCCACATGCCTTACTGGCACCAAAGGATATTGTTGATTCATGTTAAGTGTTAAGTTTAATATGACTTCGACTGAAGTTACTCGCTACATGTCAGTGTACTCCCAGTGTAATCATTTTCATATTTGGAATTTATAATAAAGCTTTTCATGACCAAACAGTACAGCATATCCACAGTGTGTTCTCCCTCACAACTTGTCAAATACAGCAGCTTGGTCAGTGGCCCCTTCAAACTACGACACAATGTGTCTGTGGGAAATATGACCTGAGCAAAGGAGGAAGTCAGGTGACACCGTATAAAGATCAACTAAGGGAGGAGGTCATAGTGGATGGATGGGTCAAACAAACAGGACTTTCACCCAGGAGACTGCTGTTCATGTCCCGTGAAACCAAAAGTCATCTTCATTTAACTTGCATACGGAAGTTATTTTACATAACATACTTAACTTACATAACAAATAATACTTATTCTACCAAACCACAATCTTTTGCCAGACCTTGCCAAGAAGTTTTGGTGCCCAAACATAGCCAGAAGTTTATTTTGAAAAGACTCTGTTTGCATGCAATGAGCAGAAACTGATGCATCTCAAACTGATGCTAGAGGTGACCAAGCTGCTGAATTTGACGATTTGGGAGTGACAGTGTTGGCATACAATATACAGTTATTGTGTCGATCTCATGTGGTAATATCGAAAAATGACAGAGGTGGTACCTGTATGCCTTGCGCTGGTGACTGGAGTGCTTTAATGAAGTGCTGGGTATCACAAGGAGCCAGATCCCCAATATCCACATGTCTTCTTTGGAGCCTCGGGGGAACAGGGAGCACCCTCCAGGCTGGGTCTCTCCTGATATGTGTGGTGCTTTCCAGAAAGTTTGGCAGGTCACCCGTAAGGTCCAAGCTGACTTTTCTAGACACTCGTAACTGCAGGACCTGAATAGAGAACAGTAGATGCCTCATCTTAAACAAGTCCTCCACGCATGAAATAAAAAAGCCTTTTTTTCCCAGCTGTCTTACCTGATCCACCTCCTCATTAAATGTGGAGATCAGCTCATGGAGGAAGAGAAGGCAGTCTGTGGTGAAAAGTGTCTTATATTCTGCTTCTAGACCTGAGGGAGGGGGAGACAGCTCCATGCTGACTGGAACCTGCAGACGAAAAGAGTCAACATATCAGAGTCTGTATGACATGGGTTTATCAATGTCCATATTCACAGAAATGGGCTAAATTTAGGGGCCCCAGAAAGATACAGGACCCATAAAAGTTCCAAAAAGTTTATCATTACCACATACATACAGATGCATTGTGAATAAAAGTTTAACAGACATGCTGGTGGTGGATACCAACACTCAAAAAATCAGTGGTACAATATGGTTAAAAAATATAGAATTAGAAAAATCCTTCAGGAAGATGTTTCAGGAGTGCCCTGATAGCGCAATGGTTACAGCACAAGCAAGACTCAAGCACCAAAAAATGTTGACCCAGCCTTTGATTTTGACAGCTTTAATCTACAGGAGATTCCTTACGTTTGTCAAATCAAACAAACTGTTTATGCCCCCTCTTGTTGTGTCATTTCCATCACCCATAATACGGCATTCTTTACTGTCTATAATTTCTATCTAGCTGCAATAATACGGTGATACTCACAGACATGCTGCTGACAGGTCTCTGTTCACTCAGTAGAAGTGGACTTTGGTTATGAACCTACTTTGGTCACTGTTCAAACAGGAAGATGTTTTTTTTGTATGTAGAGTTTAAAGTCCTGCAGTTATGTATGGATTCTTTACATTGTGCTTTGAGTTTATCAAACACTGTTTGCCCTAGCACATTAATCTAAATCTGTAACATCAATCTGATGTAACTGGGCAATTTCTCAGATCCTGATTTGAGTTGTTCATAATCTAGTCTCTAATTGTATTTTTATCAGTTTGTTTTATGACAGTGCCAATAAATGTTTAGTTAGGATACACTCTTTCTATTAGCACTTTTACTAAAATTGCATCTTTCCCTTCAGATAAAGTGTATCTTATCCTACTGTGTATGTGCTCATGTACAAATATTGGCATATGCAGTCCAAAATATGGAAAATGCTTTCACTTTATCTTAACTGAAAATTTTACTGCAAACCTTCTCCAGGGAGTATTTTACTTCGCAAATTTTAACCGGAAGTGTTATGTATTTCCGTATCCGCTTCACGCCACCATAGTTTTGACGGCTACAGGGCTGCCGGAGGTGAGAGTAGCGGTGCAATACATTAATGAAAAGCCATGGCAGACAAGGCACAGATACAAGAAGCGATTAAAATCCAAGGTGAAGTGGTTCGGAAGTTAAAGTCAGAGAAGGCGAGCAAAGAGCAGGTCAGTACTACTCACAGTTAGCGGTGATCTGATGGGGATGTTAAGGCAGGTTCTTGACATGTGGTGAACAGCATGTCCATTTGGCATTTAATAGAACAAGTTGCTAACTGAGACAACTTCACACGTAACGCTAAAAGATATCCCTTTATACCGCGTTGTTAAATATAAATCCTCAGACCAAACGCCGTTTGTGTGTCTGTCATATTATTACGGCCTTAGTAACGTTAACGTACATCATGACTCACTGCTGGCTGCTTGGCGTTACTATAAGTCACTGCTTTATTCGGCACATATTATGTAAATTACATGACCGTCTTCCTCTGTCATATGTATGCCGAATTAACTAGAAGGCACCAATGATTTACGACACGCCACTCGTAGTATTGTCCAGTGCACCTGTGATGAATAATAAGTGTGTCAACAGTAAATTGCTCAAAACTCGAACGATGTTCAGTTTAAGAACGTCACAACAGCTAGCTAGGTTTCCGCACTGGGCTAACGTTACTATTTAGCCTACAGTCACACCACATGCTTTAAAATGCACACAGCAGTAAGAATGACCGCTTGTCATTTCCCCTCCAGTATTTTCATTTTAGCCGAGCCGGCTAACTGCTAGCTTTACCTCAGCAGCTAACCAGCCCCGTCCGCTAGCCGTTCTCTCGACTTAGCTTGCTAATGCTAACACAGCAGTATGGGAATGACAGAAAAGTGGCCAACAGACTGAAAAACAGATATGGCGTTATTAAATTTTATTTGTAAATTGACGTTATTAGACGACTCGGTAAGGATGCGTTTCAGTATTAAACGTGTGTATCAGACAAGTGTAAGAAGGTTAGCTGATGCAATAACTTGCCTTATTAACACAGGCAGATGCCACTGGGAATTAGGGATGTCACGATACCAGAAATTTAGTAGTCGATGCCGATACCATTGAAATTACACGATTCTCGATACCATTTCGATACCACGGTACAAATAAAAATTATAAATAAATCCCATGTACTTAAACATACACTTGTTTATTACAAATGAACAACAAATAACAACATAGAACAATTGGCAAGTAGCTTTTAAGTATTAAACAATAGAATAAACAATAAAATAAAATACTGTGCATGTACTATAGGCTAGCCTTCAAGTATGAAACAATAAAATACTGTGCATCACAGGGCATGTAGCATTCAAGTATAAAAAATAATTATACTGTCCTTATTTACCAACCAGTTGCAGCATGAAGCCTTCTTCAAGTATAAAACAATAAAATATTGTGCATCACAGGGCATGTAGCATTCAAGTACACAAAAAATAACTATACTGTCCTTATTTACCAACCAGTTGCAGCATGAAGCCTTCTTCAAGTATTAAACAATAAAATAAAACACTGTGCATCACAGGGCATGTAGCATTCAAGTATACAAAAAATAACTACTTGATCCTTGAAGTCATTAGATATGGGCAACAATGATAACACGGGATTTCAAATGCACTCACCTTGAATTCTTTATATAAGTCCGGATGTCGATCTTTCAGATGCTTTGCGAGGTTGGATGTGTTCCCCCCTTTCGTCTTAAAACGGCTACGACATCTTTTGCAAACCGGCATTTGAGGATCAACTATTGATCCATGGTCATCAACCTCGAATCCAAAGAACCTCCATACGCGACTTTTTGCGTTTTTCTTCTCAACTAAGGGGTTAGCTGTCGCTGCAATCGAAAACAAAGCAGGCGTGCGTGCCTCTGCCATGTTGCATTCATCAACTGTTGTTACTATTTTCCTTCGCACAGGTAGCAGTGATCACGTGATCAACCGCTTCGTGGGTTGCTTGCCAGATAATCGCATTACACCCCCAAATTAACAAATTACAATACAAATTGTATTAATTAACACCCCCAATTTTTAATTATTATTATTGTTTCATTAATTTACACCCCCAAAAACACAAAAAGCAGCGGCCAGATCTGCTGCCTCGGTACCACCGATACTTCGGGTATTGCAGAAAAGGCAGTACCGTCATATTTTCAGAATTTTGGCATCGACTTGGTACCGAAGTATCGGTTCTCGTTACAACCCTACTGGGAATCTAGAGGAGCTTATTGATATTATAGAGTAGGTGGTTGATCAGGTGTCTTCAGGTGCCGTTCCGCCAGTGCACAGTGTTTCCTGTGGTCTGATCAGGATGCCACACCTGTACCATACACTTTGGGTTCAAAAGTTTGAAACCATAATGCCACCTGCTTTTCACTGAATGTGTCTTAGCTGAGTCGTTCACAGATAACAGGCTCAACTAGACTTCTGTTTTATTCTCTGTAAGCTTTTTCTGTGTTCTTTATTCTCTGGGTGTCATTTAAACCTGTCTTCGGTCCCTGGGGACATCACCAGTGGCTGTGTAATTATGCACACACATGGTCTAACAAGGGGACATAATGCAGTGATCATTTGAAGTCTTTCAAATGAGGTCTTTTTTCATTGCAGACATTTAGACTTGTCAAAGTAGGTAAAGCACAGGTGTTACTAATGACATAAAGAAGGCATTATAATGTTACTGTGTCCCAGTAAGCCATGACAGTGTGACAGTGAGCCCACAGGCACAAGACAAGGGGTCACATTTATAACCGTTGCATATGCATCACACTTTCCATGCAGAAGTTGTGATCTATAGATGCTAACTTGATGGGACAATGTGCACACCTGTAGGGAAACTCTGACCCATGTGCACTAACATTTTGAGACTCTGACCTTTGTGTACGAAAGTCAGATAGTAAAAATTCAGTGTGAGAGGAATTATTATACATTTAATTTCATACCACTTTACCTATAGATCCACTTTATCAGAAATATTCAGTCCAGCCGTTTTATTTGTGCTTGTGCTAGTGAGCTATAACTTTTCAATGAGCACCTTTCAGTTGAAAAATCACAAGCCAATTCAAATCTCAAAACAACTTCTGGGCAATATTTCATCAGCACTGTCTCAACACCACATTTCCAATCCCAGAGCGCAAAGGAGAGGGTCAGACTGAAGGCTGCTGACACTTGCAGTCAGTTGTGGAGCTCACGCAGCTGTTGAAATGCACACATTAAATCACATTAAATAATTGCAGAACACAGCATTAGTAGTTTTCAATAATATAATGTTGTCTTTTTGCAAACTCTGCAGTGAACTTGACTGTTGCGGTCAGGTGCACAGAGCGCATCAGAGACACCGCTGTGTTGACACAAACCACTCACCCTTCACATCTTCCTCACCTGCACATATGGATTGTGTAAATTAGCAGAGTCTGAAAACAAAGCCAGTGACAGCTCTCACACAGTTATTAAACTCCAGATCCTCATCGTGAGTCCTAATCAGAATGCAGGCCAAAACAAATTTACAGAAATAAACTGTGTTCACCTATCAAACTTCCATTTTCAAATGATATCCCAGGGTGGGCGGCTGTTGCGATTATTTTGGCAAGGTGTGAAGCAGTCGGACTGATTGCTGTAAACATATAAACACAGTGGTGACACTCAGCTGATGCCATGATTCACCTTGAATATTCAGTGCTCATAAAGCTCATAAACATTCATTTGTATTGACCACTTATGGTTGATTGCGGGCATGTAGAGGGCGGGATATGAGGCTGATCCATGTGGGGACAATTCCAAGTCGATTTAAGATTCACAGAAGGAAATTGCGCACTAGCAGGCATATGCACGGTTTTATAAATCAAAATATTTTTTGGCACACGCCATTTTCCGCTTTTCTCTACATGTACAGTTTTGATATGGATCCTACCCACTGTTTTATAAATGACACCCCAGGACCCTTAATGTGAAGCACCTCATTTAATGTTGCACTATGTCATCTTACAGTCTAGTTACACTGAAAATAATACCTGAAAAAATATCCAACAATGCCTGTTGAATTTGTGTTTGACATCCAGTGCAAAGACAGAGTTTAAATGCACCAGACATGAAGATTTGATTTTATTGTCAGAGCAGTGCGCTGTCTGTCCCTCTGTGTGTGTGTGTGTGAGTGTGTTTGTGAGCTGCATTGGTCTGGCTTCTTTGATTGACTTGGTTTCATGTGATCTCATGTTCTATCCTCCACGCTGTGATGATGATGATGATGATGATGATGCATCATGCCCTGCCCTCCGCTAGTGCTAGGGTTGCTTACCACTTTTCTCCTGTTCTTCCTGCCTGACGGTCCCTCGATGCCTCCCCTTCATCATCACCATCATCTACCTCACTGTCTCTGGTGAATCCAACCATCGCGGACGTCATTGCTCAACTCACCTCCTGGTTCGAATTCTGCTGACCACTGTGATTGGCTGCTGTGGCTGGCCCTGTGCAATACTACTGGACATTGCTGTACCCATAATGCACTCCTGAACTTCTTTTGCCTGTCCAATTTCTGGACTTTTTTGTGCATTCTGTGGGATGAACATGCTGGGCATGTTTTTTGTTCGTGCCTGCTCTGGTGTGGTGGGCTTTCGGACTGCAACACGTTTCCGATCTCTGCATTCTTACCCTGGGATCACTATCGCTCAGGTAGGCCTCTGGTGCTGTGTGCATGTGTGTATTTAGTAAAATTTCCTGCAATAAAAGTTTCTCACTGATGTTGACCTATTCAGTATCAAACTTGTGTAGGAAAGGTTCACAAAGGTCTTATCTTCCAGTTTGTCTGTGTGTTGCAGATTGATGAGGAGGTAGCCAAACTGTTGGAGCTGAAGGCTCAGATAGGAGGAGATGATGGCAAACATCAGTTTGTTCTCAAGACTGCAAAGGTAAGACCACAGCACTGCTCTATACAAACACACATGCTGATCTGTGCATACAGAGCGTTGTAGTGTTGCAGCAGAGAATTAAAAGGATTGTGTGTTACTCAAAGCAAATTCCTACTTGATGTTAAAATACGATCTGCATCTGTTTGGACAAGGAAAAACACATGACAGGGTAGGTATAAATGCACCTGCCAGTGTTGCAATCTAACCTGCAATCTTAAGTGCAAGGTTATTTGAAGATAAATTGACACTCCGCCAATGACTGCATCATTTCGATCAGCAGCCTTCGAAATTAACATGGATTTAGGTCTAGTTGCAAAGCCAAACACAGCAGCATCTCGGTGTGAACAGATGAACAGAACGGACAATTAAATCTTCAGTTGCAATTATTTGTATGATATGTAATTGTTCACTAAAATGACTGAGTGTAACAGCCCTACCTGCACCTTAATGTTTCATACTTTAATGTACCCATTGTCACGACCCCTAGATAGGCTCATGATGAAGAGGTCTAACAGAAAACGTTTCTTAAGTCTTGACAGCAAATGTCTTTCTCCATCAGGGAACGAGGGACTACAACCCAAAGCAGATGGCCATCAGAGAGAAAGTCTTCAACACCATCATCGGCTGCTTTAAGCGTCACGGAGCAGAAACCATCGACACACCTGTTTTTGAACTAAAGGTAGATTTTCACAACACAATTTAACGTGTTTGCCACTCAGTGCATGTGTGCATGTGCTGAATGAAATGTCCTTTTGAAACATCTTGTGGTCTCCCTGTGGTGTTTAGGAAACGTTGACAGGGAAGTATGGAGAAGATTCCAAGCTCATCTATGACCTCAAAGACCAAGGAGGAGAGCTGCTGTCCCTCAGATATGACCTCACGGTATCCTTCAAATGCACACCACAGTGGGCATCAGCTGGCTGAACATGAACAAGTAGACACACTGTTCTCTCATTTTCAATCTTAACAAGGTGCTAACTGGATCCTGGAGAGCTCAAATGACTATTTTCCATACTACATTACTGTGTGTTTGACATATTTTAGGCTAGTTTTTGTCACTGAAGTATTCTACTATAATATTCAATTATAATATAGTTGTATTTTTGGAATGCATTTTCATGTTCTCTAAACATTTTGAGGCCTATAGCTGTCACCATCTTGTGTACAGTTACTATGATTTCAAGTGTCTACAGTGAGATTAGTGGAAAAGGTATTAATTACTGGTGTACACACACACACACACACACACACACACACACACACACACACACAACATTGTCAGTGATACAACAGATTGATTCTCTTCCGTAAATCAAGCTGACATTATAACCTCTGAAACTGCTCTCTGTCATTCCTGTTCATTTAGCATTAGCATTAGCTATCTGTGCTCTCCACTGCAGAGCAGCTGACCACACAGGTACTCCTTAAAACACTGCTCACAGTCTGGGTTTAGCTTTAGAGGACAAGCTAAAACATTGGGTAACATAGTGATACCTCTTGAGCGAACATCTAGTTTGCTGATCACCCACATTCATCCTGGTGATTACTCTCTCCTTCCAAAGCAACATGGAAGTTGCTATTGAGTGTCAACTTTCTATCTAAATCTGCAGCACTTGATGATGTTACATCAGCTTCCCTTTTTATAGATGTCAGTGTGCTGCCTCCATGATGTCCAAGTTTGTCTCAGCTGTTGTGTTGGACTGTAGATGAATTTAGTCCACAAACCTGTGTTTTATTTTTGGTAAGAAACTAACATTACATAAAGTTACTGACGGAGACAGGATGTTACTGAAGACAGCAGTTTAGCAACTCAAACAGCTACATCAGCTTATGAACAACAGATACATTTGGGTGGTGGAGGAAAGCGTTTTACTAATCTGGAACTACAGATGAATTCCACAGATGCGTCAAGTCAAGTCATGTTTTGAATAAAACTTTCTATGAAAACAGTAATTATTAGTTTGTCCATTTGTCCTTCTTCAGGTTTTCGATTAGTTTTTATTCATTGATGACAATGGACGAACATTTCGTCATAGTTCTTTTTATTATATGTTACTAAAGCTTATTGGCACTTTCATTAAATTTTAGCCCCCAGAGAGCGGTGTGTCGTCCTTGACTTGCCCTCTTTCAGGTTCCCTTTGCCCGCTACCTGGCCATGAACAAGATAACCAACATCAAGCGGTACCACATCGCTAAGGTCTACCGCCGTGATAACCCAGCCATGACCCGCGGACGCTACAGAGAGTTTTACCAATGCGTGAGTCATCCTCAAATACATGTGTCCACTCCTGCAGGGACCACGGATCCAATTACTGGCTGATTTGTTAGATCTCTTGGAAACAGGCCTGATTTATTTCACTTGAAGTTGTGTCTGCGCTACTTGAATGAATGAATGTGTGTGTGTGTTTCAGGATTTTGACATAGCCGGGCAGTATGACGGCATGATTCCAGATGCTGAGTGTCTGAAGATTGTCCATGAAATCCTCAGTGAGCTGGACCTGGGAGATTTCCGTATCAAGGTTTGTCACATATATTCCGTGATATTTCCAGATTGAATCTTGCAGGCTTTGATCGGTAGGTGTCACCTCTGTAACCGTGTCCATCATGTCCAGGTCAATGACAGACGCATCCTCGATGGGATGTTTGCTGTGTGTGGCGTTCCAGATGAAAAGTTCCGCACCATCTGCTCAACAGTGGATAAACTGGACAAGGTATTGAGGTTACTGCTGTGCACATACTCACCTTTTCACACCAAATTCTGCAAACCTCGATACTCCCTTACAGAAGGTTTGAATGAATGTGGAGATGACGCTCCACAAAGTCAATTGTTGTTCTGAAGGCCACACTTAAAGACTAAATCTTCATAGTTGGTGGTCAGTCTGATGTAAACTCTATTCTACACTCCTCTGTTCTTTCAACTTTTTTCTATCATTTATGTTTTTCTGGTTTTGACCCATTTGCTGTTGTCCACACCCAGATGCCCTGGGAGGAAGTGAAGAACGAGATGGTGAATGAGAAGGGCTTGTCAGAGGAGGCTGCCGATCAGATTGGGGAGTACGTCAGTATGCAGGGTGAGACTTCCTACATACGTCCTATGTTATCACCGTGCCTGTCTTTAGAGGAATTTTCATTGGGTTTGTTCTTTCCAATTATATTGTGGGAACCTGAATCTGGCCAATAAGAACAAGCTTGACAAACTTGTCAGAAGCTGGGACAAAGCTTTTGAGTAGCTAAAAGGTTCCTTTAGCCTACTGACATCTGCATTTCCACCATTGTCTAAACACTTGTAAAGATCAGGCGGATTTGTCCATTGATATATGAAAAAGCAACATGACAGGACGAGAGCTGCTGAAGGTCACAGGGTCAAACAACTCGGCAGGCTGCAGTTCAGTGTACCCGCTGAAAGCGAGTTGAAATACACCTCAGGTTTTGCCTCACTGTGATTTAGGCTACTGCTTTGGATGTAATGGCTAATGGCTGTAATGATTTTATGGCAGCTTTTCTTAAAAAAAAAAGAAAAATGCAATGCATGTTGCTAAGGTGTTTTTTTTCTTTTTTGCAATGAAATTGTGAGGGCAAGTTTGAGCAGAATTGCAAAAATAGTTGTGATGCTGTCTTGGATTCAGAGCATATTATTTTGTGTATTCAGTGTCTCCTACAGTATTAGAATCTATTTGTAATGGTGGGAGGGTGGGGGGTCATTAACAGCTGGTTGTGCAGCAGTACTCTCATGATAAACAAAGGGAGAGAAAAAGGGGTGGAGTACACTGCACGCAGCTCAACAATGAAAGAAGATTATACCCATTTAAGATTTGCGGTAAAGATGCATTGACGCTGAATTATTAGACTGTCCTGATCAGCCACTGCACAGGATGTTTGAGCTTCAACCCTCAGGCTGTACATATAGAGTTCCTGCTCAGAGGGCAAACGGATACAAAGTCTCTTTTGTTTACACAGCAGTTAGTCGCCTGAATGTGCAGGTGATCTGGGAACTTAAGTACTGTATGTAGCCGTCATTAAGCTGTTTCTTGCACTTGTCTTAATTTGAAGTGATCTCAAATATTTACTGCTTGTCACTGTCACTACTTGTTAATGATAAATGTGTTCGTACACCTGGCTGCAACCAAATTTATCCTAGAGGAATAATAAAGTTTGACGTGTCTTGAGGACAGGCTGTCCTGACAGTAGCAGCTGGTTCAAGCTTCTCAGATGTGCAATTGGTCTTCTGTGGCATTAAATTGGATACCTTTTCATTTTGGGTTGTTGATTGGGCAAAACAAGCAGTTTGAAAAAGTCAGTTTTGGCTTTCCAAAATTGTGAATGCCATTGTTGACTATTTTCTGAAATTTAACATTTTAAACAATAAATCAATTAATGGAGAAAATAGCAAATTAGGAGTCACACACAGTGACGAACACACAGATCAAAGAGCTTTGTAGCCTTTTTTGCTCATTATTTTGGTTGTATAGCTCAAAACCTCCATTCGTCACCGTGGTTACCAGCAGCAGCAGCAGCAGCATTAGCTGTTCCAAGCAGCAGACAGACTTGGTTAGGGACTAGCTGGGGAACACAGTGGAGCACTGAGCAGCTGAGGAGTCAAATATTTGTCTCAGGAGTTGGTGGAGATCAAAAACAGCTATAAGACAGTGAATAGTTGACTTTGGTTCATCAGGTGGACACAAACATGACTCTAACTGAATGCTAATGTAGATTCCTGTGTCTGCTGGACGTGTGAACAGCTAAGTGTTTGTGTTGCAGGTGGAATGGCCTTGGCAGAGCGCCTCCTTCAGGACCCAAAAATGTCTCAGAGTAAGCAGGCCTGTGCTGGTCTGTCCGACATAAAGCTGCTCTTCAGCTACCTGCAGCTCTTCCAGGTCACAGACAAGGTGAGACATGCTGTTATTTACACATCCCATATTGCTTTTGCAATAATGATAGTATTTGTATGCACTTTTGTTCTCTCTCGGTTTCATCATACCTTGTACTTTATTTTCTCTCTACCATGTGCTGATAACTGTCTCTGTTTTCTATCTTTACTCCATCATCTCCAGGTGGTGTTTGACCTCAGTCTGGCGCGGGGTCTGGACTATTACACAGGAATCATTTATGAGGCGATACTGACTCAGGCAGGCGTGGCCCCGGTGTCCACTGAAGCCCAAAATGGGGCACCTGCAGAGGAGAGTGTCAGTGTGGGCAGTGTGGCCGGCGGCGGTCGATACGACGGCCTAGTGGGCATGTTTGACCCCAAGGGCAGAAAAGTGCCTTGTGTGGGCGTTAGCATCGGCATCGAGAGGATCTTCTCCATCATGGAGCAGAAGGCTGAGGTAATGTGGCAGCTGTTACAGTATCTTTAAAATAAGAATGAGTAAATGGCATTTTCACTTTTCTGCCAATTCCTCTTCTTTTTTTATGGGACCTGTTTGAAGTGTGTTCCTGAAGTGTTTTATTAGTGTATTGATAATAAGTGTGTGTAGATATCCGGACTGTAACCATGTTGTGTTGTTCAGAACTCAGCAGAGAAGATTCGGACCACAGAGGTTCAGGTCATGGTGGCATCTGCTCAGAAGAATCTGCTGGAGGAGAGACTCAAACTGGTCACTGAGCTCTGGAATGCTGGCATTAAGGTGTGTATGTGTGTGTGTGTGTGTGTGTGTGTGTGTGTGTTTTTGTTTTGTGTTTGTATTGACCTTGTTTGGTTTCGTGTTTTTGTCTTTTTTGTCTTTTCTGTTGCCAGAAATGTTAAACTCAAGTCAAAGATCTCAGTCCTGATCAGCTCAAACAGCCAACTTTATATTTTTCGAGGAACAGGTGCCGTTTTATTAGGAGGTCATGTGACCTGACAGCGCCACAGACATCAGACTAATAAGATTTTTTGCAGCGGGTTTGCTCCATTGTTGTTGTATTGTTCATAACTTGTTATTATCATTACAATTGCCACTAGGGATGGGCATCAATTTTCGATTATCGATGATTGATTGTTAAGGCTTTTGATCAATCACAAATAATTTTGATCAATAGTCGCAGTATTTCCCCTACAATGCCTGGCATAGGTCCAGCATTGTAGCAGCAGCTGAAAGTCCTTCTAGCCAATCAGAGGTGGAAAAGGCGGTACCTTCCCCTACCATCCTATGAAAAAAAATATCACGGCCGGGGAGGTTGAAGCTCAAAACTGGGGCAGTTGCGCTCTCTTGCGGCAACAGTCTGCACTGCACTCTTTTGTTTTCTCTCTTTTAAAATACTCGCTTATCAATTAATCAATAATTGATCGTTAATTTTTTTGATGATTGAATAATGAATTTTGATCGTTTGTCCATCCCTAGTTGCCACAAGTGATCACTGAACCTGCTGAGTTTTGCTTTGTGGCTCTGAAGTCTGATCCATAAATATCAATTCAAATACATTTCACCATATAGTTTTATATATATTCTATCAGTATTATAAATTGGAATAATTAGCCTGTGACACAGTCATAAAGTCTCTTATTTTTTTGTCTCTGCGCTGTCCCTTTCTCATAAGCGTGGAGGGGAACTTCCTTAAGTTTGACTTCCTGGACCCCACTCTGCTCAAAGATACAATGTTGCCACTTAGAAAAAACTATTCATTATTCATTATTCTGTAATGATTTTCTCAGCTTCTTCACTGACAAAATCACTGCTCTGCGGTCTATCCCTGTCTCTACTGACCCTGACCCCTGTGTCCCTCCACTGTGCCAAGCTGCTTTTAACCAGTTTGAGCCAGTCTCTCTGTCTGAGCTATCTGAGGTTGTTCACGATTTGAATCCTACTAGCTGCTCTTCAGACAGCATTCCCTCCAAGTTTTTAAAGGGGGTGTTTGACTCGGTAGGGTCAGTGCTTCTGGTGTTGGTAAATGCCTGTCTCAGTTCAGGTAGTTTCCCATCAGCTTTTAAACATGCTATTGTGCAGCCCCTTCTAAAAAAACCTAATCTTGACCCTTTTACTGCGCTTAGAGCATTGTGTGGGGATTAAAGGTACTGCCCTGAAGTTTTTTCGCTCTTATTTGACAGAGAGAACCTTCTCCGTCCATCTGGGTGAGTCCTCTTCAGGCGTGGCCCCTCTTTCTTGTGGGGTTCCCCAAGGCTCCATTCTAGGCCCTCTGCTTTTTGTTCTGTACATGCTGCCCCTGGGTTCTATCTTTCGCAAGCACAATGTCTCTTTCCACTCCTTTGCAGATGACATACAAATATATTTTCCTCTGAAAGTAAATTGTAAGGATTCTCTGCAGCCTCTGCTATCTTGTCTGAAAGACATTAAAACATGGATGAACATAAACTTTCTAAACTTAAATGACAATAAGACAGAGGCTATTGTGTTTGGAAATCCAAATGTCCTGGACTGCTCAGACAATTTTCTCGAACACCTTGCACCTAACTGTCGCTCCTCTCTAAAGAGTCTTGGTGTGACTTTTGACAGTGCTTTAAATTTGACAAACAGATTGGCTCTGTGGTCAAAGGTGCTTTTTATCAGTTGAGGCTGCTGGCCAAGGTCAAGCCATATCTTCGCCCCCAAGATCTGGAAAGAGTGGTTCATGCATTCATCACCTCCAGGCTTGATTATTGTAACTCCCTGTATGTGGGTCTAGACCAGTCCTCTATCCAGCGCCTGCAGCTAGTACAGAATGCTGCTGCTCGCTTACTGACTGGAACAAAAAAAGAGAGAACACATTACACCGGTGCTGTCCTCCCTGCACTGGCTTCCAGTCCGCCTCCGGATAAATTTTAAAATCTTGTTGTTTGTTTTTAAGGCTCTGAACGGTGTTGCTCCTTCTTACCTAAACGACCTTCTACAGTTGTATAAGCCGGGGAGAGATTTAAGATCAGCTGACCATTTGATTTTAGCTGTCCCTAAATGCAGGCTAAAAACAAAGGGGGAGCGAGCGTTTGCTGTAGCTGCCCCAAAACTGTGGAACAGCTTACCGCCGCAGATCAGATCAGCCTCTAGCCTTGGGAGTTTTAAATCAGCTCTGAAAACACACTTTTTCTCACTAGCATTCGACAGAGCTTGAGATTGTACATACAAATTCTTATTGTCTTATGTGTTTTATGTGTTTTATTTGTTTTATGTCATGCCCTTTTATCATGTACAGCACTTTGGTCAACTGTGGTTGTTTTTAAATGTGCTTTAGAAATAAATTTTGATTGATTGATTGATTGATTGATTGATTGAAATCATTAAGAATGACAGTGAAATTCTGAAAGTACCACCAACTGAGTGTGGTGTGTGTTTGTGTGTGTGTATCAGGCAGAGGTGATGTACAAGAAGAACCCCAAGCTGCTGAGTCAGCTGCAGCACTGCGAGGAGTCAGGGATCCCCCTGGTGGCCATACTGGGTGAACAGGAGCTGAAAGATGGAGTGGTCAAACTCCGCGTCGTGGCCACCAGAGAGGAGGTACAACTGCTACAGAATACATACACTGTATCTCCACTGTCACACACTCAGACAGATAAAAACCATCTGAATTGAAGTTTCTTTTTATTGATTATTGATTTTAATCAATAATTTTAATTTTAACCCCCAGAAAGAACATAGAGGAACTGTCGCCCTCTGCTACAAATGTGTTGAGTCTACATTATAAAAAGAAACTAAAAATAACAAAATATTACAATAATGGGTAAAAAGCAGTGTTAAAAGAAGCTAAGGTAATAAAACAAAATGATCATGAACATAAAGGTAAGAAGAGTAAAAACTACTTTTTATATTAATGCCTGGTACACACTACATGACATTTCTGTCCGTACTGACAGTCACTATGTCACATTATGCGATTGTGGAGTCAAATTTTTTTTTTTTACAATAAAAGCCTGTGTAGAAAATGCAGGGATTCTGTTAACTGAAGTTATAAGGGACTTTTAATTTGAAATGGATACAGGAAGTGTTGAGTTTGAAATGACAGCGTGATGCATTAACTTTAACACGGCATAACCGACTAAATGTTACCATGTGGAACATTAGCTACCTTCTAAATTGATAGTTCAGAAAATATGCTGTTATGACATATCCCTGTCATTGTATAGAATTACATAACTCTAAATGAAATTAATAAATACAGTACGATACAGGATTTGATCAGTATTACCAGCTGAGCCAGCCTTGATATGAATCTCCAAAGAGAGGTGTGAATGATGTCAGATACGAGCTACGCAATAAATAAATAAACTAGTGTGAGGCCGACTATGTTTACATGTGCACTAATGTTCCACTATTATTCTGAATATGATATAGGTCATATAAACAGCATATTTCATTTGGATATTCTGAATTAGGCCTTTCTTTTTCGCAGAGTGTAGAAATTTGAAATTAAGACATGAGGGATATGCCGATATTATTCAGGTTTTAGGAGCATTCTTTGGACATGTATACAGCACATTCAGATTATACTTCAAACTAAGGGTTTTTATTTTATGGTTGGCTTTGTTGCACACAAATAAACCTGCCAAGAGTTTGAAGACTAGTGTGGATGCAGCAGCAAGCAATAGAATATTTTATGTCTGTAAATTAGGCCTGCCCCCTGGAAGTGAAAGATTTGAATCACCAGTCAGAGACCCTTCACTTGACTGGGATTGTGCAAGTTGAGCAGTCTTTTTTTATTTTTTTGTCAGTCAGTGTGCCGTCTACATCTAGGGAAACTTAGGTCTGCAGATGTAGCTGCAGAGTGAGCACTCCTAAGTTTCGTGTTCAAACTCTCAAACTTTATCTGGGGAAAAAAAAGAACTCAAATATTTGTATTGAACAGTCAGTTCTGATTCTATTGATTTCATTCTTAGTTGGGTAAAAAAAAGTCAGTGTTTACAAGTTTAACCTCATTGTCTTGTTTTGTGTCCACAGGTTGATATTTCCAGAGCAGATCTTATAGATGAGGTCAGGAGGAGGACCTCTGAGGCTTAGCCATCCTCTCTGCTCAGCTACAACTCCACCCACACCACCTGAATGCATCAAACACAGAATCTTGGACAGAATATCTTCTTGTACTCATGTTGGACGCTGCAACAGGGCAAATGGCCAAACAGCAATGATGCTAACTGGAAGTGTTAAACATGAAAGGGAACACTGTCATTAGACAACACCATCCAGAAAATATGTTTCAGTTGACATGAAATGCGGTGTGCTTTGGATTATGTCTGACAGACATGTTCTTGTTTTCAGTGTCAACACTGTAATATTGTGCTCTGAGGAACACATCATTGATGTTAGCTATTTAAGTCCAAGAAGTTTAGGTTTCTTATTTTACTTAAAGCTGCTGAAGATCAGTTTGGCCTTTAAGGGTAACTTTAGTAGTTTACAACATGGACACTATAATCCCATGTTTTTGTGGCGAAGTGACTAATGGAGAGAACAGTTTTCCAGATTGGTCTAGTATTGAGTGAGAGGGCTGGAGCTCACAGTCGCAAAACAGGCTGCAGTGTAACCTCTCTGGGGTATACAGCATTACTGTATGTCCACTAAAAGTGCTCAGTTTTGCCACTGGCTCAGGCTCAGAAGTGTCTGACAATGTTATGGAAAGGATTCCTACAGATATAAATCTTAGAGAGTAAGATCACTTTTGTTAAACAAAGAACAGCCCCAAATTGCTGTTGTCAAACCTCCCGGACTCCATTTAAACAGTCATTTTAACATTTAAACAAAGTCTGGTGGCTTTGGCAGTTGTGATTTTGGGGCTGTTTCTGGTCTAATTGTTGTCTCCATTATTCACTTTGAAACAAAAACATGAGAAAATAGGATCCACGTTAAAAATGATACAGAAGTTACCCTTCAATCAGATGAAGAAGCTAAATCTGTTGTTAGAGCAACAGCTATATCAGTCCAGGACCACACATTAAAGACTGTTAGAGACATTTGCTTTTACCTGAACCTATTTGCTGCAGTTCAACTTATAACTTTATCCCATAACAGGAAAGTCTCTCTCCTTTCTACCTGTATCAAACATGGCTGTACTGTCAAGTGTCTGAAATAAACACATTCATCATTCTGCTCAATACAAACAAAGTGCTGCTGTTGTCAGATAAGTTGTGTCCATGCTCAGCTTTGTGTGAGGACACTGTGTTTCTTAAATGAAGCTACTGCTGTAGGTCTATTTATTGGTTTGGTTTTATTTTACTTCAGAGATGCAACTTTTAAAATCCATCCATCTTCTAACCACTTGTTGCACTGTGGGTAACTGACAGTGCTCAGGATGGGAAAGCAATTGGGAGAAATCCTCCTTGAGGGCTTTCTACCAGCAAGAGATCTCTTGACTAAGGTTAGGATAAAAGTTGTGGTTTGGGTTAAAATGAACAGGGTTCTGTTAGAAAGGATTTTTTCTTTCTTTTCTTTTCAAATAAAGTAGAGCTGATTTTTCACATCCACACAACCTGTATTACCACACAAGTTCAAAATCAGTCACGTAATCTACAATATAATTTAAACTGAATTTAAATCCAGGGGATATCTTAACAGATGGAGAATCCTGCCAAAAATAAATCATACCTATGCAAATACAGCTGGGTGAAATATCAGGAACATTATGATGATGTTGTGGACTTCTCTTGATTGGTAAACAAGACAGTTGAAGATATCACTGTGAAATGAGGGTAATTTGAACAGCCATTTTTCTTTCTTGTCAGGTGAATGAAATGGACGATGTAATGGGATCATCGTCAGGCCTGTAAAACTGAAACAGCCCTGTGCACTTGTTAGATTCAGACTTGAAATGAAACAGTAACTGACTTCATTACATGGGGCATGTGGATCATAGTCACTAATGTGTGTTTAACAACACATACCAATTAATTGCATGCAATCAGTTTAATTCTGTGATGTGGCCTGTTTAATGCATGGCAACACTTACCCCCTCTTGTCGCAAAAAGACGATTTGACACAAGTCAGGATTTTAAAATTCTTCTGAAACTGTTGGAGGATCAACATGTTCTTCAGCCCAAAGCTGCAAAACTGCTGCTTACTGACAGTCAGCTGGATCAGGACCCAGATGATTAGTATCAGTTATTTTCAGATACAAATGGCTCAGATGCAGAAACCTCAGAGTGGAGGATGCCGTCATCTTCCTGACGCACAGCGCCCTCTCACACCCAGAAGTATGACCGATCTGCATGAAACTCGGTGAACCGACCGATTGCTGTGGCTCCCCCTGTGGCCGAATGTTTGGGGTTTTTTTCTAATTTTTGCTATGACTAAGTCATGGTATGGTATGCTGTACTCAATGGGTATGGACTAGTATTGTTAATTCTGAGATCACAGCAGAAAAAGATATAGTGGCGCCATCTCAAATGAGAAGAGGCCCCTAAATCAAGCATGTTGTCACTGGTGAGTATGTTTAAATCCCCCTACCATTCATGCGCCGCTTACTGCATATTGCTTACATGTAGCATTTAATTCTAAGGACGTGCACCACCAATGCTCCAAATGGAGGCAGGATATGTGAAGCAGTCATCATGTGCACACAAACGCAAAGTTAAAAACAAGTATATCTCTGGCATAAATTGTCACTAATTATTACTACATGTTTCCATTCATCCATACATTTCCATAAAGTAACACCACCATCATATTTTCTTTTCAAATCTCATTTAATTAAAATGAGGAACCAATCCAACAGTACCACACACTAAAAAACATGCATAAAACAAACCACAGAAGTTCAAACAAGACAAACAAGTCTGCTACTATAATAAAAGCATGCATAAATCACCAAAACTGCATACAAGATTAAACATCTTTTTTTGGATATAACATCATTTACAAAACAAACAGTGCTGCAGATGTTTGTGTAATGTTTTGCTAACTGATGAGCTTGTCAGTGGAGCTGGTTATTGTACACCTTCTGCAGAATCTGCTGGGCTGCAGCTCGCTGGGCGTCATCCAGAATGTTGTTGGCACCATTTCCCGGCAAGATCATAACCACCCCTTTGAAGGCCGAGGTTCTCCCAGGGATATGCACCTTATAGGTAAAGTAGAGGAATCCATCAGGCCCAGCATGGCTGGGATGCAACTCATAGAGTGGCTGGCCAAAACCAGTCGTCTCGCATAGCCTACGGAGGAGCATCACCGGGGAGGATAATAAGGAGGCCGTAGATGCTAGATGCCCCTGGTGGGAAGAGGAGGTGAAGGAGGTAGAATGGGGGGGCTCCTGGGGGGTAGTGGGTCCTCCCACTGCTCTGCAGAAACCCGGGGGGGCAGATGGAGGGCAGGCCCGGCGAGGAGGCGGAGCTAAGGGCTGTCGAGAGTTCAGGGTGTGGCGCGGAGGTTGCAGGGGTGTTGGCAGGGGGCTCTTCAAAGGTTTGTTTGAAGACAGTGGGTCCTCGTGGATCGGCTTCACTGTAGTCTTCCATTCGATTGAGATATCCAATGCAAACTGCTTCCTGAATGCTGGAGGCAAAGAAAAGAGGAAGTTAAATAATGTAAGAACCTCAGCTGTTTACTACAGAAGCTGAAAATGACTCACCACTTTTTATGTCAAGAATACAGAGCAATCTTCTCATTTTAAACCTAAAAAAAGTTGTTTTCTTGTTACCCAGAAATAGACAAATGATTTACAGTGGGCATAAAAGTCTGAGACCACATTTAACATCTCTAATATTTTCACATAAACCTGTAGATGATCAAAAAATGGTCAAAACAAAAAAAGTTATGACATGTAAAATAAAGTGGAAACATTTCAGATCCTACACAATTTTTTAAGATCAGCAAACTAATTTCAGCAAATGTGTGGCACTGACCAACTCTAGACAAAAGGTAACATATCCATGAGCTGTATCTCCTCCTTTAAAGCATGTGCTCAGATGACACTCAGGTGGGTTTGATCGACTCATCTGAGGCTCATTCAAGTAACTCAACTTGCAGCCAGTGTTTACCTGTGATAAATAAGGCTGAGCCTCAACATTCCAGCAAATCCTTGCTCACTAAGTAGCATTGTGGTAGTGGGGAAACATGGCAGCAGAGCTGAGTGTCAGGAGTCAGATTGTTATTCTTAACAAAGAGGGGCTTCTCAGCATCAAATCATGGCAAGACTAAAGGTTTCTAAACACTTTGCAAGGACTACTTCACTCTTTGACAAAGGAGGTAGAGCGGGTCATCCACGATCCCTGACTCCTCCAGTCCACATGTCAAAGTGCCACCACTGGCCACCACTAGAGGCAGGTCATTGTCTGGTTTGGCTGGACTGGTCGGATGTGAAAGCTTAAACCGCTGTGATTTTATGCAAATCAGCTGAACTGGAATTTATCACTGTGACATTAGTGATGTCATGACAACCGATACTCGCGATACCTTTCAATTCCATGATGGAAAAAAAAACGGCGGTACTCATTTTTTTCAAAAACCGGAAGAACCGATATCAGCATAAGAATCGGTGCTATGACTGTTACAGAACTGGGGGCAGTATACGGCATATAGCGTTACAGTCCATGCCGACATTCAGAGCGAGGGGGTGACGAGGAAGTAGAACTACACATGGCAAACCTACACGCGAAAGGATGGCCAAAGCAAGCACTCTGGCCCATTTTATCGGGGGAAAAAAAAGGCACCAAAAGTCATGTCTGGAAATGCTTTGCATTTGAGGAAGATGACCATGGCATGGTTATTGATCCACATAAGCCATTATGCAAACAATGCCACCGTGGTATTCAGACCAAGGGAGTAAATACTTCCAATGCCTGCTGCCTGCTAAGGCCCACATTCAAAACCAGTCAAGGTCGCACTTTAGGCCAGAAAATAGATCTGCTAGCAATATATGCAGTTTTAAACACCACCACGTTCCTGCTGTGTTTTGGTCCATGCTGGACGGAACCTTGTCCGGACATCTCCCTCTCTCCCCCAGCCCCTCCCCTGGCAGAGAGTCCGGTGGTCTCCTATGAGCCCAGCCGAGAAGTGCAACACTCCGTTAAATGTCATTCAGTTCATCAAAAAATATCCCAATTAAAATCAGCAGCATGATAAGCAGATATGTTCCATGTTATTTTGTTTAATTTTTGATTAATTGATTTCACTCTCAGCAGTACGTTACTGCGCGTGTGCGTCTACTACCAAAACACAGCGGTTGGGGTGCGTTTGATTTATTGTACTGGAACGTTAGATTTTTCCACAACTAGACCACGGCCAGGACAGGACAAGCAATAAATGAAACCAGCGAAATGCCACACATTCTTGTGGCTGGCTCAAACGCTGTCAGCGTGATTTAAACAGTAAATATTTAAATAGTTTATTGAGTTTATTGCCGATGTTGATCAATGTTTTTTACAATGAATAATAGGTAAAGAGGAAAAGAGAAAAAATGACATGGTTTAGGTGTTCCATTAAGGTTTCATACATGCCAGCACCCTAAACATAAAAACAAATATTTTACCATACACATTGTTGAGTGTTTCTAATTTATTTCTACTCCATACAGGCACAGTAAAATATTGAAATGTTTTTATTTGTTTGTTTGGTTTTTGACTTTGCTTATTAAAAATGCATGAAGTGAGGAGAGGTGAACAATATGAAGCAATGAAGGTTTTGGTAATAGCACCTGCAAGAATTTAAAACTACTTTCACCCCTTGTTGCAGTAGCTTATGCAAATCGCATAGATGGCAAATTACTATCTAGGCTGGTTTATGTATGCTACGTACGTAGCTTATGCTAGCCTATGCTAAATGCTTCTTTAACGTTAGTCTATAGCTTATCTGGTAATAATGCTGCTTCGCGTAATCAGTTAGCATGCCTGTAACATTACGGTCGGCTTGTAAATAGTTTTGATGTTGATGTTTCAAAAGTAACTACCTGCCACCATCATGTCTGTGACTTGGAGACTTGGAACAACTGCATTTAGGCCTACTGTTTTAGGGGTGTTTGTGTGTGTGTACGTGTGTGTACGTGCATGCACGCACGTCTTTGTAGATGTGTATATAATGTGTGCACGGCACAGAACATGCAAGGGATTGTGTATTATACTTCTATTTTTATCATTTCACAATATTAACTGAAATGTCAATTTTACTTTCTAGTTTCAACCAAGGGATGAAACCACAACCGCCACCACAGCCATAACAGCCGGCCATTTCTGAGGCTCTAGAGAAGCAGAGAAGATATGACAGAAGCTCAAACGAGGTCAAAAGTTTGTATAGGGCTGTAGCAGAGTTCATACGCCTGGATCAAGTCCTTGTCTACATTGTTGAAAAACCAGGATTTCAGCAAATGCTCCATCAGTCCCAACCCAGATATCAACTTCCAAGTAAAAACTACATGATGTACAACAAAATACCAAGACTATACACTGAAAACAAGGGCAACTATCACACAGTATTAGCACAACTGATCAGTGCACAAGCAGAGCAGCAGACACATGGCCATTACCATACAGTACATAACAAAGTGATGGGAGATACACTCATGGTGTTTAGCCTGTAGTGGCCTGAACTCAGACCACACTGGTGAGAGTTTGAGGGAGGCATTTGACGAAGTGATTGCTGAGGAGTGGAAATTGGACACGACAAAACTAGCAGGCATCACAACTGACAACGCATCCAACAACCAAAAGGCCCTCAAAGATGACTGCAGTTGGATCCCATGCTTTGGCCACAGCCTGCACCTGCTGTTGGCAAAGCCCTCGACATTAGTAGAGTCTCTGCCACCCTGTCAAGGTTGAGCAAAACCATATCTGCCTTCACCAAAATTGTCAAGACAAGTTGTAAAAAAACAAAGACCTTGGAATCCCAGAACTCTTTGATACATGATGCAGCCACCTGTTGGAAATCTTCCTGTGAAATGGTGGAGAGATTCTTGGAGCAGCAGCAAGCTGTTTGTGCAGTCCTGGTAGATGACAGGAAGAAATCGCACCTGATGCCAAAAGACTATGACAGCACAATCTTGGAAACACTTAAAGAAGTCCTTGAACCACTGAGTCCTTTTGCAGATGCACTCAGTGGTGAGAAACTAACCTCTCCTCTATGTTACCACTGACATGGAAGATGCTGTCTTGCCTCACTGATGAGCAGGACTCTGAACTTGCTAAAGAGATGAAGGGGGCAATAAGAGAGGACTTTAGCACATGCTATACCAGTGAGGACTTGCAGCTCCTGTTAAACACTGCCACCTACCTTGATCCCAGATTTAAGGCCGCTTTTGTTGCTCTAGAGGATGATGTGAAGGAAAGCCTCCTGGAGCTAGTGAGAGATGCACATGATGATGCTCAGCCTGGCACATCTGAAACCCCCATTGTGACAGTAGAAGTAGCACAGGCCTCAAGCCAAAGCAGGCCATCAAAAAGCCAAAGGCTGATTTGAAGCATCTGCTTTCAACCATTCAAGGAGAAAAGAAGTGCGGTGCTGGCGCACCACCTCAAGCAAGGCTCTCCACACAAGAGACATTACATGATGAGTTCCTGCTATATAGCAAAATGCCGGAACTGAGCGCAGATAAAGATGCCCTCATCTGGTGGAAAATGAATGGAGGCACAATACCTAAACTTGCAGAATTTGCCAGAAAGTATCTCTGCATTGCGGCTTCAAGCTGTGCTTTCTAAAGAGTCTTCAGTGCCTTAGGAATCACTGTCAGTCCACGACGTGCCCGACTTGCCACAGACCATGTTGACATGTTAGTTTTCCTCTACAAAAACCTTGAACTGGTCAAGAAGCTGTGAATTATATCCTTTTGCCAACACCATTTGCATCATGTAAGCCGAATGGCTGCCCTACTAAAACAGAACTATCGGGTTTGCAATCTTGTATTTGCAAAAGTAGCACTAGTAGGAGTTGTATGGATCATTTTTTCCTCATTTGTACTGCACTGTTTACAGACTTTGCACAATCTGTTTATGTTTTAAGAGCAACTACCTCCTAGTGCCTCCTTCATGATTGACTGCACTGAGGCCTACTTTTTTTAGTTGTGTGTGTGTATGTGTGTGTGTGTGTATTCCAATCATGCAATCCATGTTCCAGTTGATCTCTTTTTCTGTTCATGTTTTTTTTTTTTTAAACTACCTGCCATCTTCATTTAGGCCTACTCTTTTAATTCTGTCCATGTTTTCTTGTCTCTTATGTTGATGTTTACAAATTCACTACCTGCACTTCCATACAAGCAATGATTGCACTGTGTTCTGTTATTTAAGTAATATCAATCTGTTAATGTGTTGAATGTTATTTCATATGCAAATATTTCAATAAAGTGTTTCGTGTTTAAGCACATGGGATCTTAAGATTTTTTTTAATTTTTTTTTTACTGTGGTATCGACTCTGGTATCGAGAATCATGTAATTTTACTGGTACAACCTGTGGCCATGGCATCAGCAGTGCTAAATCTAACTTATATTGCATTAGTAATAAACAATATGATAATGTGACATCATATGACTTATATTGCATTAGTAATAAACAATATGATAATGTGACATCATATGACATGTTTTTCTATCTAAAAACATGACATGTTTTTAGATGGGGCTCAGATCTTTCACAATGCGACGTAGTGGTCTGACACTCGTTTCTGTTAGTAAACAGTGTCATTATGTTGAACATTGTCAAATCATGCTGGAATAATTTGGGTCATCAAGTTTTGCACAGCTCAAGTGCATGCTGCCATTGAAGGAAAAGGGGAGACAAACCAAATACTAAGATATTGCAACATTCATGTAGGCCTACATTTTTCGACAAATAAAGCCTATCAGACCTGACCACCAACAGTTCAGCTAAAGCTACAGTAACTAGGCAGCATACTGCATGAGAGATCTAGCTCGAAACTGCTTTACTGGTAAAGAAGAAAAAACTGCATTACTAGAAGTCAAGCTTAACTCCTGTATAAGTCAAGAGTCACTGACTGACACTGAGCGTATCATTAGATCAGGCGGGACACGATGTCAAGCTCAGCTCACATACCAGCTACATCAACTGATCTCAAGCAGCCCAATCAACTGATGAATCAGCTGATTGATGAAAGGGAGTCAGCTGATAGATCACATGAAATATTTAAGAAAAATAAAAAGGATCTTCTTTTGATAACCAGCAGGAAATAACATCTTTTATTCATTTTTCAATATTTATGGGTCATCCAGTACAATCGTCTCAGCTTTCTGCCGTCAAGTCTCAAATTAAGTTTCATATTCAAATTTATTTGAAAGCATCATGTTTGTTCTTATTTTATTTATTTTTTGATAATGTGACTCCTAGTTTCTAGTACTTCAGCTTGGTTCCAGCCTCACTGAATTGCTGCCTGATCCTAAATGTGTGGTGTGAGTGCCCTGTCTGCAAACAACCGACCAATCAGACGTTTACAGGCTGGACCGAATAAGGCAGTTTGTTCTTTCTGTGCCAGAGCCATAAAGATCTATTCACAAAAAACAGCAACAGGAAAACTTAGAAAAATAGTGTCAAGTGTGGATTAGACTGGAGGAGCTGTAGTGGTCATCACAAATCCACTTTATCATCAGAAATTGACAAATTGACAGACATTTAGTATGTTAAAACATTACGTGAGATTTTTTGTGCACACACACATACACATTAGCTATACCTGATAAACATCAATTTGTTAGCGTGTTGATGTTAGCATTAAGCTAATTTAGAAAATTATCTGCCGATGATGCCTGTGACATAACTTTACACATCGACTTGGCCTGCGGCTCACATTTTCAAACAGCCAAAAAATCATTATTCCCACTGACGTGATGATAAACAAAAAACTCCAGAGGTTCATCAAGCTTGCAGATGTCAGTAGAGCTGAGGTTGGCATGAGTTACCGTTTGTGTCTCAAATCAGCAGGGAAACTCCCAGGAGGCGGTGTGTTAATTGCAAACAAGAGAACAGGTGGCAGAGGAGACACAGATGCACCACCTGTGTCCAAGCCCGACACCAGTAAAAATGTAATCACTTAGACCACTAGGATTTTAATAATAACACTGTGGCAGGGGTCTGTTCATGTCTTTTTAATAATGTCTTAATAATTAATAATAATGTAAAAAAAAATAAATAAATACATAGAATGCAGATAAATTAGAGCCAGGCAACACTGGTGTTCAGCCTTCAATTGGTTTGGAGCCAGTCCCACTGAGCCAGCCAACTTCCAGCTGTGATAGAGAGCGCATGATATAGGCCTTTGCAAAATATAATCGTTTCTCATAGGCTGTGGCTTATGAGAAACGATTATATTTTAAGTGATCAACATGTGGCTTCAAATAGTCCTGACTGCCATTAAATGACAATTCTCCATCTCAGCCAGATTTACTCTGCTGCACTGCAGGTCCATGCTGATTCAAACTTGCGCTCACAAGCTGAGACCTGACATTAGATTTGACTGTAGCCTCTGCTCACGAGATAAATGTAGAGCTTTGTGTGCATTTGTGCCAAATTTGAAGACATGTTCTCAAGGTGTTCTTGAGATATTGCCTTCACAAGAATGACACTTAAAACCTGAAAACATACTGCCTCCAGCCATGACTATCGCTGGCTCAGAGGCATAAAAATTCTGCATTATACCAAAGGCTGACAACATAAATGGGACCACAGTTCCAGCAATACACTGATCCCATGTATCAGTCCGTCTCCACCAACAGGAGCTCACCTACCTTCCACCAGCATCTTCTTGGCCATAGAAGCAGCATAGTGGGATGAGAAGGCGATTATGGCAGACACCCCCTGTATACCAGGCCCGGCCTTCAGAGACACTCTCTCCACCCCCTCTGTCAGCGCTCGCAGAGCCTGGGAGAAAAAATTTGTCACAGAGACAGTAATCAATATTCGTTCACACAGTAGTAACAGTACTCTAAAAGGTTTAATACTTCATTACTTCCCATAGGTTTTAGGTCTTTGTGGGTTAAATGCAACTCAACATAAGAGGTCAGTGAAGTGGTCATGACTAGTCCAGATATGTATGACAAAAGCAGGACAGAGAGGGCTCAACAATGTCCGTGTTTTTATGCAGGAAAATTACAGCTAAAATGTCCGGAAGATGATATTAGAAGAGAGGGTGGGTGGACATCATGGGCACAGGAGAAAGTGCTATGCACTCTGTGGTGCTGGTAAAACTTATGAGAGCTGGTGGTTTTTTTTGTATGCTAACAAATCAATTGCCCTTCAATTTAAAACCTGCACTCACAAAAGGATTTTAATCCTGATAGCGAGTGTCTTTCAGTGTGGATAGCATGCGCCCAGGGAAAACAGTCACACCTATGAGTTAGGAAAACAGCTAGCCATCCCCTTTGTTAGCAAAATGAGCACAATGCCTACCCCTTGCTAACCTGCTATCCCTCTCCATCAGAGACTTTTAGGAAGAGGAGATTCTTAGCTTTCTAATGATATCAGTGTTGTTTTTGTTCACCAACTATTATCCAAAATAAATCATATTATGTAACGAGTGTCACTAGGCCTTCAAACTTTGCAGTGCAGTGGCTGCAAAGATACACAATTTCCTGGGATGCAAAACTGCAGAAAGACGCAGAAAATATTTTTATAATTAAGTGATGCTAAAATTTAAATAAATGAATACATAAATGAATACATAATGTTTCTGTGAGCTGTTGTACCTGCAGTAGATCCTCTTGCCTGGTAGAGGCTGGCAGGTCTCCGATACAGAGGTGTCTCTTCTCTGTACTGCGGCGGACGCTGAGGCTCAAACCTGGCTCCAGCACGTGACCATGCAGCACGCGGATGGCTTCGGTGGCTACAGCTGGAGTGCCGTATTTCCCATAGGCGAAGCCGCGGTTCTGGCCACTGAAGTTCATCATGAGTCGAAACTCCCAGAGGGGCCCCACAGAGCTGAAGAGGGGGATCAACCGATCCTCGTATGTGTCCCGTGGGATCTGGCTGATGAAGACCTCACAGCGGGCCCCTGGGGTGGGCCCGTCCCACACTGACAGCAGAATGGAGAGGAGATGGGAGATGATGATGCTGCCTGATTATTTGCTGTATTTATCACTTCACAGCAGGTCAAATGAAAAATCTACCAATTCACAATTACTTGCTACTCTGCTAAGGTCTCCCTTAAAGTTGGGGCAAGCAGAAATCTGCAGAGGCAAAAAATCCCCTTCAGAAATTGAAAGTATATCCTCCTACTGCAGCTCTCAGCTCCCTGTTCTCCGCCCCTCCCAATGGATGACCATGGGCATATATGCATGTTCTTCATGTAGTAACCAAGTGTTTTATTTATTTCACTCTAAGTTGCACACAGCTCATTTGTCCCTCCATTTCCTGCTGTCTCTCTCTCTGTTTATCACACCACAAGTGAGACAATAACTAGCTAGCCAGCCACTCAACGGTCCCTCTGCCTTGCCGCCTGCTGCTGTGGACTACTTCATCAGGGAAAAGCAAGCAGCAGTTTGGGAGACGGGGCTTCAGGCAGCCACTGTAGCAGCTTATAGGCTGGTGGCCAGCGGCTTTGTCTTGGGTTGCTTTGCAATGTTGACAGTGCTGGAATAGCATCTTTCTCTGCAGGATTGCATTGAATCAGGCTTTCACTGAAGGGATGTGCACGCACATCGGCATTTGTGGATGAGCCAAAAGGAATGCCCTTTCTCTCTGAAATGAACTGTGATTGCCTAAAGTCTCCTGTCGCAGGCTAGATTTTCCAAAGCCTGAAAAACAACGCCAGGAGGAGGTGCATAAATTTAGTTTTCTTTCAGATTTCCTGAATGACAACATGCTGAAAGTCTGTTAAGGGATTTTTGCCCACTGATGCGAAAAAAAAAAGCTGCCAACCTCAACTTTAAAGAATAAGGCTCAAGCTGTCTGGTCTTTTTATTCTTGTCAACAATCTGCCTGAAGAGACAAAAAACAATTAACCAATCTTACTAACAAGTACAGTCTGTGCAAGCACAGCCTGGTATAGCTTCAGTCTACATGCCTCAGCCTTCCAGTAGTAAAAATAATGTGTTTGATTAAGCTGCTTTGGCCCAATTCTCATTAAACTCCTGATTTTAAATTTACAAAAAAACCTTTATCAAGTTTTTATTAGAGCATCAGAACATTTTGTCTGATCATCCCTGAATATAAATCATTGTTGAATTTTATGATGAAATGTTCTTCATCAAACGGCAACTAATTAAATCCAAGTATGCAGCAATAATTTCCTCAAGACCACATAAATATTACTGAGTAAAAGATTTGAAATTATGGAGTAAAAAACCTTCCATTTTATATTTTCAATATGCTTTAGAGTCTGAGTTCATAGTAAATCTGCAAGACAGATAGAAGACAAAATTATCATTGTGACTTTGTTGCATAAGTTCACTGTTTCAACTAGTTTGTTTTTCTCAAGACATGAAACCTTACGTTAACACGTGTTAAAATGAGCCGCTTTTATTCTGATGACAGCACTTTGTCATATAAGATAACAATTTAGTGAGTCCATTTGCTGTGTTTACAAACACAGCCAGTGTAATTTAATTTAAATCAACTCCAGCATTTTTAGAGATTTGCAGATTTTGCTGTTCACACAGCTGCAGTCAATTAGATAAATAACTTAATTAGCTACAGATAACTCAATTGAGAAATCAGTGACGTGTCACAGTAAGAGAAGCACAGGTGTAAATAATGGCAAGGAATGATGGCTGAATTCCATTTAGCCGCTTCAGTTTCAGGATGCTGGTATTTTTCATGCTGGCTCAGTGTCACACTGTGGTGGCTTACTGGGATACTTGAATGGAAGAGATTCAGTGATAATGTCATTAGTAACACCTGTGCGTTTCCTACCATGACAAGTCTGCGTGTCTGCTGAGAAAAAGGCCTCTCTCTGCCTGCCACACCTTAATCAGAGCTCCTCATCAGTGCTGTTGGAGGCAGCTGGGTTTGTCCTGCTGGGACACTGTGAGAAGTGTAGGGAACGGCCAAAATGTGCCCTGTCAGGTCTTTGATTTCTGGCAGGGTCCTCTGTGGAGCAGTTGATTTTTTTTTTTTTTAGCGGTGGATCTCTGTTTTGTTTGCTCAGGCTCGAGGACACACAATGTATGTGCACACAGGTGACATGATACACATTCCTGCCAATGCTTTTGCATTCTTTTACTGATCTACAGGAAGAGTTGAGTATCATTTGGGGTTTTTTCTGATAGTGATGCTAAAATTCTCAACTCAAATGTATTTATAAGGATGATTTGAAAAAAACTCACACTTACCAAAGGGCTGTACAAAAGGAAGTCACTAAAAACACATACACGAGAGGCAACATAACTGTCAGGTAGCCTGTCACTCAAACAGCCCCATCCTTAAACATGCATGTCTTTAAGCCTTGATAACATTTAAATTGGTGAGTTAGCTATAGAGACCAAAACCGTTGTTTTTTTTCCCTTTTGGACCAGGCTGTAAACATGTTTATTTCTGTTGTAAAGTGAGACATTTTAACATGGAGGTCTATGGGGGCAACCTCCAGTGATGACGAGTGAAGCCAGTGTAGAAGTGCTAAAAACTGCAGTTGGTTGAATGGCCACTTGAGGCTGGCTCCAGAAGCGAGTCAATCCCCACAGACCCCCATGTTAAAATGCTCAACTTTAGAGCAGAAATAAACATGTTTGCAGCCTGGTACAAAAAACGGTTTTGGTCTCTATAGCTAATTTCCCCGTTCGTGACAACTGTACGGGGAGTGAACTGTTTTATAACTCATCCATTTAAATTTTATTAAGGCTTAAAGTTGCGCATAATTAAGGGCGTGGTCCACTTTGAGTGACGGGTGGCTAACTAGCTGCTGGCTGTCTGGTAGGCGTCATCTCAGCTAATTCGCAAGTCATTGAACCTGACCTCTCAGCCGTGTTTGTGCCTTTTGGATATTTTGTTTCATGAGGGAGCTGGCACCATGCGGGAGCATGAGCGGGAGCAGCCAACACCACAGGGCTAGTCAAAGCAGCGTCGCTTGTTAGCCTAACACCTCGCTTTGAGCGAGGTGGGCGTGTTTAAGCAACCAGGCATCATTTGGCCCGCCTCTTTGCCCATTTTTGATTGGCTGGGAGTTGGGCGAAGTCAGGCACTGCCAAGATGGCGACTGCCAGAGCCGCCTACTTTGAGCTTCAAACCCGCTCCTCAGAAACCAGTGGGCGACGTCACGGTGACTACGTCTATACTGTTATACAGTCTATGTTGGGGACTGACGCACTTTTGGAGCCAGCATCAAGTGGCCGTTAGAGGACCTGCAGCCTTGGGCACTTTGTGTTAGCCTTACTTTTCAGCCCTGGATGTTGCTGCTTGCTTAAAACCAGGAGAGCTATGCTAAAGTACAACTGTTAAGATACAATATCACCCATCATAGCTTTTCCCACATTGAGGGTTCTTTTGACATGGGTTTTATTAGGATCTCTTTTAGCCCAACTGGGCTTAAACGAGCCGCCCAACTCACAATTTTCTGTCGACCACAACACTGGCTTTCCCAAGTCGGGATTCAAACCAGCAATCCTGCGGTTTCCAACCTATGTTCTCACGATAGCCATGTGCCATATCCAATCTGGCGCGATTTCCTTCTTCAAGACAGGAGGCAGACGGACTGACAGGCCTGTGCACTGAACCACGTAGTCCAGATTATGAATTTTAGGGGGATGAAGGCAACAAGTGAATGCAACAGCCCCAATCATGGAGATGCAAGCATTTCTGACAACACATTTTAAGTGCAGCAACTATACGTAGGATTAGTTTAGGTTATGCAGGCTACTTAGTCTTGCATGGCTTAAACACAAGCAATGTGGTAACACAACTGCACATCACTTCAAATGACTCACTGCACAGTGTCCTATCGACTGGGTAAGTGCTTATGCATCCTTTTTTTGCCTTATTGTTATCATAAGATATCACAAGATTTTCACTCGAATATCAACTGCAGCAACAGCACCAGCATGTGTACAGGTTTTATGTAAACTGTGATATATAGTATTAAAAAAAAGGGAAAAACATATGGATTTTCTACAACTGTGACCACATAAGCACATACACACATTCACGTGTTAATGCATTGTGTGTCTGGACT
Organism: Epinephelus cyanopodus; assembly: GCA_026686955.1. Lineage (NCBI taxonomy): Eukaryota > Metazoa > Chordata > Actinopteri > Perciformes > Serranidae > Epinephelus > Epinephelus cyanopodus. The sequence goes on along the minus strand of CM048923.1, from coordinate 36,679,773 downwards.
GTTGCTTGAACAAAATAAGTAATCCTTTTTTTTTTTTTTTAGATTAAACAATGAATTAATAGAAAATAACATGACTGACTTAGTTCCACATGTATGTATCTTTGAGTTTCTCTTTGTTGTGGTCTTGTATAAGGGCTGTGTGTTTGAGCTGAGCAGCCTTTCTCACCCTCAGGTGGTCCTCCATACTTCCTCTGGCCGTTGACTTGTGTCAGCTTTATATTTGTCACTTTCAGCCAGGCTTCCAGAGCCTTCACCCGCTCAATGTTCAGCACCTAAGGGGGGAAACAAAGTGGGTACAACTCCTCATGAACAGGCTCAGTGTCTGTCCCTGTGCTGCAGCACATTTATTCCAATTCAAGTATACTTCAGGTATAGCTAACAGCCTGCTCATATATAATATCAGTACAGGAATATATATATAGAACTAGACATCACACTGGTTTTTGGTCATTATATTGTAATAGATCTTAAATGTGGCCTTTTCCAGGTCTTCAGGGCAGCAAAGTAATTTCATTTTCCACACTCATTACACTGTTCTCATTGAGTGAACTGAGCAATTGATGCCATTAGAAATCTGGTGACCACAAAGAAACCCCTTTATATTGTGCAGATTATTGCTTTGCATCATTTTCAGGGGAACATTAGGCGACTGCAGCAGGCAGACATCACTACAAATGATAAGGACAAGACCCAGCTGTTGCTGTTCATTGTTTGAACTGTAACAGTGTTGAGAACATCAATCACAGACCTCCACAGTGTCCCTGGGGTCTGTCCAAATACCTCAATATTTAAGGAGCACTCATGTAAAAGTCTATCCCCGGAAAAGTCTTTTAGCCCCAGCTAATTGTATTTTTTGACAGAGGTCCAACTCAGGCCAGCCACAGACTGATGGCAGCATTAAATTAGGGCACAACAGTTTCTGTTGTGACAGAAATGTAGATGCAGGAATTTTGTCTAACCTTTTTCCACTGTCCCCTCAGAAGTAAAAGAGTGCAGGTACTAGACTGACCTGCTAGCAGTCCACACCTGACTCCCACTGAAAATGTGTGGTGCATTATGAGGCGCAAAATACAGGTGAAGTTATATATCAAGTAAGAACGTGATTTAATTTCACTTTCAAAACTTAAGCAATTAGTGTCCTTACTTCCCAAACACTTACTGAGTGTTATTAAAATAAAAGGTGATGTAACACAGTGGTTAACATGCCTGCTTCTTTTTTGCAGGCATCAAGTTCAGAATGAGTGTATATTTAAACAACCAAAGCAACAAAAAAACAATAGAGCTAATTAGTTCAAACATTAAATAGGCTATCTAGTCTTTGACCTTTATTAAATATAGATCAAAAAGAATTTGCAAATCATTGCATTCTGCTATTCTTTAAGTTTTACACAGCGTCTCATTTGTTGTTTTTTTTTAAATTGGTGTTGTATATTGGCTTTTATGTGATCAAAGGTTCTCACATTCAATTTTGTCAAAATCACTCTAGAATTGATCCTTTTTCCAAAGCAGGACAGGCCTGTGGTGTTCAAGTTTGTGAATAGTATTTCCAGGGGCATCTATTTATTTATTTATTTATTTATTTATTTATTTCTCAGAACAAAAAAAATCTCCTAAATTGACTTCAGTGTTCTCCAGCAACTGAGCACAGATAAAATATTTTTGCTGTGAGATAAAGAAAAAGAAGTTTAAACAAATAGCCACACAGTACCAGAATGGTTGGAAAAACATGGCTACTTCTAAGTTAGAAAATATTGTAAATTTCTAAAACACTGTGATTTACTTTAAAATTGTCAGAAGTAACATCCAAACATATCCTTTGTGTTTCTAAAAACACTGGACAAACATCAACAATCCCAAACAAACATGTAGCCTAATGAGCGGCAGGTGGGGCTGAACCAAGAGGCAGGACAGCACCAAAACAGAAAGGAGAAAAACAGCAGGAAATCATTCATTAAAACAAGTAAACATGACAAACAAAGTAACCTTGTGCAGCACGGGGCCCGCAGGAACTTTGAACAATGTAGCCAACACGCATTAAGTCTTACATAAACAAGCGGTCAGATCAAAGCTGCCTCGCGCTGTCACTGCAGCTGCCGTTTAAATGGCCTGTCCTGTGTTTGAACTTTTTTTTGGTTGATGTCCGTTTACTTCATAAACAACCACAGTTTAAAACAAACAAAGTAAAGTGAGGAACTTACCTGGCTCTGCTTCTCTTCCATCGTCTCCTCCGTTGTGTTCGTGCGAGCAGTGTCGCCTCTCTGTCGCCTGTGGCCGCACCTGGAGGCCGCTATTGGCCAGTAAATTAGAGCCGACGCCACGCTGCCTTCACTGTCACAGCACGCCGTGCGCTCGTTCAGCTGCAGCGCCGGGACTTTGGGGATCATGGTTTGCAGCGAATGCAGGTCAAATGCGAGGAAAGATAAACCCACAAAGAATGAGTGTGTAACGAAGCAGCCTTATGGGGACCCATCAGTGGGCCTTGGAGGATGTGTGGAAGGCTAGTTAAAAATCAGTACATGTAGGCTCCATGTGGTTCCATGTTGGAAAAATTACTTTTGAAATGTTTCTAATTATCCTATTTAAAATGTAACGTGTAGCCTAATGTAACTGTTTCATTGTCTTAATCACAGTGATGTTAGATGTGATTACTTTTCAAACAAATGTTTTAAAATGGGCAATAAAGGTGAAAGGTCCTGAAAACATAAGGCCCAATGGTTTTGCTGACCTGTGTTGCCAGATATATGCCACAAGAAGGCATTCTTGCACTTTAAACATGAATTTACAATTGTTTAAACAATGAAACAGATCTTTCTGAAATTATAGTGTTGATTAATGAGAGTTTTGTTAAACTTTTTACAACCATCACAATTAAATGTTGTTTCAATGTTGTTTTAACCCTTTGAAACCTGGAGTGACATCACTTTTATTGTGCTTTTGCAAGTATTTAAACCTTTGAACCCTGAACAAATTGGTGCAATTTCACTCAAAAACATAGGGGAAAAAAGCAATGAGCAGCTTGGTAAGAAATGTCCCACAAATTATAAAAAAAGAAAGTTTGGAAAATTACTTTTAAAAAATGGGGAATAAAGGAAAAAAACAATCTGCAAAATTTTAAGCACTCTTTCCAGGTGTTTTGTTTTTTTAACTCATTTTCTTGTTTTTTAATTTTCTGTTTTTACTAATTTCACTTTTTTTTTTTTTTGGTCATTTCTTTTTCATTGTACTTCTGGTACTTCCTAAGTTTTTGAAGCAAATCAAGCCAATTTGCTCAGGCTACAAAGGGTTAATGCTGAAACAACAACTGACTTAATTTCAACCACATTTCAACACTAAAGGTCAGTCGTGTGCCAGCTGGGTTGTGTTCCATTTTGAGCCCAGTCATCTATCCAGCACTTGGGCAGTGACTTGCAGCGTCATGAACCAACGGAAAAAAGTGTCCTTTAATGTCGGCATCATACACGGCCAGTTGCCATTATAGTTTAATGGCGCCTGGCAGCGTCAGGGGGAAACGTGGCAGGACAAGGACAAAAGTTAAGGCAGCAAAATCCGACTGGGGTTAGTGGGAGGGTTGGTGGATGGGTCCAACAAACACCAATGTTCACCCAAGCGGTATTCACATCCCGTGAGATTCTAAAGCTAAACCCTGTTCTTTTTTCTTATACCCAGCCATGTGTTTTTGTTGTTTAAAGAAAAAAAAACATCAGTTCGCAGTGTTGTACTGATAATGTGTTTATTTTGAAAGAAGACAATGCATGTAACAGGTTGACCTTGACACGGTGTCCCAGAACATCAACAATCAACACACCCAGGATGCCTTGCACGTCGTGGACCTGGAAAGTCCATGACCAAACATCAGTGTGTGATGAGGTCTGAGAGAGAATATGTTGGCATATGAAACTGTGCCTACTTTAACGTGTAGAGCAGCCTGAAGGGCCATGAATAAAGACACTTTTATATGGTATTCAGCTATTAAAATAATATTATCAACAGATTTGTAGCCTAAATTTATAAATTATGAATTCATTTGACATGGATTTATGGGTAACACCCTGCCTATTATTAATATTGTGACTGTAAATTATTTATTTATTTATTTTACCAATAAGCCAGTGTATATTTGCTTTGTTGGATTAAAAATTATCAAACAACAATTTGGTGCCCCTCCTGCAGTAACTCTGAGGGCCCCCTGGGGGTTATGGACCCCCTGTTGAAGACTCATGCTCTACATACTGTATAAACTTTTTTACCACCAAATATATTTGGTTTTAACCCTTTTTGTCACCACCAACATTTTGAATAGTAACTGGGAAGGTTCAGTGTGTACGCTTTAGGGGGTTTTAGTGGCGTCTAGCAGTGAGGACTGCAAATTGCAAACAGCTGAAACTTCTCCCAGCTAGAATTCCCTCAGTGTTCATTGTTCAGGAGGTATATACTAGGTGCCAAATTATCTATAGAGGTAATTTCTTCTCCAGAACAAACAGACCAGGTGATTTGATGTGGTGAAAACACCAAATAAAGCAGTTTCATGTTACAAATGAGTGTATTGTCTAGGCTGTTTGCCCACAACATACTAATGTGTCCCCACTGTTTTTCTCTCTAAATTAATAACTACAAATATGTCAATATGACATCACAAATACATTGGGCTCTTGCGCTGGACCTTCATTAAATTTTGGTTGGAATGAAAATCAGGTTTACTAAATTTTAAATGTCTGATGACGTTAGAATTTCACATTGTGTGGCCTTTAATATTCTGACTTCTTGAGTCAGAGCATTTCAATATCATGTGCTCTGATCACCTGAAAGTGGACCAGCCTAAGCAACTAGGTCTTGCTTTCTCCTATGCTTCTGACCCTTATACCCAAGCCATCAAGGCCCTCGACAAACATTATGGGCAACCGAGACAGCTGCCATTGAAGGAGCTCAGGAACTTCATGGATCTCCCTCCCATCAGAGCAGGTGATGGTCATGCCCTTGACAATGTTGCCCCTCATGCACAAGCACCTGTTGGCCTGCTTGGTATCATGGAAGCACTTTCAGACAACACCTGACCTGTATTATCCCTCCAAAGAAAATACAGTTCTCTACAAGGCATCCCATGACCATCTATCAACAGACCTTCACCTCTGCTGCTCATGGCTCAGATGACACCCACCTTATCACTCCCATTGCTCCAGTTAGACTGGATCCTTTTGGGTCACCTGCAGCTGTCAAAATCCATCAAGGATGGACAGTCCAAGGCCCATCAGAAATTTCCAGTCCCAGAATTGCCCAGTGCCAGTCCTGTGCCTCTACACATCCCCCAGTTCTCCTGCTGATGAACTGTGCCACCATTTTGAAACTTTGGAAACTTAATACTCTGCACAGTGAGAAAGCAGTTACTAGATTGAGGTAAGACCAACAAGCAATGGAGCTTCTTGAGCAAGGCAAAACAAGAGTTCAAGTCAATGGTGTTCATGGCTACGCCACACCCCCTCTTAGACCAGCAAACTCTCCTTTCCTGAACATTCCTCAGTCTGCAGTGATGCCACAACTCCGCAGCGCTGAATATCAGTTATCAAAAGATCCAGACAGAGCCATCTCATACAGTGATCAGATTTCAAAACTGGTGCAGTATGGTTATGTGACCAAGCTGACCCCTAAAGAAGTTCACAGCACCAAAGAAGCTTGGTACATTCCTTATCACATGGTTACTCACAACTACAGAGTTCACATTGTGTTTGACTGTTCGTTCACCTTCCAAGGACAATGCCACAATAATCCAATCCTCAGGCCTTCACTCTTTGTCTTGCTGTTGCGCTTTGGGCAACATGCTGTGGCAGTAAGTGGTGACATTAAAGGCATGTTTCACTAAATCTGTCTCCTGCCTCAAGATTGCTTCCTTATTCTATTCCTATGGTGTAACATGAACAAAGATGTTCTCCCTTCAGTGTACCAATGGCAGGTCTTTCCTTTCAGCACCACTTGTAGTCCTTGTTGTGTGATTTATGCCCTTCAAATACATGCGAAGGACAACTGACCTGATGAAGACATACAGTATTCAGTAACTCAGTGTTTCTATGTTGACAACTGCTTGCAAGGCTTCCCCTCATCAGCAGCAGCTAAAACACTCCTTGACAAACTGAAAACTACCCTTGTAGAAGGGGGCTGACCTCCGTCAATGGGCAAGCAACGACCCCCTTGTTATCAGCCATCTACCATCTGAAGCAAGATCTGAGAGCAGCGAACTTTGGCTCTTTGAGGACCGGGCTGATCCTTAAGAGTGCACCCTAGGACTGCTGTGGAGCTGCAAACCTGATCCACTCAAATACAAATACAGAACCTTGGAAGCCTAAACCATAACAATGTGTCACATCTACCGAGTCCTTGCTCATCTGTATAATCCATTAGGTACATCCTAAAAATCCTTGCACAGCAACTATGAATTGGATCATTTTCTTTCATATGACCTTCTAGGAGCCTGGAAAATCTGGGAAGGTGACCTCTATTATCTTCCACAATATCGCTGCTATACTTCCAAAGAGATGGACGCCCCCACCACAGCTGGAGACATTCATATCTTTTGTGATCCTTCTTACCTGAGATCAGAAGATGACAAAGAACAAGTAGAGCTTAGTTTAATACTAGCTCATTCACGTGTCTCCCCAAAACAACAGTTATAAGACTGGACTTATGTGCAGCACTGACTGATGCACGCCTGTGTGACCTGCTTAGTGTGTCGATTCTGCCAATAACCCTGCTGACAATGTCAGAAGAGATAATCCTTACTCGACTTCCTCAGCTCAGACAGACGACAACTGGCTCGCCTTTTCTGCATAAACATTCAGAGTCAAAGACAAGTCCTATCTCAGACCTGTAGCCCATCAGATTCCACTTCCTGCCCTCCCTGAAGACACAGTCTACTTATGGTTTGATCTTTAATAAAATGACAACAAACACTTCATTCATATAGCATCTTTCATACAAAACCATTGTTAGATACGAAACTCACACACACACACACACACACACACACACACACACACTAAAACCCCCTTGCAACTTTAAACCAGCAAATGTAATTTAGGTAGATTTCCACAAGGTGTCAGTGTTGGATCATAGACAGACAGACATACAGTAGACATACACAGAGCAAATGTTGAGACTAAGACTGGTGATCTCACTTACACTTTGCAATAGTGTAATTCTTGATAGTATTTGAAAAGCTTTGCCCAAATATAACACTAATGATTGTAATTACATCAGCAAAAACGTCAACAGTCATTTACTTACTACCTGTTGTATGTGTTGAATAATCACCTGTATCATCAAACAAGGACATATTTTACAAGTAAATTTTAAATGGGAGTCAAATTATTGCTGTGCTCACTTCCTGTCTGAATGTAACAGTTGTTTGTTGATTGTCTGTCTGCCTTAATAAAATGAAAGTTATATAAAGTTATGTGTCTAAAATGACTAAACAATAACCACATTAGGAAATAACAACTAAAACAAGAAAGGTGTTGTTGATGTGGGAGGAACTGATTGGAGACCAAAGATGAACAGAATGAGGACAGAGGGATGTCGAATGCTGTAAAGCCCTGTGAAGCAAATTGTGATTTGTGATACTGGGCTTTATAAATAAAATTGATTCATTGATTGTATTGAATGAGTGACAGGAAAAGAAAAACTGTTACAGTAGCATTTAAAGATAGTACATATTTAAATGAATTCTGTGTTTTTTGGTATATGCAAGGGTTGACCAATGAAGGACAACAACTAAAATTCAGTAATATTAGACCCATCATAATTTAGACTGGACTTTGCTGCTTTCTCTACAGATAATGATTGTGACATGGTTTAAAGCATGGGAAAAAGCTAGGAAGTGGACCTTGAATTAATATTCATTCATTCATTCATTCATTCATCTTCTAACTGCTTCATCCTCTTGAGGGTCGCGGGGGGACTGGAGCCTATCCCAGCTGACATTGGGCGAGAGGCAGGGTCACCAGACTATCGCAGGGCTGACACATAGAGACAGACAACCATTCATGCTCACATTCACACCTATGGACAATTTAGAGTTATCAATTAACCTAGTCTCCAACCTGCATGTCTTTGGACTGTGGGAGGAAGCCAGAGTGCCTGGAGAGAACCCACGCTGACACGGGGAGAACGTGCAAACTCCGCTTCCACACCCGGGATCGAACCGGCAACCCTCTTGCTGTGAGGCGACAGTGCTAACCACCACAGCACTGTACCGCCCCCTTTAATCAATATTATTTTCTCAAAATATCTCAGCATGCACCAGGCAAAAATGGAAATCATGGGCCTGGTTCTCAAAGCATAGTAGTAATTTCATTTCTATAACACTTTTTACTCTTAAGCACAAAGTGCTTGGCAGATAAAAAGATCTACAGAATGACCTACAAAAATAAAGAACTTGAGAGTATATACAGGACATTAAACAGTACCGAGCCCATACATAAATAGCTGGAGGTACAAGTGCAAAATAAATGAAGTAAGAATAAAGTTCATATAAAAAAGGTTAAATATAAGAGAATTAAATGAAACTCATTTAAAGCAGGTGAAGTCTGAGTAAAAGGAATAATCACATATTTAAACAAATAAGATGCAAAAAAAAGAGAGGATCTCATTGCACACAGATAATGATCTCATATAAAGTACATAAAATGCAACAAAAATAAAAACCTTTTGAAATTTAAATGGATAATGTCCAAAATAGATGGAAGTGCATATATAAATACTAACATGATGACGCTAAAAAAAGCACACTTTAAATATGTAGTGACTCTAAAGTCAAAATAAAACGCCATAAAATATTAATATTAAGAGGAAATCTGAGGTGGAAAAGGAAAACATTGTAAAGTGTGGCCATCTTGTTAAAATGAGATCTCAGGAGGCACTTAGATGCTGCAGTGGAGTCTGCCGATCTCACACTGTGGGGAAAGCTGCTCCAAAGCCGAGGGGCTGTTACCGAAAATGCACAATTACCCCTGGTTTTCAGTCTGGTCAGTGGAACAGCTAAAATATTTTGATCAGCTGATTTTAGAGGCCTTGCTGGGCTGTAAGGGGTTAAAAGTCTTTTCCAGTTTCAAAATGACAAAAAAGGAAAAGGGCCTGAAGCAAAGGTTTGGGCACCCTGCATGGTCAGTACTTGGTAGCGCCCCCTTTGGCAAGTATCACAGATTGTAAACACTTTTTGTAACCAGCTACGAGTCTGTCAGTTCTTGTTTGAGAGATTTTTACCCATTCTTCCTGCAAAAAGCTTCTAGCTCTGTGAGATTCTTGGGCCGTCTTGAACGCACTGCTCTTGCGAGGTCTATCTACAGATGTTTAATGATGTTTAGGCCAGGGGACTGTGAGGGCCATGGCAACACCTTCAGCTTGCTTCTCTTGAGGTAGTCCACTGTGGATTTCAAGGTGTGTTTAGGATCATTGTCCTGTTGTAGAAGCCATCTTCTCTTCATCTTCAACTTTTTTACAGATGGTGTGATATTTGCTTCCAGAATTTACTGGAATTTCACTGAATCTATTCTTCCCTCTACCTGTGAAACGTTCCCTGCACCACTGGCTTCAACACAAGCCCAAAACATGATCGATCCACCCCTGTGTTTAACAGTTGGACAGATGTTCTGTTCATGAAATTTGCACTCCCTTTTCCCTAAACATACAGTGCACCTTTACTCATTGCATTCAGAAAGTTCTATTTTAATTTTATCAGTTCACAGGACTTGTTTCCAAAAAGCATCAGGCTTGTTTAGATGTTCCTTTGCAAACTTCTGATGCTGAATTGTGTGGTGAGGACACAGGGAAGGTTTTCCTCTGATGGCTCTTCCATGAAGGTCATATATGTACAGGTGTTACTGCACAGTAGAGCAGTGCACCACCACTCCAGAGTCTGATAAATCTTCCTGCAGGTCTTTTGCAGTCAAAAGAAGGGTTTGATTTGCCTTTCTAACAATCCTATGAGCAGCTCTCTGGGAAAGTGTTCTTGGTTTTCCAGACCTCAACTTGTCCTCCACAGTTCCTTTTAACTGCCATTTCTTAATTCCATAACCAAGTGAGGAAACAGCTACCTGAAAACACTTTGTTATCTTCTTATAGTCTTCTCCTGCTTTGTGGGCATCAGTTATTTTAGGCGGCAGTTTAGAGGAGCCCATGGCTGCTGATTGTTGGGACAAGGTTTCAGGAGTCAGAATATTCATAAAGCTTTGAAATATGCGTCACCTGGACTTAATGATGACTGTTAACAGGCTAGAGCCCCAACAAGCTACTTATGGTCTTACACCATGGTAAAACTTGTTTGAGAGCTCAAATGTCTTGAGGTGCCAAAACATATACATGGTGCCCCTTTCCTGTTTTTTCCACTCTAAAATTGTACAAAACAAAAATAATACACAAATCTTGCCTAAGATGTTGAAATCTTCATCTTCAACTTCATGCCTTGTGGAGAGCAGTTAATTTTCTACTCACTTAACTATTCACAGTAAATGAAATTGTGACCAGGGGTGCCCAAACTTTTGCCACTTTATGTCTTGTTTCTTAATTGATAAAAAGAGCCATGACAATCTTTCTGGTAGCTGCTCAAAGGAAAGGTCGCTATCAAAGTTAACCCAAGTTCTTTGCCACAGACTTAACACTGGCTGTAAGTGAACTAAGGTAGGAGTGTGTCTGTAGTGTGTGATGTTCTGGACCAGTGAACAAAACTGCTGTTCAACTGCTTTATGAACTGTAGGAAGGTAGCTGTCATCCACTTGCTGAGATTGGATAAACAGGATGTTTATCCTGTTTATGATGTTTTTGAGATATGATGTTAATTAGATTAAGCTGGACGCAAGGTCACAGTGACTTTGACCACCAAAGTCGAATCAGTTGATTTTTGAATCGAAGTGGACGTTTGTATTTAATTTGGAAAACTTCCCTCAGTGACATATCATGTTCATGTTCATCCAAAAACATACTGCCTCTAGCTAGAGGCATAATAAAACTGGTCCTGGAGTCGATCCTTAGAGTGGTTGATGATTTAAAATCCTGGATGGAGACAAAATATGTTTGGTTTCCCAGCAGACCAGCAAATGCACAGAACGTCAAGGCTGTGCCCCTTTTATAGACATGTCAAATATATATTTTGCAGCCCTGTCTTAATCTGAGCATTTGTAACATGTTAACAAAGTAAGGTTGATCGCGTCATGTCCCCTCAGTTTTCCCTGGACCAAGTGGATGAATGACCCAACACAGGGACCGAATATTGCTTATCCAGACATCTATCATATCACCGCTTGGTTATGGACTTTCCATGTCTACATATGACATGCAAAGTAGCCTGGGTGCGTCTGTTGTTGACGTTCTGGGACGCCATGTTAACTTCAGCCTGTTACATGTATTGTGTCTTCAACATACAATAAACGTACTATTTTCATCTCCTTAACTTACGTTGTTGTCCCCGTTGTTCCCTCTGACACCATCAGGTACCGTTATACACTGACAGCGTTTGGCTGCATATCATACCAACATGAAAGGACAGCTTTTTTCATTGGTATCTGACACCAAAGTTACTGCCCATTTATTGAAAGACTTCAGAATGAGCCCGGGTTGTTACACCAGGTGTCATTTGGCTAAGTGTTGTCTTTAAATTAGTGACCTGGTAATGGCCAACTGTTTGATCTCGGTTGAGATTTAGTTGGAGATGCAGCCCGTTTTCACTCCAAAATTGTCAAATACTGCTGTTTTGTCAGTGATTTCAGCGTCAGACACTGACACACAGAGGCACCTTTGGTGGAGGTATGATATGCACCTGGTGCATCAGTTTTAGAGGCAAATTGAGGGCAACAATCCAAGAATAAATACTACCACTATATCAGGGGTCGTCTGCGTCAGACATGGATACAGAGAGGCACCCTTGTTGATGATATGATAAACACCTATGGGTGAGAGTTTGTAACACCACTGGCAACTACTGTAGCGCAAAGAAAAAGAAAGTCCATATACACGAGGTGAGACAGATGGATCAAACAAACTGAAGACCAAACCATGATGTTTTTTCTAAACATCACCACATGCATGTTGCCTAAAACTAAAGAAATCAACCTAAAACTCTGTATTTTACCTAGGTTGTAAGTATATTTTGAAAAGACACAGTGCATGTGACAAACAAAAACTGACAAGCTGTCTGTGAATGTCCGAAATAGATGCAGGAATTTAGCCAGTCATTATTTGATGTGTATGTCCACTGACATACAGGCATGATGCTGATGTTTGGTCTATAGCTTGAAATCTCTTCTGTCTTATATCTTTTATTAAGAAATGGCACGAGAACAAATCAGGGATCAGCATTTTCAACTTGTTTGTTGGCTCAACCAACTACATAGCAACTCTTTGGCATACTTCCATTAATTTGTTGTTTTTTTAAGTAGAAATCTGGACACTTGCTTCAACTTCCTCTGTTCTTGTTGTCGACACTGGAGGATTGTTTTCCCCCAAAAAGGAGCATGGTGAGGAGAGTCTACTCTACATGACATATTACAGGTTTGATGTATGCCGCTCTGAATAAGTCAATGTGGCATTTGAGTGCCCTTAATTACAAACCCCACCTCTTTCTTGTGCCAACAGCACATGGAGCTGTCATTTTTTGTCATGTAACCAGCATTTTGTTCACATGGAGGGTTAGTTCACCCTCAGAAATCCTAAGTTTAGACTTGTTTCATATTACAGTATCATATATACCGAACCAGAAACTAAAATAATTGAGTTAAAGAATATATCTTAATAAAACATTTGCACTGCAATATGGTTAGTGTGAACAGCAGAGGGGTGAAGGTTGAGGACATCACCTTAACTCACTTTTCTCTCCATGTGTGTGTCTGCCATGTGTATTATGCTGCCTGTCACAGGATAAAGTACAGGTGTCTGGCATGGATGGAGGACTGCTGCTTTGTCAGCGCCACAAACATTATTTTCACACAGCAAAATGCTGCATTATACAGAAGCTTATACGGAAAGCAAAATGCTGCCATACCGCTGACTTTGATTTTCAGCTGAGCTATTTGTTTTAGTTACAGGCAGTCTCTGTCCTCCTCGTGTGTGTGTGTGTTGGGTTTATGTGTGTGTGTGTGTGTGTGTGTGTGTGTGTGTGTGTGTGTGTCTGGCCTGGCTTCCGCACACTCCTGCTAGACACACAAACACACACACACACATTCATGCTCATGTGATAGAGGCTGGAATTGAGAAAGACAGCGAGAGCAATGGTTTAACCTTTAGTTTCAGTATAAATGTGCTAACAATATAAACATGTTGAGTGGATCATTTTGAATATTTTCATTCTTATATCCAAAACATACATCACTGATTAGGTCATATGGTGAGGCTGTAGATGCATAAAAGTTGAGTCATACAATCTGGTAAAATCCCCATGTTTGTTGTACTGCTCCCAGTCAGTTGCCTGATACCAGACAGAGTTGTCAACTCATTACACTCAATTTCAATCATCAGTCTGACATTGCATCTGCTCTCACTGATTTCTGTGGGGGAAGGGGTGTTGATTTTCCCTGACCAATCACTAGAGATCAACATATCTTCCTGATTCTAACATCATTTTAAGTCCACACTCATGCATAATCATGCCAACATACCTGTTTTGCCTGGGTTTAAAGAGTGGAGCGGAGCAAAGCAAAACAAACAATGTCAGGCGATATTGAGATGACATGTTCATTTAGATCAGCCTGGATAGCAAAGTCTATCTTGTCAATAGTGGTCGCCATTGTTGTTATTACTACTCAGTGGTTATGCTGCACTGCTGAACAACACTTGACAACAGCTTGACAACAGCATTAGTTCCGCCAGTGGTACTGATTGACTAATTGTTAGTCTCCCGACAGTGTTTACTGGATCATCGGATTGTCAGTCAAGGAACAGCTGTTTGATGCCAGACAAATCCCCCAACTTAGTTAAGTGGGCGGATTCAAAGGTCTGAATCCAGGCAACACAGTCAGATCATAAGATGAATACCCAGGAGTGAGTCTTAAAACCCAGAATAGAGTTAGCATTTTACCACACCAGGTTCCCTTGTCTCAAAGTCAAAAGGTTTTTTGAATGGGTTTTTGGTTTGTAGCCTGTGGTTATTAACCACACCACTAACCATTGTGTTAACCGTTAACACAAGATGAAGAGACCTTCACGTTTTTGATCTATGACATGTAATATGTCAGTAAATACCCGACTCATAAATTTTGAAGCCTATATGTGTCTTAAAAAGGCTATCACTCACAAAATGGGGCTACAGAACATTACAGCCTTTATGTGGTTTTGACATTACGTCATGTGACTGCAGTGTAGTTCGTTCCTGCCATTCATTGGCTTTTTACTTCTGGCTATTCTATTTAGGCTTCAAAAAGCATATGGTGTTCATTTGTTAAGATTATCTTGCTTAACAAAATGTAAGTATCATAAACTTTTGTTTGCCATTTTATTTTCTGCAAAATCTCATTGGCTTTTTAACAAGGAAACCAGTGTAATGCTAACTTCCCAGTCCACCTACAGAAAAAGGTCATCTCTGAAGCACTCCATTTCAATACAACTTAAGCCTACCTTAGCACAAAGACCTAGAGCAGGGGGTATATGCATGTCTAGCTCCGTCAAAAGGGTAAAAAAAATACAGCTTTAAAAAACTCCAAAGCTTTTCTCATTTATTCTACATGTTGCGTAAATACTGTATTGTATAGTTATAGACCAGTCAGCCAGCTAGTTTGAACCATGGTTGTATAAAGAGAATATTCTCCTATTCTCTCCTTACTGACTCAGCACCTGTCATTTTTCTAAACTTCTAAACCACACAGTTAACACTAAAAATGTTTTTCTAAAGTAGGCAAAAGAGCACAAAATATTCTTTTAAGGGATGTTGGGATACTTTATATCGGTGGTGAGTTTCTCCATATCTACCTAAGTAAAATTTAAAGATACTTCTTTGTTACTTCTTTGACATGAAAATGAATGACCTACCTATAAAATATGATATAAGTATTATTATAGATTCAACTACCCGATAGGAAGTTAAATTATTTAAATAATCACTTTCAACAACCACATTAAATACTGGTTACACGTCAATTCAAATCAGCCACAGTAAGTCAATATTGCCATGCATAACAATAAAACCCAAGGCCAATCTGCTGTATATTGAGTACTTTTACTTGTGGTACTTTAGATACATCAAAAGTTTTCAGCATGCTACAAACATTAATATAAAGCTGACACAACAACAAAAAATCTTGATCCAATGACCTTTAACTTGAAGTCTAAGAAAAGAAATAACAATATCAGAAGTTAAAAGCACAATTGAGAGTGTTCTTCCAAAAAAGGCACCAGGTATGGATGGATTACTGAATCTTATTCTATATCCTGTACACACATCAGTACATTATTTCAAAATATTATTAATAATGTATGGCAGCACAAAGTTCTCCCATAAACAATATACCAAGCAGTTCCCAACGTGATCAATATGTATCAAAACCAGGACAGGACATCAATACTCCAGTATATGGCGGTTGACCCAGAGAAAGCTTTTGACTGACGGACCTGTTTTTTGGTCAGGTAAAAATCTGTAAGTCAGCAGCAGCACAGGGTTATGTTAATGGAGTTTTATCTGAGATATTTAGATTAAAAAGAGGCACTAGACAAGGATGCCCGCTATCTCCCTCCTTACTTGTGTAAGCAATCGAACCTTTGGCTCAGCAAATTAGACGAACAAAAGAAGGGAGTGGCATTAATACAGATGAAGAAATATATAAATTCTGTTTATTTGCCAATGATTTGATGTTGTATTTAACTAATATTAAAAGGCAATGAGATCACAAAGGATTTATTTTAAATAAAATAATGTTATGAGATGCATATTCAATTGATGCAAATTAATAAAGGACCTCGCAGTATGCCAGAAGACTTTAAGAATTTTAAATGGAAAAAAAAGATAATACACACCAGTTGCAATGGCCTTGTAAAAACACAACTACACAATGATAAATTTCTCTCTCTAATTAATGAACTAAAAAAGTAGCATTAATAAATGGTTAGACTTGTCCATTAACTTAATTGGAAGGATACATCTGTGAGTAAATTTATTTTTATTTTACAAACAATACCATTATATGTATCCCCCCATAACTTTTCTTTGTTCGAATTAATGCCTTACAGAAAGAGAATTTAGCACTTTATTATTATTATTATTATGCCTCTCAGGTATTTTACATAGATCTCATAATTAATAACACAGCTGAAGAAATTAATTAAATATTCAAAGCACACAGCTACAGCCAAACAACCTCTTAACATCTCTGTTTAACAAAAACAAGTATCTAATTTAATTTTTAATATTTTTCATATATAAAACAACGGGTCCAATCATTAACAGATAATTTCATAGTAAGAAACTGAGACTTTTTCTAAAGCTGAAAAATTGGATTATTGAAAATTTTGATTTACACTATGATTCGGAGGCAGGATCCTTTGAAGACATCCTGTTTAAAGAAGGAAGAAAGAAACAAGTAATTAGCAGAATATACAACACACTGCTGAGGGAAACTATGAAGATGCTTAAATCTATGAAAATCTACGGCTAACATAAACTGATGATGAGAATGTATTACACGAGAGATAAAATTCATAAGCGTCATCCAGATTCCTCTGATAAGTTTGTGAAGCATTGCTCTCAAGATTCTCTTTTGCAATCCCAATGGCTTTGCACAAAAGTGAACAGAGTGTGGAGTGAAACTCATTCTTGGGTTAGTGCACTGGAAGAAACAGAAGCCTCCACTTGTCAGATTTGGAAAGAACTGATGAGATACAATTTGACCATAGAAGATACATTGTCCTTGAAGACAACACTAAAATGAAGCAATTTAATGAGGTATGGAAGGACATTTATGAGGCCCTAAAAAAACTTAAAAAACAAAACAAAACAATTACAAAAAAAACAATAAAGACAAGGCCAGCATTGCTGGGAATGGAATAATGTTTGTTAATGTGTGTGTGCGTGCGTGCGTGCGTGCGTGCGTGCGTGCGTGCGTGCGTGTGTGCGTGCGTGCGTGTGTGTGTGTGTGTGTGTGTGTGCTTGGGGGTCAGTCTGAGAGGTATATAGCCCTTTTTATACCAGTCCCCTTTTTATACCTCCTTTGCATTTTTACACAGCAGCATCATTCATCTCCAGTGTGTGATTTTAGACAGCATGTCGGTTTCACAGAATAAAAAGAAGTGTGACGGGCCTGACATTAACACAACAGTGTGACATAAAACGTCAGCAGTGCTTTATAAACAATAACAATGGCATAACATAGCAATATCAATCATTTACCATCTCAGTTATATGGTGGCTGATCTTGTCCTCAGCTCAGAGGGCAAGGAGCTCCTGGACCTCATTGTTTTAACAATTTGTGGACATTTTCGACTCAAATTCTTCTGCTTTGAGTTAGTCACTCGCAGTCCTCTACCAGCTACTTCTTAAATCCCCTTTGCAAAAAGTGCAAAAAGAATCGACACCATACTTACGGCCATGGCCTCACTGCTCTGTCCAGTACTCACTGTATTTCCTCATCACCAGTGACACAGATGGAAGTCTGCACCTATATAAACGCTTTAAGATCCACTCATTACTAAAACTGTATGTCATATAAAAACTAAAGTGATGGCCAACGTTCATATATGGAATATTTGATTTGTATTGATTTATTCACATTGTCAGCTCATGTATTCAGTAATGTTACAAGTTAATGTTCAATCTTAAAAGTTGCCAGCTCTTGGCCCCATTAACACAGAAAGTGAAAAGTAATACTGGAAATACTTTCATTTAATCATTTTTTTTCTAATCATTTAAAGTACTTATCTGCATGCCCACAGACACATAGACACAGGCAAACACACACACACACACACACACACACACACACACACACACACACACACACACATTAAATCAAATGTCTGACTTGACGGGCACATGGGCAGAGCTGTCGGTCTCTGCCACTTTTGTCTTGCAGGTAGCATTTGTGGTGAGACAGGCAGTGCTATCTGAGCGTGTGAACTGAGAGAGGAAGGTCTCCTGCTGTTCATTCAGCTCCCCGTCACATCTGCACATCAAGGCTCATGCCGCTCCCGCGGCCCAGCCTCAGCTGGTAAAAAAAGTCAGTTTACTCATGTTTCAAATGTTTTATTCAGTAACAACCGTCTGTGCCTGACAGTTTGTGTATGTGTGTGTTCTTGTTTTTCCATTCTTGCGACAACCAGTTTGAAAGCTCTCCTCACTTTTAAAGGGTTTAGGTATTGGATTTGGAGTTAAGATTAGGGGATATAAGTGAAATTAGTTTTGCATTAGGATTAGAGTTTAGGTGAGGTAAGACTGAGGAATCGTTGGCTCAAATTATCATTATTTCACTAAAATGTTGAAAAAAAGGAACAGAGGAATAACAAAAGAGAGAGAGAGAGAAAAAAAAACCTAGGTATTAAATACTTAATTTCCCCAAATACAAAAGATCCAATCAACACATACTCCTTGATTACACTTGCTTAAGTGCTGAACAATTAAAAACATAGCAAGAAGCATACAATAAAAAACTAGCTGAATATGTGCGAGGCAATAAGGAAGCTTTGGGGGCCGATACAAGGTCCTTCTCCATTTGAGAAGAATTTCAAAAACAATCAAGTATAATGATTCTGTTTTAGTGCCCAGCAGAGCCTCCAGATCCCAACATTTCCTCTGAGCTCACCGTTGATGTTCTGAAAACTCAGCACAGTTCACTGGCTGCCTGGAAGGTAGGAAATTAATCTACAAACATATGGTGTAGTTTGGAAAATGGTTGGCAGTAAATAGGCCATTTATACTTTATGGGCAAAAAATATGGAAAAGGACCAGCATGGTCCTTCAACACTACTGCAGATGGTGGTGTGTCCAGCCAGTGCAGAACTTTGTAACAGGGCAAATTTTGCTATGCAAGAACAATTGCCAGAAAAGATGTTAGCATTGTACGTTTCTGTAAACCAAAAATACATTACATTTGCATGGTATTATGTAGTAGATATATTGGTCAACGTGGTTAGGTTGCGGCACAAAAAAACACTTGGATATGGTTAGGAAAAGATAATGTTTTAGTCTAATGTACCAGATTTTGGGCTCACAAATCCTGCTGGAAACGCAGCAATGTCTTGTCAATGTCAATTACCCTCACTGGAAAAATGGCAGTGGGTCCCTGAGAAGCACCCATGTTTGAGGTCTAAAAAACCACAAGAAAAACAACAGTTTCCTAAAAACACCCATGTTAAAGATCTAAATAGCCACAGGAAAAACCTTGATTGGTCCCTAAAAATCGCGTGTTTGGGGACCAAAAAGTGGCAGGAAAAACAGTGACAATATCCTAAAAATACCCAAGTTTAAGGTCTGAAAAAGCACAGAAAAATAGTGATGGGTCCCTTAAAGTCACCCATGTTTGAGGACTAAAAATCCACATGAAAAACAGTCATAGGTCCCTAAAAATCACCCACGTTTGAGGTCTAAGAAGCTGCAGGAAAAACAGTAATGGGTCCCTAAAAAAACCCACATTTGGGGCTAAAAAGCCACATGAAAACCAGCAACAACTCCCTGAAAAACACCCATGTTGGGGCGCTAAAAAGCTGCAGAATTCACAGCAAGATGTCCCTTAAACGCACATTTGGGGGCTGAAAAACCACTGATAAAACAGTGACGGGTCCCTTAAAATTATCCATGCCTGTGGGCTAAAACATCACAGGAAATACTGAGATAAGTCTCTATTAACAGTGATAGGTTCCCTGTGACATCCCAAGTTGGGCTAAAAAAGACACTGGAAAGACAGCCATGGATCCCAAAAAAATCATCCGTGTTTGGGGCTAAAAAGTCCCAAGAAACACAGTAATGACTCACTAAAAAACTGGTTTTGTTGTTTGTTGGTCTCGAACAGGGGTCTGCAGTAGTCTGCAACTTGACAGGCATCTTGCCAAGCGATATTTGAAAATCTTAATTTCAAAATTGTTTAAGTATATGCCCACTAAAGCGCAACTGAGAAGATGAGGACCTTAGAGACCAGCAATTTAGCTATTTACAGATGTGCCTTAAAGCTGAAGGACTTGTAGGAGAAGGATTAACAAAAGAATGGTCAAAACTGAAGCAGCAGACCTCCCTGACCTACAGGCCACTGCAACCTTGCCTGACCCTATGAGTCAAGCTCCAAAAACACTGGATTCTACAGCTCCCACAATGCAACTCAATGGCCTCTTCCATTACAGTCTCCTGTTAAATTCCCACGTCTGTTCAAACATCACCCTCAGATTGCAATGTGTGAATATGTGAAACATTTTCACTCTTTAAACCCAAGCTGAGATAACCCTGATGGCATCATCACAGTTATTAGACTTAGTGAAGCTCCTGCAGTATTCCCTTTGTCAGAACAAGAAAAAAAACTACACTCCAATGGTTGTATTCCTAGAGTATCACTTCCTTTCTTTAATGGATATTGTTTTTGTATTGAAACTGCACTAAAAACCACTTAAGACCGACACACTGTTTATATTAAGCGAAGCAGATATAGACAGGTTTTAAATAGTGCTACCCTGATCGTTGCCTCTTGGCGCTGTTCTGCATTTTTCACAGTTAAGCTTTTTTCTTTTTCATTAGCAGCCGCAGCAGATCGTTTCTGCCCTGAGAAGGAGGTAAGTGTCCTCTGATTTTATGAAGAGCATGAACACATTCATGTGGCCTTCAAGAGCCTGCAGTGTGAATATACTGTAACAAAACAGCTCCTGTGGGACCACTTCCATGCAGCTTGTAGCTCCTCAGGTGATCAGTGATAGTGAGTGTTTAGATACTGTATGTGTGTGTTTGTGTGTAGCTGTTGGCGTTTCTGTTTGTTTATGTGTAGGAGAAATCTCAAGTGTATTCTCTCAACATTAATTAGAAAAATGTTTGCCAGATAGGAATAATGAATAACTGTATAGAGTAGAAAGTGCTCTATTGCTGGAAAGTAACAAAGTACATTTACTCAAGTGCTGTACTTAAAGCAGCTTTAGTTTATTTTTATCATAACAACATAACAAAAAATAATTCTAAACAATATGACAATGTGAAACTGTCAGCTTATTGTTTAACAGTCCGGTATGATGCATTTAAAAAAAAATACTATTCAGTCAGGAACATTTTAGTCAAATAAAACTTAAATCAATTTGCAGTATTATATTTGGTGGTATGGCTCTGTTATGGGGCCCCTCTGCCCTTCCATGTGCCTACATGGAAAGCCATAAGGCAGAGAGCACACCTGTCTGCCCTTCCATGTGCCTACATGGAAAGCCATAAGGCAGGGAGAGCAGCAGCAAAGACCCCCAGGAACAGAACAGAGCAGCATCAGTGACAAACAGATATGACATTGATAAGTCAGACACAGCATGAAAAGGAGGAGCTGGGGTGGAGGCGGGTTGCAAAGTGACTTGCAGAGGAAGCAGCAACAGTAGGCAGGCCAGAGCAGTTTAAACAGGGCACCCTGAATAAGATTTGCCAATTGGTTGGATAGATAGGAATCATGTGATCTATCAGCTGACTCCCCTCCATCAGTCAGCTGCTCCATCGGTTGATTGGCTGTTTGAGATCAAGTGATGTAGCTGGGATGTGAGCTGAGCTTGACATCGTGTCCTGCCTGAACTCACACTATGTTCAATTTCAATAAAGGCTGAACCAGTGGTTTCCAACCTTTTAACACTGTGACAACACAAAATAAGCATCTAGTTGAGGCATTTTTTATGTTTCAGATGTTCAACCAGAGACATCTCCCCTTTAAACTTATCACATGGCCGTTGTTTGGGACCCAGAGAGATTTAACTTATCCAATATTTCATAAACAAAGCAAAAAGAAAAGTACAAACTATGAATACAAACCTTTTCCTCTTCTTTTCTTGCCCTTTAATCACCCAACACCTAATTTATATTGTGACTCTTAGAAGCAGGAACAATTAGACTATCAATTGTTTATGTAATAGGATGTGTACAGTTTGGCAGACACGTTACATCAAAAACCCCTATATAAACCCCTATCTATTTTGCTCCACTCAGACCTTAGATTTATGCAGAGAACTGGATAGAGTGTTGGAGGTGAGGCCCTGCCTATCCCTATGAAAGAAGCCAAATAGTTCAACGGCTGTGTATGAAATAACCTAGATGATAGCTCCTCTGCACTATCTGGCCCGTAGAGCAAGCTCAGGAGAGACCTCTGCTGGCTGAGCTGGCTACTTCCAGTTTAGCGCACTGCTAACTTGAATGGGGATAAAAATGATTGAATCCTGCAGCTCTACAGACTTTCAAAAATGTAGGCTTTCAACTGATTTAGAGGTGCTCCTTTCACAGTGCAACAGGAAAAAGTCTTGTTGGGTCTTTTCTGGCATCACATGACAGATGTCAGCTCATAACACAATGGAAACTGTTGACAGGGGACACTTTAAAGTGTTGCACATGGCTGGGACTTGATTTTTAGTGGCTTATTTTAACATTGTGATGGCATGCTTCACAGCTCTGCTGTTAACGTAAAATTAGCCCTTTGCCTGTAATAATATTTCTGAATCAGGCAATAACAGACAGAAAGCTGACTTCAATTACTTTTTGCCCACAAACAACAACAAGTGCTGCATGTCCCAGCTGTGTGCATTTAGTGCCCCCAACACCAGTTTCACACTGGACATGAAAGTGCTGTGAAGTGTATCAGATGGATCGCTGCCCACTTCCTCTCGGCACCCATGTCAACCAGTTGGGCTGTTCACACAGGATGCGCCAGGGCTAGCTCGCGATCTGCAGCGACAACTTTGGCATCTGGTCTATTTTTTCTGTGAGTACATGTGGCAAGGAAACACGCTGATAATCTTTTTGAAAATGTAGAGGAGAAACAATATATGCCATAAATAATCATATTATGATAAGTAATAAAAGTATGCACCCTTTGCTTTCACGTATTTGTCGGTAGTGTCGAAACAGAGAGCGAGAGAAACAAGCAGACACACACACACACACACACACACACACACACACACACACACACACACAGCCTACAGTGACAGAGCTCTACGTGTGATAGAAAAGAGCAGAGGAGCAGAATCACTTGCTGACCGGCACAGAGAAATGAGCGTCTAGTGTGAACGCCAGGCGATTGCTGACCAGCAGCTGCGTGACAGCAGACATATTGGGGTGCTTATGCATCCAGTGTGAACACGGCGTCAGTCTGGCTCACAGGATGCATACACTGCTGTTATAAGCCTGCCATTGGCCGTCTGTTTTAGATTTAATTCTCCTCCCCTTTTGTAATCTGTGTGTTACTGTTTACAAAATCCAGGTTGCTACATAAAACTAGCCTTGCATAACCAGACCTACCCCCACACTTCATTTACAACAACCTCCACTCTGCACACTAGAACATATTTTAAAGTGGACCTATTTTGCTTATTTTCGGGGTCATTTTTAAATTATATATTAATGTGTAATGTTGGGGTCTAGTGGAATAGAGTTATGTGTTTTAATGTTAAAAAAAACACACAGACACAGCACCTCTGTCTGAATCGTGGCTGTTGACCAATTACTGTATTTTGTAGGTGTGTGTGTGTGTGTGTGTGTGTATGTCTGTGTGTATGTCTGTG
The DNA here is from genome assembly GCA_026686955.1 of Epinephelus cyanopodus. Taxonomy (NCBI): domain Eukaryota; kingdom Metazoa; phylum Chordata; class Actinopteri; order Perciformes; family Serranidae; genus Epinephelus; species Epinephelus cyanopodus. The sequence continues at coordinate 36,656,106 of CM048923.1, read as the reverse complement.
TGTGGAGCAGTTCAGCCCTGGCACAGAGCACAGATGAGAGGCTGCAGGATGATAATGAATTGAACCAAAATGTGTAAAGTACCGATAAAAGAACCTTAACGAGAGCTTATCAATACTACGCTCTTACATAATTTAGCCCCAGGGCTAATTTAGTAGCAGGCTTCGGTAGCCATCCATAGTTAACATCTAAAAAGTATTACAAAACACTAGCTTTGGTTAGCCAGTTAGCTGAGGCCTACAGCTACAATGCTGTGTAAAACACAAAAGAAAAGGGAAAAAAGCATAATAGGTCCTCCTCAAAAGCCAATGCACAATCAAACTCTGAGCGCAGCCACACACTTTGAAAGAATGTAGCTCTTAATTCGACCCTAGGTCTAATTGCTGCTGTGCTGTTGGCTAACTGAGCTAATGTTAGTTAGCTGCTTAGATCGGCCATCAAACATATATTAGGCTGACCAAACGTCCTCTTTTGCCCGGACATGCCCACTTTTCCCGTTCTATCTGGGGTGTCTGGGGGGTGTTTATAAATTGATGATGTCCGGTTTTCCTTTGTGTGTGTGTGTGTGTGTGTGTGTGTAATCCCCAAGAGGCTGCCTTATCGGTGGATCTGCAACACTCACAACGAGGAAGCAGCAGACACCGGCGGCGCAGCATTATTCTAAGCTTCCAAGATGCCAAAGCACAAGTGCAGCTTCACAGATGAACTGCAGAAAATATTCCCAATTTACTGTCCCAACCTGGTCGGGATACATGGGAGGCTGAGTGCACCGTGTGCAAAGCTGGCACATGTTTCTGTGCCTAATAAAGGTGCCGGGGAGCTCAAAGTTGGATTTTCTAACACAGAAGAGGTATTATTTAGAACATTATCTATTAATTTGTCCAAGACTTGAAAAGATAGCTATTATTTTACAAGTTGATTTTTCTAATACAGAAGATACATTATTTCTATCATTATTTAATTCCAGAGATTTTACATTTATTTTAGATTTGTATTTAGGCTATTTTTGTACAATTGAAACTTGTAAAAAGATTATTATTTTAGGCATAATAAAAGCAAGTTGAAGGGCGGCACAATGATGTGGTGGTTAGCACTGTTGCCTCACAGCAAGAGGGTTGCCGGTTCGATCCTGGGTGTGGGAGCCCTTCTGTGTGGAGTTTGCATGTTCTCCCTGTGTCAGCGTGGGTTCTCTCCGGGCACTCTGGCTTCCTCCCGCAGTCCAAAGACGCAGTCTGGGGACTAGGTTAATTGATAACTCTAAATTGTCCATAGGTGTGAATGTGAGTGTGAATGGTTGTTTGTCTCTATGTGTCAGCCCTGTGATAGTCCGGCGACCTGTCCAGGGTGAACCCTGCCTCTCGCCCGATGTCAGCTGGGATAGGCTCCAGCCTCCCCGCGACCCTCAAGAGGATAGAAGATGAATGAATGAATGAAAAGCAAGTTGAGTAACCTCTGAGAAGCGTATCTAAGTTTCTGTCTTTGAGAGATATTATTTTGTAATATAACTGAATTTTCTATCCATAGGCCTACATATAAACTTTAAATATATTAAAATTATAAGGCATCTTTGAGTAAACTGCAAGTATCATTTAAGTAGGCTATCTCGTGGCCTGGGCGAGTGTCTTCTTTTTTGGAAATCAAAATATGGTCACCCTAACATATAGGCCTAAATGTAGAAACTTTTGTCAATACGGACATGCTGCACAGTGTTAGTTCTGTTAGACTCTGCACAATTTAATCATTAAATCATTCAAATGCATGTGGGTGCGTTTTGCCAGCACACTCACATGGCTGGGTTTAGAAAAAAGAACAGGGTTTGTCTTTACAGTCACACAGAAAGGAAACAGGTTACCTACCAGGTTAAAGTCAGTGGTATCAACCAGCCCTACCACCCGCCCCACTCACACTTTTGCTACCTTCACTCTCATAGTTGTCCTGCCGCGTTTCCCCCTGATGCCGCTGTGCGCTGTTAAACAATAAAAGTCAGTGTCAGTGTCTGACACCAGAAGTCACTGACCAAGCACCAATTTTTTCCGACGACTCGTCATTCAAATCTAATCAGTCCTGATGAAGCAGATCAGTTGAACGTAAAGCTCTTATTAAGTGATAAAGATGTCTAATGATTATATATAATGATTTTTTTTCCTTCCAAATTTGAACTTGATTGTGGCTGATTTATTCATAAATATTTACTGTTAAAGGGAAATCCTTGAAACCATGTTTTCACTGTATTTACTCTTTTCAAAAGTAGCTCCATCATGACCCCTTACAACACTGAAATGCTGTTTATGCAAACCATCTCATAACACCAGACAGAATCATATATCAGTCACAGAGGCCAATTTCTTTCCAGAACAAGTACTGATGCATTTTGTTGATGCTACCACACTTCTGCATAAGCTGGATTTTAAATGACGGGTATTTACTGAGAGCAAAGTATCTTTTTACATAGTTGTATTGGCACTTTGGAACAGCATACCCAAACTGCTGTTAATTAGGGTGGGTTTTTTTTTATTTTTGAAGGACAGAATGAAAAACAAGCTGTGTGAGACCTGAGCCACTGACTGTACTGAGATCCAGGAACTGCCTGCCAGCCGCCTATATGTGTGTGTGTGTGTGTGTGTGTGTGTGTTTGTGAGGACGTAGCACTGGCATTGCTCTGAAGGTTTACTGATCAACTGACCCCCTTTCTCTCTCCCTGCCTTCGTTGGAGGGGCACAGCTCGCTGAAGCAGCGAGTTCAGAAATGAAAAACAACAAAAACACTGATGACTTTTATGGATTTTTTTTTTAGATAATGCCTTTGCTGCAGGATGTGGTCTGCTTGGTTCGTTGTGCCAAAAAGGGAGATGGAAAGTTGCAGATGAGAGGGAAGAAGAGGAGGAGGGGATAGAAGAGAAAGTGGGGGAGTTCATCCATGAGACAGGGAACAGTATTTTAGAAAGGCGACGGAGAGGAACTTAGATGGAAAGATAGACGAGAAGAAGAAGAAAGGAGGGTGGAAGAGGTGGGGAGGTTTGTGGGGGAGAATATTGAGTTGGGAATACGGTGTTTCCTCCCGCCATGTCTGTCTTGTTGTTGTTGTGTTCCCAGCAGAGGAGTTTATCTGAAGTATCTGGGATCTAAGTGAATTACTGTAGGCTATCTCCACGCAGCAGATAAGCAGCCCGGGCCGCTTTCAGGACAATCAGATCTGCATCAAGGTCTTGGGGCATTTTTATTGACCATCAGAGGGTCCCCATGGAGTTAATATAGAGGTTGGATTCATGTGGCTCTGTGTGTGTGTAGCATTTAATTCTTGCTCTTTTCAGGTCGTTGCTAAGTTGCTCTGCCACAGGTTCACATCAACACTTTTTTATTGCCACACGCGGGCACACACAAACACAGACATGAGTCCATTGTGTATTGGCCTTGTAATTTCCCACAAGAGCTGGGTGAGAGTTGGATAGTTGATGAGGGGATGTGGCATCTTTGTGCCGATGTGTGTCTGGCCTTTGAATCAGCCTCTTTTTACTGGCCTTGGTGCCTCACAAAGCAGCGGAGACTGAAACTTATAGCTGCTCTGCAAAGTGATACAAATGATTTTGAGTGTGTCAAGCGTTTACTTATGACTTGGTGTTAAAGTGGTGATCTTTCTCTCAGAGGCTGTTATTTTTCTTTAAAGTGTCTCGATGTTTAGTGTGAAGCACTCTTGGCTGTGGTGTTTTGTAGCACATTTGCTCAGAGATCACATCATATCAGCTGGAGATGCTTTTATCTCGTGCACACATTCAGTTGAACATATGGAGGTTATTCCTAGTGTTACATATCTTTGACAGGCATGGTTTAAATAAATCACCTCTTGTGCAAACGCCTCTTGCTATATTTATTGCAGGTTTAAAGATATCCTCTGAGACTTCTAACTCCACCTCAGTACAATAGGATTTCATAAAATTACTTACTTTCATTAACGTTGTTATAAGCTATTACTGTTACCATCTGTCCTGCACCTCTCTGTCTGTGTCTCTGTCTCTCTTTCTGTCTCATTGTGTCATATGCATTACTGTTAATTTATCATGTTGATCTGTTCTGTACGTTCAACACATTTTTGGACTTTGTAGTGATTCAAAACCTGACATCCTTAAAAAGGTTTTATCTCATTTTAAACCAGAGCATCTTCGGATTTGCACTTTGTTGATTTGGTAATTTTTTTATTATTTATTAATATTAATATTAATATTATTAATATTATTATTTTATTTATTTCATAGAGCATTTATTTGGTACTAAAAGACACTTTGCATTAATCAAAAACAATATGAACGATTCTTTGATATTTGTGCTTCTACCCAAAGGAAGTAAGCAAGCTATGTAGTTAAACAGTTTCTTTGTCTGATTGTTTTCATTGTGTTTATTTCTGTTATTTCCTATTTTGTTGTGCTGTAGCCTATAGCCAGCTGTAACTGTTACTACTGTTTAAAGTCTAGTTGTGAATGACATGGATCAAAGATCTGAGGCTGTGTTTTAGTAATTAAAAATAGATTAATCTTCATAATTATACTGTCTCTATATTTCACATACAACGCATGTTAGCAGGGAAAATTGATCTGCGCTGTGCAATGCGCCACAGTGCCATCAAAAATAAAACATGCTGCAGTGTGTCTCCTGAAATCACAAGAGTGGTCGTGATCAGCTTGGGCAGCCGCAGAGATCTGCACTCTACTGGGTATACTTTTCTGGTTGTTTATGTATTTTATTCTTTGATCACCACAAATGAATTCCACCCACCTCTGGGAAACAAATCGCATGGTCATATACAGCATCTCACTAACTGGATGATTGAAACAACCTACACAGCTGGAAACCTCTTGTATCAAATGCACCGTATGTACTTTCTGCCACTTGGGGTCTCTCAATCAAAACAATAACAAAGACAGGAGTTAATAGTTCATATATATATATATATATATATATATATATATATATATATATATATATATGTATATATACTTATAGCTGCTCTGCAAAATCTGTGAAAATCTATGTGTCATCATGTTGATGAATTCAAGGTTTATTCATGTTACGTTAAGTCATTCTTTCAATGGCTTATTCTGTTAGGGGTTGCAGGGGGGCTGGAGCCCATCCCAGCTGACACTGGGCAAGAGGCAGGTTACACCCTGGATAGGTCGCCAGACTATCACAGGCCTGACACATGGAGACAGACAACCACTCACGCTCACATTCTCACTTATGGTATATATGGATGTAATCAATAATTTATCTAGCTTGCATGTCTTTGGACTGTGGGAGGAAGCTGGAGAAATGCCACACTGACATGGGGAGAACATGCAAGGGGCTTCCCTACCCCAGGGCTCAAACCCCCACCCCAGGTTCGAAACAGGAGGTGCTAACCACTGTACTGCCGTGCCGCCACATTTAGTCATGTTTAGTCAGTTCTTTGTTATAAAATATAGCTGCAAGCTAAATTGCTAACTTACCATGAGCATTAGATAAGGGTCTACCCATACCCTGTAGGCTACAGCTACTGTAAGTAATGTTATATGGCAAATGCAATCATAGGGTAGCCAAGTGCTGTTATCCGTGGTCAAAAACAGTCACAAACAAACTCAGCAAGCAAGGCAGCAGTAGACCAGCAGCTCCCATGTTTTGCAGGTAAAATTACTGTTTCAATGAGTCTGGAGACTTTTAGGAAAGCAGCTACAACAGCTTCAAAGTGTATGCTACTTTTAGAATATTTTCTTGCCATCAGACAGGCCTTTCACACAAGAAACTGAGGCCGTTTTTTATGCTCTCTTAAAAGCCATCAGACTCAGACTCATTGACAAAACCAATAATTTTACCTCACAGGACACAGGAGTTGGTGGTCTACGGCTGCTCATTTGCTTAGTTTGTTTCTGCTATTGTGTGACTTCTCTGAATCTGAATTAACCGATTAAAGCACTTAAATCACACAACAACACAGTCTTGTTGTTGTAACGTTGTTATAACGTTACAGTATGCGTTTGTTTGGTGTCTGGCATGAGCCACTTGTCATAGTAACACATCATAGTAAGCTGGATCACTATTGAAATGTGTGTCACCCTGGATATTTTGTTTTGAGGATTATGCCCAGAATTGTCACTGTATTTGTTTGTGGTATTACCTTGGTGTGTTCCCCCCCCCCCCCCCCCCCCCCCACACACACACACACACACACACATGCATTATTTAACATTTTTCTCATAATTATTCTATGGAGTGCTTTGTGTCACTTGAAAGACAGTATGAAACTCACCTGCTCTATAAGCAGTTCTAAGGCAATAATCATATCCCCCACATAGAGGGCAGTAGCAGCCTTGCGATGTCAGCAACTAACACTGTTTTTCTTCCTCAGAGGACTGTTAGCCTAGTCAAAGAAAGACAGTACTAGTAAACAAAGCTGGTTCTCATCCATGGCTATCTTTTTCAGTATGTCTTCGTCCGGTGTGTGTGTCACAAATGTCATATCAGTAAATTGATAAATATAATGATACCACTTCTTCTGCATTAAAATGGAAATCCAGAGCTTCAGTGGGATTCTCTAACCTTCTACTAAATCTAAACTAGAGTAAATAGTGCTTTAGAATTTACTGTACATAGTCTGGCGGCAGCACAGTGACTGTGTTTAAGGGAATTTAATGTGAAAGGGGTCTGGTATTGATGAACCCACAAAGAATTATCACCAAATCTGCAGGTCTACAGAGATTTTTAGCCAGTTTAATGGCACATTTACTGTTTGGTTCATCACTCTCATCAACCTGGTTCCAGCAGCAGCTGTTTTCACTGACAGAGCTCTGATAAAGCCTTGTACACTACCAGCTCACAGCAAACAGCAGACACACACAGTTGGAGACTAGCTGGTAAATATATAGTGGAGCATTAGCAGCTAAAGAGACAGATATTTTTCTCAGGAGCTAAAGAGACCAAAAACAGAGCTAAAAGATTAGATTAGGTTGGACTTACATTAATCAGGACGGTCAGAAACAGCTCTACATATGAACGTTGCTCTGTGTCTGCCAGATGTATTGATAAGCAGCTATCTGCTAAAACATTACAGAACAGAAACACAATAATAAAGCTAAAGTTTTGCTAAATGACTCATTGTTGATTTCACTGAGGGAATTTGTTGTTCCTTCGCAGAGAATGCTTGTTTAGCAACAGTTTAGTAAAAATAATAGTTTGAATTTGAGCCCAGGAATAGATCCAACATACTTGGATAATGCTGCACAGAAATGTTCAGAAAGTTTATTTTGTCGTTTCATAATCCTATTTTTGCTGTCTTTCGTTCACTGATTGATGCTTTCATTTTTCGGGCTCCACTCTCCTTAACGTCACTTGATTAAAAACCTTTCTGTAACTGAGAGGTGAGAACTACATACGTTTTAAAATGTTTTTTGGGTGAGGTATTCCTTTAACTTCCAGTTGTTATAGGTGGCTATAATAAATACAAGTCACAGATCACAGATCTGATTGGTTCACACAGACTGCCTTACATTACACACGTTACGCACATCCACTACAGATATGAGATTAACTCTGACAGCAAAATTACAACAATTAGCTGAGTGTCTGGTGCAGCAGCTATTACTATGGTAAGCCTTGTGGTTATGTTGATGCGTCTGTCCATCCTGGAAGAGGGATCCCTCCTCAGTTGCTCTTCGTGAGGTTTCTACCATTTCTTTCCTCTGTTAAATGGGTTTTTCCTTATCTGCTTTGAGGGTCCAAGCACAGAGGAATGTCGTATGCTGTAAAGCCCTCTGAGGCAAATTATTATTTGTAATATTGGGCTTTATGAATAAAATTGAATTGAATTGAATTGAATTTTCAATCTGATTCAAATGAATGATAACACATCTTTTCACCCAACTATGTAACAGAATGTTTATTCTAATAAGGCTATGTAATGGAAAACTGGATTCTGGGTAACAGTGTAACAAAAAATAGTTTTCATGGTTTGGATGTAGAAATATAAGTACACATTTTAAACTCAGCTCAGATAAATTCTGATATCACAGTGCTATAAACGTATAATAAAACACAAATTGTAACAGTAACATGACCAGCTGATCCCAGACCTGTGCGAAAGAAATGACATACTAATTAGCTCTGACATAAACAGTGATCAGCCACCAGCTGTGGTTACATTAAAGAACTGCTCAGATATTTGATAAAATGTCGGTGAAGGTGATCAAAAGCAGCAGATGTCAATCTTAAAAACAGAACACACGACCACTTCCTGTGTAGATAGGAAGTTGAACCCACTTTACAAAAATGAAGCTAAAATATCCTGGATACAGCCCCTGCCATCTTGTGCTGGTGATGTCATTTGGATCAATCAATCATTTATTTGTCACCTGGGAATAACTCAACATACAACTCCAGTGAAATGTGATCCCATCAGCTCTTTAACTTCTATACTGTAAGTAAGCACGCCTCCTCTCCATCTCTCACCAGAGTCCTCTGCTCCGTCAAATCAGGTCCAGGATTTAGCCAAATTTTCGGTGAATCGAAATATATTACAGTTCCTGATATCCTGTTGGAGACTGATGTGGCATGAATAACGTTCAGTTTATTCCCAGCGCTTGTTTAATGGCTAACAGGATGCTAGTTCAGCTGGTTCTTATTCTTCTCCTCGATGTTTACTGCCAGAGTCTGTAGAGTAGCCTTCTCTGTGGTATCAAGTTCTTGCCCAAACACCCATTCAACCAATCGTGAGCAGTGCCACTGATCGCAAGCACACTGATTGGTACACACAGCTGTCAACCATGACATTCAGTCCCCTTTAATTAAAACCAAACTTAGCAGAAAAAAAACCTTAATCAAACAGCAGTGTACTTTGACCTTGTATTGAGATGTTTTGGCTTCCCTTTTGGGGAAGCCAAAACATCTCATGTCAGTCATCTTTCTGTGCAGTCTTGGACCAAGGGGTAAAGGGGGCTGATCATGGACTGATTTGTAGGTATGGTGGACAATTTATGTAGCTGTTGTTCACAGGACAGCATTTTCACAAATTTGGTAGTCTCTCTCCTTTCACCCACATGACCAAGATGGCAGCCATTGAGGGTGAGAGGTGTCCAGCATTCCACACTCGACTTTTTACCATTATGAATACACCATCCAGATACTCATAATGACATTTTTTCATAACATAATTTGAGACACAAACAACAGGGTCAAGCACTTTCCTGACGCAGAAGATTACTAGCTAAGGTTATTTTCCCATAATAAGGACATGGAGTTAATAGTAGTTTAAGTGTGAACCTTTGAAAAAGTTGTATCACATCCATTGAAAGAGACAGGAAGCTGTGTTGTTAGTCACAAAGCTTTTGATCAGGTTATTCATGACAGACAGAGCGGCCATGTCTGCAGGTGATCTAACCCTCTCTCACCCTGTCACCTCCTCTGTCTGCAAAGAACAACTCCTCCACTGTCACTCTCTTTCTTTGTGTGTGAGTTTTTGGAGTTAGCTCTTCATCATCTTCATGAGCACTGCTGTATATTCTCCACTGGCAGGAAGTGAAAAGTTTCATGAGCGTCTCGTGTCGTCTTCCTCAGAGTCAAATTAGTTTGTGAAAATCTGTCAGTCTGTCGCTAAGAAGTGTCAGCTGCTTAGCGACAGCAGATCATCAGCCGCGGGGCCTTCTCTGACACACACACCCTTGTGCAAACACACACACACAGGCCAAAACCATCACAAACACACAATCCGCCATGTACGCACTTAAGATAGGGTGTGTGTGTGTGTGTGTGTGTGTGTGTGTGTACATGCTTGTACTGTGCGCTCATTCTCTTGCTCTCTCTCTCTCTCTCTCTCTCTCTCTCCCCCTAAACCCCCCCCTGCGCACACACACAGCTGTGCTCTCCGCCTCTCTCGCCTAAACATCAGCAGGGGTGATCTGTCTTCCCCAGTCTCACCTGAGGGCGAGCTGCGAGCGCCGGCAATCTGTCGGCTGTCACTCTCCATCACTTTTCAATCCTCATTCCCCTCCGATACACACGCACCAGAGCCCGGCTGCGACAACTCTTTAAAGACTTTGAAATCAACTTGAGTCATCTGACTGCAGTTCAGCAGCTGCTCGCTAATGAAGGGACCTTGATGTCAGGAGGCCCAGCCCTGCATGCCTTCCATCTTTTTTCCCAGCTAAATTCTGTTATCTCTTTTTAAAGCATTTGTTAATGAAAGAAAGCTTTGTGCTATGAGGAATTGTGGGTGTCTGAATGGGTTTGACTGGGTTCACTAACAGGCAGTGAAACAGCTCTATAATGTGACATATTTCTGAGTGAAGCTGAACATGTGAGCCAGCTATCACTACGAGAACCACTTAAACTGTGTTTTTCGGTTGATATGAAAGGTAGACCTGACTTTGAAGTACCTTTCATTGTTATTTTTATAGTAACAATGTATCATGACAATGTGAAGACAATGTAAAGTGGGTTCTCAGTGAGGAACCTACAGAGAACCATCAGCTGAACCTGCAGCTTTCCTCAGGTTTTCAGCTTATTGTTTATCTGTCCAGCTGCAACTTTACTGTTCTGGTTCATTCTCATCATCCTGGTTTCCAGCAGCAGCTGTTTTGAGTGGAAAAGCTCTACAAACCCACTGTTACTGCTCAGCAGCAAACAGCAGGAGTCATTAGAGTCCAAGAACAGAGATAAAAGAGAATATTAGACTCCAAGTGAATGATAATGTTGCTGGAGTGCTGGATGTGTAACTGAGCAACTAGGCATTACAAGTAACCATTTGCACATTACCCAAAGTCATTTGACCCATTGTTTATGTACAAAAATTGATATGTGCGCCTTCAAAGTCCTCTAAAAAATTAAGACATTTTCTCCCATGTAACATTTTTGCTGTAACGCTTATGTGATGTGTATGAATTGGTTCTTCTCTCGTTCTTTTTAAAGGTCCACTGTGTAAGATTTAGGGGGATTTAGTGGTGTCTAGCAGTGAGGACTGCAGACTGCTACCAGCTGAAACTTCTATAGGTTAGAATCAATGTTCATTGTCCAGGAGGTTTTTACTGGGAGCTGAGTCCTCCACAGAGGTCCCCTCTTCAAAACAAAGGTATGGATGATTTAAACTAGTGAAAACACTGACTGAAATAGTTTCACGTTACAAATCTGTGTTTCTCTGATGCAGTATAGCATGCTGGAGAAGGGTGGCTTGCCCACCACATGCCATTGCGTGCTCACCTTTTTGTTTTTCTCTGATATTTCAATGTTTCAAAACCTTATTTTCGATCCAGACTTTTAGGAGGTTTTAATCATGAACCAAATTTCCCCCAGGGTTTTTCTTACTCTGTTTGTTGCAGTTTGGCTTCTAACTGTGGTGGCTGATGTGAAAATGCAAAAAGGTGAAAGACCCTGACTACAGCCAGTGTTTGGTTTGTCTGTTCTGGGCTACTGTAGAAACATGATGGTGCAGTATGGCAATCTCCATAAAAAGTAGATATATAGTAGATATATAAACTGCCCATTCAAAGGTAGTGAAACACAACAATTCTTATTTTCAGGTGACTGAACACTGAAGAAAACATAGTTGTTACATTATATTCCATATATGCCCCTAAAGCCTACACATTGCACTTAATTATAACTTTGTTTTGGATGATTTTAAGGTTTAGAACTCACCTTAGTTTAAAGGTAACCGGAGTTGTGGTCTAAAGATCACAAGAAATGAGACATATTTCTCTTTGTTTCATTGCTGCTTTAAAAAAAAGTCTTTAAGCCAGAGCAGGGCCAGAGCCAGACATTGTAAACACTTGTGTCTCTGGTCAAACCTAAGGGGCTCTGGGGGCATGCTGCCCCAGGGAGACTTTATTTTCCATTTGCAGCAGTTTTATGCACTATTTTTCAAGCCATTTGAAAAAATAGAATGCCTAAAAATGTGTACTTCATGAAAAAAAAAAAAAAACTATCAAAGGTTGCCAAGGAAAGAAACCATCCTGTAGGGCCTACATCCTATTTCTGTATCTAATTGTTCTCCAACTGTCTTCATCATTCTGAAACCAGAACTCAACAAATGTTGAGGATGACTCATTTTCACCCCTGCCAACTAAAAAGAGGCAAAAACTCTCTGATGTTACTATTTTTAAGTTATATAACATAGGTAGAGTTGGGATTTGGCATGAACAACATTACTAATCATGACGCCTTTTTTTTGTGAATCTATGCTGGAGTAGAGATCACAGAATGAATGCTGAGCTGACAAACCTGCTACATTATTAGCCATGCTATAAAAATCTGGGTGGCTGTAATTGCAAATCAAGGGACTCCAACAAGTACTGTAAATGTGGTCTGTGATAATCAGAACTCATTATCATATTCAAGAAACCAGCCGGAGATTATTTGAGCTTTGTGACATGGTATGTTATCCTGCTGGGACTGGCCATTATAAGCTATAACTGTGGTCATAAAGGGATGGATGTGGCCAGTAATAATACCCAAGTAAGCTGTGGTGTTCAAACGATGCTCAGTTGGTGCTAAAGGGCCCAAAGTGTGCCAAGAAAATGTCCCAGACACCATTAAACCATCACCAGCAGCCTTAACTGTTGATACAAGGCAGGATAGATCTATGCATTCATGTTGTTTATACCAAGCAGTACCTCAGTAAACTTTCCCCTCTGCTCCTCTATATTGAAAAGAAAACTTTTTTAAATTTTTATATGGTTAAAAGATGTGTCTGGGGGACTTTCACAATCTTCACAGACACATTACATTGTATAAAGTCATCTCTTTAGTTAGCTAGCAAAATTTACTCAATTATAATAAGTATTTTAAGGGAGTAGGCTGAATTACCTGCAACGTTACGCTAACAACAACAGTCACTAGACAACTGTCAACTAATTTAAATTACAGAGTGGAAAAAAACAGCACACCTCATGGTCATTTTCAGCTGTTGCTGATATTTTAATTTAAACATGGGGGTCTGACCTATCTGACATTTCTGCTGTGCTTTTTTCATGTGCTGTGTTGCTTTGTTATTATTGATAAACCAAATCTACTAGCATGGAAGCTAAACAATGTACTGCTGTGTTGTTTCTCTGCTTTACACATTAACCAACTGAGGCGGTGGTAGACCAGCAACTCCAGTGTACTGCTAAAAATCACTGTTTTTGTCAATAGGGTCTGGTGGCTTTGAGATTATGGCTTCAATTCCCCTTCAGAGAAGACTGTCTGACAGCAAGGTAAAGCACTGAAAATGTTCTAAAGATAGCATATGGGGTGCCGTTTGTAAAGTGGCTCGCACTGAAATTAGCAGCAACATACTGCCACATTTATCTTCAAACAACATTTAAAAAAGTGGTGTGATTTTTTTTTTTTTTTTTTTTTTACCACATTTACAGCAATATTTGAAATCAAAATATTAAATGTTAAACCTAGATGTTAAATCTACATCTAAATGTTAAATGTTAAATCTTAATCTAACTGTTAAATGTTAAATCTAAATGTTAAATCTAAATCTAAGTGTTAAATCTTAATCTAAATGTTAAATGTTAAATCTTAATCTGTTAAATGTTAAATCTAAATGTCAAATCTTAATCTAACTGTTAAATGTTCCATCTAAATGTTAAATCTTAATCTAACTGTTAAATGTTAAATCTTAATCTATCTACATCTAAATGTTAAATTTTAAATGTAAATGTGCTTGGTGAAACTAAATATTTAGCTAATATACAAATGCACACTGCCAGTCAATGGAAGTACCAAAATAAAATGTTGATGTTTATAGCATCAAATAACAAATTAAAAACAAACTAATCGGAGAAAATGGACACTTAAACATACAAAAGCATGATAAGAACTACCTAAAATGACAGAACCCATGTTTGGAGAAATTTTATTTGACATGTACTTTGAGTTTTTAGTGCCCCTCTTAATTTAAATTGTTGTCCAGCCGCGTGTCCCCTGACGCCGCCGAGTGCTGTTACGCATTAACGGTGACCAGCCACGTTTCATGGCGATGTGAAAAGACGACTTTTTTTGTCTGATGCCGGAAGTGCCGGTATTTGACGACTTTGGCATGAGACCAGGTTGTTTGAGGAAAACATTCAGGGCTAGAGTTCCAGAAGCCACCACCTGCTACTCCCCTGAATCTGACTCAATTAGGTCATTAATTAATGACAACCCCATGGTTGACGGCTAAGTATTATTCAAACAAATGAAAAAGATTAAAGGACTTGGTCTTTCTATCTAGTCAATTGCGAGATATAGGACAGTACCACTTGACAGAAGGGTGCAGCCATTGAAAATATGGTGTTATGTGCAGAGACTATGTTACTGCCTGACAATACAGAATGCATTATACAAGAGTTGGAATAAGCAGACACAATATTTTCTTATTCTCAAGTTATTTACATGCTCTAACAGCTTTGATTGCTTTTGCATGTTTATTAAAATGAGAAATGAAGAAGAGAAATGTCTGACAATTCTGTCATAATATGAAGGAGATGGTCACTGTGCAATATATAAAGCATTTACATTACCAGGTCTCATTTAGCTCACTGGGCAGAGGGCACAGATGGTGCCCAAAGGTTTTTCAGATAGCACTTTAAAATACTTCTCCAGCAAATATGCAGCTGTGTTTATGCAGTAACGCAGCATGCTTTGCTGTGAGAAGCATTTGGAACACGTTGTTTATTACTGCTGCTTCAGAAACGCAGCCGTCTTATCTTTAAAGTGTTATACATAGTGACCCTCAGCTTTAAATACACAGAACAGAGACATTCCAATGAATGAAATGAAATCTAATTAGGCACCCTCCAGTTGGTTTCAGGAAAAGGTAAATTGGCTTTTGTTTCCTTTGTAATGTAATTAGTTAAATCTTTTAAAATACAATTAGGCTACAGCAGCAGCAGTTATAAGGTTGTGCACATTAACACAACCTGGGTATTTTAGTTTTCCTTTTATTACTGATGTCAGGAATACTCGGCCAGTGCATAAATCAAAGTCTACTTAGAAAATAACAAAACATACTGTCTCCTATTTTCGTTATCTCACTAATCAATATAACAAAGAGTATTTATTTTGTACTTCACAGTGTGAATTTCCCACAGCACCTTAATTGTATTTCCACTTCCCTTTGCTGCTTTAATTTTCAAAGATCCTTCTACCTTCAGCCACCCGCCTCACATTTGTTTGCCTCTCTGTATCCAGACACGTCTTGCTGAAACTGTTCTGTTCAATTAGCAACAATAATAAGCTCAATAAATCCACTCAAGGGACTTGTTGTGAATATGCATACTAAGCCTACAGCGCAGTGTGCATTTTGATGTCGAGGGAGTTTGTTGTTGTTTTTTTAAATGTTAGCACCACATGACATCCCAGCTAGTTTCTAATTTTTTCATCATCCTGTTATGGTTCATTTTACCGCTAATTTAGGGGCTAATTTGAGGAGATCCAGCAAACATCACAGAGGGATGCAGGAAGCAGCTATTGTCTCACACATACTCTTTGTTTTCCTATAAAGGCTGATATATTATCTTTATAAATCATAAATACACTGATGCTGGTTCTTATATTAGACTTCTGTGTTTGCTAGGATGCACTGCATTTGATGATGATCACCCATCATATTACCTGGCACACCTTGCTAGCACATGGACGGGCCCTCCTTTTGCCTCTTACATCTGCCCTAATCCTGGACTAAGGATGCCATCTGAGTATTGAGAACTCATTGTCATATTCAAGAAACCAGCTGAAGATTAGTTGAGCTCTGTGAAATGGTGTGTTGTCCTGCTGGAACTAGCTGTTGTAAGATAAGTACACTGTGGTCATAAGGGGATGGACGTAGTCAGTAATCCACGTAGGCTGTAGCATTTAAGCCATGCTCAGTTGGTGCTAAAGGGCCCAAAGTGAGCTGAAAAATATCCCAGATACCAATTACCTATTAGCAACAGCCTGAACTGTTGATTCAAGGCTCCATGCATTCATGGTGTTTATGCCAAATTCTGCCCCTACCATCTGAATGTTGCAATAAAAATCAAGAGTCATCAGACCAGGCAACGTTCCTTTAACGTTCCAACTTTAATCGTTAGCCAAGATCAAGGCTGACATTCCTATGTTATCTCTGTTGAGCTATACGCTACCCCAAATCAACTACAACTACAGTTAAGACATGGTCTGTTGTCAGTAATAAATACATAGAGAACTTAACTGATACTCAGAAGGGGAAAATGATACCCAGCAGTGGAGGAATGTATGTAATGCAATGTTGACCAGAGTTGGGTATAACGCGTTACAAAGTAACGTGTTAAAGTACTTTGATTACTTTTTGCAGTAACGAGTAACCCAACGCTTTAGTTTGCTGTTTGAGTAATCCAATACTTAAGTACATTTTCAAACAAGACATAAGTTACTTCCGTTACTTTTAGAACGCTGGTCCTTCAGCTCCAAAACAGCAACAGCTGTCGTTTGGTTCTAATAACGGAGATAACGTTAACAGGGTATATGCAGTAATTCTGAGGTTAATTTCAATACCTTTAATTTCAATACCAATATAGTCGTGAGGAGGAAAATAAATTATACATACTTTTTGTCAAAGTTTGAACGCAAAGAAAATGTAATACTTAACAAAATCGCAATTAAGACTTTTTAATACTTTTTAATACTTTTTAAGGGCCTTAATTTTCCAACATTTGATTTATCAACTTTTAATACTTTTTAAGACCCCACGGACACCCTGGTTAAACCTATCAGTCTGAGAGAAGCCACGGAGCTTGTGGCTCGCTACATGGTCGGAGAAATGCTGCCGTTGTCTACGGTGGAGTCTAAATAGGTGGAGTAGGACTCGCTGACAGACATATTTCAGACTCAGGACTTGCATTATGCCTGGTACACGCTTCACGCTGGTACTCACCAATTATCCCCGGTCGTCTTTCACGGCGTGTGTGATGTCATCAGGTTATTCTTGTCCTATTTTTATTACTTTCACTATTATTTGAGTCACTGTGTGTGTTCATGTGCCAGCCGACATGTTGTTGTAGTCACCTAAAAGCGTCAGCGGATGGCAGGAGCTACATTTGAAGCGCCATACGTAACTATCATGCTACTGTATCTTCCACAGGAAGTTCTGACAAATGTTTCAGAATAAAAGCCTATTTAGAAAATGGAGGGATTATCTAGCCGAGGTTATAAGCAGCTTTTAATTTGAAACAAGTGTTGAGTTTGAAATGACGGTGTGATATGTTAACTTTACAAAGACAACAGAGCGGATAAAACGTAAATATATAAACACACAGAGGGATTAATAAATAACGGAGCGTCTATAATGTAGTTTGTTTCAAATGAAGCTGGGAGCCTCTGCAGTTGTGGTGAGTAAAAGCCCCGCTGCTATTTGTTAATGTTATTACTTTATGTCTGACCGTGAGGATGTACCATTGTTTGCTAGCTTGATGCTAATGACGGTAACATTAACTCAGCGGCTCTGCTGTTTCACACCATTATTTCCCCCTTTTACTCTGAGTGGTAACATCCCTAGAGGAAATATTAAAAACACTGGGGTGTTGTTGTCATACAGTGTCTACGGCAGCAGATCATTGTGTGTTTCTACTGGTCAAAGTGACGGCTGTGATGGGAGAATTAGATCTCAGTGAAGGGCAGGTGGTCCATAACTTTCATTTTGGAGACAAAAAATGTAGGCTTAGCGCCCTGTGGTCCATTGCCCAATAGGAAATGTAGAATACTCAAAAAATACTTTTAAAGTAATTGAGTTACTTTACTCAGGGAGTAATGCAGTAAAGTAACTGGTTACTTTTTTTGTAACATACTTTCATTACTTTTAAAGTAACCCTAACCCAACACTGATGTTGACTATTAATCTCGTCATTCTTGGTCTCTACTACTCCCTTTTACACTGAAACCAGAAGCCTCATTTTGCCTCATTTATAAAAAACATGTATATATATATATATATATATATATATATATATATATATATACATATATATATATATATATATATATGTATGTATATCCTTCCATCACATACTGCAGTCCTTGCTGACTGCTTCTTGGGCGCTACAGACCTATGGTGTGTCTCAAATCATATACTTCTGTAAGTACACTTCCATGTAGTATACTATGTGCACTATGTACAGTACTCATTGGAGTAGTGCATGAATTTCGACAGGGTAGTGTTGTCTCAAACCAAACATGGCCGTTAAGCACTTACCGGAAATGACCACTGCAAATTAGCTAGTTAGCAAACTAGCATTAGCATTCGTGTTATCGTTTGCGGTGCCAAATCATTACAGACTGCTAAATTAACCCAATACACATACTGCTGGCTTATATCTGACAACAGTATAGTGGTGCAGGGTGCAAAAAACACGTCCCTTCCCTTCCGCTACGTAGCCAAGATGGCGACCATTGAGGGCGAGAAGTGTCCATAGTTCCACACTAAACATCTTGACCGTTTTCAGTGCAACATCCGGGTACTCAAAGTGCACTGCATTTTTCTATACTTCTCAGTGTGAATGCACTTATGCACTCAAATTATTAAGTGTACAGAAGTACGCAATTTGAGACACAGCACTACAGCAACCTATTAGCTAACCTCCGCCGGCCAGACAGCTAAACTCCAGTTTAGCTCTCGAACTTGAATGGGGATGAAAATCATCTAAAATAATGAGGCTCTTCAAGTCTTTCAAGATGTTATGAGATTGAATGGATTAAAATTTGATCATGAAATTTGTCATTTTGTTGTACGGGATGGAAATTAACTTTTTGGTCCACCTGCCACTGTGGTTGGTGAACTCCAAAATTTACCAGCCATTTGATAGATTAGCTTTGTGGTTTGAGCAGTAAGTGAATCAAATCTTGCAGCCATTTTGCAAATTTTGAAGCTAATTTCTAACCTTGGTTGTGACGCTTGACAAAGGTTATCCACGGAATTACAGATGTCTCCTTCACAATGTCAGTCTAGATAAAAAGGTCTTTTTGGGCTCCATGGCATCACGTAATGGACATGGAAGTTGTAATTCCATATCTGGCCACTAGCCTCAAAGCCCAGCGCTGGTCCTGGAAGCTTGTGGCACCTGGGTAGTCCTGGCAATTCAGGTGTTGCTATCTTGGATTTTGAGGAGCCAGAAGTGACAGTATTTTGTTGAGAGGTTGGTGCTATGGAGGAGCAAGGGGTGGATCTGACTCAGAAGCAGTTGACACTGCTGGCAGTTTGTCACTCAAAGTAGCCCACCACCCTTAATTATGTGTAAATTTAAGCCGTAATAACATTTTAACAGGTGAGATATAAAAATTCACCCCCTGTACAGTTGTCATGAAGGGCAAAATAAGCTGTAGTCTTATAATAATAATACTATTGATAATAATAATAATGATACTCTTAATAATAATAAATAATAATAATAATAATAATAATAATAATAAGCCAGACTCTTTGAGTTACTCATATTTGACTCCCTCATTCTGTGTCAAACATTTAACCACCTTTCTTTATGTGTCACAACACAAACTTTCAAAAAATAACTTTTTATTATAGTTACCATATTTGTGAACTGTTCATTGCCTTCTGTCTGTTGCGCCCTGAAAGCCATAAACACCTGCTCACTGTCTGTCAGCATCATTTACAAAACATTAAAAACAATACATCATCTTGAGTTACTGTAAATAAGAAAACACTGACTCATCACTGTGATCATTTCCTCACATTCTTTCAACTGTAAACCTTTTGTGTTGTTTGGAGCGTGCATGTGGAGTTTAGACTGCTGATGCCTGAGTGGAAAATACACTTGTTTCTGTGTGGTTATTGTGAGCTGCATGGACACGATGTTTCATTTTGACTGGCTTAGAACATTTCTGGAGTATTTTGAGGTTACTGCATGACAGCACACCTAAACAATCATAGACTACAATTTTGTTGTATTAAGTATACTCTTGCAATGAAAACATACCAGACTGTTGATGTATTTTGTAGATACTGTATGTGTTATTTCATTTGCACTCTACAACAAATATATGCATTATAAAGGTATAATAGATTCAGCAAATGAAATACCTCAAAGTCAAACTAAAATTGGAATCCTTGCTATTTGTGTTTGGCCTCTCTTTATTTTCTTTTTAAATTAATTAATTAATTAATTTATTTATTTTTATCTTGGCTACCTTGAGCATGTCCCTGACAACCAATCACATGTGTGAAAAGAACGCATCAACAGGGTCAACCACTCCACACCAAGGTAAACGTTTCTGTTCCTCCTTTGCTCAGAGCGGCTCCGAGAACTTTCCTAAATCATTCCTAATCACGCTAGTTATGACTCTTTACTTAAATTTTTTGTTAGGGGCCATATTCTGAGTGTTCTCAGAATACGGCCCCTAGAATTGACCTTTTTTTTTTTAGATTCTCTTAACAGCAAATTAATGCCAAGTTCAGACCAAAGATTCTCAAAGACACAAGCTGAAGGCAAGGCAAAGCAAGGCAAGTTTATTTGTAGAGCACAATTCGTAAAGTAATTCAAAGTTCTT
Organism: Epinephelus cyanopodus; assembly: GCA_026686955.1. Classification (NCBI taxonomy): domain Eukaryota; kingdom Metazoa; phylum Chordata; class Actinopteri; order Perciformes; family Serranidae; genus Epinephelus; species Epinephelus cyanopodus. Next base: position 36,635,610 of record CM048923.1, on the reverse strand, counting down.
TACAGAAGAAGAAAATGCATTAAAATCACAATACATAATAAAAACATAAATAATCATTATAAAATGAACTTTAAAAGAGAAGAGTGCAGATAAGATCCTTTCAGTCATATGCACAGTGAAATAGAGCTGTTTTGAGCCTAGATTTGAACATTGTCAGAGTAGAGGCCTGTCTCACATCTTCAGAAAGACTGTTCCAGATTTTAGCTGCATAAAACTGGAACCCTGATTCCCCATGTTTAGTCCTGACTCTGGGCACCAGCAGGAGGCCGGTCCCTGAGGTCCTCAGAGTCCGCGATGGTTCATATGGCACTAACATGTCAGAGATGTACTTTGGTGCTAGGCCGTGGAGAGACTTGTACACAAGCAGAGCTGCTTTAAAGTCTATTCTCTGAGCCACAGGAAGCCAGTGTAGAGACCTGAGCACAGGACTAATGTGCTCGTACTTCCTGGTTCTGGTCAGGACCCGAGCAGCAGCATTCTGGATGTACTGCAGCTGTCTTACAGCCCGTTTGGAGAGGCCAGTGAGCAGGCCGTTACAGTAGTCTAACCTACTAGAGACAAATGCATGGATAAGTCTCTCCAAGTCAGGTTTAGACACTATACCTTTGATTTTGGCAATGTTTTTAGATGGTAAAAGGCTGCTGATGTTATTGATTTGATGTGGCTGTTAAAGTTCAAGTCTGAGTCCATTATTACCCCGAGATTTCTAACCTGATTTGTAGGTTTTAAAGAGAGAGACTGGAGGTGACTGCTGACACTTTCTCTTTGTTTCTGTGGACCAAATACGATGACTTCAGTCTTGTCTGAATTTAGCTGGAGAAAGTTGTTTTGCATCCACACACTGACCTGTTGGATGCAGTGACAGAGTGAATCTACTGGTCCATATTCACCTGCTGTCAGTGACACATAGATCTGAGTGTCGTCTGTATAATTGTGGTAGGACACATTATTACTTTATATTAACTGGCTTAAAGGCCGCATGTATAGATTGAACAGAAGGGGTCCCAGGATTGACCCTTGGGACACCCCACAGGTCAAGGTCATGTGGTCTGAGACACAGTTACCAATTTCAACAAAGTACCTCCTGTCTTCTAGATAGGACTTCAACCAATTTAGGGCATTGCCAGATATGCCCACCCAGTCCTCTAATCTCTGTAACAGGATCTCATGATCGACAGTGTCAAAAGCAGCACTCAGATCTAGCAGGACTAAGCAGGCAACTACTCGCAATGTGCCATTCTGCTACATTCTAAAGACCTGCGGGTTCACACCAATGCAACTTGATAAGATGAAGTATTATCTCTATGCAACAACTCTCTGTACTTCTGTTCTGATTTCCCGACTCATTTTGTGACTGAATATATTTTGTGGTTTCATAAAATATGAGTGAGGGTGGTCATAATGATATACTGGCTACAGTTGCATTTGTAGTAGTGATGAAATGAAAAATAACAAAAACAAAACAAGCAAGAGATGGACTGCATTCATAATAAATACATCACAATAATAACAAACCACTGTCTGACACAGCACACCGTTAGGACTGACACAGAGGGATCGGTGGAGACTCAGCAAACAAACATGCTGTCTGCAGTCATTTTGACTTGACCAGCGGAATTTACTACAAGCCGATTGGCTGCAGAAACAGGTGACATGCTTAATGTTCTAAAACCAGAAACCGTAAATTTGACCAGCTGAATTGCAGGGGATACCTACAAGCTCGAGCTCAGACTGGCCATTCCACAAGTATTGCAAATAGATGTGTAAATCAACACCCTAATGTAGAAAGGTGTTGGGTGTGTTGTTTAAGGTAAATTTAGAATGATTTCCTAGTTTTTCAGGTACTCTTGTTTCACAAATTACTACAAGAAAAAAGTGAGTGCTTAGAACATGTCCTTGGTCAGGTCATCTTTTCTAGGTCTTCTTATCTGTACGACATGGAAGAAAATAAACGCCTGAAAGGGAAATGAATTTCTTTAAAATACAATACAAACAGCAGATCCAAATATATATGCTGCAGCTTGTATATGTGAAGTGAACCTTGTGTTCACCCCCCCAGTCACCCAATGTGTTTTGTGTTGTGATCAGTCTGACAGACGGAGGCTAATTCATCCAGCTGATAAGGTGTGTCATTGGCTCTTTGTGCTCTGCAACTGACGCTACTGTGCTTAATTTGACCTGCTGCATGTCGCCAGGCGTGCTGGTCAATATTAGCTCGGCAGCCACTGACAAAAGGACATGTTTGTTCAATCTGCACCTCCCCTCCACCAAAGAAAACAAACACACACTTCCAACACACACTTACACACAGGCACACACACCGAGTGGTGATGGCTCAGATAGCAGTGGAACAGTGGCTCACCAGGGCCCAGAGCCAACAGAAAAACACAGTCACAGCAGATGTTTGATAAAGGAGAACTACTCTGTATGTTTTTTTGTATGGCTCACTTGGGTGCTTATGTTTTTTAGATTCTCTAGATTTTTTGTTTTTATAATACTTCATATTAAACATGTTACGCCATGCCCGGCTGAGGGCTGGACTCTTATTGCTCCATCATAAATTGCATCCATCAAACAAAAATAATCACTTAAAACAAGAAATCTTATATATATGTATCTTAAACACCCAAATGATTTAAGGCTGAAGGACATTCTTTCTTTCATCCCCAGCAACCTTTTTCAGTCCACGTGGGGGATTTCAAGGCACTGAAGGCAAGATGAGATATACACTGCCCAAAAAATTAAGGAAACATTTAAATCACACACAAGATCTTGATGAACAAATCATGTTAGTTAAAAATCTTTATTGATGTACGTTGTATAATTTGTTGAGAATAAAATGATCAGTGTGAACCTGCTCTCATCTGTGAAGAGAACAGGGTGCCAATGGCAGAGCTGTCAATTCTTGTGGCGAGTGCCAATTGAGCTGCACAGTGCTGGGCTGTGAACACAGGTCCTACGAGATGGTGTTGGGCCCCTGTGCCACCCTCACAGAGTCTGCTTCTGACAGTTTGGTCAGAAACATGCACACCAGTCGTCTGCTGGAGGTCATTTTGTAGAGCTCTGGTCGTGCTCCTCCTGTTCCTCCTCACAAAGGAGCAGATATTGCTGGGTTGATGCCCTTCTACGGCCCTGTCCATATCCCCTGGTGTAACAGCCAGTCTCCTGGTGTCTCCTCCATGCTCCTGAAACTGTGCTGGGAGACACAGCAAACCTTCTTGTGACTGCATGTATGGATGTGCCATCCTGGAGGAGCTGGACTACCTGTGCAACCTGATTGGGCTGCAGGTACTGCCTCATGCTACCAGTGGTGACAAGGACACTAGCAGAACACAAAACTAGAGAAGAGTCAGTCAGGAAGGATAAGGAGAGAGAGCAGCTGCCTGTGGACACCACATGTAAAACCATTCCCTTTTGGGGTTTGTCTTGCTTTTGCCTCTCCATTGCTCCTGTTGTCACTTTCATTTGCACCAAAGCAGGTGAATCTGATTCACAATCACTTGTTCTTCCTAAATAGACATATTGATATCCCTGCTGTTTTTGAGCAGTGTATACAGTGTAATACCTACAGCTTGTTCTGGGTCTACCTACCATCTAGACATGCCTGGAAAACCTTAAGGCCCCAGGAGGCATCCTGATGAGGTGCCCACACCACCTTAACTACCCCATTTTAAAGGAGGATCTGCAGTTCTCCCTGTCTGAACACAGCCTGAGCCAAGCCCTACCTTCCCTTTTCTGAGTTGTCTTATGGTTTGCCAAAACTTCCTTGAGTCCAACTGAAAGTCCTTCTCAATAGCCTTCAAGAACTCCTCCCACATTTGGGTTTTTGGCTTTGACCACCATTGTAACCAAAGCCCTTCTAACCACCTGGCATCCATCTGCTGCTTCAGGAGACCACTGTGCCACCCAAGCACATAAGGCCTAGGAGGGGCTTTTAGCTGCAAAATAAATTGCATAAATGTCAACATACATATTAGTGGAACAAAATAAGGTCCAAACCAACAGTAAATTCCATTCCTATAGATGGCACTTTGCAGCCTGTACATACAACTGATTATCATTCAGGTCAGTCTCACTAGAATTAACCGACAAAAACTACTGACAATAAATGAAAAGTCTACGGATACCAGTGGCTTTTTGCTGGTTGCAAAAAGCAATATTTAGCCACACAAATTAAATAATCTGACACTTCTTGTGAGATCAACAGCAGAATAAAGTCATTACCAAGATGGACAACAGAGCTGTCTTAACATTAAACTGTACAGCAGCTGCAGCCCCTTACACATTACAGAGAAGAAGAGACTGCTCAGTTTTTATACACAATGTAGCACAAACACCCAATGTTTCCTGGCAAAGCAGTAGTTGTTGACGTTATCACCAAAATGATTCAGAGAGTTTTTTGTCGTACTCACCTGTCTGATCGTTACTTTGTGAGCCTTGTGTACTGCGAAGTCCTCCTCAGTCTGCTCTACATTTAACGTCCCTGCTTCTTAATTGTCAAAGCATATAACCAGTCAACTCAGCCTCTCTGTTCCATAACACTCCTCAGAGTTTTCCTGCATGTTGAGCTGGATGCAGTCCTGTCAGCAAATATTGTCAAAAACAGCAGAAACTCCTCACACACCTCAGTGAAGACAAAAGCTCCTCAATGAACACTGATGTCATCACTGGCCGATCCTGTGAGCATTTTAGCATGTTAGCCTGAGTCAGGCTAGTCTGCACCTACGTCACGCAACATCATAGGTGTGTTCAGTTTTGGTTATTTACCATACTTGCCTGGTGGGGCATTATATGTGTCCGTAATCAAGGTAGATACAACCTTTTTGAGTTATGTTGAGGAGCACAGTAATGCTAATCATAACCCATAAGGACATAAACTTCATTTGATTGCATTGTTGTAGATTTGTACGGTTCACTAAATACTACACCCTGCCTGGATGCAACTGCCATTTTGCACCCCTCCCACCCCCTGACACTTGGCCATTGAGTGTAAACATTTACAATACATATATCGCTCTACTACAGTGACAGCTGAGTGCAGTGTCACCTCTGTGAGCTCTGCCCTCTTGTGGCCACAGACACACCTGCAGTTTGTTCTCTGTTGCAGCTGCTGATTTGTTTCTTTCTTGTGTTCCATTCTTACATTTTAAAGCAGCTGTGCGAAACTTTTCGTTTTCGTTGATTATAGCGCCCCTTTGGTCGAAGCGGTATGACACCCACAGCCAGGTGTCGTAAAGCCGGCAATTACCGCATGCATTTGTTTTGGAGAGCGAGAGGATTAACTAACATCAGGTCAGTCCAAGTAAATAGTGGAAACAGCAAAATTACTCAGTAAATTCTCCTGTTGTGTTTCTGTTCTGATCTAATCTAATCTGTTGTGTATTTTGAGCTACTAAGGCTACCGTAGTAGTGTGAGCCTCAAGTTATTCTGGGTAATGTAGTAACCATTGTTGTGCTACTGAAACAATGAGAAGCAGCCGTGTACGTTCGGTGTAAGGAGGAATAAAGAGTTAACAAGTCATCTGCTGAGTCCGCATCATTATGTGAAAAGAATACTCAGATGATTTGGGAGTTATGCCCTTTCTCTATCATTTTCATATTGAGACAGCGGTTAGCATGGCACTGTCAGAACATCTTGCGCTGAGGGATACACCGGTGAGCAACAGCTGCAGCTGGCTCTGGGACAGGTACACTAGGTCACCCAGGTAAAAACAAACAAAGAGACAACACGGACGATATTACTCACCCGACTGAAAGCTGTCCATCAGCTCCTGCAGGCCTGGAGCGTTTTTTCCAGTTCATCTTAGGAAAATGAAAAAAAGTTTCAATCACGCCAGGATTAGTGATTGCTGCAAAGTTTTCATTCCTTGTGATGCACTCTCTGCGGCGGTTTTCCTCCAGATGATATATCTCCCCAATGATGGCAGCACCGAATCCCACTATGTGCAGGAAAATAGTAGCGGAGGATTCAGCCTCTCTCATCTCTGCTCAGCATTCAACACATGGAGTTCCTCATCTGTTTGCTCCGGCTCAAACAGGTATGGCTCTGGATCTGTGTCCGCTACAAGAAACTCTTCAAAATCGCGTTCAAAGTTGTCCATTGCAGCTACTAAAATCCGGAGATATCGCTAGGCTAAATAAACAGCTGAGTTTTGTTTACAAGCTACGTCTGTGCCTGCTCACCGGTGTATCCCTCCGCAGATCACAGCGCAGGACGTACTGACCCTCTATCAGCGCAATGCTAAATGCTGAGACCCAGCCACTGGACGTACAGACATAAAAAAGATATTGATCATGTTGTCTCAATATGAAAATGATAGAGAAAGGGCATAACTCCCAAATCGTCGGAGTATTCTTTTATGTGAAGATACACAGTGAAGACATAACATAATCCTAACACAGCAAAGCTTTTACCTGCAGCCTTTGCTTGCAAAGCTAACACTACTGACGTTAGGTCAGTCCAAGTAATTAGTGGAAACATGCTAACATGCTAACGTTACACACAAGTTAGCAGTAAAGTAAGACCTGTTCATAAATGTTCTGGTGTAGCTCCGAATTTCTTATAAACTGAGGACAACTGCCTGCTGTATATTTGTGTTCATGGTCACAGTCACAGATAATTTTACATGATGCTCCTTCGTTATCCGCCATGACATCAAAAGTACAACCAAGTCCTCACAGATACATCTCTGGTAAAACTGTTAGGTGTTATGTGTTCAGCAATGCCCGTTGCATACTGCATACTATAAACACTGGCTGCTGTGGGCGAGCAGAATCACTTGCGCCTCGGGTGCCGTATTCTGGTTTTCTGACTTCCGCTGTGTGTCCGACCAGAGCGAGGCTACGCTAAATAGCCATATAGAGAAAGGCTTTTTTGTCGATGTTGAGTTCAAATAAATATGCAGATCTCCAAGGGGGGGGGGTGATACGAACTAGGGACAGTTTTATTAATGGTAAAAAGTTCCAGACAGCTGCTTTAAATTTAATCTAAGGACACGGGACTGAAAATTGGTAGCATGTAAGTGGTACACTTCAGGCCCAAATTATTGTACTCTTTTTCTGTAGTTTTACATAGCACGCTGTACTCTCAAGGCTCAAGTGCACTTAAATGTTTCCACCAAACAGTATTGGACCTTGGAGGAAAATCCCTAATCAAAGTGGACAATGGAGTACTGGAAAAACCACGTTGCTTTGGCTTAATAAGAAAATATACTGCAAATATAATAAATATATAAAATATAATATAAATGATAGAAAAATAATAAATAAATATAAATATAAATTGTTTCAAAGTTATTTCAGCAATAAAGAATCAATCTAACTTGAACACAGTACACCGCAGCAACAGTAGCTGATCTAACACTGCTCACTACCTCTTCACACTGTCAATTCAAAGGTTAAAAATGACTTTGTGTTTGTCGTTACAGCTCATGTGTGTGTTTAAGTGTCCAAATCCTATATGAGGATTTATGGTGGGCGGGCGGGGGCGGGCTGTGTGAGTGTTTCAGCTCATATCCTGTTTGTTTAGACTCTGCAGCTCTAAGAGGGCAGCAAGGTAGCGGCTCACTGGGTTTAGATTGTTTGTCATTTGGCATCTCAAGTGGAACTAACAAGCCTATAAAACGGTAACGAGAGAACGACAGGAGGAGGCGGAGGGCAACCTGGAGAGGAGAGAGAGAATTCAGAGGAGGGGGGAGGATGAGAAAGAGTGAGAGCGAAAGGAGGGAAGAGGTGGAGAGAGGAACAAGAGATGGATGGGTAGAGACAAAGGCTATGAGAGAAAATGAGAGGTGTAGGTACCAGAAATTGGAAGAGGTTGAGTGGGAGAAATTTCTTGTGAAATTGTTTGTGAGATTTGGTAACAATATCTGGTTATTTCATGCTTGTGTGGATCTGTACCCCCTCCTTTCTGAGTTTTTTTCTTTTTTACACCCGAGCAGCAGTGACAGGATGCAGTTGGTGTGTTTCAGCCAACACTGAAAAAGCCAATGGAGTTTCACCGTGAAACAAACACCTTCCATGAAGCAAAAAACAACAGCAACGAGAGAGAACTGCGTGGACCATAGCTGTGCCAAGCCCAAGGAAAGTCCAAGACAAAATCCAATATTTGTAAATTCAACAAAACTGACAGTTTACAACCATAGTAGCTGCTCTGTGACACTATGTCTACACAGGAGGCACAGCTCGAGCAGCATGTTGCGAAACAACAGCAGCAGCAGCTTCAGCCCTCTGTGACTACACAGGATGCGTTCAGCCACATTATTGACTGCATGTCACCCTAATTTTGGCAGCACCAGAGCCTAACACAATTACTATTAATATTTATATAAAACTTAAGAGGCTGCACTACAGTCTGTGTTGGCACCACATTTTAAACTGTTGGGGGGCAGCTGTGGCTCAGGAAGCTGTGTCAGGAGGGTGGCTGTGGCTCAGGAAGCTGTGTCAGGAGGGTGGCTGTGGCTCAGGAGGTAGAGTAGCCCACTAATCAGAAAATCAGCAGCTCCTCCAGTCAGCATGTCAAAGTGTCCTTGTACAATATACTGAACTCCAAGTTGCTCCTGATGGCTGTGCCATCAGTGTATGAGTGTGCTCAAACTGAGTAGCAGGTGGTACCTTGTATGGTAGCCTTAGTTACCACTGTGTGAATGGATGAAAGTGACTTTGTAGTGTAAAAAGTGCTTTGAGTGGTCAGAAGACTAGAAAAGCACCTTGCAAGTGCAGTCTATTTACCATTTATCATAAAATATATCTTAATTATCTGCCTGGGGAAGATAGTCATATCCCTGAGCAGGCAGGGTCGTTGGGGATGGTGTGTCACTATGGCAGGCATCGGGACTGTGGGAGGCACAAGAGGGGGTTGGCAATGGAAAGGAGCTAGCAGCCTAAACAGACCAGAGTACAGAGTATTCGTCTGTTGCCAGATGAGATAGATAATCCCTCCAGCATGTTCTGGGTCTACCTAAGGGTCTCCTACCAGTTGGATGTGCCCTGAAAATCTCTAACTGGAGGCCGTCAGGAGGCGTTCTGATCAGATGCTCAAACCACCTCAACTGGCCACTTTTGGATGGTCTGTAGTTCTTCTCCCCTGCTGAATAAAGCCTGAGCTAAACCCTGTTTTCCCCTTCTGCATCGCCCAATTGTTTGCCAGAGCTTTCTTGAGACCAAGAGAAGGTCCTTCACCATAGTCTTCCCAGTACTCTACCCACAGCCATATAGCCACAGCCCTTCTAGCCACCCAGCTTCAGGAGACCCATGTGCCACCCAGGCCCAAAAGGCCTCCCTTTTCAGCTTGATGGCCTTCTTAATGGGTTCTAGGTTGCTGCTGCAAAAGGCACTGATGACTTTTCGAACACATTTCCTAGCAGCTGCCTCTACAATGGACGTTTTGAAAATGGCCCACAAGGATTCAATGTCCCTAAACTCCCCCAGGATGCACAAGACATTCTTCTCAAGGTTGGAACTGAAGACCTTGAAAGAAAATGGTAGCACACTAAGGCACACTGGCCATTCTGTGGCCAAAACATGGTGCTTTGTTTTTGTAGTTTTCTGTGACTGTGACTGGAGCAGAGAGCAGGTGTACTCTTCCTTATGTGGCTGGAGTGAAAGCTGCCAGGCAGGGTTGAGCAATTGGCTGTCAGGCTGGTGTGTTTGGCCCACTGCTGCTCACTGTCTCCTCTGGCCAAACTGACCCTCAATGACATTGGAAATTTCCTGGACCATCAGTGTCTGGGCCTTGGTGGTGTTCCTGCTGACCTTGCCATTGTCGATCTTGGTCAGCCTGTTGCTACCACAGGAAGTGTGAGGTAGGGATTGGGATGTATAAGGGCAGATGGAGGATTGGATGCAGCAGGTGGGCTTAGGTTGATTCTGGGGATAGGGTGTTATGGTAGGTGGACTCAGTATGAGAAAAACTGGCAAAAGGGAATGTTGAAAGGGATGGGTAGCATCAGCTGCATCCCAGGAAGATTCCGATGGGATTAGTTGAGATGGTTATGAAGGTCCCACGCGGCAGCCCAGGCGACATGACCCTGTGACAATGGCTGTTGGGTCTAGAGGATAGAGGCTACAGCTCTTGAATTGTTGGATCCTTGAACCTCTGGCAAGAGTCTTTAAGAACATTTGAAAATTCATTTCTGAAAACCAAGGAAGAGTGTCCGCGAGGGTTTTCTTTGGGTCTTCTCTGGCTTCATCCTACAGTCCAAAGACATGCAGGTTAATTGCTGACTCTAAATTGCCTGCATGGGTGTGAATGGTTGCCTGTCTCTGAATACACCCGCTGTTAGACTGGCGACTTGTTCAGGATGTACCCCAACTCTCACCTAATGTCATCTGGGATTGTATAACATGACTTAAAAATGACTAATGACTAGTAAAATGATTTACACAAATGGGAAAAAAAATGGAGAAAAATGCAACTTTAAAGTGTTTTCAATAGGTTAGAAAAGGTGAACAACATGCAGTGGTGGGCAAGAACAAGACAAGTCCAAGTAAAATGTTGAAAATGTCAGAAAGAATGGTCTGTCAGCTGGAACGCATTAGTCCTAGGTTGGATGTCGTCATTTTACTGTGTGGATAATTTTACTGTGTGTGACAATATCTACAATCTCCCACAAGCTGAACTAACACCAGGAAAACCAAAGGCAAAAGACAAATGAAAATTTGTCAAACAATGTGAATGATTTAGATAAAGAATAAAGCAAAAACATAACTGCAAGCAGCTGCTCCAGCAACAATGTGTCAAACCATGTATGCCTCAAATGGGTACAATTAGAACTTGTCTACCCACTGAGCAATTATGAGAAATAACTCACTTCCTGTTTGTGTCTTTGCTGCCAACTTTGTCACAGCCAAAATGCTGCTAAAAATTGACCTGAGGTGACTGAACTGCAGGAATGTTCAAAGTATTTACTGCAATATGATGCTGTTATCAAGCTGTCTTATGAAAGTCAAGAGCAAGCCAATTATTGTAATTACTGTAATGCATTCAGATTGCATGCTGGTAGCTGAATATTTCCTGCTCACCTATGACTTTTAATTGCGATCTGAATGGGTCCCGTTGTCTACAAATCACAAAAACATGTGGACGCTGCGGTGTGCAGCTTTTAAACTCACAAACAGGATAAGGTGGACTGTAAATTATGTCAAGCATTTCTTTGTTTTTATCCAACTGTCATGAAGCTTTGAAAGGCAAAGTACTGTGGAGTTCCCAAACACACTTCCTTTCATATTAGACTGAAAAAGACTTAAAAATCAGTTTTTGGCAAGACTAATCTGATGATGAACATTTTTGTCTGAGATTTACTTGGCCTTCGCCTGACAACTGGTAAACAGTTTTAGGCTAAAAAAGCAGCTGTGGCATAGAAACTCTGAATACATTTAAATGAAGACATTTATCTACTAGACAATTATGATCATCATGATCATGTTAAATCATGTAGTGGTTAGCACTGTCGCTTCACAGCAAGAGGATTCCTGGTTCAATCTCAACTTCTCCCCGCGTCAGCATGGGTGCATGGGTTTTCTCTGGGTACTCCAGCTTCCTCCCACAGTCCAAAGATATGCAGGCTGGGATTGGTTGATTGGTGACTCTAAATTTTCCGTAGGTGTGAATGGTTGTTTGTCTCTGTACGTTAGCCCTGCAATAGTCTGGCGACCCATGCAGGGTGTACACCACAGTGGTCTCCACTAACACACAGTGTGTTAGTGGACAAGAGCTGGTTGTCAATTTGTATTTACTTTGTCAGTTTAAACATGCTGACCAGCGCCCCAGATAGACCATCCCTGGAGTAGGGCCAAAAACATGCCCACCCACCTGCCTCCAAGCGGGTAGCGGTGACATGTCACTGACGGCAGCCAACCCTGACGACCCCCCTTCTCCCCCTAACACAAGCATGTCTTGCAACACTTGACTCATGTCTGTGCAGGAGACCAGAGAAAAAGATGTCTTTAAAAGTTTGTGCGTTCAGCTCTCAGTACTTTTGTAGCTTCTAACTGACTCTCTGTGGTTTAGAGTTTAGTTTCTCTCCCATGTCCTGTTTTACTGTAGAAATCTGCTTTATTTTACTGTTTCACGAATAGGAATAGTGTTAAGTTACTGCTGATGGAAACTCAACATTTCGTTATTTTGCTGCTTCATAGAAGAAGCTTATTCGGGGACTTTAATAGTGGCTTTTCGTAAGTGAAAGCAGTAAACTAATTTTACCTGCTGTGCTGTGTGATGGAAAAAAAACATGCTCCAAAAAACCACTTAAACTGTGTATCAGCCTGCTGCTTTTAAACGCCATCAACTCGAGAAGAGAAGAGAGAAGTTGTCAGTTAAAGAAGTAAATCCCTGCTGTACCAGGTTAACGTGCTGAGTCAAAACAAGCCAGGTCAGCACGTAAGTGTGGATAAATGGCACTCATGACCCTTGGGGAGGTTGCATTTGCTGAAAGCCATGGATGACGTTGAAAAATCTGTAAGAAGCTGCTAAGTGAACCTGGAGTACAGAACATCTTATTGCAGATATGAGGGTAGAAGTTCGGACTGATGTTGGTGGTTCTGAACCCAAAAAGTCTCAGCATATTTTTTTGACTCAACTCCATCAAAGTACTATTTTTTTTTTTTTTTTTTTTAAATGGAACTTCGGCGTTGTTTTCCAGGGCCTGTCACAGACTTCTTTTCAGACAAAAGCAAACAGACAAAGCTTATAAAATGAATGTGGAACAAAGGAAAACAACACAGTATCTGATATTAATAACTTTATTAGGCCGATTCCCTGCAACAGAAGCACTCTCCATTTGATCAGTATCATCAAACACAAAGCTTGACAAGGAGCAGAAAACAAGAAGGCATGAAGCAATGTCACAGCAGAGGAGGGGGATTCCTGTTGGGAATTTACATTTGTTTAGAAGATTTGAGGGGGCGGCATGTTTTATAGATAAACCACATGAAATAACTGAATATTAGCACACACGTTACATAACTTGTCTTTTAGTGACCCGGCTGATAGCTCACAGATGTGGAGAATTTTCACTTTGATGTCAGATTTTCCCATTCAGGCTTATTGATTTGCAGTCACTGCAGCAGCAATCACCGGAACAAGCTGCCATAGCCTGGATCCAACCCAGTGAACTGCTCTCCTCCCATCCAAGGCATATTTGTTTGTTTATCAGTTGGAAATTGGATGACTTAACTATACATGGCCAGTGGTTTCCATTCAGCAGACAGTTAATGCTACAAATCTGTAATTAGGCTTTATCTTGCGATGAAACCAATGGTTTGTCAACAACAGCCTATGCGATGAACAATGATGGATTGGACAGTCAGATTACCTCAGGGTTAACATGTATACATGTGGAACAGGTAATGAATGACTAATGAAGCTTGAATGAGGCTACAGCTGTGCAGTCAGACACACTTGATCAGTCAAACCATTCAAATTACATGTATTTTTCTTTTGATGGAAGAACTCTCTCCGTCTTAATTAATTTATTTTTTGCTATATTGTTGATTTGTTCCTTTCCACCATTTTTTAAATGTCTTGGTCGTGTCCCATGGTTGTATCTCGCTTGAACTATGCCACACTGCCCCTACAATTTCCAGTGGTACTGCTCCATTTTGGCCGTATCCGTAAGCTTTTAGAAAATGTGCACAAATATGGACAACATGAATGCAGTATGGACAGAAGGCTCCGTCTGTCTCTGTTTATCTAATGTTGAGCATAAAAGAGCCTTAAGGCAAGGCAAGGCTATTTTTATAGCACAATTCATACACACTGACAATTCAAAGTGCTCTACAAGTGAGCAGATAAAAGAAAGATGAGGGAGAATAAAAGAATAAAACTGTTGAAAGAACACATGAAATAAAGATTAAAAAGGGAAAGGGCATTCGATCAGCTGAAGAACAGAACTATAGATGGAGACGGGTTGGAGAGAGGCCATGTCTGGAGATGGCAGACAGAACAGGTGATATGAAGAAAAGCAGAACAGCATGGCAGGCAGGCAAGCAGGTCGATAGGCAAACAGGAATACTAGAGCACAGAGAACAAACAAGCATTAATATTGGTAACAACCACACAAGGAAACTATTCTCAAAGGCACAAGAGCTTGGCCTGAGTGTGACTGCCACTGGGACTAGTAAAATGATCTGATGAAGAGTGGGAGGGAAGCCAGAGTTGATATAATGGAGGCTTGATGAGCTGATTGAAGGCAGGTATACTGGTATGCAGGATCCAGGTGTGTGGCAAGATGGACGACACACACAAATACACACACACACACACACATATAAAGGGGCAAACCAGGGACATGGAGGACACAAGAGGACTGGGAAACACAGGTAAACACAAGTGAGAAACAGTGGCAAACTTGTGGCAGTGACACCTATGACGACAAAGAGGCTGTATCATTTTTATTTTCTTTACTCAGAACTAAACCTCCTACCTGCACATGCAACCCAATCAGCAAATGAAAGTGTTGGCATTGCACTGCAAACCATAGATATGTTACATCTGTATGTTATAATGCAGCAGATACCTTGAAATGTTATGCTTCAACATCACTGGGGTTAACATTTGCTTAGGTTTAAAATACTTGGTTTTGATGGCACAGTCATGGCTGTGGAAGCCATCAATGTCTTGGCAAAAGACTACCATTTTTCATGGCACTATCCCAGCAGGAAAAACAGCAACAGGTCATTGAGAAACCCCCCGTTTGGTGATTAAAAAGCTTATAGGTGACACACCATCCATCATATCCTCCACTTCAAATGACAAAGTCAGCTCATGTCATTTTAGAAATGTCGATATGATACTATCAAATGTATTCATGATGAGCAGATGTGTGCAATGCTAACAATTTTTTCTGGCACCATGACCGGCACATTGATGCAATCAGTCTAAAATGTCTCCAGACATACTTTTGGACATACTTGCCACACTGAACATCCACATACATGAACACGGTCCCATTCATAGTACAGTTGAGGGTCTGCTTCAGCCAGGGCTGCGGTCAACCAAGGAAAATCTTGGTCAACTAAAATTCTACCTACTCTTCAACCAATCAATTGTTTGATCATGGAAAAAATCTGCACATTATCTCTGAATGTGCTTTTTTTCTGTCATGGGGCTCAACATTAACCCTTGCCCAGGGCAAGTTAACTCTCTGTTCAGGCAAGTGGAATTTCTCCAGTGTTAAGTGATCGGTAATATTACATGAAACTAAACTGAGCACTATAATGCTTTTCCACCTGAGCTGTGTGTGCAATTCTGTCTCACAACTAAGCATTAAGGACTAATGAGAAAAATCTGACAGACTGGATGCTAGAAAGGTCAGCTCTGAGTGCAGTGCCCTTTTCAAAACTTAGTGAAATGAATCAGTAGTGATAAATCCAACACTGAATCTTTTCTATGATGATTTATCCATTTTCCGATTAAAAATGAGAGTTGAAAAATGTTTATCTTTGGGTAAAATGCTGCGCTTGTTACTGTGAGCAGCTGTTCAATCACAGCGAAGAAGGGACGGGACAAGTACCCCAAGACCAATTGTCACATTGTGCTGAATAACAACAACAGCTTTGCAGCTGTTAAAAATGCTTTGGTGGACACTCTGCATTATGAAAGTAAAACTAACTACTGTCTGACCAATGAGAATTTGGTCCGATAAGAGTATGTCGACCAATCAATGGACAACCAACAGGAGGCGACAGCCCTAGTGTCAGCCCCCAGCAGTTAAACAGAGAGCTGGGAGGTGAGCTTATTGTCCTTCTACTGCCAAAATCGGGTGAAACTGAAACTAAGAAGTCACCGCTGGGTCCATAGTGATTGTCTGTCCAATGTTCATTTTCAGAATAACTTTGCTGCAGTGTGGAAGCATACAGTCTGTGTGGACATGGGGGGGATAACAAAATTGTCATGGAGACCCTTGCGGATGCACAAACTGAATTGGCCTTTATTGTGTCTTCAGATGGGGTGATCTGACATTGGTCACACCCACTTCAGGCTGGTATTGGCCAAGTGTGGAGAGATAAGAGAGGAGCCTCTCTTGCGCTAATTCTCTTTTCCATTCAACACTATGAACGTCTCCCATACTAACAATAGCAACAATGAAACTTAATAATGGAAAACTTAGTGATGGCCATTATGAGGTTCACATAGCGGTGTTGGAAGGAATTTAGCCCCTCGGAGCCTCTCTGTTATGTTCTGTGGTGAAGAGAAAGCAGTTGGAAGGCTTTCCTCCAGCCTTCTGCTGTAATAAAAATGTTGTATTTTTAAGATGATTTTTTTTTTTGGTTTTATTACCTTTACTGATTAGGACAGGGAGATATGAAACGGAAGAGTGAGAGTGAGGACAAGTTGCAGCAAAGGGCTCCGTGTTGGACTCAAACCAGTGCTGCTGCTGAGCACCCAGTCTATACTGGGCACATGTTTTATATTATGTCTGTACCTCTGTTGTTGCTTGTAATAAAATTTGTTAATATTATATTGTGACTGCTATTTCAGAGAGCTTTTCAATTATTTTTTATCTATCAGCAGTGACAGCTGAAAGAGTTTCATGAAGGACCTGACAAAAGTCAAATTTAGTCCAAGGTATATTGTCACCAGCCAAAGCCATGCTCACCGTCTGCTAGACAGCTAAATATAACATTTGTTGAAGACAACATCATCACCATTTATAAATATGGACAAATCCATTAAAATAATTGCATTAAAATGATTGCAGATGATTGCATCCTTTGTGACAGTGGTTACTTTGTTACACTGTGAGTATTAGCTGAGCAACGTACATGCCAAGGTTGTTGTTTCAGAGCATTCACTACACAACAAAGGCCATTAACATGAGTCAGTCGAGGCACATCTACACTGATTACGGTGATTGGACTTCAGCAGAGACTTAAGCTAAAGACAAGACAGCTCACTGTGTGTCAGGAAATTAAAATCAAATTAGCAATTTAGAAATGTGTCCACTTTTTCACTCATGCCAAGGAGTGTAGGCACTAAATTCACCCAGCCTGTGCGCAATGTTGTTGTTCCTAAAAACAGTCTCAAGAACACTTTTTGAAGGTATTGGTTTTTTCCTGGACTCAGACAAGGGGACTCAGGATTTTATTTTAGACTGGTCAAGACGACAACTGCTGCAAATCACCAAGTTCCTCTTCACAACTTGCACTGAAATGTGTTTTGGGTGATTGGATTGCAGTTGTGTAGTGTTTGATCACTTGAAAGAACGTGTAAATGCACCCAAAACACATTAAGGATGGTACTGACCGAATTAGCCAAACCACCTCCAGAAGGGGTCAGGATCAGGTATGGGTAAAGAGAAATTGATTTGTTGCCAAATACTGTAACATTATGCTAAAAATTGCTGTAATGCTTATAAAGCACATTAATTTAACTAACAATGAAAAGAATGAAATTAAGCAGTAAAAGATAATTGCAAATGGTGTTAGCAAAAATTAGCTGCTGGGTCCCCCTTGACCCCCCTACTCCTCCCACCTTTTTAGCACTATACTGTACAAAGTCTTTATTTGTATACTACTTGGCCCCAGATAATAACAAAGTAACTAGAGGGAAACAAGATTCCTACGGTCATGAAAAACCTAGAAAAGTCAATGAAATGTCCCTGGGAAAGTCATTGAATTAGTATTATCATTGAAAGTTTTGGAAAAGCCATGGAATTTTGTTTTGTGAATTTGAATTGTTACGGTAATCTTCTATGGATAACCTTCCATGTAATGTAACGTAACTAACATTAAATATTTTCTCTAGTTGTTGACGTAGCTGTAATATGTGCGTGGTGTTTTTGTTTACCATCACGTTTGGTTCTTCATTTTCTCCCATGTTTTGTCTCTCCACCCATGTATGCTAGCTGGAATTATGTTTGAATAAAAATTGAATCTGATATTCTCAAATAAAAGACAAATAATGTGACAGAATAATTTACCATCTAGGATCATGACACCCAAAGTTACCATACCTATGCTTTGCCCCGCTACTATGTTTGAATTGAACTGAATTCTAATGAGATAGAGCAGTGTTTGTGTTATACATTGTGAATGGTAATCGAGATGTATTTTGGGTCCTTGAAAAGTCATGGAAAAGCTTTGACATTTTTCACATGGAAATGTGCAGGAACCTGGGGGGATAATTCACCACCTGTTATGTGGATGACCACTCAGTGTTACTGGTAAAGGTATGCAATTGAAGCAATACATTTCTGTGTGTGCTACATTGACCAATAAGACTGAGTTCTATTGCTTGTGGAGCTGTGTTAGCAGCGCCTACATGTACCAGGATGCATTGCGCACATAA
This sequence comes from Epinephelus cyanopodus, assembly GCA_026686955.1. Classification (NCBI taxonomy): domain Eukaryota; kingdom Metazoa; phylum Chordata; class Actinopteri; order Perciformes; family Serranidae; genus Epinephelus; species Epinephelus cyanopodus. Next base: position 36,617,321 of record CM048923.1, on the reverse strand, counting down.
TGCTCAACCAAAAGGTGGCAAAAACATCTGCCCTCTCAACCCTGCTGGTCTTGGCTGTCTATTCTGATTTGTCTTTTTTTTAACTTAAGTTCAAGAATGTGAATCAGAACTAAGGTAACAGTCCCAACAAAAGAACTTGTCATTAGGCGGCATGTTGGTGTAGAGATTAGCACTGCATTGCATGACATGGTCTCACAGCAGGAGGGTTCTGGGTTTGGAGCTGCTGGCCGGCCAGGGCCCATCTGTGTGGAGTTTGCATGTCTTCCCCCACAGTCAAAAGTGACTCTAAAGCCCTTTTTATACCAAGTGGTACAGTGTGGTACAGTTCCATACCATTCTCATTTTTGGTCACCCCTCTGCCGGGGTACCTAGCACACTGATTTTGTAAAAGGTGGAGCTGTGATAACTGCAGTGTGTTGATTGGCCAATAGCAGACTCTGCTCACAGGGGCAGAGTTGTGGCTGTTTTTTTCAGGCTCATGTAATCACTGTTCATACCTTGGAGAGTTTAATTAGTAAATTGTAACTATAAATATAATGGATATTTTGCTGCCTCTTGCAGTAGCTATAGTTGAAATAATAAAACAACTTAATTCACCGGGCCAACTTCTGGTGACTTTTAAGGTGGAATGTTAAGTTGTAATGTTACTCCATGCATGGGGTGAAGACGTGAATCAATCAACACACTTGAAATGTGCCAACTTTGACTGTTGTTATATGACATACACTTTTAATAATGAGTGGATTGTTATGCATTAATAAATTTATTAATTCAGCTGGGTTATGTGAGGGGCATATATTCTAATCCTCACTCTGAGAGAAAAAAGAGCGTCGGCAGCACTAAACCCCTGAGCTTGCCTAAGAAGGACTAATTGCACAAACCCACTATTTTCAGGTATCTCATCTGGAGAGACTCTCACTCCAGACTGCTTTATTTTGTTCTGAAAATGTCTGTATGCAACCTCATTCTGTGGACGTAAACAAGGTGCAGACTTTGCTCTGTGTCCCCCATGAACAGGTAGTAGAATGAGTGCTGGATGGAGTAGTGAGTGACAACAACCCCGCCCACGGTTTGCGGTGGAAACTCTAGGCTCTAGGTACATGTCTGAAGGGTTACTTTTGGTTGCAAAGGTACCAAACTGAAAGTGTTTGGTGGAAATGGGGCTAAAATAATAGGTGTGAATGGTTGTCTGTTACTTATGTGTCAGCCCTGTGATAGTCTGGCAACCTGTCCAGGGTGTACCCAGCCTCCCACCTAATGCCATCTATCATCTGTATAACTCACACCCTCCCTGCAACCCTGAATAAGATAAGCATTTATGGATAATGAATGTACTGCAGAACTTCTTTGAGTCACATCATTTTTGTTGAGCCAGTGAATCATGATGCCTATAAATGCCTTGTTCACAGCAGACCAGCCATCTGCTGTTGTGCATACAGCATCCACTTAAGAAAGTTCAGCCTTTAGGTCACAAATATTTTCCTTGATTACCTTGTTTAACAGTGTCTGTGATCAGATGCTTCAAGTCAATGTGTCTTTACAAATTTGTTGCAGGTGTGGCTGTCGTTGGGACTCTGGTGGGCACAATTTGCATAAAAATGTTTTTTTTTTCTGCTGGAATCTGTACTAATTTGTTCATAAAACTCTCTCAAATATTCATATCTTCTTCAAGCATATTTCAAGATGCATTGTTGGAAATGTGGCTGGGGTGCAATACAAGCCAAGAGAACTCTAGTGAAATTTGTTTCTGAGCTGCATCTACAGTAGAACACACCCCCTGGTTCTGCCTGCCTCCAGCTGCCTCATTGTCACATCAAATAGTGACTGTGGCTCAAAGGGTCGTCAACGGGTTGTCCACTATTCTGAAGATCAGCAGTTTGATCCCTGGCTCCTCCAATCCATGTATCAAAGAGTCCTTGGGCAAGATACTCAACCCAAAGGCTGTTCCATTGGTGAGTGAGAGTGTGTGAATACTTATAGCAGATTGTACCATGTAAGGTAGCTTTAGCCACCAGTGTGTGTGAATGTGTGTGTGTGTGAATGGGTGAATATGACATATAGTGTAAAAGCACTTTGAGTGGTCAGAAGTCTAGAAAGGCACCATATATGTGCAGTCCATTTACCATCAAATGATGCTGCTGGATGGAGGACAAACAGCAGATTTTCCACCTGCGATCTCGGCTTGCCCTGTCAGTGTAGCACCCACTGAGGAATTTATTTATTGCCCCATACACAGGGACCCTCTTCAAAACGGAGCCTAAGATCCAGTAATAAAGATAAGATAAAACTTTATTAATCCAGAGGGAGATTGCTGTGCAGCAGGTACCATACAAAACAGAAAGAGTGCAAACATACAAATTTTATATTATGTACAATGCCAAAATCAGGTTAAATATAGGTTAGATTTGATAAAGGTTAGGTTAGATAAACAGTACAGGTACAGTATCAAATCTGAGGTGTGGGTAGTGTAAGACAAAGAGTGCATGATTAATATAGAATGTGTATAATTATGTCCATGATACTGCACTTTTGTCCCCCTGTGAGAGAGAGAGAGAGAGAGAGAGAGAGAGAGAGAGAGAGAGAGAGAGAGAGACGGTGAAGGGGGGAGGGAGCGAGGTAGAGTGGGGGAGATAACAATCAAACAGAGCAGAACAGATCTAAAATAGAGGCTGGAGCCACGTCAGCACTCCATGTCTCTGCTGTCCATCTCTCTGCATGAGGTAGATGAGTCCGAAAGTTTGAACAGGAAGAAAGGATTTCCTGTGGCAGCAGTGTGTTGCTGAAGGTGCTCCTGTGTGTGACCAGCACATGGTGGAGAGGGTGAAAGTCATTGTCCATGATGCTCTGCTGTTTGTGCAGCATCCTCCTCTCACAAGACACCACCACCAAAGAATCAAGTTCTACGCCCAGGACAGAAAAACCCTGCCTGATTATCATGTTGATTCAGTTGGCATTGACTGCTCCAGTACACCACAGCAAAGACGATGACCCTGGCCACCACACACTGTTAGGACAACTTCAGCATAGTACTGCAAACATTGAATGACCGGAGCCTCTGAAGGACGTGGTGGGCTCTGGTCCTTCTTGTACTAAGTTTGCTGTTCAGATGCATTCCAGGTACTTGTAGTCCTGTGCAGTGTCCACACCCACCCCCTGGATAGAAATAAATGTAGAGGATGTTTTCCACCTACTTGAGAACACCACCAACTTCTTTGTCTTACTAGTGTTAAGCTGAAGCTGGTTCAGCTCACACCAATCAATGAATGAGTCCATTACGCCCCTTTACTCATTCTTACTGTGGCTGATCAGGTAGATAGTCCACAGTTCAGAACACCTTCATCACCATTAGCTTTCTCCCCAGCAGGGCAGCAGGTGGGCATAGGCACAATGAATCAGGAAGATGATGGTTTCTTCCACTCCCACAAACGAAACTTGTGTGACAGGACCAGCCTCTCCAGGGACTTCATCAGATGGGAAGTCGACACCATTGGTCTGCAGTTGTTGGAGATACTAGAGTGCATACAAGAACCAGGTAGGATGTCTTTCACAGCACAGCTTGAGACCCAGGTTGAGGTAAAAGATGTAGTGGAGAACTTCACACAGCTGGGCAGCACACACTTTGAGTAACCTCGGGACCCACAGCCTTACTTCAGTGGAGTCTCCACAGTTCACCTGGAAATATGGTGCTGCTGTAGGAGAGAACAATTTAGAATTGAAGGGGGAAGATTGTAGCTTGTGAGGCTTCTCATGCCACTCAGTACATGCTTTGTGTGGTTCTGCTGGGGCCTCATTTATTAAACTTGCATACGCACAAATGAGGATGTATGCTAAAAAGTATTAAAAACTAAGCGTGTGCCTGCCAGTCCGCAGTTTCCTTTTAAAAATCCCAAATCATTGATATGACTGTGTGATGTTTAGGCAGCACTCATGAAATATTGAGCCGAATTTGATTTGAGATTTGTTGGCTCATATCTTTAACAATTGAATATGGAATAGTTATGGCTCTCTAGCACAGGCACAAATAACACTGCTACATTTAAAGGTTTATCATAAAGTGGATCTAAAAGTAATGTGTAATAGTGGTGTGTGTGTGTGTGTGTGTGTGTGTGTGTGTGTGTGTGTGTGTGTGTGTGTGTGTGTGTGTGTGTGTGTGTGTGAGATAGGAAGTAAAATTAAAAGCGTAAGAGGCATCATTATATGTATACTGATTCCTCTCACATTAGGCAAAGTCAAAGTTTTTGTTAATTTATGCAATGCAATGCAATGCAAGTATCTTTAATAAACCAACCAAGGTTTCGGTCAGAGGACGTTCATCAGTCACTCCTTCATGCCGCCTCCAGACCTGCAGCACCTGATCAATTGAAAAAAGCCTTTGTACCGGTGCTGGCAGCAGGCAACTGCTGTGACTGTGGTCCAGTTATCTGTACTTGAAGAGCAAGGTTTGGCACTGGGGGGTTAGTTGGTCATAAAACCTGCCTTCACTGCTTCCAGATCAGCCAATAGCAAAATATTATTGCAATAGCTGGGTTTGAACCTGTAGAGGGCAGTCATTTATAACACAATATGAAAAGTTTAAATACTTTGCACTCAATTGTCAAGATTTAAATCTTAATCACCAATTACACTACTGAATACCCATATATATTGGTTTTCAACTGAAATAAGTGGATTTGGGGTTAAGTTACTCTTTAGGTGATATTTAGTCAAGTATGCTAATGGCACAGTTCTGTCTCTGCTTTCAGGACGCTCACAGCTACACAGCTCAACTCTTCATGAGTTTGTGGAGTGGTGCCTTGATTTAATGTCAGAACAAGGTCAAGGAGAAAGTAGTGACCACCAGCTAGCAGCCGGAACTATTCATCACCGCTATTGCAGGAAGCCTGTACAGATTGCTGAGGAGTAGAAGTACCTGGACACAATCTTTGATAACCTCCTGAAATCTGCCTCCAAATCAGAGGAAATCTTCAGGAAATGCCAGGCAGTGTTTCCCACAGGAATATATTTTATGTGTGGTGGATCTCACTGGACTGCGGAGTGTGTAGTCTCCAGGGGAATGCAGCCGCTTTCCCAATTTTGTCAAAAGTAGGTTGGGAAACCATAGACAACACTAAAACTATATGATCAAGGAACGATGAAGTTTAACTTTCATTGCACTTGGTGCTTTACTGCTCCTAGTATTAAACAATATTGTGACAGACTAGTGGAGTGGTATGAGAGGAATTCACTCATTATTAATCCAAAGCAGACCCAAGAGGTCATTTTTAGTCTTCCAGTGAATTCATATCCTCTGCTAGTTGCTGTCAGTGACACACAGATTGAACAAATTTCCTCCTATAAATATCTTGGCATCCATGTGGAAGCTGCTTTGTGCTGCAGTGCACATGTAGATCACATCTGTAGTAAGGTACAACAACACATTTACTTTCTTCAGAAACTGAGGTCTTTTGGAGCAAACAAACAGATCATGTTATTGTTTTTCCAATATCTAATACAGAGTGCATGATACAGATGTCTCTTTGTTAAGCTTAAAGCTAGACTGGCTAGACTGCTGAGTATTTGCTCAAAGATTGTGGGCAAGGTGCTTGAGTCAGGTTTCCAGACTGTGCATACTAAAAGAATGTTGTCTGTCTGATATGTCTTATCCCTCTCACATTATTTGAGGAATATTAGCCTTTGCCATCACAAAGAAGATTTAGAGTCCCACAGGCTTGATTGAACAGGTTGAGGAGCTCATTTGTCCTGCAGTTTGTCAACTCATTAAAGCAGAGTACGGCTTCTAGGTAGCCTGGGTGACACACTGACTGTAATAGGTCATGAGTAAATGTTGCACTGCATCCACTTTTCGTAACGTCTGCTGTGATTTGTAGTGTTTGTTCTATGACTATGTTGTTCATTGCACCACAAATAAATAAATGTAAATGAATAAATAAACCCTGCCAGGAGCATTAGTATCTCCCAAGGAAGCTCAGCTCCTCAGTAGCCAGCAAGGACATCCTTGCAACATCTGACTACACCTTCATCGAGATCTTTAGAGGCTCCACTCCATCAGCCTCAAAAACAGACTTCCTGTCAGAGACTTCTTCACCCTATGTGAGCAACAGATGCTAAAGTTGGTTCACAAAATTCTACAGGACCTCTCATAGATCCTGTACCTCACATGTGCAGTTCCCTGTGTCTGAGTGGCTCTCCTCAGGATGCTGGCTTTGCTGCCCAGACGATACCTGTAGCACAGAGAAGAGAAGGGCAACCTTTGTCAGTTCCTCAACTCCTGGCCATCTATCAATCTTCACTGAATCACCATACAACTATATGTATTATAGAACTACCCTTATACTTATATTGTGTGTACTACATCACACTTTTATTGCACAAATCAACCATGGTGCCGGCGCCTATTTTATTATTGTCTATTTTGCAAGTGTTGGTGGTGCTTTTTTGTGGACGGCGTTGGACGGTGGTGGTGAGTGACTCACTGGTATAAGGTAATCAACTCACCAGTCTGTGGGCTCCTCCTGCTGATATTTGCTGGCTAGCCAGGTCGAGGTTATCAAACATAAACATCAGTAAACATCGAGGGAAAGATGGAGAAAATGGGTAATGTACTAGCATCCTGCTAACCATTGTACAGAAGGCCGCTGTAAACTGGTTGACCTCTGTGCTGCATCAGTTTCGGGTTTGGGATATCAGGAACTGTAATAACCTTTGATTCAGTGAAACTCAAACAGATGACTCTTTTTCTTCAAGTGGATCTGACAGAGCAGAGGACTTTGGTGTGAAAAGGAAACGGGGCATGGGTTTTACCGTGAGTAAGGACTGGTGTGACAGCCCCTATTTGGGAGGAGTGGCCATGCGGCATGTGTTTACAGACTACAATGCATTTCCCAGTGATGCAAGATGGAGCCAATAAGACTGAGGAGGATGTTTCAGGACACCACTGTAGGTGTCACCGATGACATCAATTAATTTAGGGAGTCTATAGTGAAATTAAATTGTAAAACAAATGAAGCTACTTTAACCAGAACTACGGTTAAAGGTCCAGTGTGTAACATTTCGTGGCATCTAGTGGTGAGGTTACAGAACTAAAACCCCCTGTTTGTCAAACAATAGGAGAATGACAGTGGCTGATGTTAAAATACGAAAATGCGAGTGGCTTTAACTAGAGCCAGTGTTTGGTTTGTCTGTTCTGGGCTACTGTAGAAAAAACATGGTGCACTCCTTAGAAGAGGACCCGCTCTGGATGTAGATATAAATAGTTCATTCTAAGGAAGCGAAAACACAATTAATCTAATTTTGATTAAAACCTAATGACAATATAATTCAGTCAGGACCACTTTAGTCAAAGAAAAGTATCTCTATTTGATATTTGGACATATGACTTTACACGCATGTGAGGAAAGTCTGAGGCAGAGAGAGCAAACCTCCCTGCCCTTTCATGCGCCTACACGGAGGCCCCAGGGGCTGTACACATGCCGCAATTTTTGCACACTCATATTTATTGTTTTCAATGTAGACACGTGGCGGGCACACTCAAACCTTTTTTTGAATTCCAAGTTCAACTTTTGGAAAGCAGCAGTGCGCACGTCATGTCATGTTACAACGAACAGCCAATCACAGCTGACAGATATCTTTCCCTTCTTCTATAAATATCAGTCTGTAGTAAATATGGAAAGGTTGGTCATTTTAGGGCAGAGCAACCAGAGCTTTTCATCTTTACGACAGACAATATGCCTGCACACAAACAGCACCTGGAAGAAGATAAACTCTTCACTCAGGATTTCCGGTATATGGGCTATACAATGCTGGTTAAGGTTGCTTAGCAACCTCAGACACAACCTACCACTGTGGTCTTGAAAACTTGCTCAAAAAAGGCACAAAAGTAGTGCCTAGAAGGACTAAATTACAGTGCACAAGTTAAAGGAACTCATTAGATTGTACCTCTCTGGAATTTTGCCTTGTATGATTCAAAATAAATAAATGACTGATTTTTATTTCATAATCATTATTATCATAATGTGTACAGTTCATTTTTGCACTAATACTACTCTCTCTTTCTGTCCTTTTCTGTGTGTGTGTGCGCGTGTGTGTGTGTGTGTGTGTGTGTGTGTGTGTGTGTGTGTGTGTGTGTGTGTGTGTGTGTGTGTGTGTGTGTACAGCTTATCCTTGCCTCTGCAAATTGCTCCCTCGGGACAAATAAAGTGTTTTGAATTGAACTGAATTCAGACACAGATTCTCTCTGAGTTCCCTGTAAGTGTGTTCTTTGAGTTATGATGTGAACAGGGAGAGTGCAGAGCCTGATATACCCAGTTCTTAGAGGGTGGAGAGGTGGAGCTCATGGTTCAAAATTTTACTTGATGATGGTGCAAGATGAAAAATCACAGGATCATTAAAGTTTTTACGAATCATTCTGTGTAAAACATGAATGTCTGCACTAAATGTCTGAATCCTTATTGCCTTGTAGCTGTATATTAAGACCTTATAGCCAGTGTGGCAGCAGACCTCAACAGTGGAGCCAGATGTGGTCACAAAGCCTCTACTGCCATGTCACAGTGGTTGTTATTTGTTGTGATGTCACCGTGTTGTTCACCATATGTCTCTCCCTGGAGAGAGGCGGCTCTCCACTGATTAGCAGAACAGCTTGTTGCCCAACAGGCCATGAGGTTGAATGACCTCTGGGGGTGAACAGAGAGCCATGTAATTTGCTTGATGGGACAAGGATGTAACACTGTTGGTGTGTGTGTGTGTGTGTGTGTGTGTGTGTGTGTGTGACAGTACGTATATATGCGTGTGTGTGCATGTCATCATTAAAATGGACTCACTGATCACAGTTGTGATTTGTAAGTGGAGCTGAAAAAGCTGTTAATACATGAACAAAAGCATCCTGCCCGTCTTTGTCTCTGTGGCCTCCCTGATGCTCTGCTGTCTACAGCGGGCTGATCTCATGCTTGTGCCTCTGTGCAAAACAAAAACAGATAGTTGGGTTGAAATTCTAATTCTATTATCTTGTTTCTCCTGTTGTCAGTGAGACTAATCGGCGACAACCAGGCATTAGCATTTTGCAGATGCTCACCCATAAAACTGTGTGCCATCTCTGCTGCTTCCACCACCAATTACAGAAATTGCATGTGAGAGAATTCAAGCACACATGGTGTTAGACCATGTGTAATTGTGTGTGTTGCACATATGCATGCGTAGCTACTTGCTCTTTGCCTATGTGTTGCTGCTATTTATGGTTGGCCAGCCATAAAAGTGTCTCCTCCAGCTTTCTTTCTTCCGTTTATACAATCTTCCAGTCTAGCAGTTCACCTTAACGGCTCACACCACAGCGCTGTGGATGGGGAGCACAGCAGCACCTGCTTTCCATTTCCTGAATTTGATCAGCATTGCAACTAAAAAGCAAACTGTGTATTGTATTCCATCAAATCTTCCTTCACCCTTTACCTTACAGTACTTTTCAAAGCTTACACAGTGTTGTAGACAGATGGAGATTATGTTTTTGGTTGGGTTTGTTTGTCTGTTTGCCAGTGGGACTATGGACAAAGAGTGAGAAAGGCCATAGGGAGGGAGGGGAGGTAGATGGTCAAACAAACTTCGAACTTTGACCAGGGAGCTGTTCATTTCCTGTGTGAATTATAAGCCAAACCATGATGTTTTTCTAAACCTAACTACATTCTTTTGTTACCTAAACCAAAGAAAATAAACCTAAAAATGAAGTGTTTTACAGATGTTATAAGCTTATATGAAAAACTGTATGCATGTAACCAAACTGTAACTGCACATTTCCTGTGTAAACTGAAATGTATCTAGAAAAGACGAAATGCATGTAACGAGCCTAAATTGACATGCTGTCCCAAAATGTCCAAAACAGATGCAGGAGGACAGATGGATAGTGTGATATATAGGTCCCTCTGACAAAGCAGTGGTATTTGAAGAGTTGGGATGAGAATGTGTTGAAGCAACCAACATAGTATGAAGACTAAGTAAGTCCACATCGGGCAGGGGGGGAGGGGAAGTGGGCGAGTCAGACAAAGCAAGAGTAAGGGGCCGATCACACCAACAGGTGGCGGTAGAAACACGGATGCTTCAAAGACGCTTGAAATGCCTGAAACGCCCTTTCAATGAGCGCCTGTAGAGCGGGGTGCGTGCGCAACCGGGTGATCAAAACATTGAAAATGGACCCAAGATGGAGCTACTGTATGGTGCTACTGGTGCCTGACACACAAAAGTTGGGATTATTTCAACTTTCAGTGTCTACAAATGCACATCTGAAAAGACACCAGAAAAAGAATGCGCGTCTAAAAAGACCCCAGTAAGCCGCTCATCATAAAAAATGCTTGAAAACCAATGAGACGTGCCATATCATACAGAATCAATTGTTTTACTGGCGTCTTGTTTCTAGCACTTCTTTTAGGTGTGATCGCCCCCTAACATCCAGGAGACCTCAGTTCGTGTCCTGTTTGACACCAGTAGTTGATGTTTCTCAAAACATACGTACACGACATAATGTCATGAAATTTACGTACACTTCTGTCACTCACATGACATGTGTGACGTCATGTAACGTTACCATACAAACATACTTATTTTGACCAAAAGAATGATGCATTTTTATTCCGAAATTAAGTTAATCATCAGAACCAAACAGCAACTGTTTCACAACATTAACCACATGTTACAATGTGTGTCAGGTGTGAATCTCATAGATATGCTAAAGGGTACCCTGTTTGATGCTGAGGGGCGTGACAAAGCATCAGTATTTGACAGTCTGGGAATAAGAACAGATTGCAGAATGATATCGAACTCATCACCTCACTTGCAGAAAGTGAAATAACAATACTTTCTGAAAATTTGAATTATTCATTTGAGGTTTTTTACTTTTTTACTTACTTTCAGACATAGGCTCTAGCACACAGACTGTAAAAATAATACAAGTAGCTACTATAATGTCACTCATTGCTGGTGAACTCCTGTTTCGCAGCCTTGAGTTCAGCATTTCGACAGTGGGTCGCCAGTGAGTCAGAAGTGATCATATTCTGACAAGAGGTTGGAGCTGTGGAGAAATGGAGAGCGGACTGAATCTGTAGCAACGCCTTGCAGACAGCCTGTCACTCAAGCAGCCCCGCCCTTAAATATGTTTAACTTTAAGTCTTGGCAAAATTTAAATGGGTGAGTTATATAGAAAAAAATCATCCCTTGTACAGTTGTCATTAATGTTGAAATTATCTAAACAGACCAAAATTGTTTTTTGCATTTTAACGTAGGGGTCAATAAGGCTTGACTGGCTTCTGGAGCTGGCCTCAAGTGGCTTTTTGAGGAGCTGCAATTTTTGGCACTTCCACGTTGGCTTAATTTTCCAGCCCTGGAGGTTGTCCTTTGCTATAGCAATGTAAGTTATACACAAAAGCAGTGCATGTATATGTTATTGTAATTCTTATTTCAATCTTTATTATTCATTTATTTTTTACCTCTGGTATTTCATTTTTTGGAAATCATATTTTACATATCATTTTTCTTTCGTGGTGGTTTTGTCTTTAGTATAACTTATTTGGAATTTGTACTCTTTTTCCTTCTTCTTTTTTGTAGACATCTAAAAAAATGTGTCTGTTTGTAAATTGGTGATAAGCATATACAGCTTCCTTTCAGCTCCTTGTTACAACCCCACAGGGGTTTTTCCATCCCACCTGTGTGTGCATTTTCTTATTTTTTTCTTTTGTTTTATTTTATCATATGCAGAGATAAAGAACTGAAGTACTACAGCTGTATATAAGCATATATTTGACCTGAGATCAGGATCCCACAATTAATTTGGGCCACATGTTAACAAATTCAGTTATATCCATTTTGAATGACTGTAAAATGCAAAGTAATCAGTTCACCCCAGCAGACTGCACCGGTGCTGATAAAGATATGGAAAATTTCAGCAGCGGTACAGATAAAAATACAGAACCTCAAATAAAGATTAGTATGAATAATTAAAAGAACAAAAGATATTACTTCAATTAAATAACTTATCTTTCTTTTTAAGAGTCTGGAGCTGATCCTAGTCTGTTTAAAGTGCAGGAACTTCACAAGAGATAGACACATGAATTGGTTTTACTATGTAGAGACGTTTTCATACTGCAGGCAGTGAGAGTGTCATTCATTTGTTATTCTGTGGCCTTATGTGCAAATGAAATGAAAGCGACGCTACAGTGGTTTAACAGGTGGAGCCCCTGCAGCCCTCTAAATGACCCCACTTTGTACTCCAGTGCTTCAGACCGACAAAATAACTCGGAAGGCTACACAAGGGGAAATATTGCATTATTGCATAATCCTCCTAAATTTGCTTCCTTTAATGGTTTCTACCATATTCTTGTCACCTGAGGCCATTCAAATCGGTCCTCATATTTCTGTATGTGCATTCAGTGTGTATTTCTAAGATATTCCTCTGGGGAATTAATATGTGTCTGCAGTCAGTGAAAAATGAAGCATCAGTTGAATACTCTAAGCTAAATCACATCCAGTCGACACAATACTGAAACATGATTATGTTGCATAGAGATAAAGTGAACCTTTGCACAACAGCAAGAAACTTATTTGATCATGTCGTAATTTGGTGTTCCACCCGAATTAAGCTTTAACTGCAGGATGTGTGACAGAAGACAGCAGGAAGGCATTTTGGGAGGATGGCCTGTCTCCTAAAGCTGCAGAAGGAAGGCATCACAGCAGAGAAAATCTGCATCCATCCTTTAGATTTTAATGAATACAAATGTCAACTCTCCACATAAACCAACTGGTAAAACTGGTCCTTTGTCCACTCGGTAGCAACAAAGCAATTGCATTGTATTGTACAATGTTGACACATTACCATAAATGTTGATATGGCTAATGTAAACAGTTGCTTTTACAGAGTGCTCTGGGGATGATGTTTTTCTGTAGGCTGATGCAAAAGTTGGTGTCACCTTGGTTCCCTCGTTGAAAAACCTGTGGGATTTTTCCATTGGATTGCAGAAAATAAGCTCTGTGGCAAACAAACTTTTATAATAGTTACATGTTTTATTCAGCAAGATAATCTTCACAAATGAACAGCAACTTTCATGATTTTTGAAGCCCAAATGCAATCACCAGAAGTTCAAAGCTAACATTAAGGTTATAAATAAACTACACATTGTCAAATGACTAAACAGCCCTCCCACAACCAGGCTGTAAACCGTGTTCTGAGTGATGATGTTCTATAGTCTCATTTAACCACTTGTTGGCAACCGCTTTTTTAAACATACATAAAAATCAATGCGTGGGGTATTAAGTGACATATTTTCTGTCATAGGACGAAACGTCTCTTCAGCTTGTGTTAACCACAGACCTTATTTTACATGTAGGTATCTAACCAAAAACCCACTCACTTTGAGATGAGGGAACTGGGAGTGCAAAAATGCTTGCTCATGTCTGGGTTTCAGGACTCATTCCTGGAGCACTCTTCACACACCAAACAGATACAGAACAAAGTAAGCACAATCTATGTCCAATATTCACTCATCTTTCACCTCTGTTCTTGGTCTTCACCAACTCTTTTGAAAAATCTGTCTCTTTAGCTGCTAAATGCTCTACTATGTTCACCAGCTAGTCTCTAACTGTGTCTGCTGCTGTTGAGCAGGCAGTGTACAGTGATTTTATCAGAGCTCTTTCAGTGAAACAGCTGCTGCTGCTGGAGATGGGGTTGATGAGAGAGATGGGAGTGAACCAAAACAGTGAAGTCTCTAGCTGTGCAACCAAAACAATGTGCTGAAAGATGCTAAAAACAAACATGATCTGATCCCTATACTCTTCGTATGTTGACACTTGGGCAGGAACCAATAGCACTGTAATAATGACACCGGGGGTTAACGGAAAAGGGTCGGTGGTAAGTCAAATCATGCAAGCTGTTGTCCTGCAGCATTCACATGTTTTACTATGAAAAGTACTGCACCAAAATTCATACATTTCCTACGTAATGATGAGCTCTTGCTGTATTAACCTGCATTAACCCACTTATTTTGGAAGGCTTTGATCACATGAACAAGGTGCTGACAGGAGTAAAGAGGGAAGCAGAAGCAGTCTCAAGCGATCAAGTTAAGAGGCAGGCTGGGCTAGTGGGTCACAAAACACAGGACTTTTCCCCAGAGACTGGCATTTGGAATCCTGTGAGCTCTGAGCCATTTTATGTTACATCCTCACCTTGCTTCTTTTCCTAAATCTAACCACAGTAGCTCTACTTGCCTAGACCTAACCTCCTTAACTTTATATTAATTACATAACTTTACATCAGTCGTGGGGCACTAATTCGTACCATATTGTATGAACCCTTGTGTGCGCATTTTCGTAGGATATCATATGAACATAAATGTAACCATGTGCATTTGTTGTTGAAGCAAAAATCGTCAATTTGCAGTGTTGAACTGCATTTTCTGTGAAAATGGAAGTGTATTTTTAAAACAGACAATGCATGTAACAGGCTGAAGTTGACATGATGTCCCAGAACGTGGAAAGTCCATGACCAAACGTTGATATGTGTAACACATTCTCACTGCTATGGAGCTACATTAGGGTCAAAAGTTTTGGACTTGAAAAAAAAAAAAATTGAAACTGAAAATTCATGTGTTGATCTTGAATTTTGAAAAATACAACAATCTATTCAAAATAAAAATAAGCGTATGAAACTTTTTTTTTCAGGTTAAATATAATTTTGATTCACTTTGGTAATTCTTTTGAATGAATAATTTATTTTCACTTTTCACTTCCATATGTATTTTAACATTTGAGGCCTTTTTTTTCCCAGATGCATGTTTTATCTTTTCAGATTCTGATCTTATTTTTTACAGTTTCAAATCTCTCTATGCTGCACAGTGCTATGTGGAAATCGGACATATCAGCACTTAAAATGTGGCTGTTGAACTGCAATATCTGGCATAATTTATCGCTCTTATACCGCAATTGGTGTCAGGACTGTCTAAAACAGCTTTCTAAATGGAAGTTTGTCACTGGCATCAATTTTTACACTGCCAATCACATGAATATGGTGTATGTAAGTGTTGAGTCAGAATTTTTTAGTTCCTACGTTGCCTGAAGGCACTCTGTCACTCATGAGTCCACACCCTCTCAGCTGATGCCACGCCCCCCACGCCACATCAGGGTCAAAAGTCTGAAACTCAAAAAATAGATTTGAAACTGGGGGGGGGGGGGAGATCTGAAAGTGAAAAAAGATCTGAAAATGAAAAAATAAGATTTGAAAGTGTAAAAAATAAGATCTGAATGACAAGACTGAGTGATGTTGGCGTGAGGTGTTTATCACAAGAAACTATTGATATATTAATTTACAATGAAGATAATGCTCATTTGTTGAAACGTTACTGTGTTGCTTCCAAAATAACCACTTTGTGCAACTAATAAATCAGTTGTTAAAAACGCGCACACTTCTTTGTGTGTTCATAGTGCAGCTTTTATAATTCAGATGAAAAATAAGAACTATGGTGCTTTTCACACTCTTTATCTTTGTAAGAGATTTAGACTTCACTGATGTTGCTGTGGTGTAGAAGCATGATATAGTGAGCAAAACATTAAACACATTACTCCAATTTGTAACCAAATCCTTGAGAAAGACCGATCTAATCTTTGGGTTAGCGGCAACAATCTATAACAACTCAAAATATTTGGGGTTTTAGGGTTCGAATATTTTCTTTGCTCTCGGGTGCAGATTTCAAATGCTACTTGCATCAACTGGAAAGTTTTTCAGATTACAGGAATGTAAAATATATATATATATATCTGACTACTTAATGACCTGAGTAGCTACAGCCCTATTTTCATCCCCACTGTCCCTAAAGGTGATGATAGTGATGATGATGATCTGAGGAGAAGGAGGAGGAGGAGGAGGAGGGAAGTAGGAGGAGGAGGAGGAGGAGGAGGGATATCACCAGTTAATAACCTCAGCCTCCTCTGCCTGTCAGCATCATGATCGCAGAATGTACCGGGACCCCCTCAACAGCGGAGCCGCGCCGTGATGACTGTTCGCGGACAGAGCTGCAGCCCGGTGACGCTTGACATCTCTTCCATCCAGTAGTTGATTCCTCCAAGCCGCGCGGTGTGAATCTGGAGCCTTGGCACACTCTCACCACTCAGAGGCTGCCTCTCCGGCGCGTACTTTGCCCCGACACATTCCTCCGAGGCTTCTCCTTCCTTCTATCTGGGGATTTGAAACTTGAGCGACTTTTACCGTCGCAGGCAGAGAAACAAAATTTCGGACGGATAGTGTCGGTGCGGTGAATGTAGCGGCAGGCAGGCTGGGTGTCTGTCTGCGGGGCGCACAGCGGTGCTGCTGGACCAGCCGAGAACGCACCAAGTCCCGTCCCACATCCCCGTTTTACCCCCCGGTGTCCCGAACACAGCAAACATGATTCTCCTCGGGACTGTGCTTGCTCTTTTCTTCTCAGGTACGTTCACTAATTTCACTATTACAGTAAACAGAAGAAAGGATTTTGGTGACGCGCAAAAATCACAGTCTTTGTCTCCTTGACTTGCAAGTTAGATAAGATGAGGATGGAGAGTCGCACTTCATTTGTATTGTCACATTTTGCTCCAAAGTAAAGAGAGATGTGTCTGCCTCTTGTTGTTATCTACTCCCATTACTCCCAGTTGCTTTTTTGTGGCTCCTTTGGTCAATTTCACGCCCTTGGTGCCACGGGGATGGAAAGAAGAGTGTTTTATTTCCTCCTAACTTTTAAGCACAGTGAAAAGAAATCTCATGACCATTTAAATCCCCAAGTATAATATTGCCCCAATATTTCGGTGTTTGGCTGCGGTCCTGTGCTCTGAGTTCAAGCAAGATATTAAATCTCAGCTATTTCTTTATCCAAAGCGCCACTAGGCTACGCCCTTCCAGCTCCGAGCCCTGTACGGAAACTTTCAAAATGATGACAGAAACACGCTGACTGAAAGACTGTCAGAGCCTCAGAAAGACAGCTGTTTTTTATTGTTTGGGGTGTTTGTGTCATAGATTTATGGAAGCTTAAAGAATTCCTCTGATTTGTCATAATAAAAGAGCCTACAAAAATGACATTTTACAACATTTTAAACACAAAATGAGCTTACAAATATATGACAGTTCTGAAATAATGCATTTTTAAAGCCATATTTGTCCCATTTTATTTGATTTCTCTCTATTATCAGAACAAAATTATGAAATTTTCAGATGAAAAAAGG
Organism: Epinephelus cyanopodus; assembly: GCA_026686955.1. Taxonomy (NCBI): domain Eukaryota; kingdom Metazoa; phylum Chordata; class Actinopteri; order Perciformes; family Serranidae; genus Epinephelus; species Epinephelus cyanopodus. The sequence goes on along the minus strand of CM048923.1, from coordinate 36,600,110 downwards.
CATGAAAAGTACAAAAACAGTTAATATGTATGTATAGATATGACTAGGCTATAAGGTCCAATGAACAGAATTTTATCCTGCATGGGCCAAATGTTTTTTGTCCCATTTGCAGGCGCCCAAAAATGCATACAAAGTACTATATGTAGGCTATATGTATATATGTGTGCGTATATATACATACATATATATATATATACATATATATATATACATAGCTGTCTCTCTACATATGCCTGTATAGATGTAAGTAGGCTGTAAGAGTGTCCAAAAATGTGATCCCCAAAGAGATTTTAAGATGTTGAAAGCCTTTATCTTGGCTAACTTTGGAAAATATTGGGGCATGACATACATTTATTTTAGGGGCCCATAGTTTGGATGTGTGTATACAAGGACAAAGAGACTGTGATGTCTTTATGAAGGGATGTTTTTCCCGTTGTGCTTACAGATTATGTGCCCTTATGAAGCTCTTTACAGTTTGAGAGATGTTTTTTTCTTGGTTGTTGTCAGTAAAGAACATTTCTATCAAGTTTCTCATAGGTTATCTATTCAGATATTCTAGAACCACTAAACCTTGTTTCGGACGTACAGTAGTAGCACAGTTTATACGCCCTTATGGATCTCTTTACAGCTCCAGAGATATTTTTCTTGTTTATTAGAGAACCTTTATAGGGTATTATTTTTTATCAAGTTTCTTTATATCTGTTTACAGTAAATGTTTTATATGCAGTTGAACCACTAGGCCTTGTTTTGGACCTACAGTACAGTTTGCAAAATTTTTCATTTTATTCCATCGATTGTTTTTTAATGAGGACTATCCTCCCTGATAGAGTCGTGACTGCTTTATAATGTGGAGAGAACGCTTCAATTCTTCCTTCGTTTGTAGGAACAGTATTATTAATGGGCATGGTTGAAAAGGATTTTTTTCAAAAGGAAGACTGAAAATACCTTGATCGTTGCATTAAATGGTTTCTTCAACACACACAGGAACGCTATTCTCAGAAAGTTCCAAATCTTAAACCAAATGCAAAATTGGACTTTCTTTATATATAAAGAAAAATATATTTTTGAATATACCATCTGGTATTGATGTTTATGGTGCTTTGTGTTGACGACTTTGTAAGGAACAGACCTGCTGCTGGTTGTGAGCATGGTACTGTCCTGACGACGACCTTGTTCAGTTTATTCCTTTGTCTGTGTGTGTGCTTTGTATAGGGTTAGTGTGTGCAGGGGCCTGTGTGTGGCCACTCAAAGCTTCTGAATGAGAAGAAAACAGAGTGAAAAAGGGGGGCTTTTTTTTTACAGCACCATAAACTTACGCGAACAGAACTTCTCTATTGTTTGTGGCACAATGGTGGGTTGTGGTCAAATCCTAAAACGACCATTTTGTGGTGCGATGCGGTCGAGTACATGTTGTCATGGACAAGTGTGAAGGCAGTTTTAGCTAAAGAGTTAAAAGGACATTTTAGCGAGAGTGCATGGCTCTTTATTCCGTATTTTATTACATACAGTAGGCCTATAGATAGTAAGTATGGGTCGCTGAACAGATCAAAGCTGGACAAAGAGATAGAGAGTGATGCATACCTCTTTGATGTTGGGAGTGATCCTGACTGAACAGCATGATAACAAACTGCTTGATACTTGTTACTGAAGACCATAAATTGTAGAGGGAACGCAAGTCTGTTTGTCCCAGGTCAGTGGGCCGAAAAGCTTTCTTGTCATTGACAATAAAGAATTTGCAAATGAACATGCAAACAACTTATGCAAATCATTCTAAGGCCTGAAGATTAGATAACAGCAGCAGATTGGTCAACATATTCTACACATTGTGGGTAGAAACCATTGGAGGTTTGTTAGAGACACACGTATGAAACTAATTTAATTTGTAATCAATGTCCAGGTTAAACAGTGAGAAATTTATAAGCATAAAACAAAATTTAAGTGCAAATTTAAAATCTGGTGCTATGTTCAGAGTTCAGCCTTCATCTTTTCAGGTTGTTTTTTAAAATCAGATTCCGAGCGCTCACTAACAGTGCTTCAACAGGGCACGCCCATGTCTGGCTGCCGTTGTTTATATTTCTTTTAGGTCTGGCATTAAGACAAAAGCAGGACAAGAGCTGACGGAGCACAGGGGGAAGTCACGTGACGTTACTAAAAAGGTGGAGTCCAACAGGATGACCAATGAGTTTCAGTTTCAGATGACTTTATATGCCAAAACTGCCTTCACTCCTTCTCAGATGTGGACTTTATTTACAAAACTTTACTCAGTGTCTTTAGTTGTATTAATGAATGTCTATACATAGAATTAAATCTGTAATGTGGGATATGGAAAAATTCCTTTGTAGGATTGGTTGTCAGTCTTTCACTTTCTGTGGGTTCAGAGCACACTTATTTGCAGTGATTTGGGTATTCTTGGCAATTATACTTTGACAATTTAGAAAGTGTTAAAACTGATTCAGGTCAGTTGGACATTTGAGGCATGTCTTGACAGTCAGACTAATAACCCAAAACCCCGAAAAAAATGCTAGCATTGTTTGGGGGTCAAAGGGTTCAGATGAGCCCAGCCCAAGGCCAAGGGGAGGGCCCATATAAAAGTTCTATGGTTGACCCTTAAATGGGACCAAGTACAACAATTTACTTACTGACTTACATCATTAACAATACAAGTTAAAGGAGCTGTATGTAAGAAATCTAAAGCAAGTAGTTGTAAAATCATCCTAATATGTCACAGAGACTAAGGAATAATGTTCACAACAATAGTACAGCCAGAATATTCGCATTTAAAAAAACATTTTTACAGTCGGCAAATCATGTTTATGTTTTGAATTTGTGTTTTGGCCTGTTGCGCCACCCACTGCCGCCTATCAGTCACGCAGTCAGTAGAGTCTCAGCATCAGTTACAGTTACGACTGAGCAACAGCAGCTAGGCAAGCAGCGTTAGCAATGTCCGGTACATAGCATTAGCAGCCAGCTCCTCCTCAGCTGTATCCCAGCAGCAGCGTTAGCAGTGTCCCGGCACATAGCATTAGCAGCCGGCTCCTCCTCAGCTGTATCCCAGCAGCAGCGTTAGCAGCAGAGAAGCTGGACTTGCTCGAACGGTCCGCTAGAAAACCGAAGATCAATGACACAACGACGCAGCCCTGCCACAGCAGCTGCCCGTGGGCAAACAAATCAGTCTCCAGCGTACCACTGTCCAGCAACGTCGAATCTGTAGGGGAGGGGGGGCGGACACGACTGACATTCTTACACCTTTAAATGTTTTTACCTGATAAATAAATGTCTTTTTTAGCACTGAAACACATTTCAACATCCGTCAGATGCTCCCGCCCCTGCATGTGTTGTGAAATGGTGTGGTCCATCTGACATGGGTCAGGTACGCGATACGCAAAACTCAGAAGTGAAGTGCCACTGAGATATTTCTGCATACCGGGGTCCCTGGACAGTCTTGGTATTACATAAATTGGGGATGACTGGAAAACATAGAGTTAACAGTCATATACTCTCTACACTATTTTAGTTCTGCACATACTTTAACCATTACATGATTAAAGTAGCCTCAAGACTGAATTAATAAATGAAGAAAGAAATTATTGGTTCACTCATGATTTGATCTTGTGATTTAATACCATGCAATAACTTCATCAATCATTATTTGTTTTGACTTTTCTCTAATCATAAATCATCACTCATTGGAGGGCATTTTTCTCAGCCCAGGATAGACATGTGACTTCCTCTGCTTTTCAGAATAAGAAAATAAGGTCTAAACACGGAGAAAAGACAAAATAAACATGGAAATATGATCAATTGGATTATATTCACAGGACATATCAAAATTTGCATGGTGATGTTTATATTGTCATTTGTCCCCTACCCCACAGGTGTGGATGAGAGGCCCACTTTTGAAAATGTTGTCCCCTAGCCCATATTTCATAACAGCTGGCCTGACCTTCACTAAAGTGTTTCTGTTGACTCAAACTAGGTCAGGAGTCTGAATGTGAATTTGAGGTTCGGATGTCAAGATCCTACACTTTGCACACCTGCCTTCCTTGCCAACCACCTCATTCTGATGCCGACGAAATGTTGTCTCTGAACATAATCCTCGCAGTGATTATGTTGCCATAACGATGAAATTAAAGAAGCAGTTTTTTGACGTATGAACGAAGTCCCAGGAGACAGGGGTGCTTGATTGAGAGCACAATCCCAGCAGCGTCTCGGTCAAAGGCAATGGCTTTTCATGTCTCAAAGGAAAGGCAGCAGTGTCTCAATAAAATCAGCGTTTTTCTGTGCTGTTGGAAAGGCAGAAGTGACTCATTAAATCACAGTAAGCTTAGAGTGGTCTGCAGCTTGGCAGGGGTCACACCATTCACCTCTCCTCCACCTCCCGAAAGTCAGCTCGTACAGTATAATATGTCACTTTAAAAATGTTGATATTATTGTACCAATGTAATGAATTCATGAATTGCAGAAACATATTATGCCAACATTTTCTTGTGGTGGCTGGGCTGCTAATACAGTTGGTAGATTATTGAGACAATGAATATACTGAGGATCACACCGCATTCAAAGCATTTTTGTGTGTTTATTTCCCTCCCTGGAAACACACGTGGATATGTATTATCAAATCATCATTTCTACTTTTTCAATTTTTCATATTCACTCAGCCACTCCACATCCCCTCAGGTACCCCTGGTAACAGCAGATGTACCCTGTGGTTGGGAATCAGTGGATTATATCACTGCTGTAGCAGGACTAATGAAATTCCCCCACAGTGGCTTTATGTGAGCGTGGCCTGTACTGCAGCACGGCCCCGCTGTGTTCATTAGCTGTGTTAATGATTGTCCAGCTTGTAGTGACACTGTAATTTTGAGTGACAGGCTCATATATCTCCCTGTCTCTGTGCCTCAGGTTTACCCACCCCCCCCCCCCCCCCCCCCCCCCCTCTCTCCCTCACGGCTTTCAGGTCGTGTCTGATTTTCCTTTTTTTTTTCAATCTCAATCTAAATTCCCCCTCGGATTCAGTGGCGCGTCAGAATAAATTGTTCAAGTCGTTCAATGAGGAAGTGCAGTCAACCGACGCCGGTGTGCAAACACATTTGGAGCGGCGGTGGTTGACGTCTTATCGGTGCGCAGGCAGGTGTGCATGTTTGTGTGTATTTTTAGTGGTGGGAGGGTGCGTGACAGGGCTCATTCTGCCTAGACACCACTAGTGGCTTTTTGAAGACCTATACTGATACTGATCCTTTGGAGTGAAGCTGCCCACAGGGAATTTTTCTCCTTCAGATCATAACCCCTTAACATACATTTTTCCCAGTTTGGTTCTTTGGAATGGGAATAACCCTCTGACTCACAGTGATAGGGTCCTACATAAAGTGATATTTTCGGCTGAAGTTTGAACAGGTTTGGTTTTTTAAATTGAGACATTTATGACTGGCGTTTCGTTCAGGCTCTTTTCACTGGTGTGAAGTGGACGGTGCTCTGCTATGTCACATATTCCCATTCACCAATCAGAATTTAGCAACATCTGACCTATCTCAGGTAAATCAAGATGCACCAATGCAAGAAGATTAGTTGAGTTTTTGAATGTTAAACTGTGAATACCTAAAGATGTTTTCCTTTCAACTTAAAATTAGATCTTTCCGTCTTTATACATGACTATATTTAAAGAAATAAGATTTTATTCTAGCCTTTTAGCAATTTACAGGCACACTATACAGGAATTACTGTTGCTGTTACTGTTTGTAAACACACAACTTTCAAACTTGGCCCTGCCTCCCCTTGTACGCACACTGCAATTTGCTGTTATATTGTAACTACATTACATTTGTTTTAATGGAAAAGCCAGTACTTAAGCATGCTAACTAAGCTAACCACAGGAACTCTTTGTTGCTCCTTCAGAGCTTGCCAGCAAAAGTGAGGTGAAAGCCAACCCCAGATTCACTTGTTTTGGAACTTATGTTGTCCACTTGATATTTTGCCATACTTTATTTGCTTTATGCTTCCTTTTCGGCACTGTGTCTATGATTTTTGTAGCTTTCTCTTTGATGTGTGCTGCTACTACCTGGTTGATACCTTTTAAAAAAGTCCCAACCTCATTTGGTCACTGTTTGGCTGGGGGCTGCAAAGGACTCTCGGGATGAATACACTGCCACACATAAATGACTGAGATGAGTTACTTTTGTATGGGTCTATAGTAGGGTTGTCATGAGAACCGATACTTTGGTACCAAGTCGATGCCAACACGCAAAAAATCCCCAAAAATAATAATTTTTTTCTGGTACTTATGGTGCCAGACACAACTTTGCCCTCAGCGGGCCATCTCGATTCCTGTCGGACCTGACAGGGGCAGTATGTGTGTCAGTCGGTGCCGAGGACGAGTGCCGAAGAAGAACGCCTGTTCTCCATCGTCTTTGCTAGAAACAATGGCTTTTACAAGTGCTGCTGGAGCCACAACACCTCCGCTTGTCAAAAAGTCAGGTAGTAGGAGTCATTGGTGGAGAGGGTCTCATTTACACCGCAAGCAAATGGTCGCTGTTTACTCGCGTTTTCATTTTCGCAAGCATGTTAACAGGTTAGAGCATTCACATCGCATCAGTTCAACGCACTGCTCGAGTCAAAAACACAACAACAAAAAACACAAGTTTGCGTGTGTTGTGACCTCTCTCAGCCACCATAGACATCTCCCCCTTGACCAAGCAAGACCTGACAGGCACATGTTTCATGTACTCTGTATATAAATACTAATTATCCAAGCATTGGAATAATCACTGGCACGCGAACCTGCCCACCCTGGGCTTAGGGTCCAAACTCACTTCTTCTTCTTTGGGGTTTATTGGAGATTTGCAAACACGGTGCACCACCGCCACCAATCGGGGTTATCACACTTTGTTCTCAGAGATTGAAAATGTTAACAGAAAGCTTGCATTACAAACTGGAGAAAAACAGAACTCATGTTCGGTGCACTACCGCCACCAACTGTTGGGGTGTGGTTTGTATTTTGACGGAACAGCAGCGGACACTGCACAACGCGTCTGTTCGGTTTTGGTGTGAATACACGTGTGCTGCCGCAAAGCTTGTGGATCGCTTGCGGTGTAAATGAGGCCTTAGAGTTAAAGTTGAAGTTTAAAACAGTTTTAATAAAGAAGTGAATTTAGAAATACATGAGTTCTGTTTTTCTCCAGTTTGTAATGCAAGCTTTCTGTTAACATTTTCAGTCTCTGAGAACAAAGTGAGATAACCCCGATGACATCACAAGGGCATCGTCAGAGTTATTTTCTGAAGGTCTAGTCACACTAGAGGTGGCACAGCCAAGAGTTTATCTCTACATCTGAAAATTAAAGCCAGTGCTGAAGTGCCTTAAACCTGAACTTTCTAATGAGTTCATAGTCTCAATCAGTTTCAAGTCGTCTTCTCCTCAGTACAGCATGATCATGGCTAAGCGATATGGCTCAAAAATAATATTGAAATATTCTTAGGCTATATTGCAATACACGATATATATGATATTTTGACATTTCCTCTAGAATACTGTAGACTACTGAAATACAAAAATATTAAATAAATAAAGTAGCTACTGTAAATAATTAAGTTAAGTACTGTTTTAAAGGAGAAGTTCCGTTTTTTACAACCTGGACCTTATTTCTGGCATTAAATACGGTTGTTTACTCACCCAGATAAGTTTGGTGTCATTTGGAGTCATTTGGAAGATATTTAGATCCGCGAGAGCCACGTACATCCATATAGTGGGAATGATCGGGGCACCGACAACGAGGCTCTAAGTAACACATTATCTGCCGCGAAACTCGTTCATTTCATCAATATGTTTTTATGAATCGCTAGAGCTGCTTATCATCATCATCATCCGGGTCATTTATACTGACCTACTAACCTCTAACCTGGATGATGTCATCCAGGTACGTGCGTCGCCGCACACCTGCAGCACAGTTTTGTTTACAACTGGAATTTGCTACTGTTAGTTTTTTGAAACATGGCTGAATATTTGTCAGATTTTGAGGTTGTGGATGACGACTTTGACTATGATGGACGTCCTTACCGTTTTGTCACTGAGCACTATGTAATAATAAATTCACGTTGTGCATAAGAAGTGCCTCTGCTTTTTGTGCAGTGTGCGGCCCGTTCTACACAAGCGATAAGAAGAAACTAAAGAAATGTAAATTCTCATAGTTATTTACTTATCAAGCAAACAAATTCAAGGAAAATAAACAATGTATGAAGCTGTGTAGGCTACTTACTCAATCGAAAGTTGCCCGTTCGGTCCTGCAGGTTTTGGCTGGGTCTTCCAGTTTACTTTCGGGACACGAAAAAAACAGCCCGGTTGATCATAGAAGTGAAATCCTCTGTTGTGAGACAGTCATTTCTGGAGACATCCAGACGTGTATCTCCTGGCCTCAAGTCCCACTCGGAGAAACAAAGGCATTCCTCCTCTGTTGGCATAGTGGAACATTGTCCACAAGAACACCACCAGTTAGCATCTATTCTCGGACATGCAGCGGTTTGTTGTTCTCTGGCCAGCTGTTCCTCTCTCTGCCTCCGCATCCTCCTTTCAAAGAGCACCTCATCAGTATACTCTGGCTCAAAACGGTAAGGACGTCCATCATAGTCAAAGTCGTCATCCACAACCTCAAAATCTGACAAATATTCAGCCATGTTTCAAAAAACTAACAGTAGCAAATTCCAGTTGTAAACAAAACCGTACTGCAGGTGTGCGGCGACGCACGCACCTGGACATCATCCAGGTTAGAGGTTAGTAGGTCCTTCTTCCGAAGGACTCCAAATGACACCAAACTTATCTGATTATCTGATATCCCCTTTAAAGCAAAACAATGGAGTTTTTGAGCCCTCAAAATGTATATCCAAGATCCTTGTGATGGTACACCTCTGTCATTGCTTGAGAGCATCTGTTTCACTTGCACTGGCACTATGCAGTTTGAGGGTTTGGGTAGGAACCCGGACACAAAAAGGACTACAATATTTGGGTGCTTTACGGCATACGTCATATCCCCCTCCTCTCTTTGGAGTAGTGTAGCCGAAACGAGGTGAACAAAGTTAGACGTGGTTGTCATGGCTGAAGCGACAAAGAAAAGGAAGAAGGTGAAGGTGTTGTCCGAGGAGACAAAGAAAAGAAAACGGAAGAGCGATAATTCAAGAGCTTGAACAAGGATTAATATTGGCCGGGCTTTCACACGCTGGTGAGAGCTGAAAGAGGAGGAGGAATGCCCGACTGATGGTGACCTGACGCTGTTACTGCTGTTACTGCTGTTACCCTCTACTTAGGAGACTCACTGTCTGCAGGTTGGCTGCCTCAGGTTCATTTTAAGATCAAGTGTTAGCCTACATACAGACAACTTTCATTTTAGTTTGTCTTAAAAACTTTGCTGTTTGCACCGCGAGCGTGATGTGCTTGTTTCGACTGCGATCGTAAATTATAATAGCAGTGAATGATAGACTGCAGACAGAGCAGATTGAAATATGGCTGTCTACATGCTGATCACATGTATTGATAAAGTATTGGCTTGGCTGGCAGAGGTTTTATCACACTTACTCACAGTAACAAGCGTAGTTGTCATCAACTAGAGTAATTTTGAAGTTATATTCCCTTCATCTGCACCACGGCCTCTCTGCTGTTGTCTGACTTCACTCTGCTGAGTTTGTGTGTGTGTGTGTGTGTGTGTGTGTGTGTGTGTGCGCGCGTGTGCTCTGAGGAGGGGTTCAGCCCTGACATGCAGAGAGCAACTCAACTCAACTCAACTCAACTCAACTCAACTTTTATGAAGCATGCTTTTATTATGAAGCATCTGCCTCATTTCAGGCTGAAATGTTGATGTGTTGGTTGTGAACTTGAAGCTTCTGCTTGAACGTTAGATGTTCGCAGAACTGTTACCGTGGTGCCTTTAATTGTGAGGATTGATTCTCTGTGAGCTGGAAACACACCAGCAGCTCTTCAGTTCATATATTAGTAATATTTGCAAGTCACACTGGGGTTCCATGGTTGCTAAATACCACTAAATAGTCAGTGTCTGGAGCCCTGCAGATACAAAAACACAAGCCTTGCCTGCTTATATATCATCATTTAGGAGAAGTGATGTGGATGGGTGGAGGAGTGTGTGTGACACACCTTGTTTGTGAGTCTTTCCTTGTATGTGTTTGTGACTGTTAAAGGACGAGGCATAGCAGAGAGCAAGAAAGTGCCATAGTGAGTCACATGCCAGTGAAAAAAAAATCAAGTGACAATTTGTACTCAAGGTTAGCGATATAGTCATTTTATAAATCGCTGTGGAACAAGCTATGATATATAATGGTCAAAATGCCAAACTGGAAGCTTAAGAATGGTATTTCACAAACCAATGGGTGATGTCACAAGGGCCACGTCCACTTTTATTCAATCTATGGGTAAAATTATTCTGCAAACCTTTACAATATATTCGATTTTGGAAGATTTGTGACATAGTCTCTACTGGCTGGTATAATTGAACTATGGCTAAGCCACGCCCCCCTCCACTCACCTGGACAAACTATCAACATTCAGTGACCAGCGCTATGGCAGGTGTCACAGTACACGGCATTTCACAGGAGGGATGATTTTTGGAGACATAACAATCAGATGTCATTGAGAAGTAACCAAAGGGCCTAAACTACGCATTGGATGGATATATTCATCATTTTATTGTTGAGAAGGTCGATGAAAAGCTTAAATTACAAGCCAAAATGTACAGGTCACAGTGTGCGCTTGTGAACCGCATCTCGTTGCTGTCGCCATCAAAGACAACAAGGTAAAGTGCCACTGAAGTTAAGGTTTTTGGCTCAGAATATGAGAAAAGGATAACGGCCTTTTTACCATCTTTACCAAGAGTGTCTCTCTGTTAGTTTGGTGCTACAGTATTTACACTGAATCATTCAGCATAACGTTTGCCAACCTTTGTTAACTCTGCGATTACAGAGAAGTTAATGGAGCTAAGCTCCAGAAGTTAACGTTAGCTTAACTAGAGCCCTTTGGACAACAGCTAACAATGATGTACGATCACCAAAGTACAAAACTAGAACAAAACAGGCTAATGAACTCCCAGCAAACAAGGTGACATGATGAACAACGCAGCTAGGAGCTAACGTTAGGCTAACTTTAGCTAACGTTAGCTAGAGATGTTAAAGATAACTTTATATTTCTTTCCAGCAAAGTGACAATATGTTGCCTCAAACACAATGTTGACTTACCTTAAAACAGATGTAGACATCGTTGTTAATCTTATTCACGTTGAGTTGATGTTGTGGTCTAACGTTAGCACACAACTTTATCCAAAGGAGACACTTTTCTCGGTTGAGATGTCGTTTAAAGTGTCAAAAATACACCTCGTCGTCCAGCCTCTCAGGATACCTTGTGTCAGAGTTGCATGTACCTCATGCACACCGTTTGACCATTTTTAAACTTCAAATCTCTGAAAAAGCTCATAAAACCGAACAAAACTGACTTCTGTAATGCATTTCAATGAACGTCCAGGCAGAGAATGTCCGAGTGTATGGGAATGGCTATACGCACTGTGATTGGCCCATCGCGTTTGAGGGCGGGACTTAGCCATAGGTCAATAGAGCTGTCAAGCCAACTGCTAACATGCCAGGTGGGCTAGCATTAGTCTGTCAAAACAGTTCTGAGAGCTTTATTTCCTTTCTCTTCTCTGTTCAGTTTACTCTGCCCTGGCATTTTGTTCACCAGTGCACACAGTTTTATTTAATTAAACATGACTGAAGAAAGAAAATAAACCATGTGAAAGTTTGTCCAAGTTGACACAAAACTTTAACCAAACTGATTTAATTTGGCACGAAATGTTCTACTTTTAATTGCTGGTGTGACCAGGCCTTCAGACTTGAGATTTGATAATACAATATAATACAGCCATTTTCACAGGTTGAGTTGCACTCAACATGACCAGTAAACTATAGTAAGCTGCATGTTAAAACATGAAAGGAATGCCTCTTTGAACAAAAGGAAAATATCAGCTGATATTTTGATACATAAATAATATTGGCCTTACTTCATCTAAACACACTACCTCCATCTATAGCACACACACACACAGACACACACACACACACACACACACACACACACACCACACACACACAGGTGTCAGGTGTATGAAAGTGTAGGCTGTAGGCTATCTCACTGTGCTAACATACCTATTACTGATGATTTCACAGCACTGCAGGGGTGTGTGCTTTGAACAACAAGAGTCCCTCCAGTCAGCAGAGAGAGAGAGAGAATGTCTTATCTGTATTGATCTCCAGTGACAGACGATGACGTCTATGAAGAGCAATGAGGCCAGAAAAATGAGCATCATAAACCTGCTTTGATGATAAGTGGAAAAAGCTGCTCGGAAAAGGAGAGGCGATGATCACGGGTTAGAGGAGAGAGAGGGACAGAGAAAGAGAGAGAATAAGAGAGAGAGAGAAGAGTTTGTAAAAATCATTTATTCAGATAAAAATGATTCTACATTTCCAATAGTTTCCAACAATGACAATCACAGACTACAATATGAAACTAAAAATAAATACATTTAACTAAAGCAGCAGTTCTTAAAAAGTAATTTCCAAATCCTTTAAAGAGAAGCCTTCATATTCCTGCACATTTAAATCCAAATTCTCCATTTTGACATTCATATTTTAACATTACTCATGCTCTACCTAGACTGTTGAAACTAATAAAGAATCACATCTGTGTCCTCTATGCAATTATTCTCGTCCTACTTAAATGAATTGGCAACTTCTCTTAACCAAAAAATGAAATTCAACATTCTACCAAGTTCAAGTTCAAGGAGGCTACTCGAATCCTGCTGAACAATTGCCCTCTTCTTTAGTGGCACCTGACTGGAGAATTAGCGCCACCTACTGCTCATCTTGATAAACCAACTCACAAATATTTGCACAACAGCTGTGGACAGAGAAGCAGTTTGCATTTTCTTTTGCGGATTTTCTGAAAATTCAATCAAACTTTGCGCTATGTTTGGATGGAAACCCCACTAGAGAGCGAGAGAGAGAGTGAGTGTGCCTAGAGAGGGAGGGAAAGATGAAGAGGATTAGAAGTGTGTGAGGTGCATGAACTTGGTGAAAGTAGTGAGGAAATCCATCTCCCTTCTTCTGTCACATTTAATGAAAAATGAGTAACTTACCTGGCCTCCATCCACCTGGTTCCATCTGATCTGGGCGCAGAGGTGTGTGTGTATGCGGTGTGTGCATATGTGAGTGTGTGTGTGTGTGTGATAGAGTTCTTCTCAAAGGGAATGGTGTATCCAAGGGGGTAGTTTGGAGGTCTTCTGTGTGTTTTGTTGATAACTGGGATTTGGAACTCAAACACAGGGGCGGCAGATGGTGTGTTGGCTCCTGCTTCCGTAGCTCGGTATATGTGTGTGTGTGTGTGTGTGTCAAGTGTGTGAAGGAGTTAGATTGAGTGCGGCTGCATGCGTGTGTGTTGGTGTGTCCTTACTCAAACTCAGCATCGGATACGAGTCAGTGGTCCCTGAAGGTACCGCTGCTCTCTGTGGTCAGAGCCAGGGCTGATCCCAGGTCAGCCGCGGCCTGACCTCAGGCCCATCTGCTATCATGATGACAGATGTGTCAGAGACTGGCTTCAGATCTGTGGCTGCGCCCACAATCCCCAGTTAGTCTCTCTGACAGACTGCCCTCCCTGTTGGCAGGAGGACCTCTGCCAGACATTTAGTTTGGTTCCTCAAACCCTAAATATGTTTGGAAACACACTGAACTAGGTGTGTTTTCTCATCTCTACTTTTTGTCTGACAGTACGAGTAGGAAGCATCAAACCATGTGATATAGAGGGATACGAGGCATCCTCCACGGGAAGTAAATCATTTACAAACACATTTTAACATAGAATCAGTGGGACTAAATCAGAAGTTTACTGATGAGTGCATCTGGCCTGGCAAAGCTGTCCTACAAGCTTTGTGTGTGTGTGTGTGTGTGTGTGTATGTGTGTGTCTGTGTGTGTGTCCATGCAGGCTGTTCTCATTCACTATTTTACCCACCTTAGAGATGTAATGCACTGGGGTGACCCTAGTTAGCCTGGTAGAGAGTGCATCCCATATAAGCTGAGTCCTTTGCAGCAGCTCAAGCTCAATTCCACCTGTGGCCCTTTGCTGTGTGTCATCTCTCTTCTCTCTCCCACCTTTCCTGTCCGTCTTCAGCCGTACTATCTATTAAAAGCAAAATGCCCCCAAAAAAACAATCTTTGAAAAAAAAAACAGAGATGTTATGCACTATAATTCATGTATAACCCACATTATCATGAACCACGAGGCTGTTATCATGTGACCTTTGCACTGATAAGATCAAAGGAGGAGGTCAGGTGACATCTCATTCTGAAGTTGTTTAATACCGGTGCTTAGACAGTGACTTCTGGCTTCAGACACTGACAAAAAAGCTGTCCTTTCACGTCAGCATGAAACGTGGCTGGGTGCCGTTATTGTGTAACGGCGCCCAGCGGTGTCTGGGGAAACACGACGTGACAACTAAGATAAGGGGGCGAAAGTCCAAGCAGTTGGAAGGGTCCAACAACCACCGACCTATACCCGGGACGCTGATGTCCGCTTCCTGTAAGACTATAAAGAACAACTCGAATCTCTTTTTCCTGAAACCAACCAAGTGCTTTTGTTGCCTAATCCTAACCACATGTGTGTGTTAGCTAAACATAATCACATGTGCTTGTTGTTTTTGCTTGCAAATTGTCAATTTGCAGTATTGCACTGACAGTGTGTTTATTTTGAAAGAGACTGCACACAAACTGTACAGTTTGAACAGAAAGCAGGTGGGGCTTGACCTGGAAATGGTGTGACAGAAACCAGAAGTTGTTATTTTAAACCTAATATTGATATTGCTTGATCAGAAGTCGTTACATTTAATACTTATGAGAATTTTTTTTACGGAATAATCTCAGTATTGAGCTTCAGATAATTTTTGAGTAAACTCTGTCAGCTGTTTCTCCTCGCTCGCCATGCATAGCAGGAATAATGTTCACTGCTGTCAACCAGTCTGTCTGTCTCCACTGTGATTAAAGAAGTTTACCTGGGTTATAGTAGAATAAACTGGTGGTTTATTGTTTTAAGTTGTTTTGGAGTCACACTTCAGAGAAATGTAGCCTATAGGGCTACATCATATTATCAATCATATTACATAGGATAACTCATTCCCTTTTGGAAAAACAAAACGAGTTATTTTGCGCTGCTGTTTCTCGTCTACTCTTCCTGCTGTAATTTCTTTCACTCAGCGCGAACCATCAGACCACCTCCCGCCCAGCACTCACCCACACACACACACACACACAAACAGACGGAGGGAGAGAGCTCAGAGACCGCTGTTGTTTTTGACAGCAGTGTTAATTTTGACAACTCTTTAAGATTTAGTCTTGAGACAATAATGCTAATTAGTTTTAGTCAACTTTAAGTCATCATGTTTGCTATGGGGGGGGGGGGGGGGGGGGGCGTGCGATCGTAACGCCGGACGGGGGGGGGGGGGGGGGGGGGGGGTATACATGGCCTGCAAGCCCTGGCTTCTTATTGGCCCGGATGGCAGCCATACAGGCCAATAAGGAGCCAGGCCATCTGGAAATCGACAGACTAAACAGATGGGCCAGTCCGTGAGTGTTTGCTATATGTCTTTTTTTTTTATTGTGAATTTTTATCTTTAAACTAATCCAGCAAGGCTCATTCATGTATCAGAAATTAGAATCAAGGTGACAGGTTATGTAAAGGAGAGAAAAGGCTTTGACCTGTAAAGCTCCGAAATAGAAATAATCTTATCTTCGGACTTCTGTTTAGATGTGGTGAATTTACAACTCAAAGCAACTTAATTGGATTAGCGCAGTTAGCTTGTTAACTATATTACGTGAACTTCACTGTCACCCAAAACATCCAGTTGAACCTTGTTCAAACTGTCAAACTTTATATGGGAAAAAATAAACATTTGAATATTTGTGTTGAAGAGCCAAATTGGATTTGACTGACATGATTCTGAGTTGAGTACAGCCCTTGATTTATTGCTGTTTTCTATTTTTACAATATAATTTTATCACAAAATTCACGATGCTTTATTGATTGATGAAGACTTAAATGTTGCTAAAAGATCCAGCAAAACTACAAAAGTGAATTTTAAAGGAAACATTAAATTTGACCCTCATGCCGACAAGAAGTCCAGTGTAGTTTTTGAATCCACAAAACTCGTTTGAGGTATCGGAGGGTAACAGCTACACTTGAAGTGCATGGAACCCACATTTTGAAAATGTAATAAAACTATGCTAATGCATTTCAAAAATGTCAGAACGCCTCGTCCATCGTAATCCAAGTGTCCTGAAGCCGCAGCATGCAAAATTGACTTGAAAAGACATAATTTACTCCACTTTTATAGCATCATTTCTCACCGTGGTCAGTTAGCCTGCCCTGCAGGCGTGCTGTGATTACATGGCAACTTGCGCGAGACTCAAGAACTAGCACCACCACTAGCCATCAGCTAGTCTTGCGTGACTTTTCAAGTCAATTTTGCATGCTTTTTTTTGTTTTATTATTTATTATTACATTTTCAAAATGTGGGTTCCATGCACTTCAAGTGTAGCTGTTATTCCAGCTAGCTGTTATACCCTGAACAAGTTTTGTAGATTAAAAAACTACAACACTGGACTTCTTGTCGGCATGAGGGTCAGTAAGTACTGTCTGTTTTCTAGAGCACAAACTTCTTGTGTTTATTTGAATTCATTCCACAGTGGCCATTTCAAGAATTCTGTGTCAAGCTGCGATTTCAAGCTGTTAACATTCAAGCTCAGTGTTGTAGAACTGTTTAAATAATAGTTTAGTTTCTTTAACTATAAAAGCCCATTTATGCTCAACGTTAAATACAGATCCGGATACGGACGGAGCCTTCTGTCTCTGTGTTCATTTCGCTTACGGATACAAGCCAAACGGAGCAGTACCACCGGAAATCGTGAGGGCAGTGTTGTTGTCACTACCCGATATGTAGCTCTAGTGAGACATAAAGAAGAAATAGCAATGGCGGAACTTTTTCGCCTGAAACGCTTATTTAATCTTATGTTGTTATATTTCTCCCTCTCCCCTCTCTGGGAGCTTCCGACCTCCCGCCTCCTGCCGTCTGCCTCCGTCCGACTTCTCGCCACCCGCTCCCGTCTCAAACACGGAGGCCTCCCTCTCCGTGGAGCCCGCCCTCCCGGCCCCACATACTCCAAGGCTCGGGTCACCCTCTCTGCGGAGCATTACATTTTCGTACCTAAAGGGACCATAAATGGGCCTTAAGGAGGATGGGGGATCCTCTGGGTATCATGAATGTCATTGGTTAACAAACCAACCTGCATATAAATTTATGAGATAAGGGGAAAGTGTAAAATTTGTCCATGGATGTCACCAACAGGAAGCTCATACAGTGTACACAATACAAAGAGTTCATCCTCTGGGGATCAGAAATGTGTGTTAAAGTCTTCTTGCACAACATGAACAGAAGCTGTTAACTGCCACAGCTTTCTCTCAGCTTTTTTATTTTTCTTTCAGTACATTTACATTGAGTTGAAAAACATCTGACCCTTTTCTTTTCTCTTAGTTGCTGAGCCTTTGAGCAGCAGCAGGCTTTGCCAGCATGCTTTTCGAGGTTCAATTCACGACAGTTGGCATCCCGTTGTGTCTCCAGTGTATGGGTTCGTATGTGTGAACGGAGCGTTACAGTCTGTCTTAAAGCCTGACATCACAATTCCCCAACAGTTATCCGGTAGGCCTCAGCCGACTCCTTTCCAGACATATTCTTGTGAAAACCACAAACAGAGCAAAGTCCCACTTTGCTGAAACATAAGGTCTGGATGCATTAGCTCCTTCAGCACACGAGGACACGGCAGGAGTTCCTTTGCATAATGCAAATAAAAATGGGAGGCATTCATCATTGTCTGAGACCTTTGTAACCATTCAGATATTATTCATTATTTTGCTCTCTGATCACAATTACACTAATTATAGCTCTTCTATTACCTCACTTTCTCATAAACAAGGAAGTGAAGGAAATTAGAATGTAGAGGCTTAGTGAATTAGAGCCTCTGAGTGTCTGTGAAATGTGATTAGAATTTTGCAGGTGACACACTGACTTTTGTACAAATTATTCTGGCTCATTTTAGAGGAGGAAGAGTGCCGGGTTTCTGGCAGAGAGGGGAACCAAAGCTCAGCTCATATCGTTGATTTTCTGCAAACTGCTCCACATGCTCTTGCACCCACATTTATTTTTTATTTGATTGGTTGACCTACCCTGGTGCTGCAGAACTAATTTTACCAATATGATGAAGTTTTTGCTCTGTTAAAAGGTCACCCAGACTCCAATTATTGGCTCTCAACTTAAGCTTTTACTAAGGAAGCACAGAATAGGAAGCCAAAGTCCATGCTGCGACCCTCAGATGTCCTCCAATAACAGGCTGAAAACACCCAGTCTGTCTTCATTCTGTCTCAGTCTGTCTTCAGTATGAGCCCCTCAAACCTCAGCTATCACCCATGAGCGGACCCTTCTTGTGGCATTAATGAAATCTTCACCACTGCTGAATGACTTGGGTCTCCCATTTAGGTTGGGGCATCCAAGATGATTTTAAAATCTCTATGGCTGTCAAACACCCGTAATGCAGTACAAAAGGTTGATATTGCTTGTTCCGTAGTTTTCCAAGGAAATCATAAGATGACTCAGAGTCCTCAATGGCTGCGACTTTTTGTTAAAATGGGCCCTATTAGGGCTGTTAGCTCTCTAATATAGTGAAGAATAAATCAAGCGCTACTTTATTTTGTTCTAAGAATTTGTTTCAAATGGAAGGAAAATTAATTTGTTGATAAGTGAGGTTTGATTTGACCTTGGGAACGATTCTTTGCCTTTTTTTGGAAGCTCCAGGAAATGTAGCAGAACTGCAGTAAAGTTAATTTTGTTATTTCAAGGGTTGGTTAATTAATTGGTCGATATGCACTTTTCCAACCAAATCGTCATTAGCCAGACAATGGCTGGTGTTACTATCATAATGCTGAATGTCCATCCTAAGCAATTTTCCCACCTGAAAACTCCAGCTCTTCTGAAGACGCACGTGTAAATGGTCTGTCATCTCCATGCCAACGATGCGCTGATTGGCTGTTAGCGAGACATCACTTTAATAAAAAGAATAAAAAGGACATTTTGTTCTGAATATGACAGTATTATGGCTTGTGGCTTGACCAGCTATAATAAATGAAGAATGTCCTGTCCACATACATCATTCCATTCCACTTGCAACGCCTTTGCTGCCTCTCTCACACTTACCTTTGAGATAGTTTGGTGTCATGATCACCTGTTTGGATGGCTTGTTCTTTCCTCTGTTTTGTCTTTGCAAAAAGTTATTTTAGCCCCTTTTCCACTACACAAAACATCTGCTAACATCTGGATATTTAAGGTAAGGGTTTAAATTGGCATTCACGTACAGGTCAAATGACTCTGCAGTAGTCACAGGCATTTATTGGCTGCAGCTCAGATCATCATTGATAAAAACACAACACCCAGATGAGCATGCCAGTTTTAGCCCCTTAACTGGTGAGATGCAATGACATGCCACCACATAACACCAACCATCTCCACCTCAGCAGCACTCAAACATCAATCAGAATTAGTCTGATCTGAGATTGAAAGAGAGACTAAGACTAAAATCCTCAAACATGCTCTAATTTGGTTGGAAAAAGGGGATATTCAATAAAGCAGTCCCAACTTAGGGTCCACTTACTAGCCTTTCTGTATCCCCATCATCTGCTAACTTGAGTGACAAGCAAGGTGACTTTAAATTTGTTGTAATACGTAATGATCATTTGCACATTTAGAACTAAAGGACAGAGGGATGTCGTATAAAGCCCTGTGCGGCAAATTGTATTTGTGATATTGGGCTTTATAAATAAAATTGATTGATTGATTGATTGAACTTGTAATTCAGGTAAAAAAATACCTTGGAAACTTAAATATTAAAGCTATAGAAGGAGACCTTGAGTTCCAGGCTATTTCCAAGATCATGAAAGATGGCATGTGTGAAAATTAAGCAGACAACTAATGACACCCTTTGTTAATGAAAAGGTACGATAGGGTTAAAAGCTCTGGAAAAAGGGTTATGTTAACAAATGCCTAGTTTGTCTCTTCACTTCTTAGCAGCCTGTAGAGTTTTCCAGCAAACACTGTGGTCACTGTTTTACCCTTGAGTTTTGTTTTTCTTGGATGTTCAGTATAAGTGTGTGTTTTTTTCTTTGTCTGTTCCTTTGGCTGTGGTTGCTATCACTTCTCATTCAACCCATCCTGTAACTCCTCTCTTTGTTCCAAACGAACCCGAAATGTGAAACGCATCACTTCCACTTCATCACAGTAGTGGGAATACTTTCACCCAGGGAAACACTTTTTTGCCCTGTTTCTTCACCACAGCTAGCTCTGAGTCTGTCTGTGGCAAATATAAGAGGGAGATATTTGTACAGAGAGACGGATCAGAGCTGATAACAGCCTGATATTCTGACCAGGTAAGTCAGTGAGACTGTGCAGCTGTAATAATTGAAAGGGAATCACACTGTGGATTAGCTGCAGTAGCGCTTTGTGCTGTAAACTAATCCAGCAGGTTTCACATTAAATCCAACCCTGTGGCACACAGTGTAATATACACTGTAAAGGCTGGGAGGAGCTGGTGCTGTGTGTTTGTAGTAATTATATTACCACCTCAGAATTTATGTGGAGATGATTTATTGATTCTGAAGTGAATCATTATTAGATGATGAGCCGGTGTTGGAGCTGCTACCTGTGATGGGCAGAGGCACCGTAATATTACTCTAGGCACTGGGGCTGCGGACATTATGGAGGCTTTTCTTCACAATATGCCACGTCTACATTAATTAACAACCCCAAGTCAGTGGTCAGCAATAATTAGAGTGCCCTTCTAATCAGTAGACAGAATATGAAACTCATCAGTATAAAACCTAACATCAACAATAAGTATCTTTTTCTACTTCATTCAATACAATTATGTGAATGTAAGCATTCAGTTGCCAGTGGATGGCACAGGCATGTAGCAGTACTTTACATCTTAAGGCCCATTTTTGCTCAACGTTAAACATGGATCCGGATACAGATGGAGCCTTCTGTGGAGCACACACAGACATATGTTAACATATATACATTTTTGTACATAAAGGGAGCATAAATGGGCCTTTAGTGGCATCTCAGCACGCTGAACTGCCAACTCAGTCAATTACATCATGCTTGACTTCACCATACGCTGTAGCAATACATTCTCATCCCAACTCATCAAATGCTGCTGCTTTGTCAGTTTGACAAAAATGTCAAAATATGATGTGCTAGCCACCCTCCTGCGTTAGTTCATTCAGTGACGACATGTACATTTACACTTGTTACATGTATTGTGTCTTTTCAAAATACACTTCTGTTTCTATAGGAAATACAGGTTTTTTTCATTACGTGCATACAGTTTAAAATGACTATGTTCATGAAAACACTTCGTTTTTAGGTCAACTTTCTTAGGTTTAGGCAATAAAAGTGCGTGGTTAAGTGTACTAGAAAAGAAGAAATCATGGCTTGGTTTAAAATAAGTAGGCTTCTTACCAACGTAACACACTACACTGATATTAAAATAACTTCACTGACTTTTGATCTCACATTGGAAAGGAACAATGGGCTCCCTGGTGAAAGTCCAGCACATTCTCACTCTAAAGTTATCAGATACCACTGCTTTGTCAGTGATTTCAGCATCAGACACCTGACACCAAAGGCCACCTTTCACAGCGGTATGGTACACCAGCGGGTGGCGTCAGTTCGTAACGCGGCCGAACATAACCTTTTGCGTTGTTATGATGTGCTGCTGGTGGGCCAGATGGCACCTGTCATGGCTGTATGATACAAAAACGAGTGGGATCAGTTAATAACGTGGCTGGATGCCACTCGACGTGGTGGTATGACACACTGCTGGAGGGCGTCAGGTTGAAACGCTGTCTGTAACAATGATGTATTTTTCTCAACCTAACTATATGCTGTTGATGACATCCTGGCATTAGTAGCCATGTGCTTTTGTTGCCTAAACCTACGAGTGTTTTTGTTGACGTCCTGGCGCTGGTTGCAGTGTCCTGGAACACATAACAACATATGTAGGAGGACACCTTGTGTGTAATATGTAGATGCAAAAGGACAGTTGCAAAGTGGCAATATTTGATGACTTGGGTTGTCGTTGGAAAGTTCGGGCTTTGTCTGACCCATTCACTTCAGCTTCCCCCTGCCCCATCTTACTCTTTATACCATAGTAATTGCTGGTGGCGCTAGAAAGTGCTGCCGCTGGCTGTGTGTAATACCTCCTGAAGTGTGCCGACGTCCCCGACAAATCGGTAGTCTTTGAAGAAATGGATTGTTGCCTGCTTCATAAACAACTGCAGCCGCCTGGTGTGTATCATACCGGAATGAAAGGTGCTTCTGTGCATCTGTGTCTGACACTATATTACTGACAAAGTGGCAGTATTTGACAAGTTGGGAGTGAGAACAGGCTGATGGTAGCTGCCATGGTAGTGGGCCAATCAATGCAAGAATACTTGCTTTGTTTGGCTGCAAGCAAAACCATACAAATAGTAATTTTTTTGCAGATCTCGGTACAAACGGATCAAATGCAGGTATTGTGTAACCAGAGAAGTTTCAGTGCTACCTGATATAGGGTTATTTTAGTCGATACCTTAAAGGTATCAAGTACAGATACGCAGCCCTAATAATAATACATCATATTTTATTTTTTAATTTATATCTTCCATTAATAATCTGAATCCGTAAAACAACCTCTAACTAAACTGCCAGATAAATGTTACCAAGTAGAATGTACTATATTTCCCTCCGAGATGTTGTAGAGTAGTATAATATAGCATAAATGGAAATATTCAAGTAAAGCACAAGTACTCAAAATTGTATTTAACTAAGTAGGCCTGTGTGCACAGCAGCATCACAAATGTTCTTCACTCTACCTGAGCACATAGTCCTCTGTCCTCCTCCTCCTCAGCAGCAGAGAAGGCTCTTATGAGTGCGTTCTGCCCTTCAGCTGCACCCTCCAGTTCTCCTCTCTTTTCAACACACAGCCCAGTCACAATGCTACAGCTACCTGGTTTGTGTTTTGAGGAATTACAAAACACGGATATATTTTGTTCTCTGCTACAGTGTGCTGATCATTGTAGCCATTCATGGGAAACCTCTGTGACTTCCCTGGGACAACATGGGTCTTTGGGGCAGTGCAAATATATAATACTATAAGTTCATGTTTCATGAGGCTCCTGGTACATGATTGGAGGCCTTGGACATAAGCTTGGTAAGCCTATGTCTTAATGGGGCCACTGATGATGGTTGAAGTTGCCTCAGGTGATGATGTTGTATTGACCTTTGTATCACACTTTATTGCCTTGTGTCTGTCTAGATACATCTGTTTATATGTTTATCTGTCCATCTGTCCTTCAAACATAATATACCAGACAGACAAGAGAATCCTGGTGACACACAGGAAATTCTATATAATGTCCTGTTTTAAGAATTACACTGATGCAAAGATGGTGCTTCAATCACTGGATTGAAGAGATTACGCTACTATCAGGTATTTTAGTGACATTCTCAAGGTGTGTTCAGACTGAACACTACACAAATTTTGACTTTGTATTATTTGCCATAATTGGACATAGAGTGTAATTTTGCAGTATGTTTTATTTCTCTAATGTACGAGCTGTACAGATGTTAGTTGTCAGAGTGCGAGGCCAAATAAAGCGTCACGTTCTGCTCTAAACCTGGAACACTTGGTAAGAAACGTGACCTGGGGGTGCTGGATCGAATGAATGTTAAACAAACATGGTCGGACTGAAAGCTTGCCTTCCTCAAAGCAGCTCTCCAGACTCTTCTGTGTATTCACACAGTGCTGGTGTGCAGCAGATGGCGTACTGTATGCTCATTGTTTTCAATGGGAAAACAATGATAAACTCCACCAGCACTGATGGAGAGGGCTGCTCGCAGCCTGCAGACGCAGCGTGGCAACAAAAGTTTTATCTTCCCTTCTGCCGTCTACTGATGACAAACAGGTTTTGGAAAATTCTACCAAAATGGAGGCACGTACATTTATTTGTCAACATGTACGCTCACTTCTTTTCCATTGAAGATAAATTAGTGAAGAGCTTTCTTCCTCTGACTGATGGTTTTAGAGTCTGAGAGGAAAAAGGCTTATTGCCAAAGTTAGGTTTAGCTAAACAATTTCACTTCCATGCTTGGCCCTGTTTGGAGTCGGCCTGGTCCTCTGGCTTGGCAACACACTGTGGCTTGGACTTCCTGTGGGAACACCTCTTGAGAAACTCCTAAAGGAGCCTATGACTACAATCACTAGGCAACAAAAGCGCTGGCTACCTCATTTTGTTCAGTGGGACTTACTTTGGTTCAGTGTGGGGTCCTGTCACAGAGCAGTGTGGCCAAAAAGGCACAGGAGCACAGCAAAAAAGTTGGTTCTGGCTCTAACTGGCACTGTGCTCTGTGTTTGCCACTGTGGCATTCACTTACTTTTTACTTCACCAGCATAGAGATGGAGAGGACATTCACAGAATGCAAAACCTCATTCAAAATTACATTGACATTTGTAATAATACAAATTACTGACCTTACTCTGTGGAGAATTGTATGATTCACTCCATTTGTCGACATAAGAAGGGTGCATTAAAAAGATATTTTTTAGAAAATGTACTTTTTGCAGTGGATGGTGGATGGTGTCCTTACAATTCTTGTACTTTCCTATGTCTGTTCTAATAGAATGCTCAGTTAAAGGCCAGCAGACTGTGTTTTTGATGTGGTATTAGGCCGTCTGGAGCAGTGACACAGAGCTGGAGTCTTCTGCTGTTGCTGGATTCACTCATCTGTGAAGTGTGGAATAAAGCTGTTTTGATTAGCATTACAATATAGAAATATAAACGTAAAAGTATTACATGGTCTATTTCGGAAACATATCCATGAATGAATAACAGTACGTCAGTTTTGCTTTTTTTTTCTGGATTAGATTTCTCTGTAACCTTGCTTCTTATCTTGTCATCTGTTGTTTGAAATTTATATTTTTTAGATTGTCCTATAGTGCTGCAAAACAAGATATGCAGTGGCATGCAAAGGTTTGTGCATCCCTGGTCAAAAATTCAATTACTGTGAGTAGTTAATTAAGTTAAAGCCACAGTGTGTAGAAATTTCTCCCATCTAATGTTGAAATCGAATATTGCATTCAAACAGATGGCGCACTCTAGCACCTCACTGTTTCAAATGTGTATTGCAACAACTGTAGCCACTGTGTACCAAAAAGCTATGATAACATCATCTGAAACTACATGGAATATTCATTCAGGCTCCTACACAGACACACGCGACGCGAGTTGACAAACCCCCTCCTCACCATGCTGGCTGTGTTTACAAAGTAGGACTGTTGGGGCGGGTGTAAATTGAAACAAACCAATCACGTCTTGTTCTTTGACAACTGACAAGTGGCTCAACCTCACACACCTCATCCCTGTCCTCGCATCACTGCCGTGGCTCTCAAAGAAAATGCCGAAGGCGGGGCTGTATGTCCCTTGCTGGCGGATGTGTTTTCAGATGGTCAAACGTTATGGAACCCCCAGACGACTTACCCGCACAATGTACAAACAAATCCGTAATTCTCCTTTTACGAGAATTAGTCAGATTATTGGTGGAGGTAATAATATACCAATGAAGACATATTTATGAATGCAGACATCGATTTTTGTCAGTAAACAGCTGGAAATGTTACAGTGTCCCTTTAAAGATGACCTGATTTTCAAAAGGCATGAAGCTAAAAATGACACATTTCTCCAATATTTTAAGCAAAATTACTTTTTTAAATTCAATCTTTTACAGTTTGAAAATAACAAAAAAAGAAAAAGGCCTGAAGCATCGTCAATTCTTGGTAGCGCCCCCCTTGGCAGGTATCACAGCTTCTAAACACTTTTTGTCAGCAGCTAAGAGTCTTTCAGTTCTTGTTTGAGGGATTTTAACCCATTCTTTCTACAAAAGGTGCAAAAAGATTCTTGGGCTGTCTTGCATGCATTGCTCTTGCGAGGTCTATCTGGTGAAACCTTCAGCTTGCACCTCCCGATGTAGTCCATTGTGGATTTCGAGGTGTGTTTAGGATCATTGTCCTGTTGTGGAAGCCATCTTCTCTTCGTCTTCATTTTTTTTACAGATGGTGTGATGTTTGCTTCCAGAATTTGCTGGAAATTAACTGAATCCATTCTTCCCTCTACCTTTGAAATGTTCCCGTTGCCACTGGCTGCAACACAAGGCTAAAGCATAATTGATCCACCCCTGTGTTTAACAGTTGGACAGGTGTTCTGTTCATGACATACCTTTGCTCATTGCATTCAGAAAGTCCTATTTTTAGTCTACAGGACTTGTTTCCAAAAAGCATCAGGCTTGTTTAGATGTTCCTTTGCAAACTTCTGATGCTGAATTGTGTGGTGAGGACACAGGAAAGGTTTTCTTCTGATGGCTCTTCCATGAAGGTCATATTTGTACAGGTGTCACTGCACAGTTTAACAGTGCACCACCACTCCAGAGTCTGATAAATCTTCCTGCAGGTCTTTTGCATTCAAACAGGGCTTTGCTTTGCATTTCTATCAATCCTACAAGCAGCCCTCTTGAAAACATTCTTGATCTTTCAGACCTCAACTTGACCTCTACAGTTACTGTTAACTGCCATTTTTTAATTACATTACGAACTGAGGAAACAACTACCTGAAAACATTTTGCTGTCGTCGTATAGTCTTGTCCTGCTTTGTGGGCATCAGTTATTTTTGTTTTAAGAGCGCTAGGCAGCTGTTTTAGAGGAGGCCATGGCTGCTGATTGTTGGGACAAGGTTTCAGGAGTAAGAGTATTTATAAAGCTTTGAAATGTGCCTTTCCTAACCATGATTGTGAACAAGCCATAGTCCTAACAAGCTAATTAACATCTGAGACTCTGGTAAAAGTTGTCTGAGAGCTCAAATATCTTGAGGTGCCCAAACTTTTGCATTGTGCTCCTTTCATTTTTTTTCACTCGAAAATTGTACAAAACAATTAGAATACACTGATCTTGCTTACAATGTTGAAAAACATGTTTCATCTTTAACGTCATGCCTTTTGGAGATCAGTTTATCTTCTACCTCATCTTAACTATTCACAGTCAATTAAATTTTGATCAGGGGTGCCCAAACTTTTGCATGCCACTGTATAATGTCAGGGGCAAAGCTAGAATCTCAGCACAGCGAGGGTGGCGTATTCTTAACAGTCGCTTCTGATGGGTTATTTTGAAATTCACAACTGTAATATAGCTTATATATGCTATCTTATCCATAAACACAAATTGGCATATATTTAGCCAAGCACAGCTATGCCTAAGAAAACTTTGTTAGACGAGCTTTATCTGTCAGTCATGGGTCAGCAGCACCACCTCTGACAGATAACGACAGGCAGTGGTTGAAGAACTAAATTGTATTTTTCCTTAGTAAATGTAGTAAGAAATACTCTGTTATACCTGAATTTAAAATATTACTTTAGTAAAAATGTAAGCATTAGAATATTATTTAAGTACAAATAAAGTAAAAGGACTCAATGTAATGTAATTACTCAGGTAAAGTTCAAGTACCTCAATATTGTACTTGAGTACAGTACTTCAATTGGCTGAACAGCGAGACCAGGTGCACTGTCTCAGCACTAAGAGCGTGAATAAAGACAGTGCAGGCTGTGCAATTGCACTGGGGCCTCTGGGGTGAAGGGGCCTGCAAAGAGAGTGGATCTTGCCAGTGATTTAAATTGCTACCTTGGATATATACCTGTGTTCACATATAAGAAAAAAAAAAACAAATTAAAAACAGTGCCATTTGCTGTATATGTCCTCAAAAAGGCAAACCCATCTGCATCATGGTTTTCTTTTTCTTTTTTTGAATAGTGAGTAGCTATCTACAGAAAAACAAAATTACATGCTTTTTCTATATACTGTGAAATATGTTCAATTAAATGATTAATTTCTTACTTTATTTGATATTTTTGTCAGATATGCAATGATGGATGCTGGGTAGTGTGCATGTTTTCCAATGTCAAGTCTCTATTTGTGTCAAGACAGTAAATGCTTGATAGCGTGTGTTAGGGCCCTTCTTAATAGTGTGCACTAGGGCCCTTCGTAACTACCTTATGTTGCTCAGTACTATGTCTCTCCTACACACAGCCATCTACAACAGTAGAATGCCCATAGAGATATAAATTGTCCACAGCACTACAGGCACTGACTCAGACAGGTACTGAGATGTGGTAAATATGGCAACAGATTTCTGACTGATTTCTTCAAGTTAAGTCAGTTAAAACTAATTATGGATGTTTCACTCACCAGTTGTTAAGCAGTAGTGTAGTTTAGTATGGTCCATTTGTGTAGCCTTTTCCACCATCCTCCTTAGAACAAAATAATTCACTTAAATGAATTAATTTATCACAGTCCTTTTTAAAAATCTTCCCTTCGTGTAAGAGGAGCACAGGATGCAATTAGACTTACCTTACTCTCGCTCCTCATGTTATTATACACCTGATTTGTACTTTCTCTCCATTTTACTGCTTAGCTAGATTAAAATAACAAAACTGCAAATCGGAGCTTCGTCCTAAAATACTGTCGTGAGAGCCCATATTTCCCATCAAGCCTACTGCTCAACTAAGTTATTTGTGAGGCTTGTTTAAAATGTTGCTTTTTGTTAGTGTTTGTCATTTCTGTACTGGTTTTATAGTTTTAACCACTGATGAGGTGGCTGTTCAATTTCTTGGCCCCCAACTGAGTGTGGGCCCTGGAGCAGCCGCCTGCTCTGCCCTTGCGGTTGCGCTACCTATTTATACTTTTTTATTAGTGAGCTTTAGGAGTATTGGTAGGAGGTTTTTGTTATTTTTGGGCAGAGTCAGACTTGAAGTCTGTATGCTAAGCTAAGCTAACTGGCTGGTGCTGGTAGCTTCACATTTACTGTGCAGATATCGTCAGTAAAGATTCTCAGATATCCATGTCATAGTAATCATAAGTGCTATATCGTTGGCAACTGGACTTGCTTGCGTTCCTTGAAGATGTTTCCCCTCTCATCCAAGAAGCTTCTTCAGTGTGCAGATATTATGGTGTTATGAAGCTTGTCTAACTCCTGGCAATAAAGCGACCAAGCATATTTCCTGAATGTTGAACTGTTCTTTTAACAATTCAAGGGAAAGTGTTTCACGTATGATCACTGGCTTGTTTAATGTCTACTAAACAACCTGGTTTCACTCTGAAATTGTCAGGTAGTGGCAGTTGGTCAGTGACTTCCTGGGTCAGACACCAACAAAAAAAACGTCCTTTCACGCTAGCATGACAGCATTAGGGGGAAACATGGCCGGGCAAGTTAAGGGAACGAAAGTCTGAGTATGGTGGGTGGGAGGTAGATGGGTCCAACAGCCACAGGCCTTCACCCAGGAGGCTGGTGTTGGCTTGTCACATGGTTATAAAGCCAAACCCTGCTCTTTTCTTCCAAACCCAACCATAATGCTTTTGTTGCCTAAACCCAACCACATGTGCATGTTGGCTAAATACATAAAGGATACATAAAGGAAAAATTTGCAATGTTGTATGAACATAGTGCATATATTTTGAAAGGAGCGGTTTGCACAATGTACATTTTTGTGGAAGTGGAAGTATATTTTGAAAACAGACAAAGCATGAAGTCACAGCGTCCCAGAATGTCAGCAACCAACGCACCCAGGGTCTATGACCAAAAGTTGATGTGTCAAGTCTGAATGTGTTGACTAAAGAGTACTAATATGTGAAAGAAGCAGTGGTGTAGTGGAGGGTATACACAGGTATAGGACGTGTACCCACACTTTTTCTAGTTGTTTACTGTATACTTACCTATCAGCCAAAAAGCCACTGGAATATGTGGGAGAGTTTACCCACTTCCTCCTCGGTAATTTAGCCATGTGTTTAGTAGTACACCCACACTGTCAAATACCACTCTACCACTGGAGAGAGGTAAATCTTTAGTGTCTTCAGAGGGAGCTGTGTGAAGTCTGATAAATGTCCTTGAGTGATGTCACTTGAGTCAGCGTCTGTTGGGTCTGAAGACCGAAAGTTTTAAAAGTAAAAAATCTGGAGGTTTGGAGTTAGAAAGTGATCTTGCAGACCTCTGTAGTCTGCTCCTTTAATTAACTGGTATGATGATTAAATGCTGCTTTTGTTATTTTTTTTTTTTTTTTTTTTTTTTTCCAAAACTTGATTACATGCTTTTATTGTTAATGCCAGGTGCATACTTTGGAAGCCTCATTTCAAAGTTCCACCTACACCTTGCATTCAGTTTAGCAGTCCATTCACACAGTTAATTAATCTGTTGCCTCGGCTTAGCAACTGATCTCAATGCCAATGTTTATTTGTCCCATGTGACACCAGGTGGGCTCCATTGGAGTTTCTTTATTCAAACCACTGAAGTGACTCCATTGGACTTTTTTGTGTGTAAAATCAAACACCTTTTGGTGTTGGTCTAAAATTGTGAAGCAGAGTATTGCTTTATTTTGAACTGGCATTGTATCCCTGGATGACTGAGATGACCCTGCACAGGAAAATAAGACTTCATGCTGCTTTGAGCTCGGCTCAACTGGGACTCTAACTGTGTGTGTACTTCTGTCAGACATGATGTGTGTGACCTGAGCTTGTCACGACCCCATCAGAACACTGGGTTTAAAAGGAAATAAAAGGAATCCTCTGCAGCAGAGATGAAAATATTTGTAATAGTTTGATGATGAGACAGGACAGCCTCTGGTCAGAGAGGTGGATGGGATCAAGCTGAGCGCTTGGTCTGATGTGTGGACAAAGTGAGTTGCGGCGGAGTGTCAGGATGCGGCGCTCCACAAAGGCTGTTTGTTCAACCAACAATGTTTTATGTATGTGGTTAGTCTTTCATCAGCACACTCAGTATTCAATTTACATACTGTCTACTGATCCGGCACTGAATGTTAAGCTGTTTATGCTCTCTCAGCCACTTTATTCTGACACTGAGATGTGTGTGTGTGCAAGTCTATGCGAGTATGTATGTGTGTGTCTTAGACAGATTGCTTTGCCCCCTC
Source organism: Epinephelus cyanopodus (assembly GCA_026686955.1). Lineage (NCBI taxonomy): Eukaryota > Metazoa > Chordata > Actinopteri > Perciformes > Serranidae > Epinephelus > Epinephelus cyanopodus. Next base: position 36,568,925 of record CM048923.1, on the reverse strand, counting down.
CGCCCCCCTCCCCTGTGGTTGTGCAGTATTGTGTTCTGGTAGTAATGATGGGTTCTGTGCCTCCCAGTCTCCCTCCCAGCAGGACACACACATAAAAGGGTCCTTCTCAGGGCAGCCATGTGCGCGTGTGTATGTGTGCTGTTTTCAGTGATTGTGTGTGTGTCTGTGTGTGTGTGTACACCTTTGTGTGATTCTAAGAACATCATTTTCGGCGGTGCATGCTGATTGTGCCTCATACTGTGCGCGTGTCCAACCCATCAAGGTTCACATTGGCACGCTCGCTCTCCGCCTCTGCCTCTGTGTCTCTCTCCCTCTCCTCAGCTCCCACCTCTCCTTTTTTCCAGCCATCTTTCCGTTCCCCTATTTCTCCTCCCCGTATGACATTTCTGCTGTCCTCATACAACTCTGCACTTCCCCTGTGCGTATCAGCTATTGGATTTTACCAGGGGAGGCTCTCCTTTTTGCTATTGCAAATCGAAGCAGCCACACTTCAGAAATCAACAGTTCCTCTTGGAGAAACTTTGGGTTCCACTCAATCCAATCTCTGTTTTTAATGAATCAAAACTAGCTTAGAACGTCATCCATGTCTGAATATCTAGGCTGAAGAGCATCTACTGTAGTTTGCTACAAAAGGAAAGACAGAAAGGACAAAAAAAGCAAAAGTGGGATGTTCCTCATTCAAAGTTAGATGAGTGGAAGAAACCTGTGTGCTTTGTCGTTTTGTCCGTGACTATTGGCATGACGTCTGGCCCGCAGTGTTCTCTGATCTGTTAAAGTGCTTTCATACCAAGTGGTTCAAGCAAACTGTGGTACTGTTTATTTCAGTTCATTTAGGCTGATGTGAAAGCTTTAAACTGAACTCCAATGACAGCAAGGATGCTTGAAAGTGTTGGTGTGCTTACAGTCAAACTGTGGTGTGATTTGTTTGTGGTGTGAAGACTACCAATTATACGACTCAGAGGTTGGATGAAGCTGGAAAAGAGCACAGATTCATACCTAAAATATTCAGTTTCTGCTATTTAATAATAAGCATGGGAACTGTAAAGGAAGCGCTGTCCTAAGATCTATGTTAGGGCCTATCCTGTGAGATTATTGAATGAAGCTGCAGACTTTTAGACAGCTGAAAGTACAAGGAGGGAGATGAAAATATGACTTTAAAAGAGAATGTTGGTGAATTTTATATACATTGATGAAACTAAGAGTTCATTATTTATGAGGGGAGAGGGGATGGTCCAAAAAGGAGGTGGCATGTCTAATAATCTTTTAAGCACTGGGGAGGAACTTATGGTTTTTTAAAATATATTTTTGGCTTAAGGGAGGGGCATACAACTCTCAGTGGTTATATTATGTATTGATTTTAACTTCAGTTTTTAAAGAAAACCCACAGGTTTGGAAGGCATGTTTTCTTTAAAAGTCGCCAAAATTACCCTATTTGCCACAGCTAGAAACTATGAAAACAGAAATTATTGTTGGAAATTCAAATTACAGATGGTTCTTGGACATAGCGTGTGTGACAAGCGCTTCTGTCAGAGAAAAACAAACAAATCTGAGCTTAAAATAGTGATATGTTATTTAAATCACTATATTCTACATTTTATTTGATTTCATTTTCAACCCCCAGGATTTTGAATTTTAACTTTCAAACATCAAAGGGTAAGTTTTAAAAATCTTAGAACTAATGTATGGTGGACATGCTGGTGTTGGTGGATACAGGGTTAAAGAAGAGGAAGAAAAAGAAAAAGTCATACCCCAGCCACCCCCTCCTTGGATGAGTGAAGGACAGTTCGTAAGTTTTAATGCTGTGATTGTAAATGATCGGAGGGCTTATTTTTTTTTCTGTGCTCACAAAATAATTGTTAAACTTTGCTACAGTCACAAAGGTTTCAGTTTCTTCTAACAAGTGCTCTAGCAAATGCCATTTTGCGTTTGAGATTGGACACTAAAGACATAATTTTTGGATGGACCTCAGTGTGCTAGGCCAGCCCTATAAAAAGAGTGACACCATTAGTCAGAGTGTGTGATGATGCTCTTTCAAAACAGGTGTGGAGAGTCCTGTATTACTGTATTTCTCATTTTCTGTAAATAAGTAGCACGATAGCGTAGCGGAATTAGCAAGCTAGCTAGCTAGCTTACTAGCCAACAGCTTCATTAGTTAAATTTAAACAACTTAATGCTTCAGCCACACCCTCGCATCACAGTGCAGGTAAGCGCAAGGCTATCATCAGTTGAGTCGCTTTGTTCAGCTCATTGTCTGTAACCACTGTAATGTTAGCATAAGCATGGTGGAATGAGCATGCTAGCTAACTAGCCAGCTATTTTTGGAAGGCGGACAAAGAGGATACCCTCATCAACTTGGAGCAGCTGTGTCTGTGTGACACACAAGGCTTAAAATTTACCAGTAAAGTTATAGAATATTGTGTGTTACAATGTGAGGATGGTTACTGCCACTATTATGAGGAGTCACTGAAATAAAACGTTGGCATGAGCACCGCCGCCTTAGTGACAACCTATTAACTTACTAGAGGTCAACAAATCAGTTGGTTTGGTCAATTAATTGCCGTCCATAGGATGTCTTACAGTTGTTTTTGATAGTGGCCAATATGGTTTCTTCTGCGATGTGACTGTCTTTTTGAGCTGGACCATGGACGTAGTAAGAGACCTGTGCTGTGTCTCAAATCGCGTACTTCTGTACTTACACTTAATATTTTGAGTGCACAAGTGCAGCCACACTGAGAAGTAAAAAAAAAAGGTCAATGATCACCATCTTGGCTACGTAGCGGAAGGCAACGGACCACTTTTCAAACTGGAAATAGTGGCAGAGGACTTGACAAGCGTGAACGTCGCTACATTGTACAAATACATGTGTTTTTTGCACTAAGCACCACTATGTTGTTGTCGAGTATAAGCCAGCAGTATGTTTATTGGGTTATTTTAGCAGTAAATGAAAATGAGAATGCTAATGCTAGTTTGCTAACTAGCTAATTTGCGGTCGTCATTTCCGGTGAAGTGCACTATGGCTGTGTTTGGTTTGAGACAACACTACCCTGTCAAAATTCGCACGCTACGCCAGTAAGTACATAGTGCACATAGTATACTACATGGAAGTGTACTAATGGAAGCATGTGATTTGAGACTGGATACAGCATTGGCAGCGGGGCCCAGTTCATTCCTATAAAAGTTGCTCAGTGACGTAGCTAAAAAGGCTCTGTGTCTGCTGTATGAAATTACCTGGGTGATTGGTGCTGAGTTCACATTATTGGGCCCATAGAGCAAGCGCACTAGATACTAATGCTGGCCATGCTGGCTACTTCCAGTTTACTGCTCTGCTAACTTCAGTGAGGATAAAATGATTCAATCTTGCAGCTCTTCTACACTTCCCAAATGTTACCACAAAGATTGGATTGCTGATAGTGCCCTGACAGTTATTTTGTGGGGGTTGTAACACAATTTTTTTTTTCCTATGATATGTAGGCTATGTCTTTCCCAGTGTAAGTCAATGGGGAAGAAACTTCTAGGCCCATCCATCATGTGACAGACCCCGTAAATTGAAACACCACTGTTTGCCCCCTATGAAAACTGGCCTCAAACCCCAGCAAACTTCCTGGGGGCCTGGGTTGGACAACAGCAGGGTAAAGACCGTGACTGAGTGAATGCCACCACTAAAAGCCCCCATACATGGTCATATAGTTTTATCCGAGTCATGTTTCAAAAAAGACCAATGAAAGAAATACTGAATGAGCAACTGCACTGAGTTAGAGGAACTAATAATGCTCACAATCAAATTTTTCTTCCTGAGTTCTTAAAGACATCAAAACAATGAATAAAACATAAGGTGTAGTGAGGTACTGTATAACCTGCTGTGGGTCACCATAATTTGATTTCTACCCGGGTGTCCATGTAGAACTGATGATGCAACATGGCATCACCAAAACTGCCCAGTGATCAGTCCATGTTTAATCTTCTTGGTTGTAAAAAGTTAGTGTGAACATAAAGTTGACTGTAAGATCTTTTTACTGATGTTCTAAAGGACCAACCACAGACCACTGCCTTGATGTGACATAACTTAGCAGTAAATTCTAACGTGTCAATCTTATAAAACTCAAACAATCAGAATCCAACAAACAACAGCCACTGAGGGACATAGAAGAACTGACTGCAGCCATTACACTGAAAAGTCACAGAGCAGAGCTGTTCCCAGGGTTAATATAACTAGTTCAAATAAAACCTTTCTGCTAAAAACTACAATCAACACTTTTTTCATCTCCATAAAGTCATCAGAAAAAAATACTTCTAATCCACTCAAATCACCACATAGCCCACTGCCACAATGTTCAACTTGTGTTACTGTTAATGTTCTCAGCAATGTTCTCAGCTACAACACCATGAAACCCATTTGCTGTTTAACACAAATAAAATAATGCACCTAGGTTATCAGAAAATCAGGGGTGTTAGAATAAATCCTCTCCTTAATCCAATGCAACCAGAACTGTGAGAAAAAATAACAACCAAAAATTAAATCTTCCAGTGAAATTAAAAAAGGCTGTTGCAGTCTGTGTTTGTTTGCTCCAGCCAATGCAGACATTAGCTGAAGCTAGAAACTCCTGTTCTTTCATTTATTTTTCTCCAGTCTGTCTCCATGTCCTCCCGTCTCTGTATGTTTATGAAGTAGATTCCTAAAGCTCAACTTTCCCCTGACTTTCATTGAGCAAAAAGAGACCAGAGTCAGATTCCTTGTATGTGCATACATACTTGGCCAATAAATATATTTTGTATGGAATTGCGCTCATTCTCATAACCAGGATATTCATGTCCATGTCAACACCCCAAAATACAAAGGTGTGTTCAGACAGAGCGTGAAGCAAATATTAGATTAAGTCTGGTTTTGATCATATCCAGGATATGATGTTTACACAGAATACAAAGACATCTGGTTATTCATATCCCCGCATACATAACTAGTTTCCTGGTGACTGATTACTGCATGCAATTTGCACAGCCGCCTTTTTTAACAGAAATAGACGGGCTATGTGATATGGATGCAACAGGAAATATTAAATATGTTAGCAGTTTTTGCTTCAGCTTCCAGATTGTGGTGGAAAAGCACAGAGGGGACCTTGTTTCGTCTCTAGGGCCTAGATTGATGTTCACTTTGGGGACAACCTGTTCAGTTCACGCTGTAGTTGGGAAGCCAGACATGGGAATTTTACTGAGGTCTTGAGGAGCTGCAGTATTTGTTCAATGACAGACATGACATTGCTGGCACATATGCTGAAAAAGATTTCTCACTCTCGACTTTACTTTTGGAGTATGCGGGCCACTGACTATATGCAGTAATGTTTCTCCCACTGGCCCCGCCCATGAGTTCCAGCTCGGCTCACGGACTTTACGCTGTGATGAAGTCAAATTTAAATAGTATCTCTTGGTTTGGGGAAAGTTTCAGAAATATCAAAGCTCAACAATCGAAAATAAATAATTGACCTTGTTTGCACTTCAAGGTGTCTGAACAGTTTCACAGACGTCTCCTTCACAATAGCGGTCTGTGAGAAAAATGCTTTTTGGGCCGCAGGGGATTTTTTCATTGCTATGCAGTAAGTGGCCACTGGGAAAAATTGGAAGCAAGGCTGAGTGGAATTAGTGGGGACCTGGGGGTCCCTACCATTAGCAAGCCTGTTAGGCTATATTTTCCCTCTCCTTCTTCTTCTTTTTATTAATCAAGTGGTGTACAGTTGTGAACAAAATACTAAGGGCAGCAAACAAAAAGCAAGAGGGAAAACTTCTGTAATTTTCTAGAGATATCATGACTGACTATTGCTAGCCCAGCCGACAAAGCAAGTTAGAACTTAGCTTGCCAGCTATAGCAGTTTATGACCTTGCCCTGCGAATATAGTTACTACATTTCCAAGCTTCTACCAGGCCTTGACACATGGTTGCCTCCCCTCCTACTCTTTTAATATGTCTCTCCCCATCTTCTTTGTCTCCTCTTAGGTGTGTTGCCATACTCAGCACCTGTCCTCCCCTTCCCTCCCTCCCCCACTGACTGTGTTGAAGCTCTTCGAGTGTGCTCCGCCGACCCCCGGTGTGAGGCGTTGTACCGGGGCTTAGAGCTGTGTGCGGCTGATGCAGCAGTGACCCCACTGGGGGAGCAGGCAGCAGCCGAGTGTCTGGAGAGACAGGACGCTCTGCTGGCTAAACACCCCTCTCTCTTGGCCTGCAAGTGCCAGCGCGGCTTCCGCAAGGAGGAGCAGTGCCTGCGCATATATTGGAGTGTTCGTCTGCTGCCAGGTCAGTGAGGCCTCTGCTCGGGCTGGGGTGTGGGCAATATGCATGCAGGTCTGTATGTGGGGGCATGTCTAATGCTGAGTCTCTATCCATTATTATCTCTACTAGCTCATCCAGTTCAAGGTCATGGGTGGCTAAAGCCAATCCCAGTATTGATTTGATACAAGGTGAGGCTCACTCTGAACAAGCAGCCAGCTTATGACAGGGCTTTAAGATGCACTGAACAATATTTCTATAACCAAAGGCTCAAATGACTGTGTGGACTGTGAAAGGGGTTGCTTCTAGTGATGAACTCATTGAGATTTATTACCAACTCTGTAGTTCCCCTGAGCTCAGTCAGTTTGGTTTAACAGTGTGCAACTTTTGTTGGTTCAGTGTCCCACGCATATGCCTATAGCAAACAACTGATATCATCTGATAACCCCTCTGTACATAACCTACTCAGCTTCAAACGGCAGGTACACTAAGTTAGAGACTAGCTGGGGAACATACAGTAGTGCAGCATTTAGCAGCTAAATTTTTCTCAGGAGTTGGTGGAGCCCAGAAACAGCTAAAAGAAGAGTGAATATTAGACTTACATTCATCAGGTGGACACAAACACAACTTCAAATGAATGCTAATGTTGCTATGTGTCTGCTAAGTGGGGAAATAGTTAACTATATGCTAATGAGTTAGCCATACAACTTTTTAAGACCATACTATGTCAAACGTGCATGATGGGGAAAAAAGCAGCAGTATTAGTGCATCTCAAAGGGCAAGTCAAAGACTGTTTAGTCGAAACCTGTTGGTCATCCATGTATTATTAAAGGATTTTCACTTATCATAATGCCCTGGATGCTTGTCAGACTGCCAACTTATACTATGGACTTATACATTAAGTAAGATGGACAGTCACTGTTTTTATTCCTATTTAACTACTTGCCCTATCCAGGAAGAGCCCCTGATTTTTTTTTTACTATCACCACCATCTAGTTTAGTGACCCAGTGTGGCACTCCCTATTTTTTCTTCATGCATCCTGTAATTGCCCAGCCCATGGCCACAGTGGCTGCTGTTCATCTTAAGTTACATATATATTGGGTTTCTTTAAAGAACAAAGCTGGGCATATTCTTTTCTTTTTTGACTTGTCAAAAATCCCATATAGAATACCCAAATCAACAATATGTTTCTCTCAGTCATTTCTGACTTCCGTACTCTGTTTGTGGCTCTCAGCCCCAAACCATATTAATGAAGAGCATAGTAATGTAAAATGTTTGGGACTATTTTCAGCAGCGGATTAATCCACATTTGGTGCTTTAGTGAGTATTTGTGGCAGCAGGACGGTGTATGTGGACTTGAGGCAAATTAATTTGCAGTGTGTGTGTTCATGGTAATGAAGAAACATACAATGTGTAGCTTATTTATGTGATTGTTTACAACAGTTGAGCTCCACTGAACTCTTTGGAAACACTGACAGTATGTGTTAGTGGGATCAATTTAGTATGTATTTCGTTTTGCTATTTTCATCAGATTTGCTGACAATAAGAAACTCAGCTGTTATCCTTCAAAACTGTCTTTAAATGATTTTCAAACTCAATCCCAATACATTCCTTGCTCCTACTATTCAGCCCTTACCCCTACGTTTTGTGTGTTCATGTCTAGGGGTGGGGAGTCTCACTATTTGTGGGGATAGAGGAATAGGACAATGTGTTAGGGCAAGATGACCCTCCAAACAGAGGTTTTTAGAGACACACTCCAAACCCAGTGTTATTGGAAATCATCGACAGGATGGTTGCACAAGTAGCAAAACAAACCCACAAATGTATTTTCTTGGTTAAAAAAGATATCAAAATTATGACAACCATTGTATTCTCTTAGTTTAATGTTGTTTAAATGGTACTTTTCTTTGTAAAAGGCATAACAGAAAAAAGTGCTGGTATGCTGATGTCTTGGTAGCTAACTAGTGAGCTAGCTAATGTTACAGTATATTGTTATTGCTGATTTGTGAATGACAGTCCGGTGTTTTGTCCATGTTGACTTTACTAAAGCCCAGCAGCAAAGTCACTGCACTCGTTACACAGTGAAACTGGCAGGGTACTAGTTGCTAAAAGCCCTTTTACACAGAAATTGTGCTATATGGTTGCTATGAAGTTCCTTCTTTGTGCCACCTTTGAATTTTTGCACAGAACCAAATGACGGCAGCATCATGCCGCTCCAGTGTGTAATTTTAGACTGCATCCCAGCATTGTGGAATCAAAAGAACTAATACAAGACATTTAACACAACAGTGTCAGGCTCTATTGTGACATATAACATGCGTCAGCAGCACTTTATAAACAATAACAATGGCATAACATGGCAATAACAACCATATACCGTCCCTGTTTTATGGCAGCTTATCTTGTCCTTGAGGGCAAGGAGCTCCCAGACGTAATTATTTTCCCAATTTGCAGACATATATGGCCGCTGTTGTTCTTCTTCATGTTAGCTGCTAACTGCTATTTTTTTTTAATCTTCTGTGGTGTCTGCATAACACATTTTCAAAACATCACACAGGTGTACCCCATGTCGTGTTTATACAGACATTGCTTGGCACTGTTACTGTTTCCGACCCTAGCACTCTGTCCAGCTATCACATGATTGTACCTTTTATACAGAGTGAGGTGTGGCAGGATAATGCCGTAAAATTCCTGCCTTGAATAGGCAGTGTAAACGGGGCTAATGATGGCTAACTGATGACTTGTTTGATCAATTGACAGTGTCCAACTGAAGTTGTGAATTAATCATGAGTGTCCATGCTTTTTATCTCTGGCAGATAATGGCTGTCATTGTGATTATACTTTATTATTGCATGGTGGCATCTTAAGTAAACTCCATTGACAATTACTGATGATATATCAGGGTCTTGAAGGTTGACCCATTTCAAAGGGAAAGATTTCAGCCACTACACTTTGTAACTCTGTTTTAAGGTGCAAAGGGGCAGTCAAAAATGAGGGGTGGGGGTAACGATAAGAAATGAGATTGGGCCTCAAAGTTTGTGTCCCATCATTTGAAATGAGTCAGCTGTAGCATGCGCCTCATGCAGATTATGTGGAATACACTATGCACAGGTGCACTGAGTATTAGACCCCACCGGTGTTTGTTGCAATTTACACATACAGTATAGACAAACAAATAGAGACACATCCTGGAGTAGATTAGAAAACCAATTTGTGATCATGACTAGCAGCACAGAATAGGCACTGTAGTGTGATGCCTTGCTCTAAAAACACATTCACATTTACGTGAGACTTTCAAAACACTAATGTGCATTTATTCCACAGCTCTCATCTAACCACTTTAATGCAGACCAGGTTTAGTTCTACTTTAACCCTAAAATGTGTCATCATCCCAAACCAGTTTCATGTACAAGTGAGGTCCAGACAAAAAGACCTCACTCCGAAAACACAGACAGACAGACAGACACACACTCTCACACACAACACACACGTACGCACACACACACACACACACACACACACACACACACACACACACACAGAGTGAGAGAAGCATATCCGGAGTGCTGGTGTGATGTGTGCATCAGTAAGTGAGCTAACACTAGCCAGTGGACTCCTCCTCCCCTGTGGCCTATTAGTCAGCGGAGCATTAGTGTAATTACACACTCTTCAGTTCCTAACGCTGCTAGGCTGCTCTAGCGTGTCATTACCATAAATATATAGCCCAGAATAGGATTTACATACATAAACACTTTACATGCCATTACATTCTTGATTGAGTTTGAACTTTTGAGTGTGTTTAAATAATTCGCAGCAACAAACGTCCACTAGTCAATCAAGGCTCTGCTAATGGGTTTCACCACTGGACAAAAGCTGTCTAATAACATGAGCACATGGTGACTTTGGGCTTGCCCACCTATCTTCCTCTCCATATCCTCATTTTGGCCATGTTGATGAGTTTTAAATGACAAAAGGACTGTAGTTTGAGTGACACAGGTTGTTTTTTTGATGTTGTGGTGCATGAAGCCCTCTGTATTAAGATAAACAAAAATTATATTGAAAGTGGAGAATGGAAAAAGAGATGAGAAGATTGATAACACGCTTACATATGTGTTTCAAGTAGAGCTGAAGCCTGGGGGGTTATTAGCTGTGCTCTGCAAAAAGAATGTTCATTTTGTACATTATGGTCCCATTTAGAGTGAAATAGATTATGAAGCAGACTATGCCATAGGGTATGGCTACCTTGTGATTGACAGGTCGCTAACACAGGGGTGTCCTTGTATTCTTAGTCAGAAACACCCCTCATTCCTATACAGTTCAACCCTCTTGCCCAAATATGGTCACTTCTGGCTCCAAAAAAACAAGAAGGCGAAGGCCAAAATGCTAAAATCAGGCCCCCGGTAAGAGCAATTTGAAGCCAGTTTTTGTAGTAGCCACATAAAGGAATTACATTCGTCACGTGGTGCCATGTGGCCCAAAAAGCCTTCTTTCCTTAGACTTACATGGCAAAAGAGACATTTGTAAATCAGAGGATGTATTTTCTCGAGCGTCAGAACCCCCGCAAAAAGATGAGTTTCACTGATCTATTTGGTCTGGTAATATTTTGAAAATAGAAAAGATAAAAAAACTGCACAATTTAATCATTTTATCCCCCTTCAAGTGAGCAAACCTCTTAACCACAAGTAGCCATCATGGCTGATGTAAGTCTTTAGTGCACCTGCTCCTTGGACCACACAGTGCAGAGGCAGTGCCAGTTGTATGAGTAATTTTATACTCGGCAGTTGAACTAGTTTAGCTTCATGTGCTATGGAGCAACTTTCATAAGAATGATGAGGGCCCCACCTCCAGTGTGGTGTCCAATTTTCTTTATACATTTGTGGCCAAACTCAAGGCTTCAGAATGGTAGTCAACAAACCAATGGCTCCTATGGCTCTATTCACTTATTTTATCCATGTACAGTTTTAATCAAACAAATGAGATGTAACATGTCTGTCAGTAAGCTTTAGAGGTGTTGGTAGTTTTATTTTCAAAATTTGAACAGAGCCATGGTTGCTGTTTCCTGTCCTTTCCAGTGTTTATGCTAAGTTAGGCAAACCTTGTCCTAACTTCAGCTCCATACTTAACAGAGACTTAAGATTGATATTGATCTTTGGGAAAAAAGGGACAAAGTGTTTTACCCAAAATGTGTAACTACTGTTTTTTTAATGAGAAACAAACTGAAGGATGACAGCCAGATCTTTACATTAACACCAACAGACTTCACAGGAAGAACACAGCACTGTGCTAAGAAAAAGCTGTCCACTACAGTGTATGTCTAAAATTCCGTTTATATAATGAGCATGAAATGTTATCCAAGATTAATTACATAGCATACCTCAACAACTAGAGTGGCTCTCATCAGATGTGAAGCATTGCAGTGTGACTGATCTCAGAACTGCTATACTTGATATGCAGAATACTGGCTGGACACAACAAGGTCAAATTATCTACATCACCTCTGGGCAATTTTTTGTTTCATTTTACCCAAACTTACACAGCTCTGTCTTGAAATGATGGTGATATTGACCAATCAGTGTCAGCGCTCAGTCCAGTCAGGATAGTCTGAGCCAGCTGGGCTGTTTTTAGGTACATTAGTGATGGCTGTGGTCCAGACATTCATGGTCTCCAGAGAATAAATCCAAATGTCTTTGCTGACCCCCTCACTCTTCATCTCAACAAATATTGGATGGATTGCTATTCAATTTGGTGCTATTATTGTGTTCACTTGTTCCCCACAGGATGAATCAGTATGTTGAGACCTTGACTTTTTATCCAGCTTCACCAGCAGTGAAATATGTTGATGTCTACCAGAACTGAACTATAATTCCAAACTGTACAGTGGGTATCTAGGATTCTACATAGATAGTAGAATATTTTGTCAAAGAAAGAAGGGAGACCCATAGAGGCAGGCAAGGAAGCTAACATGTCTGAATGTGTAAAGGGATGCTTTTACTTCAGAGACCCATCTGCACTGCAGGGGATGCAAGGAGAGGCCTTTGTTCTTCTAATTAGCTTTTATAAAGTAATGTCAATTCAGTGCAGTCAACTCTCAGAAAATACCCTGACAACTTAATTTAGAGATAGAACAGAATACATCACTGAATCACTGACACAGAGCAGCATGATGGTGGGGCCAGTTTTACTGGGTTTGACCTGTTAACAATCATATATGACTGCTTTATAATTGTGGGGTCATTGAAAGATTTTTCACCACCGTCATATCCCTTTCCTGCAGTTTTATTTACTCTTTTATGTGTCATTGCTTACTCATATCCCTATAAAGTGTTATCTTGGCTCTTTGTGTGATGACATAACCAACCAGAATCACTGTTATCTTACAGGAAAACAGTGCAATTAAAAAATCTGGGAGTAAGCTTTCCAGTCTCAAAGAGAAAACTTTTATTTTTTATCAGTTAAATGCTTGCTAAATACTTGCCTGTGTATGGATATTTATTTTTTCAGAGACAAGACAACTTACAGTACATCAGGTCAGATATACTGCCAAAACAACCAGTCGTTCCAGTTTTAATGAGGCTGATGCTGATTAATAAAACAGAAAAGTTTTTTCTTGGTGCAGGTCCTTAATGTTTTAGAGCAAAATATTTAAGGGCCTGATTTATCTTTGCCTTTAATATTTATTGGCACTAATTCTACATCCCAAAATAATCTTCTCTCTTTTCTAGTCTCTGTGCTGGAAAAAGCAATGAAGCAGCCTTGGTCTAAATTGTGAATCATATCATGAGGTGTTGTGTGGTAGAAAAATATCTGTTGTTGTTTTTCTAGACCATTGCGTTGTTCAATACAGTCAATGTCTTTATTTGTTAAAGGGTTTTAATAGGGGCTCTGGTTCTCTGGCACAGTTTTAGACTAGTTTAGATTTTCAACCAGCTACCTTTTTTACCATTGAGAGGTTCTGTTCAAAGAGAAAAAATGTTCTTGTGGTGTACCCCAAGGTTCAGTCCTAGGCCCCAGAGATTTAGCTGTTTTCCAATTATTTTGGCTGAACAACTTTTCAAAAATGAATATAAAATAAAAACAAAATATGCTTTTGTTTAATTCATCTTTTCAATTCATTTCATAGCCTCATTCCAGATTACACGGATGACCTCCTTCCAGAGCATTTGAGGGAGGTCAAATTGAGTTTCATTTGTGTTTCTCACTTACTGTTTGCTCTCTTTACCACAGCGTTTGTCTTACATTTGTTCCTTCCAAGCCACTGTGGGTCACATTGTAAGTGATCACTCAACTGTTTGCCAGTGCTGATGTGTTCCTTTTTTCCAGGGGAGGATGAACTAGAAATATCTCCCTACGATGACACACTAATGGATACTCGCATGGCTTCCTTAGTGGCAGGTAAAACACACTCTGACTCCTCTAACTCAAACATACACCTACACACACAGACAGACAGACAGACACACACACACACACACACACACAGCCACTCATGCAGTCTTTGTTATGATTAGGTAGTTATAGTCAGTGTCCATCACTGTCACACATGGAGTCATACCAGTGCGCCAGGACACTCTGCTCTTTTTGAGACATTTCTGTCTCAGCATCCATTTGCTAGGGCTGTACCTGACTTAGATTATGTCAGTCGAATCAGTTTTGGCTATTCAACACGAATATTTCATGATTTGTGTTTTTCCTTATTAAGTTTTAAAGTTTGAACAGGGGCGTTAGTATGCTAAACAACCTAACTGGTCTAACAACACACAGAAGTGTGCAACAACATGTTTTGCTAACACTAAATATCACACAAAAGCCAGAGACTGTGTCGTATGATGTTCCTGTGAGCTGTAAATTCACCACTTCTCAGAAGAGAGAAGATGATGTTATGTCAGAGCCTTATGGTGCAAAGTCTCTCCTCTGTGCCACTGTATTGTGTCTGCAGCCATCTGCCCAAAATATTCCTAGAAGCAAAACTAGCAAAAAAAAAAAAACCAAACAAAAAAAACCCCTGCTCAACTTGAAGCAGTCTCAGTCAAATGAGGGGTCTTTGACTGATGATTCGAATCTCTGACTTTCAATGGGCAGGTCCACCATTTACACCCTCAGACTTTGTCCTTGCACTTTCATATTATTGGTGCAGGGTAGCAGGGGCTGGATAAGCAAGGCTAGACAGACTTTTCAAGATTTCATTTTGTCAGGAAATTGTGGATTAGCTGTTGATAGTGGACTTGTTTTTGAGTTTTGGGGCCATAGAACATTAGATTACTTGTAAGGCTCTTAAGGACAGTAATTTAGTATACACCCTGGGCTGGATTTGAACATTGTAGACGATTTGACTACAAGGTTGCTGTCAGTTTCAGAGCAAATATAAACTACTGTAAGACAGATCATGACTGACACTAACAGACTCCAGAGGATCAGTCCTATGATATATATGTATATATATGTGTGTGTGTGTGTGTGTGTGTGTGTGTGTGTGTGTGTGTGTGTGGAGGATAAACCCATTTCCATTGTTGAGACTACATGAGCTTTCCTTCACCACCATCAGGACAAAGTAAGCTCTACATTCTTGCCTCATTACTGGTGAGGTTCCCAAAATAGCAGGCCACTTGAGACCTCTGCCAAGCCCCTGGGACTGGAATTAGGACTTATTTAATTTACCTCAATTACAACTTCAGTTTACTTAGGAGACTATTCTTCTGGGATTCTTACTGTAACCCAATGAATTTAGCTCTATTAAAACACCAAATTATGCTGTTTTAATACTATTATTTAGTTTATTCTTCTTTATATTTTGTGTAAGTTACTTAATTTACTGTTTACGTTTGCAAGTTAATTACCTTTAATCACTTTGGGTTCAGTGTAATGAATAGGATCTCTACAGAGGAAGGATGATGATCCTCAATGAAGTAAGAGGCTATAGTATTTAAGAAAAACAAAGTTGAAACAACTCTCAGTCCCATTATTGTCACTCTTAGCACAAAAATGCCACGTTGCAATGTTTCCACTGGCCTCCATACTATCAGAATGTAAAATCTAATCAATAGGAATTATACTTTTTAAACTCTGGACCTTAACTGCTGTGAGAGTGCATTGTCAGACTTGATAACTCTCCTACTGAAACTGATGGTTGATTACCCATACCACTGTACCCTTTTGCAATTGCTCTTCCTTAAACACTGCATACTCATGACATAGAGTATGAAGTCCTCTACTTTTGTTGCAAGTCACAGATTGAAAAGCTACAAGATACTTTTTGTGCAGTTATTATATAAGACTTGACACTTCCATTTCCCTCTTTACAACTTTCTGCACACCCAGGTGTTTTGTGTTTGGCTAATTTAACTTCTCCTCACCCCATCAGCCTCATCTTACATGCAAGTGGATGGTGAGAACCAGTGCCTGAAGGCAGCGCAGGACTGTGGCCTGTATGAGAAGTGTGGCTCTCTGCGATCAGAGTACGTCTTGGCTTGCACCAAACGGGTGCCTGGGACCACCCGGTGCAACCAGCACAAATGTCACCGGGCCCTGCGGCGCTTCCTGGAGCGGGTGCCTGAAGAATACAGCCTGGGCGTCCTGTTCTGCCCCTGCACTAACACCCTGTGTGGTGAAAGGAGGAGGAAAACTATTGTGCCCTCCTGCTCCTACGAAGAGATGGAGGGTCTGCAACCCAACTGCCTCCACCAGCAGAGCTTCTGTCGCCGAGATGACCTCTGCAGGTTAGACACAAAGCCTAAACAGATGTGTGGGGCTGATGCTGTTTGTAAATGTAAGAAGGCTGTAAAATGGCGTTATATGATTACACGTTAATTGTGAAGTTGATAGTCTATGTTTATGTTTGTGAATATCTTTTTTGTAATCTGCTTCCTTGCAACTTCCCATTAACCTGTATAATGTATTGAGGTTAAAAACACACATCTGGAGTATTTGGGTGCTACTGGGTGCTATGTAATCAGGGAATGTGGGCTATTGTCTCTTATTGATGGTGTAAGTGGCTAATTGATCACCCAAGGTGATCACATTGATGATGTCCTGTTATTGGGTCAGAGTTAGACGTATTAAGATATTTGATCTTGTTAACATCATCCAGCCAATGAATGCCTGTAACTACAGCTACATGTAAATTCAGCTTTAGATCAGAGTCAGCACAGACGTATCCCTGGTCAAACCAGCAAGTAGCACAGCAAAATATATCCGTGTGTCTGGGAAAAGGTGGTACTGGAAACTTGCTGACATAGTTGCTTTTTGCAAGTAAACCTTTAGACCAAATGCACAAGAGCAAATAGTTTTGAATAGCAGAAGCTAGTCCTACAAAGCAGCTGATTAGTTCAGCTCAGCTCAGTTATTTCCGCTCTCACAGGTGCAGAACATATGTGCTAGTTGGCTGTTGGCTGTAGTCTTTACGGTGTGTTGAAGTGCAACTGGTTGAGACACAGGCCACATGGGGCAATGCAACAGTCGGCCTTTGTCGCCACTAGTTTTTCGATGTTGGTTTGGTGTGTCTGATCCTTGAGAGCTCAGCACTGTGAAGATGGTTTGCTGTTGGTTCACGATGCTAATTCATGAATCAGAGTTCATCCAAGTTGAACCATTTTTTCCCCTGTATATATTATTCTTTAATTTAGGTTGCATTGCAATGAATGAGTCTCACCTAAATGTCACTATATTCAATGTGACCAGGTCTTATGATGATGAAGATGATGATTGCTGATTCATTTTATTGTGCCATGATGGTTTAATTGCTGTCCATCTTCTTCAAAGTGTAATGTGTCGGAAAAAACAGTGATACTGAGGATATGACATAAATAGCAAACTAGTATTCGCCCAAAAAATGCATAGAAATCCAAGAGTCCTATGTAAATGATCAAAAGTGGGACCAAAGTAAAGGTATCATGAAGATTGTAAAAATGAAAAGACAGTGACAAGGCTAAATGTACAAGTAGGACTGAAAGCACTGAAATCTGCTGAACCCAAATTTACATGCATGCAAACACACCCCAACCTACACATCCAGATTTCCTGCCCACTTCTTGTGTTTGATGTTGAGTTGTTGTCTGTGTTGTTGCCAGGTCCAGACTGGCTGATTTCCTTAATAACTGCCAGCCATCTTCTCTGATGGCCAGTGGCTGTCTGAAGGACTCAGCAGGCCTGTGCCTCCGAGCCTACGCTGGACTCATTGGTACGGGATGCAGGGGGGAGAGAGGGGGAAAAGGGGGGAGAGGAGGGAGGAGTTGGGAAAAGAGGTATGATGAGAATTACATGAAATAAAAGGCTGCATTTCACCTCCACCAGAACATAACTTCCAGGAGAGGAAGTTTTGGGTGAGTGCAGCTTTATCAGCATAAACCGCCATATGAGCGTAACGCAGAGGTGATGTGCTAGTCTTTCAGATACACACACACAGGGACTCACATGTACTAACATGCACTCACAGTGGTGCTCTGCTGCAGAATGAATACAGAACAAACACTGGAATGGATATTTGGTGTTATTTTTGACATTGTTGGGGGTTCCCTTAAGCCTGGCAGCTTGTCCAGCCTATATGATTATGGGGGAATTTATATATCTATATAATAGTGTCTTAAGACTCTCTAAAACAGAGCTAATAATGTGCAAATCTCCAAATAAAAGTAGCTGTACAGACTGAAGTGGAGTGGATGAGTAGAAGGATAGATGGGTGGAACAGGAGAGTAATAGGTGGGGAGGCAGAAAGTGTGTGAGCGAGGTGATCAGACGGAGCAGAAGTAGAGGAGCAGAAGCGGCAAGATAGAAAGTGAGGAGGCATGACAGCTGACAAGAAATGTGGATAGAGAGGCATTGAGTGGCTTTCTGCTCACTCTGACAATGATGGATGACTTTTCTATGAGCCTCATAGCTTTCTTAAAGGCACAACTTGCATAATCCACGTATTTACAAAAGCGCAGCTGCCAGAGATAATCAAACGTGAGTGCCGTGCATTGTTTTCCTGAAGATAAAAAAGAACATATTAGTTGTATTTTGTTTCATTTGGCCCTCTACTGGAGTTAACATTTACATTTAACATTTGACCACAGAAGGCATTGACAGCGACCCATGTCTATCACTGATTATTAGGTGAATGCTGATTGATCGTGTAAAACATACTGTATATGCTTGAAAAATATATTGTATCTTAAATAATGAGCTGGCCCATGGCTTCTGTCCTCCAAGAGAGTTTCCTACTCCAAACCAGACTCCAGTTGTTTATTGTAAGAACAAGATGTTTTTCACTTTATAACAAGATAATTTAAAGGGAAATTTCGGTTTATTTCAGCCTGTCTCCTATCTCCCTAAATTTGTTTTAAGTGACTAGTGACATAAAAATAATAGTTAGCATTTCAGGCATGGTATGAGATCGCTGCTTGTTCTCGCAATATTTCGGCCGCGCTTTGGAAAGCAGAGCTAAATGGTAAACAAACATGGCAAAACACTGGTAAGGTAAGACAACACGTTTACATGTCATTTTCTATATGTTCTCTGACATTTATCCTAACGATATGAGGCGGTCTTTGTGGAAAAAAAGCTTGTTTAGTGGACTGACTTTGCACTTGAAGTATGCCCTTTCACTTATGTTTTAATAGGTCTGATGCTACTACAGGTATGCGCCCCGGCTGTATCTAGGCTAACGGCTAACGTGCTAACTATTATTTTTATGTCACTAGTCACTTGAAACAAATTTAGGACGATAGGAGACAGGTTGAAATAAACCGAAATTTCCCTTTAAGCAGGAATGCACCAATTTAGCAGCTGCACATTGGTATCTGCCAGTATTCTCCTTGTTGACTGCCATTTGCCTATCTACAAATGAGATGACATTCACTGATGGCAGTGGCCAATGTTTTACCATTGTGTCACATCAATTTTGTGCTGAATTAAAAGCAGGGCTCGAGACTAACACCATCTTGTTGTCCCGAGGACAATAGAAAATGAAAAAAACACAGAAAATCTTGGTCGACTAAAGTCGCACATAATCTTCAACTAATCGATTGGTCGTGGGGAAAAAGAAATCTGCACGTTATTTTTACTTCTGCGATGGTGTGTCTGTGTCACTCTGCAGTTACACCTCCAAAACACTAGTCAGCTGTGGAGGTTTCTGTTAAGTGCTGTAAAGTTTAGTTGATTCAAAACACACATTAAATATGGCTTAATAGAAACAATTTTGAACACAGGTGGCTTCACTATAAATTGCAGAACTGACAGACAAACACTTGTCTTAATCTGGACACATTATGATACGTTCAAGCTCTCTTTGGTAAAAAATTAGTATTGGGCAAAGGTAAACTAAAATATTCTCATGATGTGGGGTTTTTTTTGTTGATGATTTCACAGCTATTTAAATAGGCATTAGTGATAGAATCATGATTTATTATTTTTAGTAAAAAAGACGTGAAGCAGTTATTTAAGAAAAATGTTTTTTTTATTTTAGAGACATTTTTAGTAAAAGTTGCTTATGTGAATGATTGAATTTGTGCTCAAAGAAAGTGTAGTGAAGGACAGAATGACTTTGAAACAGTTCTTTTTTTATGATTTCTTTGTTTACCTAGCACAGATGGGGGAATAAAGGACAACATAAACAAAATGAAAAAACAAACAAACAACAAAAAAAACAACAACCCCAACAACATCGGTATATGCCAAATTGTTATTTTAAACATAGGTATAGGTAATGGCCAAGAACTTCACAATAGGTGCATCCCTAATTTTCACATTATTATGACATCGAACTTATCACAAACTTTTGTTGTGACAACAATATACTGTTTACCTTGTTACAATGTGAAATTATGATCACTTATTGTTATAACACAAAACCCTTCATGTTATAATGTGATTACTTATACTGTCGTAACATGAAACGTTTCATACCATAATGTGATCATTTTTGCCTTTATTGTTACTATGTGAAAATTATGTTTGCATGAGAAAACAATGGTGGAGACAGAAAAATGTTGGAATGTAGCTCTATCACACATTTTATATTAGTTCTACATCATGCTTGGGTTGAGATATGGTGAGATTTTGCTGTTATTGTGCTCAGTGAATGATATTGCAATAAGTATGGGTAAACTAAGAGGGATTTTGAAATGCATTGGGCTGTACAGAAGGAAGAATGAGTCAGACCCTCTGGAGGTAGCATCATCTCTCATTACTCAGCTGGAGGGGCACAGAAGGTTCCATGGACACAAACCACACCACTGGAGTACATTTCACGGGGTGTCCACCTCCACCCAAGATCAACTTATCTCATTATAACTTGAAATGTTTCATGTTATAAGAACAAAATGTATCATGTTGTGAAGGGAAAAGTTTTGTGTCATAACAATAAGTGATTATGTTTTAACATTAACAGGTCCACATTTAAAGAGGACAAATAGTATATTGTTACCACAGGAAAAGTTTTTTGTATAACTTGATGAGATGTGTCATAATAATGTAAAAATATTTTAATATAACAAACTTTTCACATTATAATATGATACTGGTCTGTTTTTCTGGCATGGCAGCAACACACTGCTGTAGAAATGACATCAGTGGTTCCGTGAACAACCTTGTATCGTCAAATTGAGTCTAAGTATTAGGGCTGCCACTAACGATTATTTTCATTGTCGACTAATCTGTCGATTATTTCTTCCATTAGTTGACTAATCATTTTATCGAAAAATGTGTTAAAATGTTGAAAAATGTCAGTCTGTCTCTCCCAAACCTCAAAATTATGTCATCTAATGTCTTGTTTCATACTCACACCAAAGGGTTTTAGTTCACCATCATGAGAGAATGTGTAAAGCTGCCAATATCTGAACATAAGAAGTTGCAATAAGAGTATTTTGGGGTACTTTTATAGTACTTTTCTATGAAAAATGATTCAAACCGATTAGTCGACTACTAAAATGGTCACCGATTATTTTGATAGTCGATTAGTCATCGATTAGTCGACTAATCGTGGCAGCCTTACTAAGTATACATCTAATTTGCAACAGCAAAAACATTTTGAGAAAATGTAATGCTGTCTGGATTATGAGCATTACTTGAGTATTAGTAGAATATTCACTGAAAACACGTGTTCATAGCAAATAAAGCAATATGTAACTGCTTTATGGTTACGTTTACATATTCAGAAGTTTGGTTAAGGTTTTGGTTTAATATAGAATAGGTCCCCTGTGCTTTTGTTGACTAAATAAGGAATTGCTCATTGCAAAACGCTATGGAGTTAGATCAGTCTCAATATTCACAAATGCACACAGAAGGATTCACAAATACATGTTAAGATTTATATATAAATGACTCTCTCCACACAAATATTTTCAGTGCACACACATATATTTAGCATTTTATATAAATGTAAAAAAAATCCACAAATAACCAAAAAAGTTTAACAAATGTATTTCTGATGCACACACAAATATTTATTGTTTTAAATATATGCAATAAAAATCCACAAATATATGTATTTAAAAAGTATTTGCAATTTTCATCAAAACATATGTGGATGTTGATACATTCATTTACAAATGCTTTTATTTTGTGAACCTCCGCGCATTTGTGTGTGAACCTCCGCGCATTTGTGTGTGAACCTCCAGCATTTGTGTGTGAATCTTTTTGAGACTCTCCTGACGTGACCCGATCCACAAATGCATTTTTTCTACCAAGGGGATATAGGTAGCCAATCAGATGTCTCCTTCCTCTTCAGCCAATCACATGAGCGTCCCGCCACCACCCACACGTGGGGTATGTTTTAACGTCGTAGCGTCAGAAGGTGGCAGTAATGCACCACTACGTTGTTTGCGACCGCCAAATTAATACGGAAGAGAAGAAGAAGAAGGTCAAGAGCGTAGAGTGCTTGAGTACTGCTCTATTTCCAGCGCCGCCGGCACTGCGAGAAAAGCCTTTTATGTCCGTCCCGGAGCAGGCTGGGGGGGAAATAGTGTCGAAGGTGCCGCTGCCGATGTGTGTTGGGGGGCAGCACTTGACGGACAACGCACCGCGCCGGCGGCGGTGTGCGTTGCACGGTGTACATTAGCGTCAGTTACACGGTGCAATTATACCAACTAAGCAAGTTTCAGATAATTTGCTAACTAACTGGGCTACCACACACTTCAGCAAAACCAATCACAAATAATTCAACAAAGAGTCATGATTTACAACAAGTGGATACACTTACAGGCAACAGTATCCAGCTGCAGCCCCGGAGCAGAAGCACAAGCCTCTGGCTTTTTTTCCTAACAACTTTTTTAAGTAAAATTGCATAACATAGCGTCTATGAATTGATGAATTGTCCATTTATTTTACCTTTATTTAATCATACAAGTCAACTTTGTTTTTGTTTGTTTTTGACCACATCGCCACGTTCAACCATGAATAAAAGAAGCTGCGCTCAGTGGGCGCTCCTTCTATATTAATATTCATATGCTTCCTTAACTAGGCTACGACCTGTTTTCATTTAGGTCGGACCTTTCAAACTACAAATATTTCACCATTCAATGTGAGAAATCAATGCTAACATTCAAAAATAGCTGACTGTTACCCTATTTCGTGTGTAAGTGAACACAATGAAGAGACAAAAGTCAATTTGAAAAACTTTATTTTCAAATTTCCACAAACAATATCTGATGGCCAGTCCGCTTCTCCTGGCAGCCTGCAAGAGACAGAAAAGATAATGAGCACATAACTTCAAGAAACAAATCCCAACTTCACCACTGTATTTTTTTGTTTCGCATTTCAGCTGTTTTATAGCCAGATTGAAGGCTTTGGGTCCGTCACTCTGCTTAATTTAGCGTTGTAATGGCCGGACTACACGGTGTCGGCCAGCCGGCATGACCTCCGCGCTCCTCTCCGCTCCTCTCACCCACACTTGAGCACCCGTCCAGGCCGCGGAGGTCAGGCCGGAGGGCTGCGGTCGTCAGGCCCGGGCGGGACCATAGGTGAAGGGATCCCAAGTCTCGAGCCCTGCCCTCGCCACTCACCAGGATCCTCTTCTAACGGTCACAGAATAAACAACATAGCTATTTTTCTGCCAATTTATTCCAGTTAGCTTACCTGAAACCTGCTGCGTTGAGATGCTGTGTCCTGCGAGCTCAGTTCCACACAAAGACCGCGACAATAATATCCAGCATCACTTCCGTCACATCAGGGGCTTGTGCTCCGGGGCTGCAGCTGGATGCTACTCCTTACAGGTGCACGATCGTCGGCCGCCATGCTGCAAACTAGACCTCTTGACCATGTCTATGCTCTTGACCATAGACATACGCTCTTGACCTTCTTCTTCTTCTCTTCCGTATTAATGTGGCGGTCGCAAACAACGTAGTGGTGCATTACTGCCACCTTCTGACGCTACGACGTTAAAACATACCCACGTGTGGGTGGTGGCGGGACGCTCATGTGATTGGCTGAAGAGGAAGGAGACATCTGATTGGCTACCTATATCCCCTTGGTAGAAAAAATGCATTTGTGGATCGGGTGACGTCAGGAGAGTCTCAAAAAGATTCACACACAAATGCGCGGAGGTTCACAAAATAAAAAGCATTTGTAAATGAATGTATCAACATCCACATATGTTTTGATGAAAATTGCAAATACTTTTTAAATACATATATTTGTGGATTTTTATTGCATATATTTAAAACAATAAATATTTGTGTGTGCATCAGAAATACATTTGTGAAACTTTTTTGGTTATTTGTGGATTTTTTTTACATTTATATAAAATGCTAAATATATGTGTGTGCATTGAAAATATTTGTGTGGAGAGAGTCATTTATATATAAATCTTAACATGTATTTGTGAATCCTTCTGTGTGCATTTGTGAATATTGAGACTGATCTAACTCCATAAAACGCAGCCTGTGGTGTTCTACACTAGAATCAAAAAATGAGCAACAACATTTCCTGATATAACACAATGGGGAAAACCAATTAGTATGGAAAAATGCATTCTTCAATCTAAAAAGCCATGATATGCTTTGGCAAATGCCACATTGCCTCTAATAACATTTGTATGTGGGGCCCATGTGGGAAATAATGGGCTAAAAAATGAACTTTAAAAGGGATTGTCCACAGGTTTCATATTGGCCCCATGCCAACTACCCACATGGGTGAATTTACTAAAGTGGTTATGCCAGGGCTATCTGGGTACTACTAAGTGGGCATGGGCCCAAAATGGGCATCTTATCTGAAGTCTACCTGGGTAAACCCACCCATTTGGGCAATTGGCATGGTCCTAATACAGAACCCATGGACAATACCATATACGGCCCATTTTACAGGCAATTTACTACAGTACCTACATGGGCCCCATGCACAAATATTGGTCGGGAAGCACAGGATGTGGTTAGCTTAGCACAGAGACAGAAACCATAGGGAAACAGTTAGCCTGGCTCTGTCTGAAGTTTCAAAAAATCACCAACCAGCACCTCAGCACACATTACCAGCTGTTTTTTGAAAATCGTTTTTATGCACCCATATCCTGCTAAAACCACACATTGTCCTTTTAACATGTCTGCTTGAGTATGAACTAAACAAATAGGGTCAATATGTTAATCAGTGAGCTTTAAAGTTATTGGTAGGTCTGTTTTTGAACTTAGGACAGAGCCAAGCTAACTGTCTTCTCCTGCTTTAGTGTTTATGCTAAGCTAAGCTAACTGACCCTCAGCTCCAGCTCTGAATTTGATACACAGACAAAAGGGTGGAGTTGATTTTCTCATCTGCCCTTGGAAAGGAAAGCCAGTCAGTGTATTTCCCAAAATGTTGAACTGTATCCTCAAGGTGTAAAAGTAGAATTGTTTGGGAGTGTGTGTATGTCACACTCAGCTAAGGTGTTTGCTACCTCAGCTTCATCCAGGCATCAGCCTATTGTCAAAATTTGGGCTTTCTGCCTCTAAAAATTGCCAAGATGGCACTGAGCAGAAAAAACACCAACTCCAGGCTTCAAAATGTCCCTTCAGCTCCCTGAGGAAAAGTCACAGAGTTGACATCATGTTTTTCTACAGGCTACGTTTCAGCTTTGTTTGAAGTAAAAGAACAATATTCTTTTTCTGTGCCCCGCCATAAAGCAATTTAGCTGATTTCCTCCCAAATTGCTCGAAGTAAAATACAGTGTAGAAGCCAGGAGAGGCTTCCAGGCCTCATTTGTTTCTAGCAATTGTGTTTACATCTCTGAATTACTGTGATAAAAATGAAGCACATAGGTTCTTTGAATTGTCCAAAGCTAACATGTGCTTTGACCCTTCTGACCTGTAGGTACCATCATGACCCCAAACTATGTCAGAAACAGCTCTGCAGATGTGTCGCTGTGGTGCAACTGTGAGGGCAGTGGCAACCAGTGGCAGGACTGTCTGAGACTGGAGCGCATGTTCACCCACAACACCTGCCTGCGTGAGTATACACTAAATACACATGTTTCATTTACTGGTCTTATCATACACTATGTTTGGTCTGTACAGTCATTTACAAGAGTTGGACTGCGACAGATCTGATAAGTGTGATTTATTTATTTGTTGAATATTGGTCCTTCAAAGTGTGTGATTTAGTAATGATGTTTTAATCAGATTTCAGAGTGATTGATTTTTTTTTGTTTGCAATATAAGTTATGTTTGCAGTTGATGTGTTGACATCATAAAACTTTACATACATTTTTTTTTCTCTCAAAGTCTAGCAGAAAAATGAAACCTGTCTTGCTCAAGCTGAATAAATCCTGATTGCAGTCCAGACTGTTATCATCAAGGCTGGGTTACCAGCTTGACAAAAACCTCTCTGATCCCCAGGGGCCACCATTCCCTTGGTTCATAGTTTGTCAGTTTGATTGTGGTAATTTGATTAATTGTAAACTGGGAGTATGCGCCACTGTAGCACAATATCACCTAAATCTGCACTTGATCAAATCACCACAAAATCATTTCAACACGACCTTGGGCCAGGTAGTATTTCAGGAGACTCTCTGAGACTCTATAGGCAAAATCTAATTAAAATGCCATGTGGATTGTACTATGTGCACTGCACTTGATGGATACCTGTGTACACTAATTCACAGAGTGGATGATGGGGGATTCAGTAAGGGCCCTGTGCTCATTTTTATTGTTGTTGTTTTTTTATAGTGAGGTTATTACAATGTCTGGTGAAAATCAGATGAAAAGGAGCCACACTGTCCTGAGGAGGTGAAACTTGTATGTTGCAGATTAATCAAATTTAAGACAAACAGATACTACAAGTTAATGTGATTAGAATGTCTTTTAGTCTGAAGCAACCAGTGTAGTGAGAAGTAATGGACAAGACTGGCACATCTTCGTTCCGTTGGTCAATGAATAAAAACGTAATTAGCTGAGATAGCTTGCTGTTCAAGGTGCCTAAAATGAATGGTTCAGTATTTTCAGAAATACTATATGTACTACATCTGATAGAGTGTCTTAAAGGAAAACTCAACTTCTTTCTGTATATCAGTTACTCACCGCATGTGACTTCAAATTTGTGAAGAAAACTTTGTTTCTCTTGGATGCCTCCACAATTAATGGAGAGTCCAAAAACAGACGAGTATTCTCAAGTCAAACGTATCCTTATACAGTGGTTCCTATGATATCCTACTCACAAGCACACACAACAATATGACATCCTACAAATTAGCAGCCCACAAATGAAGTTACATTCCTAATGTAAAGTGAGTTGAGGCAAGTAAAGTTACTGTGGTTAGGTTTAGGAAAGAAACATAGTGAGAACGTACCTTAAAATGACTCAAAGTTCACATGGTTCTGAACTCTGGTCTCCTGGGCAAAGTCCTGTGGGTAAGTCTTGTGTTTTGTGACCCATCTTCCACCTCAACCTACCTCAGAACAAGACCGCTCCGGACAGCTTCCTTGTTTACCCCCATCAGCACATTGGTCACTTGATTGCAGCCTTCCGAAATACAATAGTGTTATGCACAAATTATTAGGTCATCATTACATGTGATATGTACGAATTTTGGTGCGTTACATTTTGTAGGAAAACATACAGACAGTGCATGACAACAGCCTGCCTGGATTGATATAATCATAGTCCATATTTAACAGAAGCAAAACTATATCATCCTTTAACAAACTCTCGCACAGTTCATGCAGTATAATATAAGTCTCATTCATCCAGTCGTATGTTCAGCACTTCCAAACGCCCCTGTATGCTGAGATGATTTATACTGTAATGCTTTAGCAAAAATGCATGTGTTTCGGAAGTACTAAGCACTCGACTGAATGAATGGGACTTGGATCATACTGCACGAGTTGTGTGAGAGTTGGTAAACAGACGTTTTTAAGTAGTTTTGCTGCTGTTATCAAATCAATTCGTTAAGAATTTTTACCTTTTTTTTTTGTAGTCTCTGTTCCCCACGGAGGCATGTGAGAAAAATGTAAAAAAAACAAAACAAATAAAACTAAGCTAACAGGTGGTGAGTAATTGATGTACAAATGATCACGTTGTGGGTGGAGTAAGTACAGAGATTGAATCAGGACAGGGTTAGCCTATCTTAGCATAAAGGCTGGACGCAGGGGGAAACAGCTAGCCTGGTTCAGTCTCAAGTTCAATAATAGAGAACACGTTTTCTACATTTTTGATTTAATTTGTACAGAAAATCATGCCAATTTGTGATTTCAAAGGGAGTCATGTGCTGGAACTATTCTGTGGCAATAGTTAGGCACTGTGATAGTGTACAGCTTACCAGAGGCTTGTTGTCATTGTGAGGTTGCCAGGTTTGGTACCAGCATGCCTGTACAAAGACCAAAACCTGTGCTCAGCAATTGTATCTGGCAACGCACACTGTAGCTGGAGACTGCACAGAAGTGCTGGGTAGATAATTAACTGTTGTTTGTCAATGAAATGTTCCAAAACACTAGAAAAAGAGACTAGAAAAAGAGATAAATGTTAATCAGTGAGCTTTGAAACTGTTGGTACGTGTTTGTGTATGTGTGTGTTTTTAACTACGCAGAGCCAGGCTAGCTGTTTTCCCACAGGTTTCAGATTTTATACTGAAACTAGCAACTAGGCTAACAACTTCCCAACTCCAGGTGCCAGATGTATAAACACTGAACAGGCAAAAATATGTATATACATATATGTACACAAGGTTTTAGCTGAATTGGCTGTGGTTGATATCATGAGACTGAATAAAAGTGGAGAGACTGGTGACAAGGTTGGTTGCCAGTTTTACTGATTGCTTTACTTTTTTATTTATTTATTTATTGCATGCTACATTCATTAATAATTAAATTCTAAATTACATATGAGATGCATTGAGTGATATCACCTTTTATTTACTTTCAAGCCATCTTCTTCCTGTTTATGACTGTTTAATATGAATGATGTAGATGTGAATTATGTAGATAGATAGATATTTTTCTTGTGATTGCATATAAAAAACACAACAAAATTTCATTTGCAGCACCAAAAAATCAGCATAAAAAGGGCATAAGTTAAGGTAGTAAATAAATAAACAATGCATAGATAAAATAATGCACAGATAAAATAAAATAAAATAATGCACAGATATTGCACTTGTACTGTTCGTCATGTAAGTGTATGTGTGTTTTTATGTGAATAGTGTGTGTTTATGTTTGAGGAGAGAATCCACAGCTCTTGGAAATAAGCTGTTTTTTAGTCTGTTGGTTCTGGTCTCGGATGGTTCTCAGCCTGCCTGATGGGACGTTGCTAAACAGAGAATGTCCAGGGTGGCCCACTTGTGGAGGCGGCTTAAGTTGATGTCGCTCAGCTGCGGGAGTGGAGAGCTGACAATCCATGGAGCTGTTTTAACCACCCGCTGAAGATCTTTTCTCTCCGCTGCGGTACAGCTGGAGTACCAGGCTGTGCACCCATAAGTTAGTACACTTTCGATGGTGCATCTGTAAAAGTTGATGAGCAGCTTCTGAGGAAGTCTGTTGCGCTTCAGCGTCCTCAGGTGGAAGAGACGCTTCTGGGCCCTCTTGATCAGGTGTGAGGTGATAAGGCTCCATGTGAGGTCTTCAGAGATGTGGACTCCCAGAAATGTGAAGCTGTAGACTCTGTCTACCTTCTCCCTGTCAATGTGCAGCTCAGTATGAAGTGTGTTCTTGTTTTTCCTGAAATCTATGATTATTTCTTTGGTTTTCTTTGTATTGAGGTTGAGGTCATTTTCCTTACACCAGGCAGACAGTGTCTGGACTTCCTCCCTGTATGCTGCCTCATTGTTGTTGCTAATAAGACCCACAATGGTTGTGTCGTCTGCAAACTTGACCACTAGGTTTGAGTTATGGGTGGAGGTGCAGTCACGAGTGAAGAGGGAGTAGCGAATTGGACTGAGAACACAGCCCTAGGGGACACTGGTGCTAAGGGTGATAGTGGAGGAGATGTGATGGCCCAGTCTGGCCTGTTGGTCAAAAAGTCCAGGATCCACAGACAGAGAGAGGGTTGTATGCCGAGTGTTTGCAGTTTGTTGACCAGTTTGTGAGGGCTGATGGAATTGAAGGCTGAGCTAAAGTCAATGAAAAGCATCCTCACATAGGTATTGGGATTTTCCTGGTGTGTTAGTGCTGTGTCAAGTGTTAGTGCAATGGCATCGTCTGTGGGTCTGTTGGCTTTGTAGGCAAATTGTTGGTCGTGGGTGGGGGGGTGCATGTCTTGATACGTGCCAACACCAGTCTCTCAAAACATTCTGTGACCACCGGGGTGAGAGCGATGGGCCGGTAATCGTTTAGGCTTGAGATTGTCCGGGTTTTAGGGATGGGATGATGTGGTGGTTTTAAAACAGGTTGGGACTGTGGCAAGTTGGAGTGACAGGTTAAAAATGCACATTGTAAAGACAGTTTCGACATAAGCTCTAAGAATAGACCATTGATCATCCTTCTGACGTTTGATAACAACAATGATTGATGAGAAGTTAATGAGAATGGTGAGAATTTACCATAATGATGGTTTGCAGAAATGTGATGAATTAGTGGTACGGACATTACAAACAGCCACAGCCATGCGTAATGAAAACTGTTGTAATGTAAACTGTTTTGGCACTGTTGGAGAACCTTACCAGTGTCATTCAGTTTGTGAAATTGACAGATCCAAAGTCCCGTCCCCCTTAGTTACTGTTGCTAGGTCGGACAAGCATACATATATTCTGGGAGTCAGGCAATATACCTTCACAAAGTCAACGGCAAGGACTGCAGTATGTGATGGAAGGATATGTCCTTTTCGAAATCTCATTAACGTAACCTCAGAAATAAGGAGGAAGCAAACCTGGGTGATGCTGTTGATCTGACATTTAGCTCCTCTTGGTGTGGTAAAATGTTAGCTATTTAGTTACCTAGAATTTTACTAACAGTAGCTAACTTGAGAAGTGATGATATACAATGTATTGGGTACATGAAAGTCATTCCAGCCCCCCAGCCACATCTTTCAACCACCTTTCAAATTTGTTTTTCTTTTAAACAGACAAGCGTAGCACATACCATAGCTAGTATAACAGGAAAGGGGAAAGTTGAAAATTCTTTTTTCGGCCCTATGGCATATCGTGACAGACTCAGGCACTTCCACTTTTTACCGCTATGCCATGCTGCAAGCTTTTTCAAGCATTATTTGAGCGCTGAGCGAAGAGGGGCGGGAATTAGGAGGGGCTAATTACACTTTCTTTAGCATATTTCTCATTGACAGGTTTTAGAAGTGGTGCAGCGGGCACAAGTATCGATATGAAAACCAATGTTTCAGGGTGTTTCTACATCCATTCCTTACGAACTGTGGGAGCCTCTTGCACATGTGCCCAGCTCCACAGTGTTGGAGATTTATAAAACAGAACCAGGTGTACGTGCAGCTTTATAAATCGGATCAAAAATCCAAACTCTATACAAAGTTTTATGCATCTGGCCCCGGATCTGTATTTAACACAAAGACACAAGTTCTCTTTCAATCATCCCATCTCACTCTTGAAAGAAGAAGGGTAATAAGCACATTTCCCAAAATATCAGCCTCTACTTATTTTTGCTGCTAAGGATATTTGTGCAAATTGGATTTAACGAATTTCTTAGAGCACCACTGCATGTAAGTTATTTATTTAAGGGAATTTCCTTAGGACATAGGTTAAGCTGATTTTATGCAACCATTTTTTTCTGATCAGGAATATCCTAAATAAATATAAGGAAATGATTTCTCATGATTTTATGGCATTTGTCTTATGACGCTCCGTTGGCTGTTTCAGATGCTTTTTAAAGCACTTAAATATTCAGACCTTTGGGGATTGTTCGGGAGACAGATAGTCACATTTAAAAGACTTAACCAAACATACTGCTATTCATATTGTTTTTATCAAGCCTGTTTTTAATAATATATCTGAGGACCAGAATTATGAAAATGAAATTAATATGCCACAATCAAAGATGCTCTGAAGAACAACTCAAAGGGAATAAATGAAAACATGTCTCTGACACAATGTCTGCTGAATCTGCCTGGGTGGCTCACACCTGCAGCGATGTTCACATCACAAACTGAACTCCACCTCTTCATATGTCAGCTACATGCTCCAGCTTCAGCATTCATAAGAGTCTTACAGTCTGTATCTGCAGCTTTAGGCTTCTGCGGGGCTCAAGAGGTGTGAGGAGAGGAGCCTCAGGGTAAAGCCTCCAGCTGTCACTCAATCACAGCATCTGTCAATGAAGCTGTCGATACAGACTGAGCCTGTATGTCCAAACACTAAAGCCTGGATCGATGCGTCAATGCACTTCCCATAAAGCTTGGTGATTTATCAAGCTGCTGACAGCTCAAACAATAAAGCTGCCAAATAGATATGTAGGTTCACGCCCACCCAGATGCAGCATCGCAGCACGCAGGCCAGCCGAACACACACACACATACACACACACACACACACACACACACACACACACACGCATGCAGAGGCAGTGATGAGGCTTGTGTCTCCGTGCAGGTAACTCTATCAGTTGGATGGGGAGCCCCGACTCCCTGCCTGCAGACATCACCCCCCCTCCTGCTCCCAGACCCTCCCCGCTGGTTCAGGAGGATGAGCTGCTGAGCAACAACCACCTGCCTGAACACAACAACATCGTGAGTACACTTCAGCTCATCACGCTCATCGCCTTCCCATTTTAAATTACCTTTCAGACTTTTATCCCAAGGCTTTTTCTATTATCTTTGGTTTGAGCTCATCTTGTCGCTGTCACACAGTATGTTCTTTATTTATTGTATTTGTTTATCTCCATTGCTTTGGCTTTTTTTTTATCACTTATATTATTTCTACTGTTACTATTAACTTTTGGTTTGTGACAACACAAGGTGAATTTTGTGTTTACAGATCTTCTCCTTCATATTTGCCAAATCTTTTAAATTTCAAATTGTGTTGATTCAGTTTGATACAAATAATCTACCACATCTACTCTATCTCACCATTTCACCTATATATGTGGGAACATTTAGAAAACCAGTTTCCATACAAGCTACAAAAAGACATCATGGCTTCAGTTGAAATAAGTGTATTTGTTATGTAGCCTAATGTAACATAATGGAACGAAACTTAACGGTACATACGTAATGTTATGTAGCGTAACGTAATGCGACAAACTTACATAAACCAGCTACAATAACTCAAGGTTAACTTTTGGTTCCACAAGGGACACAAACAGGGTTTCCTGAGTGAAAGTCTTGTGTTTGTTTGACCCAATCACCAATACTTGACTTTCTCGCTCTTCATACTAATGTTACATCATCTGACTTCCTCCCTTACTACTGTCATAATTACTACGTAGTGATGGGGACAACAGGCGAAAAATTGCCTGTCTAGCTTACACTGGCATATTTTCATGTTTTCGGAAATGTTATTAAAATTCACTGTTCCTGTCAAATAAATAAAATGAAGTAAAGGCTACCAGAAGGTGCTGCTTAACAATAGACATGGCCATTTAATGGACTGATAATGGCCCTCTGAACCTACTATTCAACCTTTATCTTTGCGGCTGATAATCACTGATAACGCCCATTAAATCAAGTGATAGCATTTGAAGTGGGTGCTTAATAGCCTTTATGAGTTCTTTACAACCTCCACTTAAGCTTAGAATTTGGTGAAAGTTACAAAGCTATTGGAGGTACATCAGACTTTTACAAATTCTGAGTTTTAAAACTTAAAAATCAATCAGCTTAAAAATCAATCAGCTCACAAAGCATTACCACCTTGAGATTATCTCTGAAAAGGAGGGAGCTACAACTACTAAATATTTTTCAATGAATCATTGAATCAAGGTATCTGCAGCCATGTTAGCAGCAGAGTCTGCAAACAACAGTGGTGGTTTGAGTTAAAAGCTAATATGAGCATGCTAATATGCCTATATTCAGCTTATCATCTTAGTTGAACAGGCAAAAAAGCTAACATTTGCTAATTAGCTCTAAACACAAAGTACAGCTGAGACTGATGGAATGTCAGGTATTTGGTCACAAACCACATTATAGATCAAACTGAAATAATAACTTGATAGTGGCTCCAGATGAAATGTCAGATAATCAGTTATTATAATTTATTGTATGAGCACCATGATTGGATGAATCTAATGGTAAACCATGGCATAGTTGTGCATGGGTCAGTACTGTTGCCTCACAGCAAGCATAAGGTCTGGGTTTGGCTCTTCCCTGACGAGTTTGTATGTTCTCCAGTGATTGCATGTTTTTTTAGTACCCTTAGAGTGATATCAATACCAGTAGAGTACTTTATGCAGTACCTTTTTTCTACCTCACTTGCCACAACTTCACCAAACTACAGTCTAATTGGGTTGTAGCTGCTGTGGTCGAGGGCCAATCACATGTTGCATTAAATCAAAGAACACTCATAGTGATTGGCTCTAAGCAAAATCATACAAACTGTCTTTTTTTTTTTCGAGATCTGTGTACAAAAAGTGTTGATTGCAGGTATCATTTGGCTGGAGAAGTTTCTATACTAATTGGTACTGGGTTATTTCAGTCCATACCTTGAAGATATTAAGTACCAGTATCCAGCCAAAGTATTCTCCAGCTTCCTCCCACAGTCTAAAAACATGCAGTGTTAATTGGTGACTCTAAATTGCGTGTAAGAGTGAATGTGAGTGTGAGTAGCTGTCTCTGTGATTGACTGGCAACATGTCCAGGGTGTATTCCATCTCTTGCCCTTAGCTGAGATCTGCTCCAGCTCCCCATGATCCTCTAAGGATATGCAGTTACAGATAATAGATGCATTTAATCCATTAAATGGCGGCAGACCAATCAACTGACTGACTTGTCATTGCTAAAAGATGCCCATAACATTTTTTAGAGCCTAAAGTAATGTCTTCAAATGTTTTAACAGTCAGAAAGGGAGTGCATTTAAAACTTTTGGTCAAGTTGAAGGAATCATCACCATGCATTTTGGTGAGTAAATGAAAGTAACATGAACATATCTTTTTGTTTGTTTAAACTCCACAGGGCACCTTTAAATGCTAAGAGGTGCAGTGTATTTAAATAGAAAATAGTCTACATGCAAAATTCAATATAATGATTGGTTAATTTTCATAATTTATTATGAAGACCTCAGAAATATACCACTATCTCATGAAACACTCCAGTACACTACAGTACACACAGCCACGCAACTGTAAGGCCTCTGCTGTGAAGCAGTAGCAGGAAGGGTCAAGAATATTAGTATGCACAAATAGCAGATTAATATATTGAAGATGTGAAACACAGCTCTGGATGCTAGACACTCCTGTACAGTGCAAGAGGTAGTGCACTATTGCAGACATTTCTCACAAACCTAGTTCATAAGCAAATGAAAAATGAGAAAAATGAGAAATGCTCTGAGGGAAGGTGCAAATGACACAAGGGTGAAAGAGTGACATGTATTTATGCATTCAGTAATAGTTATGATTGATCAGATAGGATATCATTAACAGTTGTCATCCTCACAAGAAGATCAAACCTCTCATCAGTAGAACACAATAGTACGTCAGCATTTGATTTGAAGATCAAAGCAGCAGCTGTGGGGTAGGAGTTATCAAAGCACTTTGGCAAGCCTTCAAAAGATTTTACAGAGTGTGTGTACGATCCAACAGGAGCAGTGGTTTTATGACTGCTCAGGTCCAGATGATGGGAGAGGCCTCAGGAATACATCTTTATTATTATTCACTACTAAAAATAGATGTACGATATTCACCTGTAAACCTGGGGAATGCTGGATATAGAAATATAAAAATGGTTTGCCATCTTTCAACAACAGCTGGGAGAAGCTTGATTTCAAGCTGAGACCAAACAGCTTCCACCGATCATCCAAACAAACTGCTCAAAAGAACACTGGAGCTGTACTGATCTTTGCTCTAAACACATTTACTCTCAACCAGGGTGCAAATCCTTTAAGCGTGGTCACATGTGAAGACCGGGTAATAGAGTGAGGACTCTAGTTTCATGGTGGTTAAATGTTGGTAAGGGTATTCCCATGGAAAAGAATGAATAGAAATTTTGCCTTGGTGATTTGACTAGTTCAGAAAAAAATGGCAGTTGTTATACTTCCATACTGGCGATAGCCATGTCCCCACGTCCCTCCCATTCTAATGAACTCAGTATCTCAAAAATGCCTAGTGGGATTTTCCTCAGATTTAGTGCAAATGTCGACTTGGACTCAACCATGAGGTGATTAGATATTTGTGGTCAAAGGTCAAGGTCACTGTGACTTTGCATCCATCTCATCTCAGAATGCAACACTTCAAAATGCAACACTTCAAAAATGCCTTGAGGGAATTATCTTTAAATTTGACACAAAATTCCAGTAGCTTTGTAAACTAAGCTACTGTCAACTTCTACAGTGGCTAGCTTTCTTCACAAAGAGACCCTCATCAAAAATGTTATCATTTAATGAATTTAGTGGTCAAATGTCAAGGTCACTGGGACCTCACAATGCCTATTTTTGGCCATAACTTAAGAACTGATATGCACAGTTCAAACAAATGTGTAATAGGGTAAAATAATGAAGTGATGAGATTTTAAATCCAAAAGGTCAAAGGACAACTTCACCATGATCATAATGTTCTGCAAAAATACTTTTCTATCCATTAATTAACAGCATAACTCAGGGACAGAAGGGGAGACATTTGGTAGGATACTAAATTTAAGACTCTAATCTTAGGTGTCCACTTTAAAACTGTGCTGACTGTATAGATCTTCTGTGCTGGGGGAAAATGTTTGTCAAGCAAGAACATTTTGCCACAAAATTCACTTTTACTTTTTGTTAGATTGTGTCTCTACATATATTATGTCTGGACAGACATGGAGGTAAACTGGAACTTGACAGGTTGGCAGAGGCATACAACATAACTGTGAAGCTGTAATTTTAGTTTTGGTGCCACTACAAAAATGCTGAATAAGCCATTAGCTGTTCCTGTTCGCAATGTTTACCATGTATGTTTGCAGAACTATCACTGGATTACTTTGATACTGAAGAAAACTAAAAAATGCAATGATTCTTAGTCAAGTTCTGAAGCCACTTTTTCTTTGATTTCTACGTGGATTTCTGGAAGTTTATACTGGATGAACATCACAAATAATGATACTCCTGTGAAGTCCTGAGTTGTGAAGAGAAGAAGTGCAATTTTTCACTCTAATTTATCAATTCATTTATCTTTGCTGCTGCTTTACCCTTCTGACTTCCCGCGGTTTTCCACTCTTGTCCTTGTCTTGCTAAATGTCCACGTCTATTACAGATCACATCCTCTTATTTTCCCCATGGTTAAAATGCTGTCTGGACAATGAGTTGAATTACTGAATGGTAAATATTTCATTCCTCAACCCCCCTGTCATGGTGCTGGGAATTGATCTGCAGTCATGCCTCATAGTTTGAAAACCTCTGGACGTTGCTTTTTCACACCTAAATGACATTTTCAGGTAGAGCCACTTTAAGTGTGAAAATGTTCCAGTCTCAAACAAGACCGTTCAATTCACAATCTGCATCCATTTCCCTTCTATTTGGTGCTTAGCAGGTGGATGGTGAAGAGATCAGAGTCGGACCTCAACCACAAGCAAACAAATGTTCAAATTGTCCTCCCTCAACCAATTAGGTTCACACAGTCTATGGCACACAGACAAGTCTTGGCCCTGAAGTGCTTTGATTTCAGTCCTGTTGGATCACGTCTGAGTCTGCCAGCTCGGTAATGTGCAGACAGCAGCAGACACCCAGACATGCTGAAATGTGCTGTGAACACATATGTTTTAAGAGCACCACAGCTCCTGGCCGCCCTTGTCTAACACTGACCATTAAACGTGGTCCAATCCAATCGCGGTCCTGGCTACTGTAACCTTGGCCAGACCACAATCTGCCGTGGCTGTGGCTCCCTGGCTCCCAGCATGCCTCACTGCCAGAGATAATCTGGGCCGCCAGACAAGAGGGGATTCCAACTCTCTCTCTTCCTCAGTTGCCCTCCTCCACTCACTCTCTCGCTCTCCTTCTCTGTGGTCGTCTGTGTCTCTTTCCCAGTGAGCGGATTAGATGAGGTGTTGGTTGGAAGCAGTGCATCAGTCAGGCTTCATTAGTATGAATTTATTCAAGCCCATATGTCTCCCCCCTTTCTTTTCCTCCCCCAAATCTCCCACTCCCCTCTGTCCTTTTCTCAGTTCCTCCATCCTACCTTTTCCTCTTTTACTCATTCATTCTTTTCTTTCAGTTCTCAGTTCATTCGGTCTTGCATCCTCAAGCCTTCACTCACTGTGCCCCCTCCACCCTCTCCATCCTACCTGCTCCGCATCTTCTCATCTGTCTGTCACTCAGCCGCTTGTCTTGTCTTTCTGAGGAGCTTTGGCTTGTTTTCTAGAGTGATTTTTCCCAGAATTTGAAAGGTTCCACTTCAAAAAGCTGAGTATCTGCTCAGGCAGTGGGGAAAAATGTCACATTTAGAAACACAGATGAGTGCTCTTTGTTTTAAATGTTACATTTACACAATTAAATATGTAGAGAGGTGGGATTTTTTTTTTCTTAATGCCAGTAACCAATTAATTTTCCCATTTATTAATTTTTGTTCAAGTGACAGTGTGTTATCCAGACAATCAGAGAACCAATGAGATAACACAATTTTGAGTATTGAAAAAAAAGTGTTTTTCTGTTGTGTCACATCACTTTTAAGCAGACTTACAGTGTCCCATCTTCCTGGGGACAATAGAAAATGTGTGTGGACAAACAGCGATCTTCCACGAGACACATTTGCTCTGAGAGGATTAGTCACTATTGATGCATCAGGGGACACACCTTGATTCTTCCCCGATTTTGCTACATTATAAACAACAAACCCATGTTTAAACTGGAAGGGGGAGAGCTGGTTAACATTCAATGTTAGCAGCTGGTGGCAGCAACTAACAGTTAACTGGGGTTGCACCTCACACAAGTTACATTTTGATGCATTCAAGCTCTGTTCAGTAAAAATTACTATTGTGCAGGGGGGAAATTATAACATCATCATGATGTGTTTCAATGTAAATTGTACTTTTTGGCGAGAAACTTGAATAAATACAGCTGTTTCAAGAAAAAAATTATTGATGATTTCACGCAATATAAAAAAGATACTGGAGAGGGAATCATGATAAATTATACTGAGTAAAAATGTTTTTGAGGCACTTATTTTA
This sequence comes from Epinephelus cyanopodus, assembly GCA_026686955.1. Classification (NCBI taxonomy): domain Eukaryota; kingdom Metazoa; phylum Chordata; class Actinopteri; order Perciformes; family Serranidae; genus Epinephelus; species Epinephelus cyanopodus. Next base: position 36,530,071 of record CM048923.1, on the reverse strand, counting down.
AAGATGTTTCTCATGTGAAAGGTCATATTAAAGATTGTTTTTATAAATGTGTATGATTGACTTTATGCGTATAGTATAATGAAGGGCTGAATGAGTTTAACAGTTTGGTTATTTTTTTTATAATAAAGATTCAGATAAGATAAAGATGGTTCAATTGGGGCATGAATAACAACGAAACATCTGTACTTGCCCAAAATTTCATATCAGTGCATCCTTACTGTTTATGTTTAATAATTTGAGATCTGAAATCAGTTCCAGTTCCATCTGAAGATGTGGTCTGGCTGTTCCAGTCATATTCTCATACTGCAATTCTGCATATTCTGCATACACTGTAAACCCTAATCTATCCAGGACACAAAATTGTAATGTCAAATCTTCACAAACTAGTCCATATCCATTGAGTGCACAGTTGCCCAAGTACAGTTTCACATGGTGTGTGTGTTTGGGATACAGGTCATAGGAAATTGCAGGTTAAATAGTCAACTGAACCCATTAAGAAGAGCAATGTATTCAGACAGAGTTTTTGTGAATTTGATACTACGATTGCTTTATTGAAAGTACAGTAGTACCATTGCCAATAGTGGGATAGTTAGTGGGCTAAAACTGTACATTAGTAGTTGAGGTAGCACATTGAAACACAGATAGTTAAAGTGTTTATATGTTGTATTGACTTAAAAGTGCCCAGCATGCCGGGAAACAATGTGTTTAAGGCTGTAAGCCGAAAAAAACCTGCACTTAAATGTGTTCTTAATCACTCACATTACCCATTATGCAGTGATTAATGTTTATGTATTTCACAGTAGTTCTAATGGGTTACAGTCAATGTTGTGGTAAAAGACATTTTGCACCATGAATTAAGTAGTATACACAGTCAGTGACCTCCTGCCTGTGTACTTACTACATTATGTAAACCGCAGAGTTGTGCTGAGGAGAAATAAAGAGCATTTCCTTGTTCAGAATTCGTCTCTTTGCTTTATTCTCACAAACAATAAACCCATGCTTACCACAACACATTTTTGTAGTTAAATTAAATTTAACAAAAATTTTGAAAAATTTCTACTCAAGATATATTTATGAACATATCACATAGAATTAAATGCTCAAAAAAATCATGTTACTGTATTATCTAAACTAAAAAGAAATTCCCCAAAAAATGTGAGCGAAGTGGGGATTACAGTGTACAATGGGATATCCAGGTACAGAAAAATGTAAATGGGGCTGACAACAAAAATGCTGTAACAAATATATTTATTTTTACTATAGCAACTGAACATGACAACTCCCTACATGCCATCCCAACACTGTATATAATAAGTACATGTTCAAGTTCCCTGGACATTTGCTGGTCCAAAAAAGAACCCAATCTGTCTTCTTCACTCCAATTATCTTCAAAGAAATATTAACAATGTTCTTCGGGCTTTTTCTGTCCTCCTACCAATGCGTTATAAAAGCAGCAGATCAAAGGAAAGGTCATAAGACTCTCAGTACAAGATAGTGACTAAGAATAACTGCAGACTGGAGAACAGTTGAAAGAAGGTGCTCTTCATGCTGGTTAGGCTAATATTTTTAACATCACATTTTAAATGAATGTTTAACACTGTACACAACACATACTGGAATCTATTTCACCGCTAATGAACAAAATTATTTTTAACATCACTTTACGAAAGTAAGGAGAGCCTACCCATAATCCATTTCTACCCTGAAGGAGAGCAAGACAACTGCCTTGTTTACAGCTTCTGCAACTGTCAGACTCGATGATGAAAAGTTACAAATGAGTCAAAAAAATCGGAACGCAATGAAACGAGCAGGTATCAGAGGCAGTATTTCAATGAAATGATAGAGTGCCGTATTATTATCAGTAGAGGAACAATCTGCACACAATAACCTAGCGCAGGCCTTGGGCTCCTCCAGATGTTGGTGCATATCATTGAAGCAGAACAGCTTGGCGTCAACCCCCATAACTCTGCAGTAAATCATATTCATCAACAGCTTTAAAGTTTTAAATAAAGACTTAACTTCAAAGTGCTCATGGACATACATGACACATTTGACATCATGTTTAATAGAAAAGCAACAATGTAACGTCAACTGTGATTTCAAAAAAATGTATGATTACACACTTACATGTTTTAGAATAGAATAGAAGAGAATCTTTGTTGTTATTGTATGAGTACAACGAAATTAAGTGCAATGATTTCTAAGATTTCTACTGGTAGTTCTTTGTTCAAGCAGGTATTGATCAATAATCTGTATTCTGTGTGTTGGTGTGCATCTGCAAGTGTAATGTCTGCCAACAATGTCAATATCAATATCATCTGGGTTGCAACATTGCATTACAAATTCAGGTCTTCAGTTTCAGAATAAGTTGTCTCAGACCTCACACTGTTTCCAGACAGATCATTGATTCAGTGATGTCTGGAAAATTCAAGACTAATCAAAATGAGTTCTTTGTAATATCTGCACATGGCAGCTACACAACAAACTCAAGAAAAAAAACATTGTTTGTAACTGCCCTTTAGAAGGATACAAGAAGCATTTTCTAATCGGCCTTGAAAACTGTTACAAATCACTGCTGAAAAATTGATCTGTTTCCTGATGTGACAGTGCTATGGGTAAGATTTGGTTAGGTCTGACACAAAATCAACTTCATAGTTTGAATCCTACGGTCTAAAACAATGTCACCTCACTTCCTTCTCTGCTTCTGTCATAATCACTACAGCACAACAGGACGCTGTCACTTGAATATAAACAGGTGTCATTTTGTCATTTTGCTGAACCGACTGATGTGCTATTTGCGAGGTCAGTCTTCATATTTATCTATGAAATGTATTGCACAATAATTTGTACATAACCCATGCAATAGTGAGCCAGGAGGCTTTGATTAGTGAACTGTGCGCTACAAGCTGTCATCCCTTACATGACGGGAGCAGAGGAGGAAGTCAGATCACACAGTATGAAGAGTAACAAAATTCCTGAAGGAAGGAGGTGGACAGATCAAAAAAAAACATAGGACTTTGACCCAGGAGACCAGGATTTGTGTCCTGTGTGGAACCACAAGTCAATATACATACATAACATTAACCATGATTCTTTTCCTAACTCTAACCTAACCAGACAAACAATTGTATAAGGATACACTGGCTAAGATTAGAGAAAGATAATGGTTATTGTTTGAAAAAGGGCTCATCATGGTTGGTCTTCAGGTGGAACGAATTCCACTAAACTGCATTAAAGTGAGACATGCAACACATGATGATCCCCCTCTCTTTTGCGTTGCTAGATAAAGTGCCTAATGGACTATAGCATCAGTTCAGACAGAGCACTAAAGTCATCCAGCTTGCATTTGCTGATTGGCATTAGCTGCTTCATTCATGCTTCAGCGTCAGTGATCAGGAGATCTCATCAGATGCTTGGCCACCAGCTGAGTAGTAACATCAAATCATACTTGCAGGTATATAGCAGTGCCATTATAACATATTTCTCTCCATAAATGCCCTCAGTGTGTAAAATATGTTGGGTCTTTGAAAGCCAAATTAACTGCGGTAGCCGACAAGGGCAGATGTGCCGCAGTGGCCAAAACATTTCCACTAAGAGAAATGTGCTGCAGCTTCAGAAAAGATGCCAATTCAAAAACATATACAAAAATCCCAAACAAATGAAACAAAGGAAATGTGCCTCAAATGAAAAAAATCTGCTGCAGAAAGCAGAAAACAAATAGTTACAGCAAGCACTCTGCAAATACAGTAACAATGCAAAGTTAAACCCTGAAAACAAGTGCAACAGGAAAATGCTGCATATCCAGTCAACACAACGGAAGTCCTCCATGCCTCTAGGGGGAGCTATGGAAATTAGTTACTCTATTAATCATTGCAGAAGATTAAGGGCAAATGTAATGCAAATGTTGTTCAAAAAACAAACACACTTTATTCTGGTCTCAGGTCAAAAATAAAGCTGGTCCACTTAGCGCTCCCCCTTCTGAACTTTGGTTGTGTTGACTGTATGTGCAGCATATTTCTGTTGCCTTGTTTTCAAGGTTTGTTTGTTTTTGACTTTGCATTTTTTCTGCATTTGCAGCCTATTTACTGTTGATGTATTTTTATCTGTTGCACTTTTTTTTCATTCACAGTACATTTCCTTACATTTGCTTGGGGTATTCGTGTGTGTTGTTTCTAAATTAGCATTTAGCATTAGCATTTCTGAAGCTGCAGAGCATTTCCCGTAATGGAAATGTTTTGGCCGTTGTAGTGCAATTGTCCTTGTCGGCCACCATAATGAACACCTAATTAAGTTAATAATTTTTAATAATAAAAACTGTTAAGTTTGTTGTCATGTTGGAATGTGTGAAGCAGCACAAAATATATTGTTGACATTGAACAGGCAGGTAGTCATAGCCGTGCCATAACTGCTGGTATGAATGCCAGGACTAGTTGTAGTTCCACAAACTATACAGTAAATATAGGTGATATAATACATATTCCATATAATACATACATACAGCATGTGGAAAAAGTTGTGGAAAGTCTTCAAAGTCCAGTGCGCATCAACAAGTCTATATGCAAACTATCATTCCTCATTTATCCAACTGAAAAAGATGTAATGTTCATGCACATGTTTGTTGAGGGGAAACAAATTCCTTTTGTTGCTTGGGTTCTTTGACAGCTCCCTTAAAGAGCAGAGCCTTTCCAAAAAAATCTGCTCTAAATGTTCAATTCCTTGATCCAAATGTCTGTGACTGAACATCCTGCATTGGCACTGATTGTTGGCATATAAATCACATTGAATCGTCCAATATTAACGAATTTCCACTATGAACATAATACCAATGTATAGCGGGCTGGGCTGCATAAAAATAACAGACACAGCTCAAAGGACTACATAACTAAATGTCTGCCCCCAAACAATGAAATCAAAACCATGAAGTCATTTATTTTAATTAAAGCTTGTCTTCATAATGCACCTCCCATGCAAATTACAAAATACAAATTACATGCAAAAAAGTCTACTGATTGCTTATTTTATCATGATAATTTATTCTCCTTCCTTCTGTGATTTTAATATCAAGTTGGGTGGAAAATTAAGTCTGCCTATGGCCCCAAAAATACTTTGACCAGCCCTAAAAATGGCTTCACACCATGCACCACTTATTGCTTTCACAGAATTAAGTATCTGTTTTAGGAATTTGAAACTATTGTAAACTATTGTTTAAGTGCTTGAGTACAATGTCTTGAGAGAAATTAATTTTGTCTCACACCATCATTATACTGAATTATTTTCTTTGTTATTTTTTAAAACAAAAGTTCATTTCCTATCCAGATTATTTAGTACAAATTCAGTTTGTTCAAATCAGTCTAAAAAACAAACTCAAAATTGTAATCTAAAAATAAGAATTATCATCTTTTAACAAACTTACTGAATGGGTGTAGCATAAAATTCTAACATTCAAGTTCAATTTTAAAACTTTATATTCTATTCAAAATTATGTAATTAGAATTTTGAAAACCAAAAACCAAAAAATTACCCACTAAATTTGGAGAATTCAAACTTCCTTTATCATCTTAGAACATTTTCTAATCAACCAATGCCCTGACAGTTTTCACTAACACTGTCTCCTCCCTGTCAGGTGGTGGAGAGTGAGGAAGAGGAGGAACTGACACAGACAGAGGAGGAGGAGGGCGATGAAGGTGGCCAGTTTGACGTCATCCCTCTGTACTCGGAGAGGGCCACCGTTTCCAACCTGGGCTCCTCCGGGACAGGTGGGGCTGCATCCCTCACCACCGGCCCTCCGAAAGTCATACTACTGCTCCTTCTGCTTCTGTCTGCCTCCCTCAGCTGGGGGTAGAATAGAGGATATAGAGAACACACACACACATACACACACACACACACACCCACACCCACACACACACACACACACACACACACACACACACATACATGCACACTCACATATGATGGACCTGCCAATACTCCTGGACTGATTGCTGTAAAATTCTAGGAGACAGTGAAGAAATGGACTTCACGTTTGTCAGTAGCATCCCCTCGATTCCTCACCTCTGTCCTTGCTTCCTTCCTTTCCTCCTTTGAAAACGGCACTTTGTTCAACATGGTCTGACTGCCGCAGCAGTGGTGTATTAATGTCCTGGGAGCACAAAAGACCTAAGTGTGGTAGGTGTTCACATGCTGCCAATGTATCTGTTCCTGTCGTAGGTCCCTAAAAAACATGTTAATTTAAGTGGCTGGCTCGGTTATTGGCACACAAAGGTGTGTTAGTAGCATGAAATATTGGCTTGTCATACCGAACAGAAAGTAATTGCAAACAGCTGAGTCCTAATTTTAATCATCAGTAGTGAATATACACTTCTGACAGCAATGATACCTCCCACTTGCCAAAAAGAAACAACCAAGTGTCCACAAACTGGTGCCAAAATGGCTGCACTTGCTGGCAGATCAGCACAATAAAATACATTATATTTAGATTATAAACTATTCCAAAAAGAGCAGCATAACTTGCAGTTGTCTGGTTTAACTTGTTAACAAGAGGCTACAGATAAACCATGTACCATAATAAAAGTAGTAAACTAGTTAGGCTTTCCATCCATCTAGTGTGCAAACAATGTAATTGTAGGGAACCTACTGGTGCTTCATTCCCTCTGCATGGTTCAGCTGGACTTGACTTGACTCAGCTTACTTTTGGTACCTGGTCCTTTTCTCTGTTATGTTTTTCACCGTGGGTAGCATCCCCTCAGTATTGGCCGATCGCCATAGGAGCATCATATGAAACTGCCATGTCATCCTCTTCAACTTGCCGAACCCTTTTGATTGGCAACCAACACAGGGATATCTGCACCTCGTCAACTGTACGATGTGGTGTAGGCCTTCGGCAGCTAATGATGGTAGCTTGGCTAAAATGGCAGGTTTGAGTAAGATGTCCAGTGTGGCACCATTGATGATTCTCTGACCAATTGGTGGTCTGCAGTGTTTTAACTCCACCCTTTGGTTTCCGCTGGAACCTCGACTGAAGTGGTACCAAAAAAGTACCAGGTAGTATCCACAACTTTTGCTAATGGAAAACCAAAAAAAGGCAGGTAGAACCGTGTCGTACCGTGCAGTGGAAATGCAGCATGAGAATAATGTGTGAATTCTCCCAGTCATAACAACTGTCTTTTCCTCTTTTTCCCATTCTGCATACCACACAATGCATTAACTACCTTATCATAACATACTTTACCATTCTAAAGAATTTCAGTGCTAACAAACATAGCGTGTCAGGCTTCAAGCACGTTACACAACATATGCAGCATATTAGTTTATTTATTCACCAGTTGAGCTTGACCTATTTTAACTGAGGGACTCTTTTGGCTTTCTGTTATATTACAACATAGAAAAAGAAAATCTGAAAACATTGGTACATGTTGTGTTGCCATAGAGAAAACAAATGTTGCATGCTAATGAATTCAGACAGTCCCTCCAGGATTTTGCGGGCTGGTTTTGAGATTGTTGCGGCCTGAAATGCCTTATTTCACAGCAGATATTCTTAAAAATTGTGATGCATGTTGCAATATTTTTACGTGTTTTTTTTTTTTTGTTTTGTATTTTTTGTTGCAATGAAATTGCGGGAGCAAGTGAAAACTGTAAAAATAGTAGCCATGCAGGGACAATTAATATGAGCATTCAGTGTTTCCCACAGAATTAGAATGTATTGAAGCAGCACTCTCTCTCTCTGTCTGTCTCTTTGCCCAGTCAGCACAAGCTAACACAGTAGCAGTGGCTAACATCCAACACTGAGTCTTACACGGTACCAACAATCTCCCACCAACATGGAAATGGCTCAGTTCTGTCCTTAAATCCACTAATAAACACTGGGTTACATTAGCTGGGTGAACAGTTAGCAGTTTACAGTTAACCCTGTCACTGTATGTGTGTCTCAAGCAGCAACCCCCATGGCTGAAAAATGAAGCCAATGTGCCAAAAACAACAGCTTTTGAGGCTGGCTCCAAAACAGAGTAAATCCTCATCGAGCCCCATATTAAAATGTCCAGCTTTACAGCACAAATAAACATGTTTACAGCTTTCTACAAAAAATGGTTTTGGTCTCTATAGCTGATTTCAATAATCATGACAACTGTACAGGGGGTCAATTTTTATATAACTTACCTGTTTACATTTTATTAAGGCCCAAAGGCATAGATATGTCAGGGTGGGGCCACTTGAGTGACTGGCTGTTAGGCGTCTCCACAGTCTATGAGTCATGTCCACCCCTCGCTGCTTCACAGCTCCAACTTCTTATCCAGTGGTCACTTCTGGCTCCAAAAAAATGAGCAGGTGATGGCTGAAATGACAGACTTCAAAACAGCTTCAAAACAGCAGTCCACAAAGCAATAGGTGCTGTCATGGTAGCTACGTCCATTATTTATACAGTCTATGCTCTGTCCCAGGCACAGCAGTGGTCTCATGATAAACAGAGAGAAAGGGGAAAGGAAGGTTTTAAATAGTCAAATTTGTTGTAAAGTTGCAGTGATTGGACAAAATTACAAGGTACAACTGTTGCGAGCGCAACATCGCAACATCCTGGAGGAACTGATTAGCTAGTTAAGTTGATAAGGAAAAGCTGGACAGATGAACATCTCTTTTATGATTGTTTTTGATTTAAAGCTACTCACAAATCAACCAATAGCTACTTTTCATAGGAAACACAGTCAAAATAATTAACATCCAACAACCCAAAGCCTGCTAAAAAACTATCATTAGCAGCTACGCAAAGATGAGTGTGTTCAAACTCCAATTCCTTTGGTTATTGGTTATTTCAATGTTATGGATATTTTCTATTTTAAAAAGGAGCAAAACACACACACACACACACACACACACAAACACAAACACACAGTACATTAGTCAAAGCAGATGATGGGCCAGCAAACAGGACAAACAAAGGATCTGAGTGTTAGAGCAGACTGAACACCCCACACATACAGAAATGCCTGACGGCTGCAGTCGAACCTTGTTCTTTTTGTTTTGTTTATTTGTTTGTTTTTTGAACTCTTTGATGGATGATGATTTGTCCCACTGGTTGCGACTCACCTGTCTATGGGTCATCCTAACAATGACTGAGGGGGGAAGGGGCGTTGATATACGATGCATCAGTCTAACTTTATCATGGTGATGAATGGAGTGATCCTCTTCTCCCTGCCGCCGTCCCTATTCTACAGCCATGCTGAATGACAAATTACACACTTGTCTCTCATTGTTTAATGAACATCAAGTGCCAAGTGTGTGATGTGTGTTTTTGTGCGCGCGCATGCGTGCGTGCAGGGATCAGGCAGAGAGATTGCAAAGAAAATTGGGTAAAGCTTTTTGTTATAATTTGAGTCTTGCACTTCAGCGTTCCCACCCACGTCAGCAGAGCCACACATACTGTACACACTCACACACACACATGCATTTGCACACATACTGCCTGCCATGTATTGAGCCGATGCAGCTCTTTCTTGCTTTATTGCTCTATCCCCGTCCCTATCTCCCTCCCCGGTGACTCAGGACCGGGACCCGAGCTGCCACAGGCACCGATATGAATAAAGCCGTCATAATAAAAACAACACACCAGAAACAATATGAGCTCTAAAACGGCAGAACAAATCAAATAGCTCCCCAGCAGGCGAAAAACACACGCTTCTTCTGACGCCAACACAGAGACAAAATGAAGAGAGTTAGAGACGGAGTGGGAGAGAGAGAGATGTATGGAGGAGAAATTAGGGGAAAAAAATAAGGCCAAGTCCCCGTGTGGTCTTTGTGCGTTTGATGTTTTACTTGTTTTAAGTTGGGAGGCTAATAATCAGTCCCTGACAACATCTCTTTATCATCTGACAGACTCCTGGGGGGAGGAGTGTGTGTATGAATGTGTGTTTGGGGTGTGGGGGGTATCAAGCAGTGATAGAAATAGTGCGCTATAGCGAGAACAGAAAAGACCCTGGAGCACAAACATAGCAGAGAGAATCGCCTGCTCTTGATTTTCTATGTCTTATAAATCTTTTGCTGACACTAATTTTTTTTCTCTCTCTCGTTCCTTTCCTATTTCTTGGAACGTGTAAAATCAACTTCCATCTGCAGGGGCGCCAGTGATGGTGGAGGGCATGGAGACAGAGGAGGGAAAAGATGGGAAAGGGGGAATGGAAAGACACCAAGACAAAGAGGAAAGAGAGAAAAGGAGAGAACAGAAACACGTGAATGGAAAGCATGGAGAGAATGGGAGACAAATTGAGGAAACAAAAAATGAAGGAGGGGAGGAAAAAAAGAAGGAGGCAAGTTGAAAAGAATGAAAGAAAAAGAATAGGCAGAAAAGGAGAACAGGGAAGGAGAGACACAAGAGGCAGAAACAAAGAAGGGAAGAATAACAGTGAGAAAGGTGGAGAAGGAGAAAATGGACACCTAGAAGAAAAGAGGAGGGGGTGAGCAAAAAGGATGGAAGGAGGAAGAGAAGGTATACTTTGTGAAGCCAAAGAGGAAACAAACTGCAAAGGGAGTGAAAGGATGAGGAGAGAGATAGAAAGAGAGGTGACAGGTCTGCAGTGTACATTGACCTCCCTTTCTCTTTCCTCAGGCACCACTTTTGCGTGCAACTGCCGTGAAATATACACACACACACACAATCTCAAAGGCCTCTCTGTCTAAACACACCCCTCAGACAAAGCGTCTGTCAATCAGCGCAGCAGCGATAAGAGACAGAGTAAAGCTCTGTTGGCTCACCTGAGACGCTTCTTTAAACATTTAGCAGGCTCAACAGTAAATAGTGATGTTCTGCGAGCAGGAGTTTGCCAAAGTATTAAATAAGAGACATAAACAACAATCAGGCACCGTCATCTAACAGAAGATACTGATTACAGTCATTCATAGTAATGACTGCAAATGAAGTGTTTTCATTAAGCTTTACAGGGGATCATCAGAGAGCTCACACACACACACACACACAACACACCTTAAAACATCAGACTGAAGTCATTTGGTGTTAGCTTCAACCTTGAAGAAATATTTAGTGTGAAGTAGTGTGAAATTCTACATTTTTCTGACTGTCAATAAACCCCATGTGCAGACACACACCAACAATAAATTGACCCCCCTAGCAAGTGTGTGTATCAAAGCCTGATTTATCTTCTTCCTCTGTGCCATAGAGCTCCATTATTGCCACAGAACACATCAGTGAGTCACACTGTTACACTGGGTGACGAGTTCCTTTATTGTAAACACGCACTATAGTTTATAGAAAGGATTTTTGCCAGTTCAGTGAGATGAAACACAATCTTTCCACAGCACATTCCCCTTTTTTCAGTTTCTACAGGGTTTATATGTTTCATATGATTAACACAACCTTAAATACCCAAATTTGCGACAGTTTTGTAAGAACTGCTTTTTTTTTTTTTTTTGCAATGAACGGTTGTATTGTTAGAACAGAAACATATGTAATTATGTAATAAAGAAGTAAATAGTTTCATCCATTATGTAATAGTTATACCTCCTTGCAGGCCAGAAACATTATGTTTTCAGGTCTGTCACCTGCAATATCGCAAGAACACCTTGAGCAATTTTATTTATTTAATTATATTTATTCAAATTTGGCACAAACGTCCACTCAGACTCAAGGATGAACTAATTTGATTTTAGTGGTCAAAGGTCCCTGTGACCTTGCGTCTGTCTCATATCTTGTGAACAGTATATTTCAAAAACAACCCCAAATTTGGCAAAAAAAAATCCAATTTAAATAAAGGATTAACAGATTAGAATTTGGTGGTCAAAGGTCAAGGCCACTGTAACCTTGTTTGTTGCATTCTCGTAAATGCTATATTTCAATAAGTCCTTGAGGGAATTTCCTTAAATTTGGCACAAACGTCCACTTGGACTCAAGAATGAATTGATTAGAATTTAGCGGTTGAAGGTTAAGGTCAATCAAAAAATATCTGAAAAATATTAGTTTGGTCATAACTCAAGAATTCTTATGCTAACTATTACAAAATTAATTACAAATAAATGTCAAATAGTATAAAATGGTGAAGTAATGACATTTTATTTCCAAAAAGACAAAGGACAGCTTCACTGTGACATCATAATGTTCTGCAAAAACACTTTCCTGGCCTTTATTCAACATCATATCTCAAGAACAGATGGGGAGATGGTCAGATACTGAGTTGGTGACACTAATCTTGGGTGCCCACCTTTAAACTGTGCATATTGCATAGATCTCCTTTGCATTAGGAGGTAAGATGTGTGTAAAGTATCCATGTTTTCACAGACATGGATATAAACTATAAAACTGCAACTTGATGGGTTTGCAGAGGCATGCAATCGCCAGGTAGTAATTCTAGTTTTCAAGTCAGCAGTCTGTGCTGATACATGAGTAAGTTTTGCGCATTGCCTCTTAGGCTGTGTAGCACTCCTAAAGGTGTCTTCAAACCAAATGCGAAGTAAACTGGTGCAGCATATTGGAAGTCATATCCAGCCTGGGGTTAAGCTCTGTCTGAGGATTTTATTTGATGTGGTATAACACCAGTGAGTTCAAATAGGGTAAATTGAACTGGGAATGGGCAGCGATTGGGGATTAAGACGTGTTTGAAAATATGTTTTGTTTGTAGAGAGTGCTTGGCACTAGGGCTGCATGATTTGATAAAAATGTGCGATTGTGATTTGAGTGGACAATACCACTATTTGCGATTGCTATTACAATACAATACATAAATGGTATCATGAGTGTTGTTGCATGATTCAGTGTTTCCCCTACATTATAAAAAGACTGATGTTATGCACAGTCAAACACGCTGCTTGCACAGCAGAGCAGTGCAGCATGGCACAGTACACACAGCGGATCGGAGCCTGTGTTGTATTCAGGCGTTGTCACGTAAATGACAAATTCCAGCACGTGAATAAGCCATAGCACAACACAGCAGCATGTCAAGTGGGCCGAACCCAAGCAAAGTTTTGCTAATTTTTTAATTTGTTATTATATAGTTTGTTACGGAGTCTGTGATTTACCCGTGAAACTTACAAATGTTTGCATAACTGTGCTTTGTTGTTTTATGAGGCTCTGGTGGCTTTCAGTTGTCTCTTTGTCTTTAACGTTACTGGGCTTGGCTTTCTCTCGCTTGCATTCTTCTACTACGTCTCAAGTGCTGATATAGATTGGTCGTGTTGCCGCGGGACATGGCGACTTTAACTTTTTGCACGTCTTTCTGTTAAATGTCGCCATACCTGGATCCAAAGTATCGCCATATATTAGATGTGTTTTTTTTCGCCACCAACTCTGCCTGTTCTTGGTCGTGCTCATGCTCTTCTTCAGTGTCTATGTTGGTCACTGCTGCACGCTGGCTGGTCACCTGACCATAGGTACTGCACGCACCAGGATAACTTGTGGGCGTAATGTCAACAAACTCCACACACTACAGCAGAGGTAGCCACGTTCACAGGCACACACGTTAACATTTACTTACATTAAATTGCAAATTGCAGCCTTTTATGCGGTTATGTAATCGCATAGCCTGACATCGCGATTACAACTGCGATTAGATTAATTGTACAGCACAGCTTGATACGAACCAACCTTCACACAACGATTATAGCACCTGTGCTGGTTAGGATAGGTTTCAGAAAAGAATTATGGTTGAGCATCGTCACAATATGTACCGTGACTACTTTTTCCACATTCACTTTTTTTTTTTTACATTTGGTTATGTTCCAGCCTTATGCAAAAATTATTAGAATTATTTTTTTTCCCTCATCAATCCACACTCAATACCCCCAAATGACAAAGCCAAGAGTTTTAGAAATTATTGCATATTGATTTAAAAGGAAAAACCTCAAGTCTTTATGGGTATGACTGACAAACTTTGCATTCCTGGATTTGGGCAATTTGGACCATTTCACCGCAGATCCTCTCAAGCTCTGTCAGGTTGGATGGGGACCAGCAGTGGACAGTGAACCATTGTCAGGTGTCTCCAGAGATGTTCAAATAGGTTCAAGTCAGGACTCTGGGTGGGCCACTCAAAGACATTCACAGAGTTGTCCCTAAGCTACTCCTGCTTTATCTTGGTTTTGTGCTTATGGTCATTGTCCTGTTGGAAGGTGAACCCTCTGCCCAGTCTGAGGTCCTGATCATTATGGATCAGGTTTTCGTGAAGGCACGAAGGATATCTCTGTGCTCTGTCAACATCCCCACAGCAGAGAATGCCACCATATTTTAACACTGGGATGGTACTTGACAAGTAATAAATGTTGATGGGTTTCTTCAAGACACAACTGAGGCCAAACACTTCAACCTTGATTTCATCAGGCCAGAGAATCTGGTTTCTCACAGTCAGAGAGTCCTTTAGGTGCTTTCGTGTGTCTTTAACGGAGGAGAGGCTTTTGTCTGATGACTTTGCCATAAAGCCCAGATCGGTGGAGTGTTGTAGTGATGGTTGTCCGTCCCTGTGGTTGTTCTTTCACACAGGTTCTCTTGAGCTCAGCCAGAGTTACCATCGGGTCTCTGGTCACCTTTCTTACAAAGGCCCTTCTCTCCCACTTGCTCACTTTGGCCCTGTAGTCAGCTCTGGGATGAATCCTGGTTGTTCCAAACTTGCTCCATTTAAGACATTTAATACAAGTACTCTTGTGAACCTTTAATGCAGAAGAATTTCTGTTGGAGCTTTCCCCAGATTTGTGCCTTGACACAACCCCAGTGTTTTCCACAGAATTAGAATATCTGTGTGGCAGTAGCTGATAATGGGGAGGATCAGCCACTTTTTCTTGTGTATGTGTCCCTTTTCATTATTGTGTCCCCTCGGTAAGTTCAGAGGTTATTGTAGATCAGTAAACTCAGTGCAGGCAGGACTCTTCACGTTCTTTTTTTCCTCAGCAGCAGGCTGTGGAGTTTGAGTCATGGGGTGGATAATTGATCAGTCATACGGTCAGATGATGATCAGATCAGGTTGACAGATAAGAGGAGCAGCTGCTGCAGAGCAGAGGCGCGTGAATGCAGATTTTTAAACCAAGTGCAATGAATGATTAAGTTTCCCTGTGCCTAGCGTTCTGCTCCGTCTGTGCCCACAGTTCACCCTGTGCTTTGAGAGTGTGCTGCAATGAATCAATATGAAACAAAATCAATACATTGCGCCAGATGTTGAAATCTGGGCAGGCCACCACAAATAAATGAATGTCTGGGAAACCCTGCAATGCCGTCCCTGTACTCTACAGACAGTTCTGTCAACCTCATGACTTGGGTTTATGTATTGTCAGCTATGAGACCTTATAGACAGGCGTGTGCCTTTCCAGATCATATCCAATCAATTGCACTGACCACAGGTGGACACTAATCAATCTGTAGAAACAACAAGTGAATGTAAAAAAGGAGTCACACGACAACATGTATAATAAGTGAAGTGGTCTGAATACTTTCTCAATGCACTGTATCTACTGGCTGCCGAGCTCTGTCTCTAACAGGAAGGCCATTGTCTCCTAAATTTGACAAAAGCGAGCCGATAGTGTACACAGTATACAGTAAATGAGCTAAAAAGGCAATGAGCAGTTCTCTGACCTCTGAATCACTCCCTCCATCCATCCCCCTCTGCATTACATAGAATTAGATAGCCAGGTCAGAACCCCCCGAGCACCCCCACCTCCTCCCGCCCAATAGTGGGGGTTAATTGAGATCAGCAGGGGAGGGCAGGCGTCTGATTGGCGTGGCCGGAGCGGCGGCCTTTTACCGGAACCCGTTGTTCGTTTTAATTGTTGTCTCGGCTGTTTGTCGTCAGGCCGACACCCGGTGGCAGGACGACAAGAGGGATGGACAGAGGGAGGGAGGGAGACAGCAGAGGGAGAGAAAGGAGGGAGTGGACACCGGTGATTTACATTAATATGTACTGAAATAAACAAGCAGAGAAGCCATGCGTTAAATCAACTGAGGGAGAGAGAGAGCCTCCGGGGTGAGAGGAACAGACAAGAAAGATGTGTGTGTGTGTGTGTGTGTGTGTGTGTGTGTGTGTGTGTGTGTGCTTGGAAAGAAGCATTCTTTTTATTGTTCTATTACCATGCAGTAGATTTACACGCACAAAAGCACGCGCATGCACATACGCTCACACACACCATGTCAGATTTGAGCGTCTAGTGTGTCTGCTTTCTCTCTCCAGTATTTTAGTATTCTAATCCATCATTGGCCTGACATGGGGATGCTGTCTCGCTTCTTTCTCTCTCTGCCTATGTCTCTCTCCATGCTACTGCACATACACAGCATCCAAACGGAAGATAAAGGCAGAGCAGGGGGAAAAACAAACTCCACAGCAGGGAGAGCTTTATCCAGAGAGATAAAGCGACGGAATAAAGCGGCGACGGAGAGATACAGAGGAAGTTGAAGAGATGGAGGGAGAGGGGGGAGAAAAGGGAGGAAGGAGCAGGAGGAGAAAATGAGGAGGAAGGGGATGAAAATGCAAGTGGAAAAAGCAGGGAAGGGGAGGAAAATGAAGGCAGAGAGGAGAGGAGGGCGAGAGAGTTAGAGATAGAAACAGAGAGAGAGAGAGATGTGTATGTGTGTTGCAGTGTGTCGCGGCTGAAGCCTGAACCTCCCTGCTCCATTTCACACTCTGTAGGTCCTGACGCATCGGCACTCAAATATACACACGCAGTCACACACACACACACACAGTCTCTGTCCCTCTCTTTCGATTTCTAATTCACACACGCGCGCACGCACTCGTTCGCTGCCATTTCTCAGTCATGCATGCAGATAAACAAAGATGCACAAACACACAGTCACAGTCGCTAAACTGAATTCCTGCAGCTTTTGCCCTTGACTCTCTGCTGCTTGGATCCCTGCTTTCAGTCTATTACACCGGGTTCAAGGAATATTAAAGACAGAGTCCCCTCTAAAACATGCTAATGCTGTTTTTTAAAACAGCTTTGATGATGGAGCATCTGCTTTAATGCTTCTTGCCAGAGCTGCTCTCTCGCACCAGTGACCAACATGATACAGTGAAGAGTCTGTCAGAGAAGCACAGAGGTGAGCTGACATCACAATACAAGAGCTTGTACTGAGAGGAGACTGTGTGTGTGTGGGACGAGGGGGCAGTTTTTACTAAAAGCTAAAATGATTAAAAAAAAAAAAAAAAAAGGTCTCCAGTGGTATCTATTCATTCAGATGCTTTAGGTTTTATTTGCCCAAGTTTTTATATTTATATTTGTCTCTGAGATTCCAGCATGCACTCCAATACAATCAAGGTGAAAAGACCAAATCACCATAATGTTGCACTAACAGCAAGAGTCACTTCCAACTGGACAACTGGCAATTTGTTTCATCTGTGAAATCGGCAAACTTGTTTATTTCTGTTGCCATTTTCAGCCATAATTGTAACATTTACAGATATAAGTCAAAAACCTATCTGAGGTTTCTGCTGTGCTTGTTTAAAGTACCTGTGTTGCACTGCTAGTGTCTTTAATAAATCAACTGTATGGCACGGAAGCTAAGCTATATACTGCTGTGGACGGGGCTGCAGCAAACAAATTTTTGCCACTTACAAAAATTAATTGCAGTTAAGTTTACGCTTGGAATATCTTCTCTGCTTAATCCTACACACGAAGCAATCAAAGCAGTGGTAGACCAGCAACTCTCATGTTCTGCTAAGTAAAATTACTGTTTGTAAATGGCGTCTAGTGGATGTGA
This sequence comes from Epinephelus cyanopodus, assembly GCA_026686955.1. Classification (NCBI taxonomy): domain Eukaryota; kingdom Metazoa; phylum Chordata; class Actinopteri; order Perciformes; family Serranidae; genus Epinephelus; species Epinephelus cyanopodus. The sequence continues at coordinate 36,512,400 of CM048923.1, read as the reverse complement.
GATAATGTCTTCAGTTCCCCAAAGGAAAGAGCTGTTTGGTGGCAGGGTAAAGCATCAAAAATGTTGTTCAAGGTATATCATACACTTTTACATTGGCCTTACCTTTTTAAGGTAGCAGATAACTAACTAATTGAGTCAGCATTTGCTCAGTGCCGTTTTATTTTATGTACGTGACACAGTAGTTTTCTACCCAGAATTGTACACAAACTGTGGTTCAGCCAATAAATTTTGGCATTGAAAAAAAAAAACAATTTTAAAGGCAATATTAAATGTCTTTTGAAGGAAAAAAAAGTCTGATGATTTTGGAAAATCATCAGACTTTAGAACATGAAGTAAAAACTTTTGCTCACAGTGACCCTATTACCCTATAATTTATTTATTTCTTTTATTTATTTTTGGTCATTTGGGTGAAATGATCATTCGATATTTGATGTTTATATTGTATTTTAACATTATATGTGAGGCGGCTGGCTGGCATTTTAAGCTATGTACTGTTTTTTTGACAGAATATTAATTTTCTCTTTGTGCACCAGTTTACATGTTTAGCTTTGTAAAAAAGACTGGAAGCAGGAGACACCTACCAGTTTAAGTTAATCAAACATTGAAAAAACACAATTTACTAAATAACTGACTCATTATCGCAAGTGAAGTTTATAGAGCATAGAAATGTGACAGATAGACATCAGTATGGAGTATCTGAAACATACTGTCCTCACTGTGGGGTGACCAGATCTGGAATGTGGATGGAATGTTTCTTACAGCCAAAATACATGGGGCACAGACGCAACTCATCACACAGGCAGACTCAGTCTTTGCAGCATGTGGTTGCTTCCAACTTCACTTTGTGCATATTAAGTTATGCCAAGTGATAATGAGTTGGTTGTGCAGGGTTTGAAGGTGTTGACTATCTTAAAGAGGCAACAGATAGGGTTTTTTTTTTTTGTTTTTTTGGGTTTTTTTAGCTTAATGCCACCGAGTGTCAGTGGTGTTGCGTCGCACTGTCGCAAAGACCAAATTGACCGTGGGGATCAGAGATAATCAATAAAATGTAGGCTGTAAAGCCACCAGTATACCTCTGTGTATATATAGAATGAGAAGGTGTGCAGACACTATACTAAATAGATGAGTAAAGAGACCGAGCAAAAATGATCAGATTTATCTGAAGAAAATACAAACAGTAATGCAAATAATTATAGCAGAATGCACAGTACCAGTACAAACAGCTCACAGTAAATTATACTAATATGCACAGTATCAGTACAAACAACAGTAGACACAGTGGGATTATACCAATATGAACATGTAAACAGTCCCGATTCTAGAATAAACGGTATCGTATGGAAAGGATGCGGCTGGTTGGAGCTCAAATTGAATGGGAAACAGTTCAGTGTTCACTTAGCTGGGCTTAACTTAGCTGGGCGATGTCCGTCGATAGCTGCCTCTGTGAGAAGAGAACAGAAGGAAAGGAGGGAGGTATCACTGTCAGAGGGCTGCTGTAGAATGGCAACAAGGATGTCAGCCGACCAACACTCGCTACCTGGTCCCTGGTTGCAGCGATTTGCGATGCTGGCCAGCTAGGAGTTAACTAGCAGCGAGTACAGTACAGTCCTCTCTCGTCTAGCTAACATTTAGCCGTGTTACTTACTGATCCATTAGAAAGAAAGCTAGCTGGACATCAGTTTTGAAGCCTCTTTGGTCACAGAGCTCCCTCCATCTCTTTAACGCCTGACTGAGGTTTACTCTTGTTTTCCCTCTTCTTTTATCACTCTCCTTTGTGCTCTTCTTTGCCTCCTCAGACAGAGGAGCTCCTTTTCTTTTGCTAGGCCTCCAAACTTTGTCTGTCTGCCATTGTGCTCGTGACTCAACTATCTCATGCCCAGCTCCTCATAAGGACCAGCTCCAGTCCCTGATTGGCTGACCGACCAGTTTCGCAAAATGAAACATGACGTGTTTCCTGCCGTAACGCATGTTTTTTGCAAAATTTCGGTACCAGTGGCAGAAGCTTATTGCAAAGATAGCAAAGCCACTAAGTAACCTAAGCAAATGCTAATAGTCTGATTTTACTGTGGCCACTACCCTGTGCAACCCACATTATTTTCATAATGATATATTTTGGAAAAAATGCTATCTGTTGCCTCTTTAACTGATACTGAATTAATTAACTGGTTAATTTTAACAATAGGATGCATTGATTTGATTGATATTGTTGTAAAATGTTAAAAATAAAACAACCACAAGGTTGATCTGCTGCATTGTTCTCTGTGGTTTTACCTGATGGAGGGCCTCAGGGCCACACATAGAGAAAAAAGCCACCAGCTGTGAAGAAATAGAGAGGACCCATGCGATGCCTGCATGAGCAAACACAACTTACATGGCCAGTGTAGCAGTTTTAGTTGATTATAATGGACGCGCTCTACTGCTGGCATGCTGCAGCAGATGTGTGCATCTCCCATGTATTTTGGGCGTAACATTTTGTTGAATCCAGTTTTCTATTCTTATAATGAAAGTGCAACATTGTTTTATTGACCTGTTTTGCACATTAACACCATCTGTTGCTTTGCAGAGATATACCACTCTGTTCGATAAGCAGTCATTGCCAAGATTGCATGAACAAGCTGGTTCATGTTAAACATGATAAAAGGACAGCTTGGAATTGTTGAAAGGTGTGTTTTAATACTGTTCATTAAGGTTAGCTTTTCCCCAGCTCCTTTAGCTCAATTAAACCCTCCTGGACCTACTGTATGTGCACCACATTATGAACTGCATTTAGATCATTTGGCTCCACTGAAAGCCATGCTGGTCAGATGAAGTGACACCGTTTAACTTTTACATAACAATAACCACTTTAGCCACAAGGAACAGTGATGGGATTATGGGTAAGATGAGAACACATTACACCAAATTCCCACATCCATATGAGAATGTCTGTGCTGTTGATTTAGTATTTAATAGGACTGTAACAGTTTGAAGCTTCACTGACATTCAAATTCTAAGTCAACATTTAAATGCTGCATGTGCTGTTTTTTTTTTTGTTGTTGTTGTTGTTTTTAATGCATGTGTAGTCATTCTGTTCAAACCCAGAATTTCTGCACAATTGCATATAAAGATTAGGCTACACTCATACTATAAGCAACCTGAGCAAAATGTCGCTATATAGTCCCTAAATGTGGTTCTTAGGCTGATAATCATAGGGGAGCCCATTATTAAAAGGTGCTTACAGCACTTTGTCAAATAGTGCTAGAAAACTGTGGTTCCCAACTGGTGGGTCGCGGTCCAAATGTGGGTTGCAGGCCCATTCTCTATGGACCACAAGTGACTCGTCAAGTTTAAAGAAAAAAAACACTTTATTTTGAAGTACAGTGAATTTGCAGCACAGAGCTTTTATTTCGAGTTCCCAGTTCCTGTTGTCGTGTGAGTGACAGCTCCTTAACAGATAGCAAACTAGCTCATGGCCAAATACAAGTATGATGCTGAATATATTATACTGTTTGAACCTTGGAGTAATGCCTAAGGAGAAATCTGAGCCTTGTGACTGGACCAGGTGGGTACCACTGCTTTTTAAAACTATTAGATGTGCCATATGCACTGTATTGTTTTTATATTTCTTAAGCTGGGGGGTGAAGCTTGAATGATGCCAGTAATACCATGGATGAGTCAATATGCCTCTAATAATGGTTAATGTTTTAAGTAAAAGTTTAATTTAATCATTTCTTCCAAAATGTTGCCTTAAAAGATTCACGATCCTGTCCTAAACTCTTACTGTAAAACACAATACGTTATGTTTTTGAACCTGGACAGACACTGTTTTAAGGTGTTTTACTCTGAAAATGTTTGAAAGCTTTTTTATTGTAGTTTTTGTTTCCCCAGTGAGCTGAAATAAGCTGTAGGGTTGGATACCAAAGTTGGTACTTTTATGGGATTTATCGAATTACGTTAAATACATCAACGCCAAATGTCAGTACATGAGAGCACATCTAGGTGAGAGGGCCAGGAGAAGCACCCCAAATTCTCTGCAGGCCTGTCAGATTCAACTTTAAACAGGAGGTGGAAGTTTATTTTAGTGGAGTGGAGTGGAGAACCTCAGAATATTCACAGGGGCCTTGAAGTTCTGTCTGAGGCAGAGGTGCTTTAGCGCCTCAGTCCACGCCAAAGAACCACTGGTGACATTTTTCTGTGTATTTGTGGAATGAGTTTCTAGTGGTGGCTGTGTAGGACTGTTTCTGACATGTGTGATCTAAACATTCCAAACATTTACGATATCTCCACAGCATTGTAAAATCCAAAAGTCAAAAATTATTTGGAAAATTGATAAATAAATTGAAAAACAAAAAGATGTAATCAGTTCCAAAATTCACATTTTTGTCTAATGAAATGTAATGCTTTAATCCAAGGTTTCAAAAATAAAACATTTTAACTGCAGTCAAGAGTGTCAACAGTGCCATAAATTAGGCTACATTTGTATAATGACAGCATCAGAAAAATCTATTTTGGCTCTACCACTATTAGAGTAAATTACTGAAGTCATTGAGAAATAAAAGATCACTTTATGTTTATGCATGTGCTTTAGGCTGGGCACTCACACAAAGTTGATTTAATAACAAAAAATAACTCATTATATCCAATTACTCACTTTATTCCAATTGAGGATTTTGTAAAAGGATTTTTTTTTTAAACATGTGACAACATCATAAAATCTGGTGGCAGACATTCGGAGCTTTGCATGAAAATCTCAATAGAAGCTTCAAATAAAAATGGGGAAAAAAAGGAACATTCGGTACAGCCCTAGTATTTAACCATCTCATTCTTGTACACTGTGACTGGGATCATGCCTGTACAATTAAATATCTTGTGGATGGATTGTCTGGGACTTCCTAGAGCTTCCTCTGCAACCCCCCCCTGGGATCCCCTCATGGACTCCTGGAACTTCCTGGACTCTTTGTAGGAACACATCTGAAACACCATTTCATGTGCAGTAAAGTGGTTCTCAAAGTGTTTTTTTGGTCTTTAGCTGAATGTTTTTGTTATTTTTTTTCCCTGCCGACACAGATGCACAAGCTTGTCACTGTCGGCATGTGTTGCCATGGTTACCTCGGTCTCACCTAGGTGGCTGCACCCTGGGTGATCCCAAAAGGTAAATGGAGCTGAATAATCTTCCGGAGTTTGATTCTTTTCAATACACCAACACCTGGTGAGGGTGCGGCGGCCATTTTGATGCTTCTTTTCCCCCTGATTGACTGAGCCCCCCCTCCTCCTCCCCCCACCTCTTATCCCGGCAGGTGCCTGGCTGAATGGGACATCATCGCCATGGAGATTGAGCCGATGACACTCGCACGCACGCATTCTCACACACACACACACACACACACACACACACAGTCACACACACACAGTCACAGACTCGGAAATGAGACTGGCTTTCCAGAGCGAGCGGCTGCACTGTCTGACTCGATGAAAAGTTGTCTCTCTAAAGGGAAGACAGCCGCGCGGATTGAGCTGTCACTTGAAGGGAACTCTGCTCTGCTCTTTCATCCCTCTGTGTGGAAATGGACGGATCTCTCTTTCTCTTTCATTCTGTCAAATGTAAACCTTTCCTTTGGGTAATTCCAAACTAAAGCCCAGGAGACAAGCAGGTGGAGATAAATGTACTCCATTTACAGAACACTGACCGAGGCTGAAAACACTAACACCCCCTTCCCATCCTCCCCCACCCCACACACACTTCCTGTCTAAAGCATGTCCGTGTACAGTGCCAGAGTGAGGGAGTCACATCACCACGGGGCTTTTTCTGCTCTCTCCCATTCTAGTGTGTGATCCATCCCAACGCTCCTTTGGTCCTGTGCTTTCTGCCTGTTGGTGAAACGTTGACTGTTTCTGAGGCACATGACTCTCTTGCACACCAATATAGAAAATAAATAAAAGTAAACTCCAGTTGATAGAGATCGGTGGTTGATTGGTTTAAAACTGTGTTGGTGATTAACTCTGTATCTCTTGGGGGCATATATGTGGCCCCGCGTTAAATATTTCTATTTCTGATCATTCGTTGACATTTTGCCCTGCTGAATGTGCCCCCGAGGGGATATGAAACACTCCATGCCTCTGCTGTGTTCACCTGTGAATAATAAAATAAATGTACAAGCTGACATTTCCTTACCTCGACTTCCAGTGTGTCTGTTCTTCTTTAATGACTTGTAGATTTCATCCTGCAGATTAACATGTCTTCCACCTTCTTGTTTTGGAGTCATACTCCAGGACATTGGATTTAAACGTAAAGGCCAAAACACAGTGGCATAGCAGCTCTTTTTCTCTGCTCCTACGGCAGCACGACTCCTCTCCTTACCGTTGATGCAAAGGGAACTCTGTTGCTGTCTTGTGTGTGACAAAGAATGGATAAAGAGAGACTTGTTGAGGTCGAAAAATATCCCAAGCTAAATGACCCACAGTCCTGTCATTATAGAAACAATTGCCAAAAAGATACTGCCTGGCTAGTCTTAGCTCTGGAGATTGGCACTTTGGGTGAGAAATCAACTTTTGTTAAGGGTGTTGCCTTTAGCTTTATTCAAGATTTTTCACACCCCCTTTCAGATAAACAGTGTAGGACTTGTAGCTCTTTCTACACAGCAGCTGCTCACTGACTGTTTTTTATTTTTGTTCACGTTTTCCTACAAAAAGTAAAGTAACACAAGACTTTCCTGAGGAGAGCGTTGTGCAGAACCGTGTGAACTTTGAGTCATTTTAAGGTACAACCTCACCATGTGTCTTTCCCTAAACCTAACCACAGTATTTTTATGTTAAGTATGTAACGTCATTCCTGGGCCGCTAATTTGTAGGATATCATATGAGCTGTTATATGAGGATATGTTGTCCATATATGTAGAAATATATGGACAACAGAATCATAGTGTGGGGTTAAAAATGAGACACTACCCCAACAATAGAGGATTTTTTTTTACTTCTGCCAATTTTCCCAGATTAGTTTGTACAAAAACATCCTGTCTGCCCTGATACAAGTGAATATACAGGTATAATAATTGGCAGGGTAATGATCCTTAGCATACAGCTAGGTTTTATGGGCAAACATTAGATTTTTTGGCTGACCTCAGTCCATCTGAGCACCTGTTTTACTGAAGGCAGACATATGATGGCTGGCAAAGGAGAGAGAGGAACCTGCTGATGTCAACGGATGATAAACTGCATTCACTGACTACAAAGATTCTACAAAATGATGATGATCCAACTATTATGTCTGCTAAAATTTGGGGATAATGAGTAAGACGCTCTATAATTCCTGTGCTGTTCATCTGATGTGATAACAAACCAGTTCTCATTCCAGGTCATCCAGAACAGATGAATTGTTACAACTCTCAGCATCTCATAGTGGCACGTAGGCCATACAGCTGAAACACGCTAGAACACATGGTTAATGTTTTGAAACACTAGCAGTTAGACTGAGGCAACAAAAGTTCTTGGTTAGGTTTAGAAAAAAAAGTTTTGGGTTAAAATGAGTAAGTTTGTTATGTTACACAATGTAATGACAGGTAAATATATTATGTCAGTGACATCAGTGTGCACCAAACATATTTAAACAATGTTTAAAAACAGTTGACTTTTTTCAACATTGACTTTTGGTTTCAAATGGAACACAAACTGTGGTGTCCTTGGTGAAAGTCTGGTTTCATTTGACTCATCCAGCTCCCGTCCCTCCTGCCCTATGTGGAAATCTCGCTCTTCATACAGTTACTCTCAGCATCAAGTACTGCCACAGACGGGTTTCCACTGGAGTTAGTGGGTCTGTGTCATACAACAAAGTGCTACATGTTTTTATCCAGCTGTAATAAACAGCTGGTTTGGAAGACATCACTCCCTGAGGGAGTTACTGGGTGGCAGCTGTTGTAAAGGTGTCATTGATCAAATGGAGATTGGCTGCTGAACCCTCATGTCTTGCTAATCTGTTGATGGCCTGACCAAAAATCTATCCTGAACTATTTCGTGCTTGGTGTCCACAACAGTGGCACCAGGTCTGATTGTTATCACTCAATTATATGAACATTATTAGTGGTTTTTAGTGTAATACATAAGAAAAAAACATATTAACAATGCTTATTAATTAAGTGATAACATTAACCATTACCAGTTGAGGCACAGCCAGGGGAAGGAAGGGGTCCGGTTTGGGGGCCTCAGAATGTCATGCCTTTTGCAGATGATGTGGTTCTGTTGACTTCATCACACTTTGACCTCCAGCATGCACTGCGGTGGTTTGCAGAGTGTGAAGTGGTTGAGATGAGACTCAGCACCTCCAAATCTGAGGCCATGGTTCTCTGCGAGAAAACGGTGGATTGCCCTTTCCAGGTTGGGGGAGAGTTACTGCCTCAAGCAAAGGATTTTAAGTGTCACAGGGTCTTGCTCATGAGTGAGGGTAGGTAGGTAGGTTTATTTTGACAACAATTAAAAAACATGCATGAGTAACTGCAGATCAGTTTCATATACATTAATTAAAAATCGTTGAGGATTAAAATACACAATATTATTATTTTAGGTTAGTGAAGAATGTCACAATATGTATGCCACTAATGTCATCTGATGTCCCATAACATATATATTTTAAGCCAAACTATAATACTTTTCCTAAACTAAACACATAGCCTTTGTGTCTAAACCAAACAAAAGTTAAGGTGAAACCTGACAAAACAGCTCTAAATGAAATGCACTGATAATGGCATTCTGAACATACTAATCATGTAGCAGGACCATCCAAACCCATATCTACAATGCTGTAAACCACTAATAATGCCCCTTTAGTGGAGTGATAATATTCTAAATGGGTGACCATAGAGATTTTCTTTGAAGCCTTTTAACTATCGTAAATAAATCACTATACAGACTGTTCTCATAAACTGTTCGTGCATTTTCCGACAAAAAGCAATTTACCAAAATTCGTATATATCCCACATAATGATGAGCCAGTAATTTGTGCATAACCCACACACTTTGGAAGGCTGAGAACATGTGACCAAAGCAGTCCAGTTAGGAGGCAGGCTGGTGCAGTGGATGTGTCATAAAACACAGGAATTCACCCCAAGACTTTCCGCAGGAGTTGGGCGTTGGGAATAGTGTGAACTTTGTGTCATTTTAGGGCACATCCTCACCATCTTTTCCTAAACCTATCTACGTAACTTTACCTGCCTAAACCTAACCTCTGTAACTTTAGGTTTGGGACTTAACACCATTGTGGACCACAAAATTGTAGGATATCATACCCACTGTCTTGTGCGTTTTTTCATAGGATATTACACAAACTTACAAACAACAAACTGTTAATATTTGGGGGTGACCTGTATTGACAAAACTACCCAAAATTTTTTTCACCTACTTCATCAGGTTCCCTCAGTTCTACAAAACATTTAGTGTCTCTCAGCTCATTGTTTTGGTTCTACAGCCCACAACTTTGCTTAGTTCAGTCTAATTGCTCCTGTCAGCAACTGTTTTCTGAGAAAAAGCTCTGATAAAGCCACTGTACACTCCCTGCTCAGCAGCAAACAGAAGTCAGACACAGTGGAGACAAGCTGGTGAACATGGTGGAGCATTAAGCAGCTAAAGACAGATATTTCCCTCAAGAGTTGATGGAGACCAAATACATAGCTAAAAAAGGAGTGAACGTTACTTAATTTGTTTACATTTTAGTTTATGTGAACTCTTTTTTTAAACTAATGTTAATTCCTCCACATTCACTTTGTTTATAGCAGCATATATCACTTGAAACACTGTATTGATGGTTTTGTGTGAAAAGCTTTTATCTCCAAATTTTGGCGATTTTAACACTCTCACATGAGCTAAAGAAAAGTTGATTCCTTTATCGTCTGATAAACAAAACTCTCAGTATCATGAATAGTCAGATAAAGCTGTTTTCTTTGTTTACTGAAAAGCTGAAAACGTGGAGATACAAGGATTCCAGTGAACAATAGCAATTTATTACACCCGGCGGGATAATGAGATTGACAGTCACACTAACTGTTGCTTTGAACATGTTCGGCTGCATGTTGTGCATACAGATGGACGACGAGGAGTGAACAATTCTATGCATCTGAAAAAGTCTGCATTAATCAAGACTCCAAACAGCGGAGTGATATTCACGCTCGCCAGGGAGGGCCTTTGCTCGAACATATGGCCATAGTAATAAGCATGCACATACATAATGATGCACACGTACTACATGCGGGGATAGCTGTAATTTGAATCGACTTTACAGGCAGATTGATTTTCCTTCAGGCAGTTGTTTTAAGTACAGGACAGATTGCAACCCATACAAATGGCCTGATACAGCAAGATCCAAGCCTCAGTAACAATACCTTCATTCCCGCATTCAGCTCACTAAAAACTCTGCCTGTGAGAAACTTGCTACTGTGCTCTTCTTGCAGATTCACTTGCAATGCTGCAAATGATTTGTCCTGCAGCTTCAATTTGCAGACTAAGAACCTGCATGTTAATATTGGCCTGATGTAGTAAATAAATCAAGCTCAATAAAAATATGTTAAAATTGGATATGTGTTAACTCCTGTCTGCTCTCCATCTCATCATCCTGCTTGCCATGGGAATTACTCCTGTCAAACTGTGACGAGAATGAGTCCAAGGGTGTTTTTAATAGAGCCTGTCAGTGTGGCACTGATGAAAACACACTGATATCTAAAAACTCATTTGATGTTGGCACAAAAGAAAAACAAGACCACACACACACACACACACACACACACACACACATGCAAACACTGGTAGCTGTTTTCATATATTTGCAAGGACCTGCCACTGGTCAAATTCACTTCATTATACCTACAGTACCTTTAGCCTTTAAAGTTTTCCTCTTAAAAATGTATAATGTAATCCATAAGCAATAAAACACAACTTTACTCAGTTCAGCACACTAAGGGTTTTGGTGGTTACAGCTTAGTGTTACCACTCTCTACATGTGCTGCTGTTTCAATATTAACCAATATCCAGTAATTATCACTTGTGGCTCAGTGGCCGCTGTTCAGTTAGAGTTACATACAGACTTACGTCTGAATGCAGGCTAATTCAGAAACTATCCCAAGCACAATGCCAATTTGTAGAACTGAAATCACATATAGTCATCCCATATACAGTGACATGCAAAAGTTTGGGCACCCATGGTCAAAGTTTAATTTACTGCAAATAGTTAAGTAAGTCAAAGTTGAACTGATTTCAGAACAGCAAGTTAGAGTTGACACATTTCTTCAATATTTAAAAAAAATTTATTACAATATTTTACAGCTTCAAAATGACAAAAAAAGGAAAAGGGCCTAAAACAAAAGTTTGGCACCCTGCATGGTCAGTACTTAGTAGTGCCCCCTTTGGCAAGTATCACAACTTCTAACACTTTTTGTAACCAGCTACGAGTCTTTCAGTTCCTGTTTGGGGGATTTTTACCCATTCTTCCTGCAAAAGGCTTCTAGCTCTGTGAGATTCTTGGGCCGTCTTGCATGCACTGCTCTTGTGAGGTCTATTTTTAATGATGTTTGGGTCGGGGGACTGTGAGGGCCAACCTTCAGTGTGCAACCCTTTAGATAGTCTACTGTGGATTTTGAGGTGTGTTTAGGATCATTGTCCTGTTGTAGAAGCCATCTTCTCTTCATCTTCAACTTTTTTACAGATGGTGTGAAGTTTGCTTCCAGAATTTGCTAGAATTTTATTGAATCCATTTTTCCTAACTGTGAAATGTTGTTTTTATGAAATTCTGCACCCTTTTTTCTCCAAACATACCTTTGGTCATTGTGTCCAGAGAGTTCTATTTTACCTTCATCACTCCACAGGACTTGTTTCCAAAAAGCATCAGGCTTGTTTAGATGTTCCTTTGCAAACTTCTGGTGGTGAATGTTGTGGTGAGGACACAGGGAAGGTTTTCTTCTGGTGACTCAAAAGTCAAGGTCACTATGACCCTGCGTTTGTCACATTGTAGAGAATCCAATATCTCAAAAAGGCTTTGAGGGGAATTTATTCAAATTAGGCACAAACATCTACTTGGACTCAACAATGAACTGATTAGATTTTGGTGGTCAAAGATCACTGTGGTCTTACAAAACATGTTTTTGGCCATAACTCAAGAATTCTTGTGCAAATTATGACAACATTCTAAACAAATGTCTGACAAAAATCACGAAGTGATGACATTTTATATTGAAAAGGTTAAAGGGCAATTCTACTGCGACATCGTAATGTTCTGCAAAAACACTTTTATGGCCATTGTTTAATACTATCTCTCAGGAACAGAAGGGGAAATATTTGGTCAGACACTGCCTTGGTAACAGTAGTCTTGGGTGTCCACCTTGAAACTGTGGGGATTGTATAGATTGTTTGTGCTGCCAGGTTGAAGATGTGTAAATCTCATGTGGCAATTCATATTACCAGCACTTGTTATTGTATAAGTGTGTGTATTGAATATTGTGTCGGAATGTACTGTTAAAATTTGCATCTTTAATTGTAAAGAGTATATAGTCTTTCTACATACATCAAAAGTGCTTCTTTAGCCTCCAAACCTGTGAGTGGGCAGGTCAGTGTACCTGTGTGATTGACAGCTGAATGCACACACACACAGTGGATTCTGTAGCTTTTAATCCAAGGATAGATGTTTTGTTAGCAGTGGTGCTGGAAAAATAAGGACTACACCATTTAGCAGCTTAAGGTCTGATGGTAAATGTTTAAGCTGTTAATAATGATACAGCTACCTAGTGAATTAATAATCTAGCTTACAAAAGCCCTTTTAGCGGAGCTCTTCTGAGAGGCAGCAGTAGCTCACTCCATAGGGATTTGGCCAGGGAACCAGAGGGTTGCCGAGTCAAGTCCCAGTACAGACCAAATATAGAGCTTAGACTGGTTGCTGAAGAGGTGCCAGTTCGTCCCCTGGGCACTGCCATGGGCACTGAACCCCAAACTGCTCGGGACACCTGTCCAAGGAAGCAACCTCACTCTCATCTCACCATTTAATGCATGTATAGGTTCTGTGTGCATGTGTGTGTATTCAACGCCTGTGTGTGTATGACAACAGAGTGAAAAAAATAATAATTTTAATAAAATTAATGAAAGTATATCTTCTCTCTTCTTCTTCTCCCAAGTGTTTTATGGCCCGGTTAGCAAGCTATGGTGCAATACAAGATGTGTGTTTATGTTTGTGAAGGAAACATTAAAGCTGTGTGGGTCTTTAGCTTTTTTTTTTTTTTTATGCCTGTTTCAGGGTCACCGTCAGTCAGAGATCTGCAGTGTCATTGTAGAAGTAGAGTTTAAAACAAAACTCTTTGCTTTATTTCATATAAAGAACTTTCAGACCTACACGGACAGAGAAACGTGAGCGTTCCATCTGCACAGACCAGGGTTTTCCGTCATGTAACAAAAAAGTATGAAAGATAAATTTTTCAGGGCTGTGTAATTTACAAAGCAAAATGTATGCTGTGGCTAAGTCTGGGTATTGGTACTTGATCCCTGTCAGGTATCAGCCAAAGCAACCCAGTACCAAGTCGAAACATCTCCAGTCAAAAGATACCTGCATTCAAGAGTGAACCCAGACCACCCCAACTCCCTCCCGGATCAGCAAACTTTCTGTTGCTGCTGTCTCTGGAGCCCGTCTCCTGCCAGCGATAAGCAGTGTTGGGTGAGGGTTACTTTAAAAGTAATCAAAGTATGTTACTGCGTTACTTTTTAAAAAGTAACCAGTTACTTTACCGCGTTACTCCCTGAGTAAAGTAACTCAATTACTTTAAAAGTACTTCCAACGTTACTCTCTAAGAAAAGTAACTCAAGCACTTTTAAAGTATTTTTTGAGTATTCTACATTTCCTATTGGGCAATGGACCACAGGGCGCTAAGCCTACATTTATTGTCTCCAAAATGAAAGTTATGGACCACTTGCCCTTCACTGAGATCCAATTCTCCCATCACAGCCGTCACTTTGACCAGTAGAAACACAGAACGATCTGCTGCCGTAGACACTGTATGACAGCAACACCCCAGCATTTTTAATATTTCCTCTAGGGATGTAAAAGGGGGAAATGATGGTGTGAAACAGCAGAGCCGCTGAGTTAACGTTACCGTCATTAGCATCAACCTAGCAAACAATGCTACATCCTCACGGTCGGACATAAAGTTATAACATTAACAAATAGTGGCGGGGCTTTTACTCACCGCAACTGCAGAGGCTCCCAGCTTCATTTGAAACAAACTACATTATAGACGGTCTGTTATTTATTAATCCCTCTGTGTGTTTATAGATTTACTTTTTATCCGCTCCATTGTCTTTGTAAAGTTAACATATCACACCGTCATTTCAAACTCGATGACATCACACACGGCATGAAAGACGACCGGGGATAATTGGTGAGTACCAGCGTGTAGCGTGTACCAGGCATAATGCAAGTCCTGAGTCTGAAATATGTCTGTCAGCAAGTCCTACTCCACCTATTTAGACTCCACCGTAGACAATGGCAGCATTTCTCCGACCACGTAGCGAGTCACAAGCTCCGTGGCGTCTTTCAGAGTGATAGGTTTAACGTTATTAGAACTGCTGTTTCGGAGCTGAGGGACCAACGTTCTAAAAGTAACAGAAGTAACTGATGTCTTGTTTGAAAATGTACTTAAGTATTTGATTACTCAAACAGCAAACTAACGCATTAGGTTACTCGTTACTGCAAAAAGTAATAAGTCAGTCCAATGTCTGCTGGTTCGAGGGAGCTAACACAGTAGCAGAGGCTAACAACCAATACTGAACCATTAAACAGTCACCCTTATTCACACTGACAAGGAAACAGCTCGACTTTCTTGTTAAACCTGCTAATAACCATTAGCTGTTAGCAGTGTGATGCTAACAGTTAGCTCGGTCACTCCCACAGCAGCTACAACCCATAACGTTACAGTTTGTAATGTGGTGAAATCGAGCACGGTGTATGCGACAGAGTTGGCAGTTGAGCATGCTGAGATGCCACCAACATTCAAAAGTATGGCTTTACTACACACCACTCTTTAAATTTAAATAATGGGTATCAAACACTATTGGTATGGTTATCACTTTAAGGGTACTGGTGTTAGCACAGATGGATTATTGAACAGACCTACCAGAACACAGGCCTAGGGGCCCAAAGTGACAGGAGGCCCCACGGCCTTCACCTGCAAAATGTTGCTCAAATTGACATGTACCAACCAGGAAGAGACTCTAAATGACCACAAAGAGATGCAAAGGAACTGCATAGACAAAAAAATAACTCCAAAAACAGTCAAAACAACCACAAAGAGAGACAAAAAAGAAAGGAGACATAATATTGCCTACAAAGCAACACAAAGTGAGAAAAATAGGAGAAAACATCACCTCAAAGAGACCTAAACAACTACAAAAAGACACACTGTGACCATGTGCTCCAACATGGCCCCTGCAGCTCTGACACACTAAACACCAAACAAAGGATATTCAAACAACTTGTGTTTGTGTGGTGTCCCTGAGGGTGCACACTCAGGGTTACCAAATTCAACAGTATTTAACACCTAGCTTGAAATATCACCTTTGTTCAACAGTCATTTTTCCACAAAACAGCCACACCATTACCTGGATTACTTCCTGAATTTTGTACAAACAATATTAAAAGTGTGAACAGAGGATGACCTCGACTAAAAAAAACACGCAGATAATGTGATATTAAAATGGATTGTGCTGGTGGGCGGGGTTATAGAGTATAAAAACAGCGTACCACCTTCCCAGTTCATTGAGTCCTGCTAAAGAGGTGCTGTGAGGAGCTCTTGACAGCTTGTTGTGAAGGTGAAGTTTATGTTATTTGTATTTAAAACCATGGTTAAAATATATTTTCTTTGTTTATTTACTAGTTTATTTGGATTCACTATTACACTGTTAATTTTCTCTTTTCTGGTGTTTAATCCTTTTGTGTTGGTTTACTGTCGATTGCAGGCAATCCAGGATTTGTCCCCGTTTTGCTGCTTTTGATGTTGGGAAAATAAATCGCCCTGCACCTTGCCTCAGTGTGTGCTTGTCATTCTTTGTTGACCTATGTGAAGAGTCTGGTTCTAGTGATGGCTACACTTCCCTCACCCACCTAAGTCATAGGTGTGACACACATAAACACTCTTAAGGAGAGACAAAACAACCACAAATCTTTGTGTCTTGCTCCATGTAGGAGAGGGGGGTTGTGGCCCTTTGCATGTGCCCAGAGGCCAATTGTCTGATAATCTGCCCACTGGTATTGGTACTGGTATTGTAATTATTAAAACGATACCCAGTCCTAGCTGTAGCAGACAAAAAAATGGTGATATAATTTCAGTTAGACTTGAAATAAGAAATAACACTGAGGCACACCTACATCCCAGGCATGTCTGTAGTGTGAATTATTTTCATCCACAGAATGTGCTGCAATGAGTCTGGAGATACTGAACTCATCCTCTATTAATTCCCATTTGCTGCATTTATCAGCAGTTATGTTGTGAATAAAGCAGCACAGTAAGTAAATGTTCTGTCTCATCAAAGCATAATTAAATTGAAGTGCCATGGCAATTCTGCACATTCTCCTGCACAAGGACACTGGAGTCCAACTTTGTCACATGGTTCTGCCTTTACAGGAAAGGAAAAGGGGTGATACGATTGGTCATCACTCCAGCTGATAATGTATTCTGACTAATCCCATAGTGTTTGCAACTCTGCTGCAGTTACGCTCTGCACCTCAGGCCACAAAAATTACCACAAATCACTCGCCACACCCTGTGCTCTCGTGCTGTGCGCCATTGGTTCACAGTGATAGAGCCTCAGGTGTTTGGAAGAGCAAATAGAAAAGCTTTAATAAAGTGGGTTTTGGAGTCACTGTTGTGTTAGCAATTTGTGATGAAAAGGAGAAAAGTGAGTATTTATTTATATGTCATGGGTTATTAACTTTAAAGCCAGACAAGCTTTTGACCGTCAGGTTAATAAATTGTCATTGCATGAGTTTGAAAACCTGAACCATTCTCAAAAAGATAGAAGTACCTGAGCACACACACACACACACACACACACACACACACACACACACACACACACACACAGCTCCCTGTGAGGTCCATTCTAAGGCCTATTAAATAATCAAACGTGTTTCTTCCCCACTGGCAAAAATCAGAGCCAATCACCTGCTTCTCAGCAAACTGTGTGAGTGTTATGTGTGTGTGACAGATAGAGGGGGTCCGTACATGAACGCAGGCAGGATTCTTTATATGTCAGTGTGTAGGTGTGTGCACAAATCCAGACGTCTGTGTTGTTTGTCTGTGTATGTGTGTGCTGCTTCTCCTCCAGCACTGCCATTCAGTCTCCAAGGAGCAGCTCCAGAATTAGCGCTGAGTATTTTCAGCCTCCATGGCTCATCTCTCACCAATGACCCTGTTTGAATTCAGGCCTGAGCTTCTCTTTACCTCCAAATCCACCTCCATCCCTTTGATCTCAAACTGCCGACCCCCCCCCCCCCCCCCCCCCCCCCCCCCCCCCCCCCCCCCCCACACACACACACACACACATCTCTCACTTCTTCTCACTGTACACTTTGAAACACTCTTTCAATCCATTCTCTTTTCCCTTATTTACTCCTCTCTCATTACACAATAACTTGTAACAGACTGCTAACATTCATTTTGAAGGTTGACATTGATACTTCAACACTGACACTGCAAATAGCTTCTATTTATGCACAAAACAGGGTACTTGGAATGGCAATCTAGCCAATAGGAGGATCAGAAGGAGAAATGCAGACACCATTTCAGTCCTAAAAAAGCAGACCCCCTTTTCACCTTTGCAAAGTCACTGCAGTGGTCATGGGAACAAGCCTGTTCATTCTGTTATGCTGACTTATCTCTGGGTCTTGTGGAGGTACTGGAGTGATTTAGCCAACCAACCCGAATGGTGGCCAAGAGCTCTGATGTTGGATGATTCTACAAAACCCTTGTGTCTTAATTTGGTGTCCAATGTCAAATTTTTAAAAATCCTTTTTTGTACAATATGAGCCCATTCTCACTCCCAATTCATCAAATACTACCACTTTGTCAGTGGTGTCAGCATCAGACAATGATGCACAGAAACACCTTTCATAGTGGTATAATATGTATCAAGCGCGTGGTCATTAGGGACGGGGCAGAGCCCCACTTGTTAAAATTTGCAGACAGACTGTTATATTAATTATCGATGGTTATTATTTTCTATAACTTATACGAATATAAAGCATATTTCTAAATTGCATATAATTTGTGTTAGGATTTTAGTTCATGTTTATTGGTCCTGGCCTTGCTGCTTCAGACCGCAGTTCCCCTGATTTTGCGTTTGTAGTATGTCTACGGAAGCGCAAAGGTGGGGCACTGCTGGGAATGGCCCTGGCTCTCGATGTAGTATACTGTACATAGGAAAACATGAATGCGCATGCTCAGTGTTTGTATTAATTTATATCACAGTGGGGCAGTCAGCCCAATGCCCCACGACAGCTTCATTTCATATTTGATTGGCTCTCCGTCTGTGACGTCTTGCGTAAACTCTTTTGTAAACGTAAAGTTACAGCCGGCAAGAAGAGGGAAAACTGTGGCTAACCAAAATGAAAGAGGTGGACTCTTTACTGAACTGGAGGTTTGACAGCCTTACTTTGGAGGAAAAATCAGAGATAAAGCAACTTGTTGCCCATCAGCCGAGGGATGTTATCATCACACACACTGCCGGTAAAGTTAACTGTGGGTTTAATGTGGAGTGGTTTTCGAGGAAAACGTGGCTAACAGTTAGCATACGAAAGAAGGCGCTCTTCTGCTTCCCCTGTCTGCTATTTGGTGGAGATGGTACATGGTCAATGATGGGTTTCAAGGACCTGAAACATCTCTCAGAGGATTGCAAAACACGAAAGTAGCAGGAGTCATCTGGATAATGCTGTTAAACTTGGCTTACTTGGAAGAGTAAATGTCGCTGCGCAAATTGACAGTGCGTACAGGAGCTCCATTGAGCAGCATAACAGACAATTGGAGGAAAACAGGTACGTGCTCAGTCGGATCACAACATGTATTAAACTATGTGGAAAATGTGAGACAGCACTGCGGGGCCATGACGAGTCGGCAGACTCTCTGAATCCAGGAATATTCAGGTGCATTTTTGAGACGATGTGCGAGGGAGATACGAGGCTCCAGAGGCACTATGACGCACAACCGATCTTCAAAGGGACATCCAGCACTGTACAAAATGAACTATTAGACTGTATGTATGAAATGTACAGAGATGAGATAGCCAAGCAAGTGGACAAGGCATCATTTGTCGCCATACATGCAGACGAGACAACTGATGTCTCTTGTAAATCCCAAATGGTGGTTGTGCTGCATTACATGTTGCCCAACAATACAGTGACAGAGAGGTTTTTGGAGTTTGTTGAGGTCAAAGATAAAACGACTGGGACTCTGTAATAGCATTAAAGATGTGCTGGAACCACTGAAGCTGGGAGAAAAGCTGATCACTCAAACTTATGACGGAGCGGCTGTTATGAGTGGGAACGTCCGTGGGGTACAGACGCTCATGAGACAGACATACCCACATGCCCAGTTTGTTCACTGCTACGCCCACCAGCTGAACCTTCAGTCTGACATTGCCTCCATTGAAAGCAATTTACAAGGGGGAGGGAATTTGATTTTTCCCGAACCAATCAGTAGGGATAAACGACTCACCCAGAATCTGACGTCATTAGTATCCATGCCTCGCAGGTGCCGAAAACAAGCGAGCATTGCCCGTTTAAAATGTCTCCGTAGTCGTGCACGCCCATCTGCATCGCCATTAAATCCAGCTAAGCAGCTTAGACCCACTGCTAATTGCAGTGGGTCCGGCTAATTGCTAGACCCACCCCCACCCCCCACGTTCATTGGTCCGTCCATCGCTTGGACGAGATAAATCGCAAATTCATTGCAGTATGCCAGACCAGAGATGCAAGCCTACTCAGTTGAGTGGGCGGGGTCTATGGTCTGGAACCAGGCTATGGTGCCCCACCATTTATTACATGTAAAAACGCCACTGGCAGGCAACAATCAAACTTGCCAAATGCTGCAACTTTATTAGTGGACTTTGGCATCAGACACAGAGAGGCACCTTTTGTGGCGGTATGATACACACCGGGCAAAGTCAGTTTGTATTAAAAAGTACGAGCTGACAAGTTGGGATGAGAACGCACTTATAATATCAGCATATAGCAATTACTGTACAGCTACGGTTGGGGAAGGATTTTGGTCATGGCAAATTAACCACACAAAAAAATGAAGGAAACACTGAATGGTCACAGTATAACACCAAGTCAGTTAAACTTAAGAGATATCACATTTAGGAAACACAAGTGTGTGAATCAGTTTCACCTGCTTTGGTGCAAATCGAAGTGACAACAGGAGCAATGGAGAGGCAAAAGCAAGATGACCCCCCAAAAAAAGGAATGGTTTTACATGTGGTGGCCACAGACAGTTGCTCTCTCCTGATCTTTCCTGACTGACTCTTCTCTAGTTTTGTGTTCTGTTAGTGTCCTTGTCACCACTGGCAGCATGAGGCGATACCCGCATCCCAGTCAGGTTGCACAGGTCCATACGTGCAGTCACAAGGTTTGCTGCGTCTCCCAGCACAGTCTCAGGAGCATGGAGGAGATACCAGGGGACCAGCTGTTACACGAGCAGAACTAGACAGGGCTATAGAAGGGCATCAACCCAGCTCCAGGACTGGTATCTGCTCCTTTGTGCGAGAAGGAAGAGGAAGAGCACTGCCAGAGCCCTCCAGCAGACTGGTGTACATGTTTCTGACCAAACTGTCAGAAGGGCAACATTAATTGTAGTCTGTAATGGATGTTGGTATTGCACGAAAACAGCGAGGTGGGGAATCATTCAGTGTGGATTTAATGCACAGGGAAACTGGGTAATCTTCAACATTCGCAGTGGGTGATGGAAAACCATTCTCCTTCTGATTTTGATGAACAGAATCTCTAAGTACAGCTGAAGTCCAGCTGCATTCATCAAACTAACCTCCAGTAGCATGGGGGTGGTTTTCAGCTGAGTGTAAAGCAGTTGGGATGAGGGTTGGTACTCCAATTGAGGCCATGGACTTGTGCCCAAAAACAGTGACATGGGTTTTGTGCTTGAGGTGCTCTAGGTCATTCAACATTTTGTCTAACTACTTCTTATGGCAAGTGTTTATGCCTCTTCTAAATGCCTGCCATCAGAGCCTTCTCCTGAATACATCAAAGTGTCTCCCTGATCTCTCTCCAGGAACTCTGTGGCTTTTGTGTGTCTTTGTTATCCTAACTCGATGAATGATGCACACTTTCAGACAATCTCTCCCCAAAGGCTTTCATGGTGTTTCACTCAGTTGTACACACTAAAAATGATAGACATAAAAGAGTTCAAACTATATCCCAAGCCAATCCTAAAGATCAATATTGGGGCTGATCTGTGTGCATTTTCAACTGCAGATCCAGCTGTGTTATGTCTGCCTCTGCTTTAATGTTGCAGTACTGCTCTACTTTACGTCAGCCTATAATGTGATTGAAAAATTAAATAATTTTTTAAGCTCACTGGTGCATTTGATTCTGAATTCTGACATCTATGTTGGCAAAAGTTGTAGTGTAAAAAAAATTTAGCTAATGTTTTTCATTTTTGGCTGGCACTACAAATCACTTTCACCTGTTAAGCATGACAAACCCCAGTGGCAGAGGGTCATATCAACTGCTCATTAACGTTAATTCCTTGAGTTATAATTGTTGTAGTAATTGATTCATTGTTGTTGGGTTTGTGTGCTTTGCAAAAACAAGTTGTGTCAAAGTCTGTCCCCCCCAGCAAATAGTGTTTCCCTTCCATTAAAATGATGTTTCCCATTGCATGAAAATAAGTTGACAAGGGCACCTCGTGGTTCAAACCCTCCCTTACTTTCACACTTCCTCCCACCAGGGTAATCACTGCTGAAAGAAGGTCTGGTTGTTAAACTGTTGGTTTCTGAAAGTTCCAAAAGTTTGCTGGATGCAGCTCTCCTATTCTGACACTACAAAGGTTCGCAGAGGGAGCGAGGGAATTTAAGAGCCTGTTTGACCCCTGAGAAACACTAAATTTGAATAATACTTACCATTTGGGTTTTTGCTTATAAGTGACAGTAGGGTAGTGCCTGACACCCTAAAAGGAAAAGGACAAAAGAACCAACCATGAGGTTTAAAGGGATCAGTTGAGGTGATGGGGTCATCTGACTAAGAATCCCCATGGATGCCATTGTTTTAGAGGTGCAGTATTCCAATTGGAAGGAGACCTCAGGACAGACCCAGAGACTACATATCCAGTCTGGAAGACTCAGGTACTGTTTGTACATTTTCCTATAAGAAGTATTGCACCAAAATTTGCACATATCCCAAGTACTCAAGATCCAACAGTTCGTGCATAACCCACATTCCTGGAAGGTTGCGATCAGACCAATAAGCTGATGGGAGTAAAGATGGAAGCAGTCCCAATTGGTCAAATAAGAAGGCAGGTTAGGACGGTAGATGAGTCACAAAACACTGGACTTTCCCCCAAGACTTTCCTCAAGGTGACTGTTGTTTGGAACCATGTGAACTTTGACTGACTTTAAAGTATGATTCCTGTTTCTAAGGATGCCCAAACATATGTCTTTTCCTAAACCTAGCCATAGTAATTTTACTTGCCTAAACCTAACTTAACCTTACATTAGTGACATAACTTTACATTATTTGAACGATAACATATAAACCCTTGTGTGTGAATTTACAAAGGATATTAGACAAACCCTTGTCTGAGGATATGTTGCATGGATGCCTTTGTGTAGAGGTATTTCAATAAGAAGGATACCTCAGTCCCAGACATAACATACTGTATCCCATATAGTGTGGGAGCACCTCGGGATCCCTCAGGATGGATACAAAAAGCAGCAATTATAATCTGTTGAAACAGCATTTAGACTAGGATACATCCAACTGAATCACTGGAGACTAGTATGTTTAAACCATCTTTACTACCAATACCATTATTAACAATACTAGCAATACATTTTACTCATATGTGGTAGTTGCCTTCTTTGGTAGCCTATTTGTCCAAATGATCTCTTTAGAATCAGCTAACAGCTTTTGAAACTACAATCACACTGCGCCATAGTCATTGTATCAGTTGTGAATAAATAGATTCAGATTTGACCTTCAATAAAATGACTTCATCAGACTAATATTAAAACTGATTTCTTTTTCTTTCACTCTTTCACAGGCCTGTTTCTCTTTTTTGCCCCTTCTCTCCTGCTCCTCATCTGTCTAATCCTCGCCCCATTGCCGTCATCTACCTAAACAAAAATGATTCTCCAGAGCCCTGACGGACAAATGCAGAGAGAGGGATGATGGTGAGCGAGGGGAGGATGAGTAGTAGGCGGAGGAAACAAAGTAAAGCTTTTAATCTGTAAATGGAGAAGGGTAATGGTCATTTAAGCATTAAGATATCCCCCCTGCCTGTCTGCTCTGTTTGCGTCTCCTTAATGCTCCTTAAACATTTATGAAGGCTGATAACAAAGAAAGACCGTAGCTACGCAGAGTAATCAAATCACTGCTGGTTATAGGGCTCTACTCGGAAGAGTGAGGGAGGGGGAGAAAGAGCCCAGGAGAGGGAGGAGAGGCTGGGAATTAAGAGGAGAACACGGAGTGACAGTGTGAGAAATGGAGACAGAAGGGGGAGAATACAAAGAAATATATATTAGCTCTTAAAATAGTCATCCTGCAATGTGCAAATAAACTGCAGAGTGTTGCTGTCAAGGAGAATATACAACAATGTATATTACACTTTCCCTAAACACATCTCTCTGTCTCTCTGAAGGGTTCCCTCACAAAACACCTTATATTCATTTTACAGAGTGTGTACTGAAATTCAGGACTTGCTACTTTCACAGCTGAAAA
This sequence comes from Epinephelus cyanopodus, assembly GCA_026686955.1. Taxonomy (NCBI): domain Eukaryota; kingdom Metazoa; phylum Chordata; class Actinopteri; order Perciformes; family Serranidae; genus Epinephelus; species Epinephelus cyanopodus. The sequence continues at coordinate 36,488,465 of CM048923.1, read as the reverse complement.
TAGAAGGATTTTACAAGATAAGGTTTTAAGATAGCTATTAAGTTAGATAATACCCTGTGGTAAGTTTTATACTGTTAAAGCTTATGGTAAGTTTTTAATATGATATGACAAAGCAGTGGTGTTCAATCATGTGTGGTGAAGGACAAAAAGTGTGAAGCGTTCCAATTTTACCAAAACACAAGAGTCGATTTTGCTGATTGAAACACCGTCAAGGTTAGATCTGTTATTATACATGCACTTGATAAAATGGGTTGTGTCATGTAATAAGCATAATAACTTAACCACAATTAAGAGGAAAGTCTGACATTATAATTTAAAAACATGTATTTAATCACAGAGGTTTATGTTTGACCTTGGGAATACATCTGTCGTATAATATTCTAAACTCAAGGTTCACTTACTTATGTTTTCCACTGCTTTTGACGGTATCTCATGGCCTTCAGTGAATGGAACTTTCTCAGGGTTCACACAACCTGCATACAGAACATACGACCACCTGTTAACACCTGATTTAAGTTCCATACATTGGTTATGCTGATACCCGAGCAAGTTCAATTCACTAAAGAGGGCTGTGAGATTTATTCACCAGCATTGTGAATAAATACCAGTGAGTTAACCTTGTGTTTGTAATTTATATGCATATTTGTTAAACATATAATTGTTGTAAATTCAATTGTAAATTGGATTTTAAACCTTAACAGAGTTAGCAGGTTTAAAGCAGAATCTTTTGAATTTTATATTTTTGTCAGCCATGAATGACTGAAACATAGTGTCCATTAAGGCTGATCTTACAAGATAATTACTGTGCCGCTTTTTACTTGAAATTTATTAATTCTATTAGATTATACTAGATTTGCCAAATATAAATTAAGTGTAATTTGTGCTGTAGATAATTGTTATTAGTCTGCTTAATAATTGGTTAGTGCAGTACTTGCATTAACATTGATTGTATTACTGTTATTATTATTATTATTATTATTATTAGCAAGGTACTTCACTAACAAACTAGCAAGCTTTTACTTCTTGTCGTAGATGATTTTGATCAGATGGGAGCAGAAAACAAGCACCATTATACCAGACAGGCGGGAGAGATGTTGTGTAGTAAACTGCACAAACTAATGGGCGAAACATGTTTAGTGTCCTAACAGGAAAGCATTCCTTTCAGCACATAGTAGTCATTTGTTCAAAGAGCATTTTCCCCCTCACACAATCATTGGAAAAGCAGCTGCAAAATAACATTCGGAAAGTCTAGAGGAACCACGTGATTAAATTATTTCATCCCATTCATGGAGGCAGGAAACCAACAGGGACTTAACGATTCATTGATCTGGATCAATATATCCATTCAATGATCAACGATCCAATATCATCGATGCAAAGACTACACACCTGCTTTAGCCAGAGGCAGTAGCAGGCATTAAGTGAGCATGACCTTCGTGGAGCTGTAAGGCATGTAATGGTAGCTAGCGTTAACAAATATGATGAGACAAAGGCTACTAAGGCACTGTCCAGGGCTATCCAAACTAGAACCTGATTGGACAGAGTCAGACTGTGAGCCACACAATTCAGGCATCACCTCAATCCTAAGCAGTCCATTCTGTGTGAGAAATATCACTGTTTAACAGAACAAAGGTTAGGTTACAGGATCAGCCCTTTACAATAGTTTGGGGATGTTGATATCAGGAGAAAATTTCACAGATGCTAATATTAACCCATTGCTCCTCATAGGGACAAATATCTAATTAAGCATTGTTTGTCTGTTCATGAGAAAATAGAAGAGCATTACGTGGTCACAATGCATCCCTGACCTCCTCCAGAGATGGTATGGATGATTTATCCATCTTCACTGCATTTTGAGTGCATTTACTCCTTTACTTCAATGTGGTCAAGCCATAGGCTGTATAAATAAGGGACGGAGCTACAGTGATGTCTCCCACTGGTTTATGGACTGTCATGAAGCCTCAAGTTCAGCATTTTGGCCATCAACATCTTGATTTTTTTGGAGCGTATTTGAGCAAGAGGGTGGAGCTCTGAGGGAGCAAGGGATGGCTGTGACCCTGGGCCTTGATAAAATATAAACAGCTGAGTTATAAACAAATAATCATCCCTTGTTCAGTTGTCATGAATGCTGACATTAGCTACAGAGACCAAAACAGTTTTTTTTTGTACCAGGCTGTAAACATGTTTTTTTTTTTAATCTGTTTTGGACCCAGCCTCAAGTGGCCATTCGATGAACTGCAGTTTTTGGCACTTCATCACTGGCTTCATTTTTCAGCCCCAGACATTGCTGCTTGGGTCAAGCACCATCCAACTGCAGTCCAATCACCCAAAAACACATTTTAATGTAAGGGGCAAAGACCTATGTTTTATACATAACTGTGTGCATGCATTTCATTGTGAGGGAGGGTCTCTATCTTGTACTAGGGCCCATCATAGAAGTCATTACTCACCAATGAGTGGCATGCCATACAAAACGTTATGGAAAGGTGAGCATGTGCGTCCCATAGAAAATGTACTTTTGAAAATATGTCATTGTGTTTTTTGAATGTGCATCCTAATACTATCAATGCACTTCTGTCTCACTGTTCTCAAACTTTGTTGTGTTGTTAAAATAGTTATACTTTTATATGTATACATCAGAACATGGTAGTGAAATGTTTTTCTACCTTCATTTACCTTACCTTATTCACCTACCTTTTAGCTGTATGTCTATTTCTGTACAGTATATGTCATTGAAGGCAGCCAAAAAAAAAGAAAAAAAAAACTGAATCAAATTTCTATGTGCACACATACTTGGCCTTTAAAGCTGATTCTGATTCTGTTCATGGCATGGTATCAGTGTCTATTCTGCCCTCTGGCTGTGCACATATCCTTGAAAGATTGTGAAATGGAATCTCTTTCTTTTTGGGACCGGTCAAAATTTGGTTATGAATGATCAGTTCAGCATGACTAATGTTTAATCACCCACATTCCCCGGAATATTAATCCCCTATGAATACGACAGCTGACAGTGTAGGCTATTCTACATTTAGGGAGAGAAAAAAAACCCACCTTATCATACCATTATTTTTTGCTCATGGCATTAGTAAATGGATCTGCAGCTGCACCACAACAATCTCTCTCCAGTATCTCCCTTATTTAAAAACTGAAATTAAATTAAAATTACATGTTTGTAATATCAGATGTGGGTGTATCAGAATAGATGTCACATTTTCCACGTGATGATCTCACTTTGGAATAATTTCATTAGTTCTATCTGTCTCTTCTGGACCTTCCTCTTCTCTCCCATCACTTTCTCCACTTCTCTCCTCTTATCCAAATCTCCCTCTGTGTGACCAGTGATGGGTTCTGGTTTGTGCTGATTCACAGTAGATGTGGCTGAGACAGCACGGCCAGGTAACAGCAAATGGGTCAGAATAGATAAAGATGAATTTCCTTCCAAAAGCAGGTAGCGATAGCAGCAAAAGTGCACTTCCTCATATACGATCTGTACAGCCTATAGGTTGGCAGCAGCACAGCCAGTCATCCAGCTGGCTGGCGAAGAAGTGGGGAGGGGAGGGGGAGGGGGTTACTCAGGGTTAAATAGAGCCAATCACAGACAGAAAAACAGCATTACACACCACATTAGGCATCATCTCACCGCTCTCTCTCCTACTTTGCCCCCTTTCTCTCTCTCCCCCTCTCTTCTCTCTCTCCAGGTGTGCAGCCAGCTGATAGTGTCGGCTCTATTTGCACATTCACTTGAAATTCTCCAGAACTAATAGATTCTACCAGATTCAACTAACTCAATACTGCTGATCTGCAGCTTATTACAGCCAACCAGCCAACTAGCCAATCATTCAACCAACCAGCCAACCAAGGAGCTGAACTGCAAATACAATATGGATATGAGGTCTGTGTCTGGAGTGTGATCTATAAATTCAATCCCTTAATATTGTTTTACAATGAGCTGAGGCAATGCAGAAAGCTTGATACCATCTCCTGGATGACTGCCTGCAACACAGCATACACTCCATCTCAACAAATATATAGATATATACTGGATTTATCAGTATTGGTCCAATGAGTTGTTACATATCGGCAAAAACATCCAATATGGCTCATCCCTGCACTGGAGTACAGTATTCATGACTCAACACGTACATTAAATTATGTGAAAATCAATGTGTGGTTTCTGACTGAACTCAGTGGGCTTTGGTGCACATGCACTTTTTGAAAATGAGTTGGTGCCCAACAAAATGACAGTTGAGCTATTCTTAGATCCAAAGCTGCAGTTGTAAATGAAACAGTGGATAAACACAAGCTGTGAACTTTAAAATACAACATGCATGGAGATAACTGTTGCATGTTGGTCTTGATATGAAATAACCCTACTTTGCCCATGCCAAAATCCACAACAGGCTCAACAACTGCAGTAGATAATGGGTTAAAACTACAATACTGCGGAGAGGCTTTGTTTTTTATCTTCACTTAGCACAAGTGGGGTTTGGGTTGATGGCTTCAACTATAATGCTGGTAAGTTGATACCAATAATCAATAGAAACAAACAGCCCGGTCACCAAAAGAAAATGTTAGCATTTTACTTTTCTGCAAACCACGCACATGTTAAAATTGCACATTTTATATGTATCATATCGACGTTTCTAAAGGGACATAGTATTTGAGCTGACTTTGCATCAGGAGGTGGAGGGAACAGTGGATGGTGCGATGGTGCAAGATGCCTGCTAAGCTGGCAACTGCAGACCACCGCAGACCACTGCTTGAGTCCACCAACCAAAAAACTAGCTGTGTTTAAACAAATCATCACTTTGATGCCAGTAACTTTAAGCCCAAATATTGGTATTTTGTAGCGACCAGTTGCTGTTTTTCTAGGGGCTTTTCGTGCACCAAACATGGGAGTTTTTCAGCTATCTGTAGCTGTTTTTCCACCAGGGACAGTGCCACGAAAAGTGGTGGTTTTAAATAGAGACACTGAGCACTGATATCCAATGTTGTTGTACAGCTTGCTTCTCATTCACTCATTCACACATTCACACATTCACACATTCACACACATATTCACACAACAATGGCACTGTCTTAACCATTGGGAGCAATGACACTTCAACATGAGGATAGGAAGAACTCCCCTACCTGTGTTGATCCACAGCTGCCCCAAGAGAAAAAAAATATGAGACAGCATACTGACCCATGTAAACATCCCAGGAGATGTGTAAATACTAAAATTCAGAGGTAGATAAACAGTGTATGCTTTAACCTGACCTATGTTAGAGCCTTAGCAGTAGTGCATCTGCAAATGTAAAATTGTTTTGAGGGCGATGCCAGTGGACAGGTGCTGTAGTTATTACATGGAGTCAAAGGGGGGATTATCCTTTGGGAGCATTTTTGTAGAAAATGTCACTGCATGACACCTTAGATTACAGTATGTTGTGTTTAAAGGTTACATTTTTGAGGCACAGTTCCAAAATGGAAACGGTTCATCCTCTATGAAGCATGGATGTTTCCAGTAAATTTCATGCCAAACTGCCATTTACTTTGGCATGATGTTAACACTAGAGGTGCCTACCATCAGGTGCTGACAGGAAAAAAATGGCTAAGTTATCTGAGTTTTTCTCTGGTGGTTATAAATCGTCAATGCAACTTTAACCTGTAGTCCTGAAGATATAGCATTTTTTTCATACACCAAAATTTGGTCAGTGGGAATTCAGCCTTATGGTGGTGTTAACAGAAAGATTAAAGGGGCAGATATCGTTTCACCGCTAGGTTTGCTGTTGTGCACTGCCTGTAGACCAAAACAAAGTGTGTCATGAGCCACTCCTCCCTCTACCTCTGCTGAACTTGCAGCCGGACCGGCTTGTAAACAAGGGGCTGGAGATCAACACAGAGAGAGGGTGTGTGAGGTCATGCTATACTCCAGATGAAATTACACCTCTAGTTCTTCACATAGCAATTTTTTAATTCCTTCAATCTAGAAATGATGAATTTCGCTTATTGCTCCTTTAAGAGTTCACCAAAAAAATCATGCATAGTTTTCTGGCACCATGAATATCAATATACTCTTTAGATCTCCTGGCCCTTATTCCCAATTTTTAGAAGAACCTGGAATTTACCTTGTTCATCACTCTTCTGAGACTTCAGTCATGAATTAGGCTGATGATCCTCTAGGTAAAGCCTTTCTGGAGCTTCTTGATGGTTTTGGTTCACTCAGTTTATACAGGAACCTCTTCACTCTAGTAGCACCCTTGATTTGATTCTATTGCGTCCCATCGTGGAAGAGGGATCCCTCCTCAGTGTCATTCTTCCTGAGGTTTCTTCTAGTTTTTCATTTTTAGAATCAGAAATATAATAAGGTTTATTGCCAGTAGTTTAGTAAGTTTTTACTTAGAAAGAATTTGCCTTGGTGTTTGGTGCATACAACAACCATACTAAGAGGGAAAAAAATAAGGCAAAGTACTGCAAAAGTAACTAACAACTATAAAATAAAAATGCATAACAAAATATATAAATGATACTATAAAAATACTATAACAAATATGTACAATTTAACTGTTTCAGAATTACAGTGCAGAGTAGTTTTGTGCAGGATTTGCAAAAATATTGATCAGAAAAAGCAAAAGTTACCAGTATAAAAAACATATGCAATACACAGGGATGATAGTCCTAGATATGCATCACTTTAAAGAGGAACTAATGTTATTTTCAACCTGGGCCCTATTTTCCGATCTACTTTTGTCTAAATGAGTGATAGGAGGTTCAATATCTGACATTTCTCCAGTATGAAGCTCGGGCTGACCTGCCTGCAGCCCGTGAGCATGCGCTATATTGAATAATAGGGCACTCAGACAGCGTCAGACAACGTCAAAATACACCCACTATTTATACCATTGTCGGATAATTATACTAACAATTCGAGCCTATCTGTGTGGAAAAAAATGCACTTTTAGTGGACGTATTTTGATGCTGTCTGACGCTGTCTGAGTGCCCTATTATTACGGGTTGCAGGCAGGTCAGCCCAAGCTTCATACTGGAGAAATGTCAAATATTGAACATCCTATCACTCATTTAGACAAAAGTAGATTGGAAAATAGGGCCCAGGTTGAAAACAACATTAGTTCCCCTTTTACACATAGAGACATAGCCTCCTGCCAGAGGAGAGTGACTCAAAAAGTTTGTGGCCAGGGTGGGAGGGGTCAGCCATGATCTTTCCTGCCCACCTCAGGGTCCTGCAGGCAAACAGGACCTGGAGTGACGGAAAATTGCAACCAATCACTTTCTCAGCTGACTGAATGATACACTGCAGTCTTGTCCTGAGCAGTGGCAGCAGGGTACCAGATGGTGATGAAGAAGATATGGATGGACTTGATGATAGTAGTAAAGAAGTACACCATCACTGTCTTTGGCAGATTGAACTGCCAACAGCTGCTGCAGGGAGAACATCCTCTGCTGTTCTTTTCTGATGAGGGAGCTGATGTTCAGGTTGATGATAGAGCCCAGGAAGTGTAAGGACTCTGCAGTGTTAACTGGGGAGTCACTCAGGATGATAGGGGTGGATGCTCTTCCAAAAATCCACAACCATCTCCACTATTTAAAAAGCATTGAGCTCCAAGTTGTTTTGTCTGCACCAGTTATCCAGATGGTTAATCTGTAGGTGGACTCTCATCTCTACCCGATATGAGTCCAGTGAGGGTGGTGTGGTTTGCAAACTTCAGGAGCATGACAGTCTGGTGAGTGGAGGTGCACAGAGAGAAGAGACAGAAAAGGATACAACTTTGACAGGAACTGGTGCTGATGGTCTGATGGTCTGAGAGTCTGAGACGTGTTACCCCAGCTTCACTTGTTTCTTCAGACAGGAAGTCTGTGATCCACTTGCAGGTGGAGTCAGGCATGTGCAGCTGGAAGGGCTTTTTCTTCGGCAGAGCTGGAATGATGATACTGAAGGCAAAACTGAAGTCCACAAATTGGTTTCTTACATAAGGGCTGAAGGATGAGAAAAGGGCCATGTTAACTGCAACAACTTCCGACCTGTTGGCCCTGTGGGCGAACTGTATCAAAAAGTTGGTTGGTAAGAGTTTTAAGGTGGGACAGGATAAGGCGCTCAAAAGACTTCATAACCACAGGGTTCAGGGCGACCAGTCTGTAGTAGTTCAGTCCTGTGGTCCTTGCTTTTTTGGGGGATGGGGATGATGCTGGAGGTCATCAATCCATTCAATCTACAAAAAAACAACACAAAACAATGCGCACCAATGCTTTGAGACAGGCATCCACAGTGTCATCTTGATGTTATATCATATAAGAATTAAGGGTCTAAAGACAGAGGGCTTCATATGCTGTACAGATTCTTAAGTCCTTAAAAGCACATTTGTAATATTGGGCTATATAAATTAAATTGACCTAACTTGACCATAATAGATATTGTGGCAAGATATCCTGCTTGGACTGAATTTTACACTAAACCAGGTGACATCACCATCCAGGTACCACCAGTAGTGGGGCAAATATTACTTAGATAAAGTAAAATAACTAATGTGTATATTGACTCAGCAGAAAGTCAATATACTTTAAAGCAGAAATGTGAGGTAGTTTTGCATATGATTTTTGAGAGACAGGAAAAATGCAATTTAAGCAAGAATACTGACTTTTAACTGAGGAGAAGTAACAGGAGATGGAAATACATTTGTTAAATGATAGAGATGGATGGCAGGGGAAAGCAAATTACAGAGGGAGGAAATAGAAGAATGAAGGAGGAAAAGAACAGATAAGTGTTTTATCAGACAGGCCATGAACTTTAAATATTTAATGAAAAACAACTCTTAAAGAAAGTAGATTATCAGAAGTCAAAGGCTCATTGGTTTCAAGTTTGTGAGATTGTTTTTTTGCTGTGGCTTAATACATCTTAATACAGAGAATTTATGCAGGAATAAAGCGGAATAGACTCTAAATTTGGGGCCAACACTTCTATAGCTTCACCGTCAGTCCAAGCTCTCATCTCACAACAATTTTCAAATCCCAATTGTCCTTAAAGTCATGAGATTCTCTGTGTATCAATAAAACTCTTTTTTCCTAAAGTTGTTTCAACACAAGCCCAACAGATATAGTCAATTTCAGCCAAGTCATTCAGCTGTCATTCTGAATTTTGCCAGAAACAAATGGTTTGTGTCTTCTCCTACGTATTTGATCCAATCTTCACCATATGTGAAAGGAAGCATCTTTGGATGCCTAAACTCTTCAGCTGTGGCATGCCAATAGATTTGGCAAGAAAGGAGGTAAGCCGTGCCTGATCAAAGTCACAATTGCTCAGCAGAAACAGAAGTCCTTAATGAATCTGTACACAGATTTCAGCAGTCCTTTAACAACCCTTTGGCCCACAACTTTTGACACTTTTCATACCAAAAGATGCAAAAAGAAAGATGATAAGGAGTTAGGTGAATACAGTGCGGATATTTTCAGTCAATGAATTCTACTGTTTTAATGGTAGAGTCCTAATTTAAGCTATCCAGGGGGACTCATAGCCTAATATCCCTATAGAAATTATGCTTATATATGCAGTACATGCATATATCCAGTGCCAGTGTTCAGTGTGCCAATACAAGATGTTGCCGCTGTTAATATAGTGCAGTGAAATTGAAGTTCATTGTCAGATCAACCAAATAACAACTAGTTCTGTACATAACATACCTTTAAGTGACGTATGAGTTGTCTGCACATGGCTCTCAACATGGAGGTGGTTGAGCTGGTGAGCAGCCATCAGTGCTAACTACACTGAACAAAAGTTTGCTTTGCAGAGGAGGACACTTCGACCAATAAATTGCCCATAAAATCACATTAACAACATACCAAAGGCATCCTTAAACTTCACTGTTTGACTTAAACTTTGCTCCTTTCCACTCTTCTCACCTACACTTGAGCACCCGTTCTGGGATACACAGTGTCGGCCCGCCTGGCCTGACCTCCGCGCTCCGCTCCGCTCCTCTCACCCACACTTGAGCATCCATCCAGGGCCATGGAGATCAGATCGGATGAGACCATAGGTGAGTAGATCCCAAGTCTCTAGCCCTGCCCGGGACCACGGATGGCAGCTACGGACACTTCCACTTTAACCCAAAACGATTGCTCACGATAACCAGATGAGCAGATAACGTCAACTAGGGAAAATAAAATGAAAACACCACAGTTGTAGCCTGTTAGCTAACATGAGCTAAACTAGCTAACAGTAACGAAAGATAACGTTAGCTGGTGGCGACATGTACTATACACCCAGTCGCCACTCACCAGGAACCTCTTTTAACGGTCACAGAAGAAACAACATAGCTATTTTCTGCCAGTTTATTCCAGTTAGCTTACCTGAAACCAACTGTGATGAGATGCTGTGTCCTGCGAGCTCAGTTCCAAACAAAGAACGCGGAGATGAAATTCCGCCTCTGTGGCAACTTCCATATGTGAGTGGGTATATTTTACGGCACTGGGCCGACCCAAAGCCTACGTAACAGAGACGTTTGATTAGCTGGGACAAAAGAGTATTAAATTTAAAGATATCCGCCCATGCGGCCGACGCTTGTCAGACATTATAAATTCAGGGCCGATGTGTCGTCCTCAGACGTCGGCCAGATGTATGTGTGCTATCTGGGTTGTTGGATCATCAAACAATTAATTTGTATAGAACTTTGGTTTACAATCAAATACCTGCATAATTAATCATGATTAAATTCCCATCAGCTTCATCTGTATGTCTTGTTTAGTGTTAATTAGCAAATTGTACTGTGTCTACGTACAAGAAGTCCCCAGGAGCAACACTGTGAGACATGTTCCGCTGAAACACGGGGTCAAACAAGTTTTATAAGTATTTGAAACTGACAAAACCAACAAGAGCACCCTCATTACACAGCGTGGCCAGACATGCTGAGATGTGAAAATAGTGTCACTGAACACTGTCGCTATTGATTGTCCTGCATGGCTGTCAGGCTACGTGAGTTGGGCTTACAATACCAGTTGGGGATATACCAGAGTAATTAATATAGACAATTTGGACCAGGTGGGAGGACTGCATTTGATAGAGATACTACAATGAGTATGACAGACAGTAGAGTTTCCTGCTTTTTCTTGTTCAGTTTTGTTTCAAGTCAATTTTTGTTCAGTGTCGATAAATAAACTTTCAATGGAGCACCGATGCCAAGCAGTGTTGGTCCACAAAGAAGGAGCTGACCGAGAAATGGGTGTCCGATCAGGGCCACGACAGTGGGGATTCAAGTAGCCCAACATCCCTTACCTTTAGCCTGGCAGCTGAACACTCACTCTCTGTATGAATGGGCAGTCAAGCCCTGGAAGCCCTTGACAAGTGTTTGCCAAAAGTAATAATATCAAGTCCCCAGCATTGTGTTTGCTTTGACAGTGGGCAGGATATGAACTTAAGCTCTCTTTGCACTCTGATTATTCACACAACTACTCAATCAATTTCTCTGGCTACAGAACATCCTGAATTCCTCTTCCTCTCTATGACAGCAGATATTCAGCTGTAATCACTGTTGCCTTCAAATATGGTCGATACTTCACAGAAACTAGTTGTTGCAAACATACTGCTGCCTTTAATCCTTCCATAGTTGCTACTGTAGGGTATATGCTTTGATGATTTAGAGATGCCAAGTTAGTAATGATGGCACTGAACACTGACAAATGTTATTTAAAAAAATTTGGGGGTACTGTTATCCAGTATCAACTTTCAGTTTGGCAAGAAGGTTCAGCTTTTGGTAGTTTAGCGGTGTCATGATAATTTTGACTTCAATTAGATGATATTGATCAGTACTTTGGTCTATAGGATATACAATGCAACTACATAATCCCAGTTCCATAATACTTCTTTGCACAAATTCAACTGTTATTATTAGGGTCCGAGCAGCTAAGCTGCCAGGACACTGTTGTAATCCTAGGTATTCTTCGTCTTGTTCTTCTTCTTCTGAGAAAATCATACTTCCCATGGGTGAAAACTCACCAAACTCTGCACAAAGGTCCAGTCTCATGCCAGATATCCTCAGCTGTAAACTCAAACCAATAGTCCTGATGGTGGCGCTACAGCAAGCACATAAAGTTCAAAACTTTGAAAATTAACAACAAATCAACCATATGTGCTACAACTTCACAACTTTCATCAAACTGTAGCCCCAATACTGAAGTGGGTTTGAGCCTCAACTAGTGCAGAATCCACATTGAAATATAAACATCATCATGTGCTCCAGCTTATTGCTTAAAATTGCCTGAGCGTGACTGATCACTGTGCAGCATCTACAAGTCTTTTTCTGCTAGAAAATCTGACTTCTCATGCTTGAAAATAAACCAAACTTTGCACAAAGATCCAGTGTCAATACTTCAGTGTGAAACCAGCTGAAGCTTCTCACTTTGCACATAGCTCAACTAGTTAAACATCAGTTTTTCACTTATGAAGCAAATCAGTCATTGTTAAAATGAATTACCAACATCTCCATGCTGTCTAGATGCAATGGCCCTCATTTATCAAACGAGCGTAGAAACAGGTGCAGATCTGAGAGCAGGATTCATCTTACGATAGGACACACATGTGATTTAGGAAATGTTTGTATCTGACCAGTCCCAGTGTACGAATGATCAGGCCTTGATAAATGCGGCGACTGAAATCGATCGTCATTAGTATGTCACGCCCTTAAATATTCGTGGTTCAGAGGCCTCACCCTGTGAGGTCGCAACATGGAGAGGAGAAATATTGCAAAGAAGAGAAACTTTGGAAATCGACACCCTCATGTCTGAGGTGGAGGTAAATAAATACGTGCTTTTTGGAAGTTTAAAAACTGGCATTAAAGGAGCTCATAAAAACGCTGTCTGGAAGAAGATCACGGAGGCAGTCAACAGCGTCACCGTTGACAAACGGAATCTGGCTGAGTTGAATAAAATTCTCAATAAGTAGCCTATAATCTAATGATGATAATAAAAAAAATAATCTTTTATTCATCCATAGCTTAATAGCCAATGCCTGGTTGTTGATCAAGTTACAATTCTTTACGTTTAGGTGAAGAAAAAGTGGTGAGACTTAAAGCTGCCAACAGAAAGCCAACACGCAGACTGGAGGAGGCCAACCAGACCCCAGCCTGACCCTGATGGGGACCGAGGAAAGAAGCTCCTCACTAATCGGGTCAGAATCTATCTCTGGCATAAGTGGTGGTGGTGGAGACACAGACGCACTTTGCGCCAGAGCAGAACGGTAACTAACAGCCCTCCTTTTGCTTGCATTAGTTAATTTAACCTGACAGTACACTATTGTCCGAACAAATAGGCTTACACATGTTACACAGGTACACATTTTTATTGTTTTGTTTAAATGCTGTTTCAGAGCCAGGCACCAGCGGCATGGCGTCCAGGTCCTCTCCCCATAGCGGTCCCACCGAGCCAGGCAGGCTAGCGCATGCCTTCCACCTGCTGGGCCAATCATTACGGCAGAGGTCCTGGAAAGGCAGACAGAAATATGCCGTTTATTGTAGGCTGACCAAACGTCCTCTTTTGCCCGGACATGTCCACTTTTCACATCCCGTCCGGGGCGTCTGGGGGGTTTTTATAAACTGATGATTATGTCCGGTTTTCCGTGTGTTTGTGTGGCCACATATTTCTGTCCGAACCCGAACTGAGCCCGACATTATTTAATGACCAAAGCACTGAGTTTGTGTCACACAGTTGTTACTACAGGGTATTTAACAGGACGGACGTGCGTCGTGGGTGCTCAGCCTGTGTTTGAGACAGGAGCGGGAAACAGGAGGTCCGACGCTTCCAGTGAGAGTAGAGGGGGATATAAAACAAAATAAGATAAAATAGGAAAAACCTGTCTCCCTCTTTTGTTTTATTTTCAGCGTCTAATCAAGGCGGAGGCGGGTGGTGGAAGGTCCGAGACTTCCAGCGAGGGGAGAGGTAGAAACAAACAGCCAGTGTGTGTCTGTGTGTGTTATGTTCAGGTGTTGTCACGTAAATAACAGTGCCCAAGTAATAAACAGGACAGACAATAGGACTTTATTTATTTTTACACTACATTTTCATTGAAAGCTGACTGAATCTGACCCCAGCCCGAATACAATTTATATAGCTACATTGTTGACCAAACCCAGCCCGACCTGTCGGGTACCGTTGGGCTCGGATCGCCACACTCTAGTGTGTGTATGTGTCCCCTATTGGGGCCTATCTGAATTTCTGTCTTTGAGAGATATTATTTTGTAATATAAGTGAATTTTCTATCCATACATATAAATTTAAAATATATTAAAATGATAAGGCATCTTTGAGTGAACTGCGAGCATCACTTAAATAGGCTATGTCATGGCCGGGCCAAGTGTCCTCTTTTTTGGAAATCAAAATATGGTCACCCTAGTTTATTGGCTTCAGTTAGCACACTTGAGACAATTAATAACAGGCTAAAATAAATTAACTAGAATCTAAAGAAACTGAATAAAATGTTTAAAATTAAACGTTGTCCATTGTCTATATTGAATATCCCTATACCCCAATAAGCTATATTTGCATTACATTACTGATTAAATAGGCCTACTGTAGAGCACTTACACAACGTTCAGGTATACTTTACATTTTAGAAGCGATGAATGAGGTCCTGTCTCCTCCGTATAGCTCCCAGTGGAGGCTGTGCTGGCCACAGTTCCCTGGGCATCTGGCTGCGCCGGCACATCAAACGGCACTCCATTGTCTAAAGCAATATTGTGCAAAACTGCACAGGCCAAAATTATGCCGCACACGTTTTCTGGGGTATACAGCAGCGTTCCCCCCCGCTGGTCCAAGACAGAGCGACCTGCCCTTGAGTAACCCGAAACCGTGACCCATGTACGTGTGTGCGCACTGTTAAACCTGCGCTCCTGCTCTGTGGCAGGGTTTGCCAGCTGGGTTATAAGGTATTGAGGGGATAACCTTTGTCACATAGAATAAGAACCATACCAAAATGTTGTCATTTAATAGCCTACTTCGTTTAGATTTATTTAAGGTAGTTTACTTATCGAGGAGATGACTCCGGCTCTGCAGTGCGCCGTCCTGTAGCCGTGCGCCCACGCTACTGTTATAGAATATAAATGAGTAGTGTGTCCACTTGGCTACCACATTTAGTGATAGCCTGGCATCACAAATTACCTGTTTTGCGATTGATGAATGCGTAATCATTCATGGCTGTTTTATTTCATTTTGTTTTATTCGTTTTGGGAAGCCTTTTTAATATGTACTGAATATGTGGCTGCTTATGCTTCGATGACAAGTTTGAGGTTTGTTTAATAATTATTTTCAGACTCAGACAGATCTTGCTGTGCTACACTGACTCAAACTTGTGTACACGAGCTGAGACCTGACGTGAGATTTGATCGTACCCTACAGTACGCTCATGTCCAAATTGATAAATGCCAAAGTTGGCGTGGAAATGAGCGTACACCCACTATTCTGGCGTACGTTCATTTGATAAATGAGGACCATTATGTGTATTTTTAGATTTTTGTTTCAAATTTTTTACAGTGGTTTGAAATCTGCTTTTCCATGCATGGACGGCTGCTAAACCTGCACGTCTGGCTTAGTCAATTTGTGAAGCTACACATGAACTGTAACTGACTAATTAGCTCAGTGAGACAGAAATTGATTCTTAGTCTCAGAGGTTGTGACTTCAAGCCTCAGCTGATGCAAAAGGCAGATTGTGTTGCAAAATTCCTAAATGTCTTCCATTCTTCTGCTTGTTGCTAAGAATTGCCTAAAAATGCCCGGATCTGACCCATCGCTGCGCAGCAGCTATAATTTGCGTTTGGGTTTTTCCCCTTCATCTCATTTAACAGGCACATTAAAACATTTAAACCCATGTGTGTTTTGAAGTGTGATACTTGTTACCTGGATTCCAGGTTCAAAGCAGGAGACGTCCAGTGAGCAGCGTATTCTTTGAATTAACTTCATGCATCAATTCAAGGGGGTTGAATAATATTTGAGTTTGTGACTGAATAAATACTTTGAACATTTATGCAGTTCTGTCACACCCTTTTGGCTGACAAATATGGCAGTAAAGACAGAAGCAAGAAGTGGGCTATATCTCAAAATTGCTCAGTGGGTAGACATGTCCTAATGGTGCCTGTGTGAAGTGAACATTGTTTTGCTCGGCACCTTGTAGCTATATTTGTCAGCTACAGATGGAGAGATGCAGGTGCACTGCTATGGTTTCCATTATAACCACTAAACGGCACATAAACATCCTAGCTGCTCTCCACAACTTACTTTTGTCCTCATGTGTGGCCAGTATAACACTTACATGAGTGTAACCTGTGTACAGATTACTGCATTCAGTGTGTTATGTGTCTATTCAGAGAGCGTTTTCTTTTCTTGTATGAGGTAGGTACATTTACTGCTGTGAGCATAATAGCCCAAAGTAGACATGTCGTCACTCACCTCACACAAACCACAGACTTACTCTTCTCACTTGATAATACTCCACATGATTCATCTGAGCATTTCTTAATATATAAAGGAAGGCACAGACCAGCAGATGATTAAATTATGTCAGCTTGGCTTTGTCAGCTGCCTGTACACAATACACATAACAGAATAACAGTGTGGTGACGTGGGGCATACTTTTGTCTTGCAATAGGTCACTGTATTTATGTTTTCTTGCATCTACAACATTAAAAAACAAATTATTTTAAATGTAATTTTGATTTGGACAAGCTGGCTAAAATGTTTGATCAGAGTACATTAATAATTTACTTAAAACTCTTTACCGACATTATGCACATTTATAATTTGCTAAATATTTGTTTGAGTTTTAGCCAATAGGCCTCTACATACACTATTAACTTATCCTCATACAACAGTTTGTTTGATATCCTACGAAGTAGTGCCCAACGAATGATGCTACATTCTTAACATAAAGTTAATTAATGTAAAATTACAGAGGCTAGGTTTGGGTAAGTAAACTTACTGTGGTTAGATGTAAGGAAAGAAACATGGAGATGACCTACCTTAAAATGACTCAAAGTTCACATGGTTCCTAACACCAGTTTCCTGTAAAAGTCCCATGTTTTTGACCAATCCACCTCCCCAACTTCCCTCCTGACTAGGCCGCTCAGGATCGCTTCCCTCTTTACTCCCATCAACGCATTAGTCTCGTGATTGCAGCCTTCATTTCGTGGGACATGTACAAATTTTGTTGGATTACGTTTCATAGTAAAATGTATGAACAGTGCATGAGAACAGCTTGAGGCAATACAAACTGTAGGGATGGTTGCTGGCAGTTGGTTGACAACCAACTAACTTCTGGGTGGCCAGAAAGTTAAGTGACATTCATAGTGAATGATGGTCCATTTCTTATGAGACCAAATTTGTAATGGTTCTTCTACACTGTATCCTAATGACTTTATAAATTTGTCAAGTATTTTGAATTTATGATGAAATACCTGCAAACATTTTCCTGTACAATGAGGGATTACTGATGACATTGCAGGTCCACTGACTTTTGGTTTTGTTCTCCAAGTAAAGTGGTTAAGATTATCAGGTTAATGTGGCCACTGATAATGGCCAATACATTACAAAAATATTTCTATTGGGTGAAACGTGCTGCAGTTTTTCTGACACGAAGCCAATTCAAAAACATGAGAAAATCCTAAGCAAATACGACAACAAAGGGATAATTCAGAATTTCAGAAGTGGGACTGTAGGGGGTACGATCAACAGCATATTATATACAGTAGATGTCAGTCGGCACGTCCCCTGTTTGGCGAAGCAGGTTGGCGTCTGACAAACAGTGATTTTACATCACTTAACACAGGAGCTGCTGCTCCACTGCTGGTTCAAATAATTATTTTGTTTGTGTAATTTTGCAACTTTGGTGTTGACAAGGGTTAGTGTGAATTCACCAAAGTCACACAATAACACAAACAAATGCGCTGATGGAAGCAGTGGTAGACCAGCAGCTCCTGTGTTCAGTAAGCTAAAGTTATTGTTTTTGTCAATATGTCAAATGTTTTGTTTTGTTTTTGTTTTTGATATATGGTGGCCAGAGTTGGGTAGGTAGAGTAGAGTAGAGTAGAGTAGAGTACTTTGATTACTTTTTACAGTAACAAGCAACCCAACACATTAGTTTGCTGTTTGAGTAATCAAATACTTAAGTACATTTTCAAACAAGACATCAGTTACTTCCGTTACTTTTAGAACGCTGGTCCTTCAGCTCCGAAACAGCAACGGCTGTCGTTTGGTTCTAATAACGGAGATAACATTAAACCTATCAGTCTGAAAGAAGCCACGGAGCTTGTGGCTCGCTACATGGTCGGAGAAATGCTGCCATTGTCTACAGTGGAGTCTAAATAGGTGGAGTAGGACTCGCTGACAGACATATTTCAGACTCAGGACTTGCATTATGCCTGGTACACGCTACACGCTGGTACTCACCAATTATCCCCGGTCGTCTTTCATGCCGTGTGTGATGTCATCGGGTTATTCTTGTCCTATTTTTATTACTTTCACTATTATTTGAGTCACTGTGTCTGTTCATGTGCCAGCTGACATGTTGTAGTCACCTAAAAGTGTCAGCAGATGGCAGGAGCTACATTTGAAGCGCCATATGTAAACTGTCAAGCTACTGTATCTTCCACAGGAAGTTCTGATAAATGTTTCAGAATAAAAGCTTATTTAGAAAATGGAGGGATTCTCTCTGCCGAGGTTATAAGCGGCTTTTAATTTGAAACAAGTGTTGAGTTTGAAATGACGGTGTGATATGTTAACTTTACAAAGACAACGGAGCGGATAAAAAGTAAATCTATAATGTAGTTTGTTTCAAATGAAGCTGTGAGCCTCTGCAGTTGTGGTGAGTAAAAGCCTCGCCGCTATTTGTTAATGTTATTACTTTATGTCTGACCGTGAGGATGTACCATTGTTTGCTAGCTTGATGCTAATGACGGTAACATTAACTCAGCGGCTCTGCTGTTTCACACCATCATTTCCCCCTTTTACTCTGTGTGCTAACATCCCTAGAGGAAATATTAAAAACACTGGGGTGTTGTTGTCATACAGTGTCTACGACAGCAGATCGTTCTGTGTTTCTACTGGTCAAAGTGACGGCTGTGATGGGAGAATTGGATCGCAGTGAAGGGCAAGTGGTCCATCACTTTAATTTTGGAGACAAAAAAATGTAGGCTTAGCGCCCTGTGGTCCATTGGCCAATAGGAAATGTAGAATACTCAAAAGTACTTTAAAAGTGCTTGAGTTACTTTTCTCAGGGAGTAACATTGGAAGTACTTTTAAAGTAATTGAGTTACTTTACTCAGGGAGTAACGCAGTAAAGTAACTGGTTACTTTTTTAGAAAGTAACGCAGTAACATACTTTGATTACTTTTAAAGTAACCCTTACCCAAGACTGATGGTGGCTTTAATGAGCATAGAGAGGTAAGTGAAGCCATTAACGACTTCCTCGTAATCATTGCTGTCTGACAGAAAGGTACAGTGGTGAAAATACTCTCAATATAGCGTACACTTGAACTGATATTGATTTTTTAAGTGGGACCATTTTCTATGTGGCTAAAATAAATATCGTTGCTGCCCCCTCCGCAGAATTACTTTGCTTAGCTTCCATGTAGGACTCCAGTCTGCTTCTCCAAACTGGCTGACTGGCATCTACTGTATGTCATACAATGACTATAGATAAGTACCCTATACAGCCCTAAACCCTAAAACACAGCCACATTTGGTGGCTAGAAGACCACAAGACACAGCAAAGACTTGCTGAAAACTGTTGGTTTTGTCATTTGTTGGTCTTGAACAGTGGTCTGGCAGGTTCTTTCTAGGCGGCATGCCATCCATCATCCCCTCCACCTCCTGATGACAAAGTCAGCTCAACACTGTAGAAACACTGATATGATACATACAAAATGTGCAAATGTAACATACTCATGGTTTGCATTAACATACAACGTCAACATTTTCCTCTGCATGGTGACTGGGCTTATTGCTAGACACAGGCTGATACTTTTACCAAGAACTGTCCAATGAGATCACCTACATGCTGTATCTATTATCCAATCAAACCATGATCACACTGCCAGTGGACTGGGCATGTGCATTGTGCTGATGAGGAGAGACAGTAGCTGTTGAAATGTTAATGTGTTGTCATAATAACAGCTTGTACGTGAATCAGTGTGCTTCAGTCAATTAGTCCTTTTAAAGATACGTAACTAAACTTCCTAAAGCTAAATGTTGTCTGCAGCCGAGCATGATGAGGTTGTCGTGTGTGTAGTTATGTTGGTGAAGAAAGTGAAAACGACAGCTTATTAAGAGCATGAGACTGAGTTGTGTCAATGAAGACAAAGTTGCTCATAACTGAGTTACAGCTACTGTTTGGAGCAACACGTAATCGTGACATTGCACCATTTGCTGTGTTGAGGAACGGAGTGAGAGGGGAGGAGAAGGAAAGGAGAGAAAAGAAGATAGGAAGACATGAATGAAATAAGAGGAGGGACAGGGGATGCAGAAGGAGAAAGACCGAGGCAGCATGGGAAGAGTAGGACATACACAAAAGAATGAACGGAAGGAACGAAGATCACGTGAAATAAAAAAGTGACAGAAGAAAAGAAGAAAGAGAGAGGTGCAGGTACAAAAGAGCAAAGAAGAGGAGGAAGGAGAGTGAAGACAGAGAGGTAATGAGGGGGACAGCAGAAAGAAGAACGACTACAGCGCTCATTAAAGAAGAGAAGAGCTCCATTAACCAGCAAACCGTCCGTGTGTGTGTGTGTGTGTTCGCGAGTGTGCACGTGCATGTATGTGCATCTGATATGTGTGTGTTTGCGCACTTCAGTGGCTGCAGGGCTGTTGTCTGTACCTCATAAGTATAATGATGGCGCATAAAGGAACTTCATGGCATCACACACACACACACACACACACACACACACACACACACAGCTGGTCCAGACTGCAGTGGCTCCTAGGCTCTAATTACATATTGATACAGCAAACAACACAAAGCTAGTGTCATAAATGAACAGAAGAGCTGTACACTGAAAGAAAACAGGATAGTCAGCCCGACACACACACACACACACACACACACACACACACACACACACACACACACACACACACTCACACACACTAGCACAAACTATCATAATGCCCAAAAATTAATGAGCTGAATTGTAACTGTAATATGGATATGGCTTTGCATCCTGACGAGAATCCATAAAGCAGATCCTTTATTATGGTTTTATGAAGAACTCAAGCATTGCAGAAAACTTAATAACAGTGTTTGGCTGACTGACTGGCTACGTGCCTGACATCTTAGCTGCACTTCAAAAAAAAAAAAAAAAAAAAAAAAAAGAAAAAAAAATTCTGATTGAACTACTTGTATTCAATCTTAAAATCTTTTTTCATCCCCCCTGAAACAAGTGAAGCAAATTCTGAGTGAAAATGCAGCTGTGACACAAGTTTAATTTCTGTGATGCCGATGGATGAAGGCTTAAAACAGCCGAAGCCTTTCATCTTTTTCTGGGAAATAATAATGTGATTGCTCATCGTGGATCAAATGGTTGGTGAATAGACCCCACTATGGGCAGTTAGAAAGCAGTCGATAGTTATTGGTCGATGTCACAGCTGGATTTGTTTCATATTATTTCGCCTTAAGAATATTTTTAGGCTCTCTTGTACTTTAAAATGCAGGCCTTCCGTTCAATCAGGTTCAGAGACTTTTAATTAGTTTCATTCTTTCCTCTACTTTGTCTCTGCATCCATGCCTGCTGCTGAATCTGCCTTAAAGGAACAGCCCAACATTTTGGGAATTTCTTTTAGCAGGGATCCAGATTAAAAACAGTGCAGCGGGCTGTGTTGGTGGGGGCTTGTTGTTTCAGGTTCTAATGATGCGATCCAAGAAGTCCAGTCTATACTAGACTGTACAGAAGTCATGGACATATAAACACTGTGATGTTAACCATTGGTTTGTGGACTTCCTTGGCATTCTGGTGGTCACCATCTTTTTTGGGGGGCCAGAAGTGACCATATTTGGACTAGTTGGTGGAGCTATGGAGGAGCACAAGTTAGATCTGAGAGCGCAAGGACATTATCTGCAGACAGCCTTTCACTCAAAGTGACCACGCCCACATTATTCATAACCTAAAGCCTTAATAGAATTGAAACAGGTGAGTTATGTAAAAAATCGCCCTCAGTACAGTTGTCATGAATTTTGAAGATAGCCATAGAGATGTTGTTAATAGACAACAAAAAATGTAAAATGTATTGACAATTTCATTTGTATTTTACCATTCCTATGTCTTCTGGGTGGTTTTCATATAAGCATGTACAGGTTTCTGCTACACCCTCACATGCCCTTTTATTCAGATATATAAATATGTGTGTGTGTGTGTAGACAGACAGACAGACAGACAGACAGATAGATAGATAGATAGATAGATAGATAGATAGATAGATAGATAGATAGATAGATAACTTGTTTAAAGGTTTATTAGGTGCCAAAACAACAGTTTGGTTAACACTGCCAATGGTATATCGTTCATCATGGCAACCGCAAGGTAAACAGAAATACTGGATTCAAGTTATAAAGTCATCTACCAGCTGATTGGCCAGTGCTTACTGGATGATATTGTTTTGCCATGCGGTTGAGCCAGGGTCAACTTTTTTGACAGATGACTCAATGTTGTTTTTTTTTGGCCATAACCTGTTGCTTTGGCACCCCAGGACAAACTTTATTCAAATATACATTTTTCCATGCAGGGCGAATATGAGTCCGAACGCGGCCATCAGCAACAGCAGCACCTTAAAGGAGCAATAAGCGAAATTCATCATTTCTAGATTGAAGGAATTAAAAAATTGTTATGTGAAGAACTAGAGGTGTAATTTCATCTGGAGTATAGCATGACCTCACACCCTCTCTCTGTGTTGATCTCCAGCCCCTTGTTTACAAGCTGGTCCGGCTGCAAGTTCATGTTCGTGTTCACCCCCCTCTCGGAGCCCTTGGCCTTCCATCCCTATAAAAGGCTACAGCCAGTGAGCGATGGCAGCGCATATTTTCAAAATGAAATGACAGAGAGCAGAACAAAACCAGGGCCAACCAGTGCTTCCTCCTCAGGCTCCACTTCACTCAGCTGCCTCACAGATCCACTGCCTCTCCCCCTTTAACCTGAATAACAATCTGGAGCTAGCTGGGAGCGGCTGGCAAGGCGCAGCGTGACCGGAGGGGAGCACAGCCAGTTAGCCTCCGCTAGCTGCCCAACTAGCCCCGGCTCTCTGTTTGGATCCGACCGGAGCACCGAGCCCTGGTTTGTTATTCAGGTTAATGTGGGAAGAAGCAGCGGGTTTATCGGGCAGCTGAGTGAAGCTGGGTCAAGTGGAGGCTGCGGAGGAAACACCAGGATGGGTTAATGTCCGGAGCTTGGCGAGCCAGGCGGGCAGCCTGGCTGACTCTAGCCGACTCGGATCCCGGCTAGCGCTAACACCAGGAGCTAGCGCTAACGTTCCTACTCTTATCCATGAGTGAGAGCAATGTCTTAGCCTATAGCAGGCAGCCCACGAGCCTGGCGGGCAGCATGGCGGGCTGATCAAGCTCTGGACATTAACCCATCCTGGTGTTTCCTCCGCAGCCTCCACTTCACCCAGCTTCACTCAGCTGCCTGATAAACCCGCTGCTTCTTCCCACTTTAACCTGAAGCGATGTTTTAGCCTAGTGGGCAGCCCGCGAGCCAGCTGCCCGCTAGGCTAAAGCATCGCTCTCACTCATGGTGAAGAGGAGGAACATTAGCGTTAGCTCCCGGTGTTAGTACTAGCCGAGTCAGCTGCCACCGGCTACTGGAGTAACTTAACAGCTATGGAGCGCTTCTACCAGCTCCTCTAGTCCCTGAGCCTCGTCTCCATCTCAGCAAACATATTACAGGTACCATCATCATTGAAGTAGGCAGGGGAATAGCTAAACACGGGGAATAGCTAGATGAGGTGGGTGGGGAGTGGAGAGCAGAGGTAGAGGGAGGTGTGGCTCATGACACACTTTGTTTTGGTCTACAGGCAGTGCACAACAGCAAACCTAGCGGTGAAACGATTTCGCTTATTGCTCCTTTAAGCTTTAGTATGTTAACATGCTAACAATTGACTGACCAAAAGTCCCACCCCTTAGTAACTGTTGCTAGGTCAGACAAGCTTGACAAAAAGAAACAGCGATGCCAGTTCTGTTTATCTGGCAGTGGGTATTACTTTTTAGGTGTCAGGCAATATGGTTTCAGGAAGCTGACAGCAAGGGCTACAGTGTGTGATGGACGGACATATTCGTGAAGAGCTACTAGACATTGTGTATATCCAAATGAATAAAACCAAAACACTTGTGGTACGTAGCCTTACAGAGATAAAATAAATAAAGAACTGATAGCCTTGATCTTTTACTGGCCAATAAGTGTCTATGTTACAGGCCCCCCAGCCACATCTTTTAACCATCTTCAGAATTTGGTCTTCTTTGCAACATAGACGATCCTGTGAAAGTTTATTAGCGTTGAGAGCTGAAAGTTGAACGGGGCTCTGCCAGTTGCTGAGCTTACTCTACTCTCTTTGGAGCACAAAGTGAAGGGAGGTGGGACCTAGGCAGGTGTTTTGTAACACTTTATAATTAGGGAACATATCATATGCCTAAATAATGTTTTTTATTATACTGACAAACCAATAAATGTTGCTGCATGACCCAGTGATATTGTGCCGCATTTACAACTTAAGGGGTGGAAGATGATTTCTTTTTTTATTGTAATTTTGTAAAGTGGTATACCTTCCAGAGAACAGGTCTGGTCTGCTTTTAGTGAGGCTCGGCAAATGGATGGGTCTGAAATAAACACTTATGTAATTGGAAGTCAGCTAATTTGCTGACATGTAAATTCAGCCATCAAATTAATGTCCTTTACTTGATAATCTATTATGGGTGAACTTGTCACACACAGTCATAGTGATTTGATCATTTGTTAATGTTGAGCAATATGAATTTGATACATCCTGCATTAATTTATGCATTAAATCCTCATGAGTCATGCATTAGTTAAGCATTATAAATATATGATTTGTAGCCCTGTTATATAACAGTCTGATATTCATCAGGTAATGTCATTTGATAATTAGTACTAAACACAATTTACAGCTGAGCTGGTGAGAATGCTATTAGTTTTACACATATAAAGTAAAGTATTTGACAAATTGGAATTTGTTATAATTTATCCTGTGTGGAACAAAATATCTGTGCCATCTTAAATGTCAATCCATCCACTAGTTGTCAAGACATTTTACTCTGAGGCAAAAATATCAGAGCACCAGGAAAATTCAGGACATTGCCCATGATTGGCATTAGGATTCATTCTTTAATAACTACAAAGATTTCACAGCAGTGTTTAATATTTCTATAAATGAATGCATGTGTTTATGATAAGTGAACTGCATTCATAGAGCTCTTTTCTACCTTAACAGACAAAACCCTTAAGAATTTGCCTCTCATTCACCCATTCACACACACCGATGGCAGCAAAACCTTGGATAGACAACCTACTCTACCTCCTCAACCATAGTTGCTGCCATGTTTGATTGTGGACCAAACCAACATTGGCATCTCTAAAGCCACAATGCTGTGTTGGTGTGTGTCTCTTGCTACAGCTACTGGGATATAAACACAATCCAGGAAACCCTATTAGGATATTAGGATCAGTCTTCCATTTAGACAATTGTGAGATAAACAGGAGAATTATGCTGATCACACTAGACAGTAATACACCAGGAATGTGCAGTTGCAAGTATTTGATAAGCAATGGTGGAAAACATTTTCATATATTTTCGTTGAAGGTCCAGTGGGGATATACTGGCAGAAGTGGAATATAATATAATAGTCACATGTATGATTTGTAAAATCACCTGAAAATAAAAAATCATCTTGTTTTGGTTACCTTAGAATCAACATTTCCTTTCCATGGCGAGGTCCCCTGACAGTGGTCCCGAACAGACAAACCAAACATTGGCTCTAGATAGGGCCAGATGGGGGCTAGATGCCCATAAATTCTACACACCAGCTCTTTATGTAAAAATAGCAATATCACTCTGTGAAAATACCAAAGTGTTGCATTGCTTTGCTTTGCCTCCAGGGCTGCAGACCTGTTGGAGGTTAATCAACAACATTAACTATTCAACACGAATCTGTGGTTGCATTAAACAGTCCAAAAAATAAAATGGACTTTGATCGTCAGTGCCCACTTACAGAAGCAAAATACCTGCATAGATATTTTTCCTAGTGTCAGGACTGGAATACACCATGAGACTCATATGCACTCATATCTGCTGAGTGAGGCATTGAAAACAGTATCTGTTTAACCGTAATTTGTCTTCCTGTTCACCTCATTATTTATGGGAATACATTTTATAACATTCAAGTATTGTTTAACAATTACAGCTTCAATGAAATATGATTCCAGATTAAACTGAAAACAATATTTTAATACATCAGAGGCAATATTTCAATTTATTTTACACAGTCATATCAGTTTCATCTTTCTGCCATCTGAGTGGCACTTTCTCATTTCTCCAGTTTATGTGCATGGGTCAGAGTTACCATGAGGGAGGCACAATCTCCCATCAAGTCTGTTTTTTATAAATCCCAAAGTTTGCTTAGCAAAGTGGCCTTTGGGCCTAAGTGAGGTTTAAATTTCAGGCCCTAGAGCTGCAGATCTGTTCAAGTTTATTCAGTGACATCTGGGCTCAGTGAGCTCTATGCATACATGCCCAAGTAGCAGCCAGTCCTCTGTGTGCAGATCCCCTCACCTCACACACCTCTGTGTTGTGGCTTTTGGCTTATTGTCATTGTTTTTAGAGCATAACACTCATGCAGCACATTTTCACTCATCCACTCCCTACACTACTGACTTTAAAGATTCCTCTCATCTAATTGTTTAATTTTTTGGTTGTAAATAATCATTTGTTTTATATGTTACATTATAATCTCCGAAGTATCTAGTACTTAATACAGTGGCATGCAAAAGTCTGGGCACCCCTGGTCAAAATATAGTTTAGTCTAGTTAGCTAAGCAAGCAAAAGATGACCTGATTTCCAAAAGGCATGAAATTAAGGATGACACATTTCTTCAATAGTTTAAGCAAGGTGCCTTTTTTTTAATTTCAATCTTTAACAGCTTCAAAATAACAAAAGGGCCCCCTTTAGTAAGTATCACGGCTTCTAAACATTTTTTGTATCTCACTGAGAGTCTTTCCACTCTTGTTTGGGGGATTTTCACCCATTCTTCCTGCAAAAGTCTTCTAGCTCTGTGAGATTCTTGGGGCATCTTGCATGCACTGCTCTTCTGAGATCAATCCACAAACTTTTAGTGATGTTTAGGTCAGGGGAGTATGAGGGCCATGGCAAAACCTTCAGCTTGCAACTCTTTAGTAGTCCATTGCTGATTTTGAGGTGTGTTTAGGATCATTGTCCTGTTGTAGAAGCCATCCTCTCTTCATCATCAGCTTTTTTACAGATGGTGTGATATTTGCTTTCAGAATTTGCTGGAATTTAACTGAATCCATTCTTCTCTCTACCTGTGAAATTTTCCCCGCGCCACTGGCTTCAACACAAGCCCAAAGCATGATTGATCCACCCCTGTGTTTAACAGTTGGACAGGTGTTCTGTTCATGAAAAACTCCATCCTTTTTTCTCCAAACATACTTTGGTCATTGCATCCAAAAACTTCTACCGTACCTTCATCAGTTCACAGGACTTGTTTCAAAAAAGCATCAGGCGTGTTTAGATGTTCGTTTGCAAACTTCTGATGCTGAATTTTGTGGTGAGGACACAGGAAAGGTTTTCCTCTGATGACTCTTCCATGAAGGTCATATTTGTACAGGTGTCACTGCACAGTTTAACAGTGCACAGCCACTCCAGAGTCTGATAAATCTTCCTGCAGGTCTTTTGCAGTCAAACAGGGGTTTTGATTAATCAGCAATCCTATGAGCAGCTCTCTGGGAAAGTTTTCTTGGTCTTCCAAACCTCAACATGACCTCCACAGTTCCTGTTAACTGCCATTTCTTAATTACATTGCGAATTTAAGAAACAGCTACCTGAAGATACTTTGCTATCTTCGTATAGTCTTCTCCTGCTTTGTGGGCATCCGTTGTTTTCAGAGTTTTCAGAGTGCTAGGCAGCTGTTTTAGAGGAGGCCATGGCTGCTGATTGATAGGACAAAGTTTCAGGAGGCAGATTATTTATAAAGCTTTGAAATTTGCATCACCTAGCCTTTCCTTACGATAACTCTGAACAAGCCATAGTCCTTACAAGCTAATTAAGGTCTGAGACCCTAATGAAAGTTGTCTGAGAGCTCAATTGTCTTGGGGTGTCCAAACTTTTGAATAACCCTCCTTTGATTTTTTTCAATCTAAACTGTACAATTGTCTTGCCTAAAATGTTGATAAGCATGTTTCATCTTTAACTTCATGCCTTTTGGATATCAGTTCATCTTCTACTTACTTAATTATTCAGAGTAAGTGAAATGTTGAATCAGGGGTGCCCAAACCTTTGCATGCCACTGTAGCTGTCAAATAAATGTAGTGGAGAAAAAATTTCAATATGTTGCTATGAAATTTATGGGAGTAGAAGTATTAGTGTAGTACAGGTACCTCAAAACTGCCCTTAATTATAGTAAAGGACTGTAATGTACTTAGTTCCTTTCCACCACTCTTGATTGCCAGATGTTGTTATATTGTGTCACAAGGGCTATCCACAGGGGTAACAACATGGACTTACTGACCCAGAGACAGATAACAAGATCAATATCAGCTTCATCTCTGCATGTCCAGTACAGAAATAGATCCAAGACCCGATTAGCCTAGCTTAGGACAAAGACTGGAAGCAGCAGGAAACTGCTCGCCTAGCTAAGATAAAAGGGAATTATTATGCCCTCCAACATCTCCAAAGCTGCTTTAAAAACCTTTACAACAAGCTGTGCTTTTACAAGCCCTGCCAAGTGTTGGGAGTGCTGAGCTCTATTAGCCTGGAGTAACACAAAAGAAATGGCTACTGTAATCTTCATGCTGCGTTGTCTTTTCATCTCAGGATCTGGGATCCCCACATTTTGCAGCTGCGTGTACCCTCGCTGGCCCTCTTAGATCTCCTGCTTTCTCAAAGAAGAAATTACCAGTGCTTTTACTCAAGTGCACTGTGATGTAATAACAGCAGATTAGGAGCCATTAGAAACACGCTGACTTTTGTTACACTACAATTATCAGGCAAAGATCAGAAAATTACATTTCATTTGGCACAATACTGATGTCCCATTATGCATTGTGATTATAATCCTTATCAGGGTCCCACTATGTACTTATGATGCATTTTAATGCTGTATTTGTGCCATTTCCAAAAGATGTTTAAAAAAGGAAAAAGAAACAAAGAGAATAAGAAACAAAAATGGCAGAAGGTAAAGACGAAGACTGAAGGAACACAGTGCAGGATGTTGAGGTGACAAAGTATATAGATGAAACTGTTCAGAAAGATATGCAGGTCACTGCATCCTCATACATGTCACTGTCAGGTTTTAGTTCAAAAAGTGAACCCAGAACAGAACACTACTAAGAATCAGATAAGGTTAAACTGATTTATTGAAAAGCATTCAGATTAGATGGCAGTGATGTTAATAGGTTTTGATAGGACCCCCCCCCCCCACCGCACCCCCCCGCACAGTAAAGCATTTGCTGTCACAGTAGACATTTAAGATTACAAGAATGTCTGTGGTAATATCCTAAACATTTGTGAATTCTGATTTCATTTCATGAACCTGAAAATGTAATAAAGTTTAATTAATTATTGTCTACAGGTGGTCCCCAGCGACCTCTATCCCGCTGACACCACAGCCTTTGCCAGGCAACAACGGCGCACAGCCCTTCAGAGAGCCAGGGATGAAAGCAGGTGGGTGGGCGGGTAGGTGTCAGATCTGTTTGGAGCACTGGAACAAAAACACCAACACATCACACATGTGGCATGAGAAATTCTTTCAAAATACTAACATTTAAAAACATAAATACTTATGCCACACCACTGTCTGTGTGATTTCAACATGGATTTGTTGTTCACAATTTATAATTTCAGGGAGAAATTAGGAGGGTGCGTCCCCCTGGATGTGTTAATAGTGAGTTTTCGTTGGACTTTAATGCACCAGCAATGCAGGATGCGTACCTAGCAACATCACTGAGATGGGATGGCTGGTGACAACAGAGGACAGGAGGGCCAAGAGGAATGGCATGACCAACTGGGCAGAAGAATGTGGGCAGGCTCACATTGTACAGGGGTTTAGCAGCCAAGTAAACAGGCAGGCAGGCAGGCAGACAAGGTCTGAAGCATGTCTCTACAGCCCCTTTCCCATTGCACAAAAACCCCACTAACACCTGCCACCATCTGGCTTTTGTATTTAGTGGGAAAGGTTACAATTCGCTCCCTGGACAAAGAACTCTGCAATAGTTGCAGGTATTTATCAGCTCCATCTCCAATCAGCTTCAGTCGGCAGTGATGGAAATATGACACCCAGGTGGATGAGATAATTGCAGCCCCCTTGTCGGTGTGAATAAGTAACAGAAAACAAAAGTAACCACTGTAATATTTGCGCTGACCTCCATGCTGCTTTGTACTGTTTATTAACCCGTTTTCCTGCCTGTCTGTGAAGTCAAATGTGACACACCAGAAAAAAACAATCAAACAAACAAAAAAGAACGAGCAAGAAAACTCGGCTGGTGCACTACCGGCAACGGGACAGCAGCCTATCACCTATTTTAAATGGATTTTACCACATTTTACTAATTTAGGTGGGAAAAGGGTATCCCATAGTAACTGAAGCAATTTATGATCTGGCACTGGATGTGTGAAAAGCTAGGGTTAAAATACTGCAAGGCTGATAGACGACAGTAAATTGGGCCTTTTACACTGTAACTTTTGGCTGCGCCTAGTCGGGCCATGTCTCACCGATTTGCATTGAGCAGCTGGGATGAGAGTGAGCACCTCCAAGTCTGAGGTCATGGTTCTCTCTCAGAAACCGGTGGATTGCCCTCTTCGGGTTGGTACATGCAAGGGAGTTCAAGTATCTTGGGGTCTTGTTCACGAGTGAGGGTAAAATGGAGTGTGAGACGGTTCGGCGGGTTGGTGTGGCTTCTGCAGTGATGCGGTCGCTGCAGCGGTCCATCATGGTGAAGAGAGAGCTGAGCCAGAAAGCAAACCTTTTGATTTACTGGTCCATCTACGTCCCAACCCTCACCTTTGGTCATGAACTTTGGGTAGTGACCGAAAGAATGAGATCGCAGATACAAGTGGTGGAAATGAGTTTCCTCCGTGGGGTGGCCGGGCTCAGCCTTACTGTGCGTTCACACCAAACGCGAATGAAGCGAATTACTCGCGCGTAACGCGAGTAACGCGCCACCCGTAACGCCGAGTTTCGATGCCTGACCATTTAGTTAATTCGCGTTATCGCGTCATTCGCGTGAGCAGCGGGGAAGCCGGCGGCTGTGCTAACTGGAGCAAAGCTAGTGCTAACGTTCATAGTACAACCATTCTGCAAACTAATTAAAGACACATATTTACAGAACTTACCAAGTAGACCAGTCTCCTTGGCGTCTTTCACCCAAGCCTGCTCCTTTTTGTTACGGTCTCTGTAGAGTAGACACATAGTATCATATAGCTCCGGGTAGCCACTGACGACCATGGCTGAGATAACCACCATCACCGCTTTGTACCTGCTCTTGAAGTCCCAAATGCGTCGGAGGGCCAAACGCCGTCGTTTTTGGGTTCACACGATCCTGCAGAAGCACATCCAACTCGGCGAGTTTCACCACCTCCTCCAGGAACTCCGTCTGGAGCGGTACTTCGGGCTGACTGGGGCCCAGTTTGAGGACCTGTTGGCAAGGGCTGGCACCAGGGTCTCCCGGCAGGACACCAACTACAGGCGCTCCATTTCAGCTGCGGAGTGCCTGTCCATCTGTCTCCGGTGAGTAGTAGTTTATTGTTGTGTCAACAACTGGATGTCAACCATGACGTCGGGAGAATCTCAACGCTGATTGGCTTTCGCGGCTCTGAGTCACGCGAATTCGCCTCAAAAGTTCAATATTTTCAACTCGAGCGATGAGGCGTTGGACGCGAATTTCGCGTCTATCGCGCCACGTCCATCACGTCTATCGCGTCCATCGCGCCGCGCTAAACGCGTCCGTCGCGCCACCCGGCGCAAATTCGCATCTAATCGCATCTTTGCATTGACTTTGTATGTAATCTTGACGCGCGAATTGACGAATTCGCGTTTGGTGTGAATGCACAGTTAGAGATAGGGTGAGGAGCTCGGACATCTGGAGGGAGCTCGGAGTAGAGCTGCTGCTCCTTCGTGTCAAAAGGGGTCAGTTGAAGTTCGGGCATCTGATCAGGATGCCTCCTGGGCGTGTTCCGCTGGAGGTGTTCTGGGCACATCCCACTGGTAGGAGGCCCCAGGGCAGACCCAGAACACGCTGCAGGGATTACATATCTCATCTTGCCTGGGGCTGGAAAGCATTGCTGAGGAGAGGGATGTCTGGGGTGCTTTGCTCGGCCTGCTGCCCATGTGACTCGGCCCAGAATAAGCAGATGAAAATAGATGGATGGATGATCAGTTTAGAGGTGCGGTGCCACACCAAACTGTGCAAGAGAAGGACCTTTTCCAGAGTAAATCCAAAAGCCGAGCTGCTTGACCTCAAGCAGGTAGTGGTGACGCCTTGCCAACCACAGCCAGCCCCCACTAACAGGCTTTTACTACACCTCTGCAAACAGCTCACCTCCAACAGGTAGACTTCTTTTTTCCTGCAGTGCTCTAGAAAAGCACATGAAGCAAACATAACAGGTCTTTAGCTGTGGATCAGCACACGGCTTTAAACGGCATCACTCAAGACAGGCCATCATTAGTCGGGTAACCCTGTTTTTTATGGAAATGCAAATCTCTGCTGCACTGGGCTGATGTCCCAAACCAAGCAAAGCAACTGTTGAAAAGGGGTGAATGGCTGTTGTTGAGGAACAGCAGTTAAGCTTGCTGATGGCACAGGCAAAGGACTGATAAATAAGACTGGGTAACCTGCACAGTTTTGTGAACAAAGTTAGGCACCTCAGGCTGGTTAAACTATTTTCCAGATTTAGCATACAAGAATTGTCTGAAGGCAGTGCACTCAAATATCAACTCAATGGCCATAATTTCATTTGTTGCTTGGTAACAAAAATAATTAGCAAAAGTAATTAAGCTTATCAAGAACCAAGGCTAAGATAATTCATTCCAACGTCCATTAATATTACAAACAGTACTACAATAGACGATGATGATACTATTTTAATCAATGAGTTTTTATTTAATATCCGTATGTCTTTTGCTAAGATGTGTGTACTATGTGTCACATCAAACACTAACTTCCCACACTTTGTGATGGACACTAAAGTTTCTCTGAATCTAAATTTTGTATCTGAATAACTACCATACAGCAGGTTATTTAAAGTTACATGTAGAATGCATTATTTAATCCAAACTTCACTGATTCCTTTGATGCCATTCCTTTCTCATGGCAGAGTTTTTCCCCACAGGAGAGCATCTGGTGTGTTATCTCCCAGTCTTAAATCATGAGGCAGTGTGAAGGGATCATTGTGGCAGGGGGGCTTAGAGCAGACGACATACTCTGGCACTTTCCTATCTTTGTTTGCTCGCTGGGATGCAAGTCGTCCATTTTAGAATAGCTCTCCCTGGCTTCTTTATAGGATCAAATTTGTCCCCAAATTGCAACATTTCACAACATTTTCCATGCTTGGCATTTGTGTTGGGTCTCAGCATAGCAGCAGTGAGCTTGGAGGAAATGTAGGGATTTATGGGCCCTAAGAGCATTCAGTACATGCACAAATGAATCTTTATCTTCACATCTACAAAGTGAACTGACTATACTGAATCATCGTCGTCACTGGCCGATCAGTAGCTTTTAGCAGTGAAGCTTCTCACTGGCGACTGAGAGCACCATCGTCAGCTCAGCTGTGATTCACAGTATGCTACTTCCTTGTTAAAAGGCTATGAAAAGATAGTGAGAGCCACAGAAACAATCCTAATTAGGATGCTACAGGCTGTTTTCATGCACTGTTCCTACATATACCTACAAAAAGTAATGCAACACTATTTGCTTATAACACAGGTTACAGTGTTTCCCATACATTCATTTATCTGTGGCGGTGCACCACGAATAAATTATCTCCACCACATATAGATTTTTCTGCTTTTGGCGCTACCTGTTCGACCTGGCTCATAAACATATTATAATGCGACTCACTGTCTGTGAATGTAGCTTGTTGTTAACGCACCTGGTCTGCCAGAAGAAGAAGAAGAAGAAGAAAGAGACATAGTAGCAGAACGGATCCAAAGACCTCTCGGTACAAATATGTGGGCAAATAAGTCCAAAAGTGGTCCGAACAATTCATCATGTTTTATTAGCCTGTGTCTGTATTAACATAGCTGGAAGCTCAACATGTGCAGAGACACTCACACTGTTAGTAGTGTTAACTGCAGCGCGAGTCCCGTAGCAGCTCGCCCCCGTTAATCAATTATGGCTGAGATCCACCGGGCACGTCAGTGGCGCGACACGTCTGCAGCACGAGTCCCGTAGCAGCTCGCCCCCCTGTTAATCAGTTACAGCGGCTGCACTGGCAATGGGAGCGACGCGACAACCCCTGTCTGCCGTGTGACAACCCTCTATTTTAGGAGGCTCTTCTATTTTTGTCGCACTACGCTCCCCTACACGACCCTCCAGCAGATAAAAACTACATGAAATAGTGTGCTAAACGAACATGAATCTCCCGTATTATAATATAACTAAAAAAAAAAAAAAAAAAACATTCCTCTGCCTCTCCAAACTGAAATCTGCCACTAGCCTTACGAGAACTGCCACCTGCAGTAGCCTGGGTGGCAGTTGTCGTGAAGTTAGTGTCGACAGCGGGTCTGGTTGACTAGTGGTTATTTGAGATTTCCTGTACGCCCAGGGACGGGTTTTGCTATGTGAGGACGCTCGTCCAAAAAAACCCAAAACAAAACAGAACTCGCCAGATTTCAGTTCAGAAAGGAGCGGCTAATCCAGGAAGTAGTAGGTTGAATGAGGATCACAGAGAGGAATAACGTTATGGCGGAGGCTCATACTGCTCTGCGGCGCAAGATAATGGCTTACTGGCAACACAGAATTCCAACTCCAGGTCCAGTAATTTCCTCTTTCGTTGGTGTCATGACTGCACAGTAATACCTGGGCAGCCCAGGTATTTTGATAGTCCAATACCACACTATCAAATAATGCTTCCACTACTCAGTACATTCATGTAAGACTACTGATCATACTCACTGCCACTGTAGGATTAATGTCAGCATATTTAGACATATCATCTTAACATTTTTAATCAATATTTCAGGGGTTGCATATTTTGATAGTCCAATACCACCCTGTCAAATAATGCTCCTACTCATACCTGTCAAGTCTCCCGTTTTGGCCAGGAAACTACCGTATTTTACCCCTCTTTCCCACTGTCCTCCCGTATTAGTATTTTCCCGTAAATCTCCCGTATTATAATATAATTTTTAAAAAAAACAACAAAAAACAAACTCTGCCTCTCCAAACTGAACTCTGTCACTAGCCTCGCGAGAACTGCCACTTGCAGTAGCCTGGGTGGCAGCTTTTATAATAATACTAAATTATATTATAATAATACGGGTTTTGCTGTGGGCAATGTGGGCGACCGCCCAGGGCGCAATCAATGTTAGGGCGCTTGTCCAAAAAAAACCCCCCAAAAAAACAAAACTCGCCAGTTTTCTAGACTACCGCTCATTTCCACGTCAAGTTAGTGGAGTGGGCACTGGGGCGCCCATATTATCATGTTTCAACCAGCAGCAGAAAGGAGCGGCTGATCCTGGAGGTTGTGGGTTGAACGGGGATCACAGAGAGGAATAACGTTATGGCGGAGGCTCATAGTGCTTTGTGGCGCAAGATAACGGCTTACAGGCGACACAGAAGTCCAACTCCAGGTCCAGTAATTTCCTCTTTTGTTGGTGTCATGACTGCCCAGTAGTACCTGGATAACTGAGCCGTGGTGGCACACAGGTATGTGGCATGTCAGGGGGTAATATGCAATAACTTAGGTGGGAAATGCTTTAACATTTCATGCAGCTGACATGCAGCCTCTCAGCTCAGCAAACGGTAAACAACCCCATTGGCTTCTGTGTGTGTGTGTGTGTGTGTGTGTGTGTGTGTGTGTGTGTGTGTGTGTGTGTCCTCGGTATAGAGACAGAATGTCCACATGTGGAGATTATTGGGGTGGTGGATGGGTCAAATTACACAGGACTTTCCCACAGGAGACCAGTGTGTGTGTTCCCAGGACTCCCTGAAAAAAGACATCTTGTATCTCAATGGGACATTACTGGCTAAATAAAAGATTAATATAATAAAATATAAATGCTAACATGCTCACAATGACTGTGTTTACATGATGTTGTTTAGACGGAAGCTATTGGACAAATTTCAAAGTTCAAAATCATCAAAGTTAATACCACTCATCATAAATTTAAGTCTGAAATTTTCCATCTAATAGTTGTCCAGCCATTTTATGATCCAAAAACTTCAACCTGCTGATCAGTTAGTTAGTTAGAGATCAGATAGTTCTTTGTGTACATCCTCTGGTGACCATGAATATCTGCACCAGATGTAACTGCAAATGTCTGGTCATTTTCAAAATATTTCTTCATAGCCTGAAATGTTATCCTCTTGGGCAAAAATGTTCATGGTGATCTACTGACTTTTCCTCTAGCACTACTATGTCTGTAAATGGATCCTCTGGGGACTGTGAATGTTGGACTGCCAACTTTAAAGCAAGAGGTGTGGCTAAAAATGCACAGGATGCAGTTTAAAATATTCAGACTGACGTGAAGTTAATTACCAACATGACCAGCAGAACAATCTATCACAGAATGATGATAGGGAGAGGGTGAAGGAAAAGACAGAAGGAGACAGAGGATAGGAAGGTAACAGGGGGAATGCAGACAGACAGGAGGAGATTAGTGGAAAAAATCTAGGACAAACAGATGGATGGAAGATGAGTAAGAGATGAAGAGGAGACGGACAAAAAAATTATTGGGGAATGCATAAAGAGACCATAAAAAGATGAAAGTGATGTTATATACGTCGACAGGCAGAGTGTGTTTGTAAAAGGGTGTGGGTCAAACAGAGTGGAAGATGGGATGAGTAAATAATGAGATGGAGAGGAAGCGGGTCCTTAGCTAAGTCAGCTGGCATATACTGTAAATCCCCTGAACCTGTAAATAATTCATAAACACTTCTTTCCTTGCTGATGATCGCTTTTATTTTATCACTCACGTCCAGTACAGATCGTCTACTTGACTCCTGAACTTAGAGTAGCACAAATACACTTTTGTTCATCAAACATCCTCCTCCTCCTCCTCCTCATCGCACCACCACCCAGTCCTCTTTGTCAGTTCTGTCTCTCTTTATTGCTCTCACTTTATTGCTATTGCTTTATTGATCTATATTCCACTGCTTTTCCTTTGTGAATGTCTGTTTGAATTTCTGCTGTTTTAGACTCAACAAGACTAGACATGACTGAAGTGCTGCTTGAATGGATTGCACAACCGGACCAGACTGGGTTGGACAGGAATGGACTGGAGACTGAATTTTAAAGGACTGACCTGACAGAAATGCACTGAACTGGACAAAACTTGACTTTTGTTCAGCTTAGTTGGGCTGGTTTAATGAAACAAATTTAAGAACAAACAGGTCCTGGAAGCATCAAATTTGAAAGGGTTCCTCCTCAGGGGTCCATGATTCTGCTAAAGAATCTTCATGGCAAAGCTGTGTTTCTAAGGGCATAACAGATCCAAAATTCACTTTTCTTTGTGCTCTATTTTTGTCTCTTTATCTGTCTCTTTAGCAGCTAAATGCTCCGCTACGTTCTATAGTCTCTATCTGTTTACTGTTGGGTGCTGAGCAGATAGTGTACAGAGGGTTTATCAGAGCTGAAAAAAGCTGCCTGGACTGTAAGACCACATCATAGAAGTGCCATTAAACCTCAACATTACCTTAAAAGATGTTTAAAAAAATATCAGCAAATCTTAAATGTTGATAATGGTAAGTCTTGGGTTTGTCTCACTGAAGAACCTCATTTGAATCATTTTGATATAAAGTATGAATAAGTGAAGCTTTAAAAACAGTGGGAATGTCTTAAGAGTGATAAAAGAGGAAATGTTAGGGGGGTCACAACAACTAGTTCATCTTCCAGGACATGGACCCATGAATATCCACTGAGACTGGTAGTTTTCCACATACCCTGTCTGTCATGAAACAAAGGGAAACATTTGAATGGAAGCAAATAAGATCTGAACTTTAACAGCCACTAAATACTGAATACTGAAATTTAAACATCACTAAATTCATAGCAATGAAATACATTACTTTGAAGACCATGTATCATAATTTATTTACTCTGATTTCATCTATTTGGGAAGAAAAAAAAAGAAATTTCTTGATTTGAATTTTCAAAAGTTGAATTTAGAAATATTTCTCTTTTGTGTTCACAAATTCAGTTTTAAAAATTCACGTTTCAGAATTTCAAAACAATACATTTAGGTTACTCAAATTCTATTGGTCAAATTTAAACCCAAAAATTCTAGTCAAGATTTCAAATAGCAACCAAACAGGCATCTCTGTAAGCAACATCCAGGCTATGTATCAACTGCACATAAACAGCCCAAACTTGACAGCTTATTGTAGTCCCGCCATTCTCCCTGGTAGTCATCTTTGGGATATTTTAGTTTCAAAGAACAAATG
Organism: Epinephelus cyanopodus; assembly: GCA_026686955.1. NCBI lineage: Eukaryota > Metazoa > Chordata > Actinopteri > Perciformes > Serranidae > Epinephelus > Epinephelus cyanopodus. Next base: position 36,449,607 of record CM048923.1, on the reverse strand, counting down.
TTACATAGTAAATGGACTATGCTTGTATTGCGCCTTTATAGTCTTCTGACCACTCAAAGCTCTCTTACACTACAGAATCACATTCGCACACACATTCACATACTGGTGGCCAAGGCTACCATACAAGGTGCCACCTGCTACTCAGTAACCACTCACACGCAGGAGCAATTAGGGGTTCAGTATCTTTTCCAAGGATATTACAGCATGTGGACTGGACGAGCTGGGGATTGAACCAGTCTATTAACTGGTGGACAAGCAGCTCTACCTGTGAGCCACAAATAAAGTGAGACACATGTTTTTCAAAGTAAATATTGCAATGCTATGAATTCACTGGTGTTTTACTTTTAATAAAGTGGCTGTTAAAACTCAAATACTGATGTTGCTTACTTGCTTTTATTACATATGGCCTGATGATGGTGTGAAACACAGATTTGAGGTGACCAAAAATACTGTGAATCGTCCTCTGAAGACCATGTCATGCACTGCAAACTGCATAGGAAGCTGGCCAGATAGTTGTTAGAGTATGTTGATCTGGACCAAAGTAGACTGATAGACAGGTGGATTGACAGAACTCTCAGACTGCTGTCTTTAGGCCTCACTGCAGCTGTGTTCATTAAGGAAAAACATTAAAGCTCACTCCTTTAGCACACTGCTTTTTGTATTTGGCTGCTGTTTTTTGCAAAGGTAGGAGGGAGAACAAGTTCCAAAAGTGATCCACACAGACACCACACAAACAACTGTCTAAACACAAGTGGCAAATGTTCTTTTTTTCCTCAGATGACCCATCTTGAAAGAAGATGAGAGGGTGGTAAAGAGCAAGTGAAACTAAAGTGCTGGTGGAGGAGGAGGAGGGCGAGAGAAGTTGAGATGGAGCCAATGAATGAGTGTTGTGGAGAGAGACTGCGAGGAATGATTTGAGGCCTGCAGGTGTTTTCATATCCTAAAAGAGATCGATATTTGCGTTCGTTCTGACGCTGACTGTACCGCGCGGCTCCAAATAAATAACCATAATCACAAAACGCCCCGAGATTGACTCTCAATAGAATTATCATTCTTTTCTCTTTGGCAGATTTGGATATTGCTCCTTCAGGGTTCTCAAATGACTTTGTTGTCGAGTGTGTTGTGAGTGTGTGCGTGCGCACTTGTTTATCTGCATGTTGAGGGCATTCAAATTTCATTGAGTCAATGAACTATGGGCATTATATGAAGTGTGTGTGGGCAATCTTGTGACAGTGTATAGATCCGTGCTGCTGTGTGAGTGTGTGCGGGCTTCTTCGTGTGTGTGTGTAGCCATGGGCTGTGAACAACAACAGGCCACAGTAATTGAATCTTCATCTGAGCCCTTAAGTCTAACCATTAGACAACAATAACGCAACACAAAAGCACACACACACTGCTCGTTCAGTCTCATTACAGTATCAGAACAATATAGCAGTAGCTGAAGTGCACAGCAGTAGGTTTTGTCCTTCATCATTAAGGGCTGATGGCCCACTGTGTTTGAGCCCGAAGAGATACAAAGAAAGAAAAGTGATATGAGGCGGAAAGTGAGGGAAAGAGTTGCTAGGTTATGTTTTTAACCTGCTATTAATATGTAATCCATGTGAGGGAATATCTCATCCGGATAAGAAAAAGCCCATTAATGCGAGCTTTAAGTGCACACAGCACATACTGTGATGGAATCTGCTAGTCAGTCAGGTGGAAATGCAATTCTCATGGTGTGTTTCCTTCTCAGCCTGGGCAGAGGTGTCGTCACTGCAGGTAGAATCTTCCTCACCACAGCTGAAACGTCATTGTCTTCATCGGGGCTGGAAAAACGCCACCGCCACAGGTAGAGAGACCTGATTACCAAGAACAACTACAGCTGTGTTTTGGCACAGGAATGGAGCACGTCGTCTTGTGTACTGAAGCGTAGTACAAAGAGACCCTGGCCCTGTCCTCAGTGCTGAGTAGTGTGCTGCTGACTAATAATTCTTTGTCAGAGCTGTCTCCTCTCTGCTCTGTAGTCACCACTACTTTAACTGTTGTCTTAATGGAGCTGTACACCCCCATCAACCCCACTCATCCCCTTACCTCTCCCGTCTACCTCTCCCCCAATTCTAATTCAGCTCCAGTCTGCAAAAAGCAATGAAATGGAATTGACTGATACCCACAGAATGCATTACAGTTCATAATAGGATATTAGTAATAATAAATAAACAAGAATAAAAGTCTAGAGCCCAGCTAGCAGCCCCTACAGGATGTGAACTTCATTACACCCACAAAGCTCACAAGTGTGTCGAATACAGAATAAGATGATCATTTATAGTTCTTTTAGACACTTAGCAGTAGTGCGGCAACAAAGATAATACAAATATGAAGTTTCAAATGATTCATCTTCTTGGGAGCATGAATATTCTCAGCAGATTTCAGAATGATACCCTGCCCTGTTTGTACGCTTTCCTATGAGAAGGAATGCCCCAAAGTTCATGCATATCCCACGTATTTTGGAAGGCTGCATTCGTATGACCAATGCCCCGACAGGAGTAAAGAAAGAAGCGGTCCCCAGCAGTCAACTTAAAAGGCAGGTTTGGGTACGAAACACAAAACTATCCCTCAGGACTTTCCCCAAGAGACCTGTGTTTAGAACTGTATGAACTTTGAGTCATTTTGAGGTATGTCCTTACCATGTTTCTTTGCCTAAACCAAAACTACGTAACTTTCCGTAAATTACGTAATTTTACGTTAAAATCGTAATGTCATTTGTGTAAATTCATAGGAAATGGTACTAACTGTTGAGTGTGTTTTTTCATAGAATATCATATGAATCATTGTATGAGGATATTTTAAGCTATGATATAACTTGCAAAGTTGTCAGGCGATCAGGAAACTTCAAAATCCTTGTTTATCTTCAAATGAGAATGAATATACCCAGTCAATGAAATAGAGATTTTGCTATTTTTCTGTGAGACATTTCATTTGTTTCTGAGACAACCTCACAACTCAGCTGCCACAAAACAAAATTCACATTGTACATTTATGCAAACTAACATTTGTATGTTATTTTGTAGCAGAAACATTAAAACATTAAATGCCAATGTTTGATGCCACAAAAGCTGCTGGAAAAGCAGGAACAGGTCGGTGAAAAACATCCAGGATTGGTGTCTCAAACGCCGCTGGGTATCATCACAATATGTCGGTTAAAAAACACCCAGGTTGAGTGACTCAAACACTGCTGAGAAACACTGTGATGTTTTGATGACACAAACACCTCTGGGAAACACAGTGATGAGCCACTAAAAGCACCCAGGTACGGGTGGTTGAGGAACCGTCATGAGGTTATCAAATTCATTTAGTTTGATCCCCTGGGGACTGTGAATATCTTGAGCAAATTTTGCACACAGAAATTCCAAATGCGCTCAATAAAGAGCTCTCCAGTGTTGTTTATTTGAGGTTGTCTGCTGGTGTTTTAGATAAATATACAGCCCTCTTTCTCAGAGGCAGATTTGGTGGAAGGATAGTAAGAGATTTTTGAAGTGGGGCTGTATTAGGTACTTATCTATATCTTTGTTTATATCTATATCTATATCTATATCTATAGCTTTATCTATAGTCAGTGTATTACAGGCAGCAGTGCTACCAGAGAAGCACAACACTACATTGCTGTCAACACTCGTCCACAGCTTACCTTTAAAGATCTCTACGTCCTCGCTCCTCTCCTCCTCTGTTAAATGGCATCTTCCAGGCGCACTATGTCATCAAACCATGTGATGTTTGGTATTGCCGGATTCAGGAAGCTCTCGACTTTTCTAAAATAACACAGATTTTCTTTTATTTACTATGTCATGTCATGCTGTTTTTCGACAGGAAAAGTTACAGGATTACTCACGATCTTATGTGGAGCTGTTAGGGGCTGATCGATATTTATATGCAAATGGGCTGGTCCAAAACAGGGGGGGGTTCCCAAACTTTTTTTTGAGCACTGGGGGGGGGGGGGGGTCATGCAACTTTAATTTTTTAAGTTTTGTATGATTTTTTGTTTGTTTTCCATTCGTATTTTACTCAGAGGTTTTGGTTTATACTCCGCTATATAAGTTACCCTGCATGGTCCACAATGGTATTTCCGGGTATTTCCCACTTGCGCACACGTCACTTTCAATGCATACGTCACTGACCGGAAAACCCAATAGAGTAGCAGAAGAAGACGACCGCGGAACACAAACAATTCAAGCATAATGGCTGCTGTGACGAAATCAGTGTATCGAAAGGAAAGTTTCCTTCATGCTAATTTGAGAGTGTCTTTGCAGACCTTAAAAGCGGATGAGACACTGGACAAATTTAATTTTATTACAGAGTCGACAAAGAATAAAGGGCCGTCCACACCAAGAACTATAACTATAAATATAAGTATACAGTTTTAAAAATCGTTCTAAACTCAAGTGTTTGGCAGCGTCCACACTACAACTATAACGACAACGATAGTGGTGGACGATATCGTTTGGATCACTTTCAGAGCGATTTGATGAACGATAGAAACACTGACAGCCAATCAAAATCCATCCAAAATGACAGGTCGAGACGTTCATCACATCACGTATACCCACTAAGAAAGCTCCAGGATTTCCATACACCCACTTAAACATGTGCAAAGATCCGTAACAATATAGTTTTGTGACAGAATCTTAACTTCAGTGATTTTGTTTTGCAAATACCGGGTAAATAACTGCAATAAAATACATTTTGCAGGGGAATGCGTCTCCTCTTTTCCCCTCCATTCATAAAATTCAGGAGCCAGGATGAAGTTACTGAGGGGGGCAAATCTTTATTATGCAGCATAGGTTCACACAGTGAGTTATAAAGAGCGCGCAGCCGTGCGTAATTGTCGCGCGTAATGACAGCTCGTCGCCGGTGAAACACAATAAACTGCACGTCTTCATTCATGTTTGTCTCATGACAGATGGAGCTGACAGACAGACAGACAGGTGGAGCAAGCGGCAAATTGGTTTTCTTTTTCTTTCTCGCAACATACAGCAATAACAGGTCATCAATATCCATTTTATCCATCACTCTGCTCCCCTGCCGACCACACCGATCAGTGTGCGTTTGGCGTAACCTAGCAACACGACGATATCGCCTGAAAGCTGATAATGAAAGCTTTTATACTCACAGCTGTTTATTTTAAATACGAAAAATATAGCTCCCAATCTGTCTTTATTTTACAGTGTCAGAATCAAATGAAAGACGTTTCCAGATTTAGTTCCACAGTAGCTTTGTGAACTCAATACTGACCCCACCTGGCAGAGTAAGGTTTTAATGGCGAAGTCAAATACGGTGCTATTTATTGATGGAAATCGTCGTTATTATTGCCCTCTTTACTGCTGGTGTGATTATATACAAAAATGTTGTTTATGGTTGGGGGGGGTCATCCATGTTTCTCCAATCCCTCAGGGGGGGGCCAAAACGTTTTTTTTTTTTTTACGCTTGGGGGGGGGTTTAAGGAAAAAATAAAACCATAATCACGTCCCAACCATACCCCGGTCCTACTTAAATAACGATCAGCCCCTTAGCAGGGAATTAGCTGTTTTATAAAAGGGAAGAGTCTCACTCCTACCACTATTTTTGGCTGAGATATACCATCTAGAAAGTGGGATCATAACTTTCACATTTCATATGGCTTTATTCTGGTGATGTTTTATGGTGTTTCATAATCACACCTGAATTCAATAAGGTACAATGTTTGAAGCTGGCTGAGTGTTTGATCACTGATCGTACTGTTTTGAAGCCAAGTGACTGACTTGTCTTTTGGAGCTCCACCTGGATCTTTCCATGGAAAAAACACTGTAGAATGGTCATATTTTGAGCAATCTTCTTCAAACTTGAAACAGTTGTTCATTGATAGTGTGCCTACAGCCCCACAGTGTCATTTACCTGCTCAGATGAAGCCACAGACAGTTATTCATCCTGAAATACATTTTTTATTTTATTTTAGGCAAGATCTTTAATTTTTTACTGACTTCAGAGGCCCATTACTCTGTCTCTGTATAACCTAGAGTGTTTCTAATACTTTCACAGGGAACTTCAGAGAGTTTGCTTTCTGGCAAGACCTCATTCATGCATGTGGTCAGAGCGGTTCAGAGGCTACAGTCATTTTAATTTGGGTATGTCATTTTTGCTACAAAATGGAGGTGGAGTACTTAAAGGCCCACCTAAAAAAGTCTGTAACAAGTGGACGCTATATTGAGAAATTTTTCACCGTTTTACCTCACAGTCAGACAGCCCTTTTCTTTGGTACTTAATTTTCTCAGCTGAGGGGTGTCAGTGGCTTAGTGGATAGAGCAGGCGCCCCATGTACAAAGCTGTTGCCGCAGCAGCCTGGGTTCGACTCCAGTCTGTGGCCCTTTGCTGCATGTCACTCCCTCTCTCTCTCCCCCCTTTCCTATCAATTAAAGGCAAAACTGCCCCAAAATTATCTTAAAAAAAAATTCTAACTGCAAAACTTGTGCATTACTGTGCTGCAGCACATTGTATTCCTCCGTTACTCCATTTAAGATACATACTAAAACATAAAACGTTGTAGGCTACCATTAACACAGTAAGTTCTACCAGTGGCTGTAGAGTGTGTGACTCCACATTAGTTTGCCTCTGCAAACAGCTAACGCAAATATGTTGATAAGGTAAAAATAGCCCATGGAACTTTGGTTTTCTAATAATCAGTCATTATACCATAACATGTACTGAGAGCCCAAAAGTTAATTTAAAGACAACTCATCATCAGCTTGTTGGGGATGGTTTTTCCAACTTGCCTTGGTTGTGTTTTCCAGATCCAGTTAAGAAGATCTTAGCACTAAGAGCTTCTTAAGACCACTCTTGAGCCTCCCATGACAGAAAAACGCATTTCCCAGATTCACACTTCGCTTAAGAAGATCTTTCACTAAGAAGGAGTTGAGCTGACCCACTCTTAACAGTCTTCTTAGCGACCAAACGCTCACAGATCCAGCCGCATCAGGCAAATTAATATTACACTAAACAAGGAGATATTAAAACAGTGTACACGTATATATCTTGATCAATCAATTTAATCAATCAATTTTATTTATAAAGCCCAATATCACAAATACAATTTGCCTCACAGGGCTTTACAGCATACGACATCCCTCTGTCCTTTAGACCCTCATAGCAGATAAGGAAAAACTCCCCAAAAAAAACCCTTTACCGGGAAAAAAAAAAAAAAACTTACTTCAGATTTATATTATTTACCATTAATTGGTGACTGAAAAGAACGAATTTCATTCTGCAGGGAAACACGTGACCTTACTGTGCATATTGAATCTTGAATCTATGTTTTATGAAGACCCTGTGTGCGCTCAAAGCTGTGGCACAAGTTACACACCGAAATGTGGCGGAAGAAAAATAATAAGAGGAAGAAAAATAAGTATGAGAAATAACAAGTGTGTTCGCTGTGCACATCAGGCACACAAATAAAATGAATCATCATGACTATCATTTATTATAATTTGTCCACACATATCCTACATCTGCATGCACATATCAGATAGCTTACCACACCCAAAAACAGAAACACATCCACCCTCCAAACCTGCGACTTATCAGGCAACTGGCAGGTGTAATTGAGCTCAGCTGGAAGCTCATCAAGGGACGCTTCATCCGCTACTCTATATAAAGGTGTTGCAAAATCACACGTGTGAGATACCATGGCTGCTTTACAGCATATTCTCGCTGCTAACCAACAGCGTGGCCATGTGCGAAGCCAAGCCGTAGCCTATATGTAGGCTAAAGTAAATGCATTTGTGCGTGCTGTCTCACCGGGCTGTCCAAATGCAGTACCGGCTGCCCTGTGCTGAGATACAGTGCCTCATCAACTTAGTGTCTCCACACATCCGCACATACATGTCACATTAACTCTTTTACAGCCGTCAGCATGTTGCCTGTGTGTTTTCATAGTTTATACCTGCCGTTTTGTCTGATTCTCAGTGTAGATTGATATAGTCCATAAATCTGTCAATTTTGTCATTAATATGATCATTAGCACAGACACAATGTTGATGAATGCAAGTAGGATACAATGTAGGTCCTTAGTTCATTTGTCCTTTCATCTGTCTTTCATTTTTTGTTTAAATATAATACATTTCCTCATGATTCTCTTATCAAGACTACTTCTTATTTAAGTGTAGTCTTGTTTTCATCATGAAAATAGGTCATTAACAAATATTTATCATCTTAGTTTTTCATTAGAATTATTAAAACACATGTACACACGAGCAGCAGGGAATTAGTGCATTAGGTAGCAGAGCTGTGTGTCACTTACGTGCTGATTAAGTGGTGGGTGATCGATTTGCCTGACATCGACTGATTTAGTTTTAGCACCGCGGTAGTGGACAGCTCCTGTTAAGAGCTTCTTAAAGAGCAATCTTAAGAGCGATCCTAAGAAGGGCATTAAGAACTCACCTGGGAAACTCTCTTATAGGCCCATTTCAACTGAAGACATTCCTGGTACTATTTGGGGGGCAGGATCTTTACAGGAACGCCCTTTCGCTCAGCCCTCTCATCTCCACTGAGAGAGCGGAGTAGGAGGAAGATTCCTGTAAAGTTACTGGGCTCTGGATGTGACGTAATCGTTGTGAGAGCATTTTGACCGGGTGACGCGTCAAAGCAGAAGTAAGAAGAAGAAAGTGACTCCTTTTAAAAATTTGACTCCTCTTCTGCTGAGTTTTAAAAATGCTGGCTATTTTGTCGCTTTCTGTTGACATCACATCCCGCCTTGAGTATATCCAATCAGCACCAAGTAATCCCCAACCCCCAGCCAGGAGTTTTTTGGGGCTGCTCTCTGTACCTACTCCGAGGCAGGGACTTGTTTAGCCCCTGTAAAAGTTCCGGACCTCTGTCCTTAGGGGCTGGTTCCTGCGGTCCCGGCTCTGTAAAACGACCCCAAAGTTCCTGTGGTGGAGACGGGCCTTATGTTAGCGAACTTTCTTAGCCAAGACATTCTTAACTGTGCTTTTAAGTCTTAAGATCGTTCTTAACTGGGAAACACGGCCAAAATCTTTGGAAAAAGGTCCACAAGACACTGGCATTCTGTCATGCAAGGAACTGTGGATGGCTGGTGATGGAGAGCGTGCAAATAGTATGTGAAGCACTGGCATCCTGTAACCAAGTCCCACACATGGCAGCAGTAACGTAAGCTCTCTGGTTCTGTGATCATGCATTCACAGTTAACAGTTAGCTTCTGCCCGCTCTGGGCCTGTAGTTTCCACAGAAAATTCCATTCAGCCTGCCTCTACAAGAGTTTTTCTTCTCTATACTCTGGTTCATAAAGGTCTCCTCTTGTCTCCACAGTGAACAGCACTTCGTCATCGCTGTCAAAATCACTTAATTTTACTTTCTAGTGTTTGTCCTGACTTCCATAAACCACTGACAGTCTGACCTGAACAGCAAACCTGCAGAGGAGTGGAGTGGGTGGTAGTGGGAACACAATGCCAAAGATAAGGGCTGTCTGATGGTGAGGTAATGTGATGAAAAAATCCTCTATACAGCGTCCACTTCATTTTCAACCACTTCTGGTGGTTGAAAATATTATTGTTCACAGGGGGGCTGGAGCCTATCCCAGCTGACATTGGGCGAGAGGCAGGGTTCACCCTGGACAGGTTGCCAGGCTATCGCAGGGCTGACACATAGAGACAGACAACCATTCACACTCACATTCACACCTACGGACAATTTAGAGACACCAGTTAACCTGCATGTCTTTGGACTGTGGGAGGAAGCCGGAGTGCCCACAGAAAACCCACACTGACACGGGGAGAACATGCAAACTCCGCATAGATGGGCTCCCACACCCTGGGTTCAGACCAGGAACCTTCTTGCTATGAGGCAACAATCCTAATCACTGCACCACCATGCCACCAGGCCTTTTATAATATGACTTAAATATGTTCTGATGTCAATGCCCATCCACAACAATGTATTGCCAAGCTTCCCTGGTGGGACTGCTGCTTGTTATTCCAAACTGGGGGTGCGCTGAGCACCATCTACTGATGGTAATACACTGACAATAGATATTTACTTCATACAGCCCCACTTTAAAAATCCCAAACTATCCCTTTAACCTTAAAGGGAAACTAATGTTTTTTCAACCTGGGCCCTATTTTCCAATCTACTTTTGTCTAAATGAGTGACAGGATGTTCAATATTTGACATTTCTCCAGTATGAAGCTAGGGCTGACCTGCCTGCAGCCTGTGAGCGTGCGCTATATTAAGTAATAGGGCACTCAGACAGCGTCAGACAACGTCAAAATACAGCCACAAAAAGTGCATTTCACACAGATTGAATAAAACATTAGTTCCCCTTTAACCTCAGTCTTACCTTTTTGACCAATAGCTTTCTACCAGCAGTTTTTAAATCATGACTCCAGTCTTTGCCTCACCTCAGCTTAACTCAACCTGAAGAAACCTTAAAACTGCTGTAATTTATAGTTTGGCCAATTCGAGGCAATGCAAAAATATGAACTATTGCAAGCTATACAATTAATATACTGAAGATGTTAATAAACAGTTGCTAATGTTAGCACACATCCAGCAGCTAATCAGACATTTATTCTACCAAAATGATTACTTATGACATTATTTAGTGATGTTTGGATAGATCTTCACCACTCCAGCCAATACAATCCATGTAATTGATTAACCATTTCTATATTTTCTGGGTTTTCTTCATGTTTACAGTTGAGGTCTGTGCTGCACCTGACTCTAGTAGAATGATGTCTTAGGGATTGTTTTTGATGGGAGTTTCATGTATTTCTAGAGGATGTCATTCTGCCAGAAATGGGTTTTGAGCAGACTTTTTCTGTCCAACAGCATCTCATTATGTCTATATAAGAATAGACTGCGATAGGACCATCAGTCAGTCTGTAGCCTCTTCATCTCTCACATTGGTACCTCACAGGATGTCAATATCCACCCTGTTTTTTCCTCTCTCTATCTCTCTTTGAAGGTTTTAGGGTAATTTCAATATTTTCATCACACCTTACGGTTAAATTTTCTAAGAAATCTCAAATCTTCAAAATGTTAACATTATCATTCCTATCCACTTTAATCTGCTCATCATGCTCTCCCTTTCTCTCTCTCTCTCTCCCTCTCTCTCCCTCTCTTTCTTTCTCTCTCTCTCTCTCTCTCTCTCTCTCTCTCTCTCTCTCTGTCAGTCTCTCTCCCCCCCACTCAATGATGAGCTTTATTGTTGTTTTAATGGCATTGTGGACTCTGCAGTGCAGCTAGACTGGACTGGATGGATTAAACTTGAAAACAGGTAATGAGTTTCTGGCTGGCCGAGCCAATTCTCACAAATTAACAATATCATCAGGAAGGCACTTGTCTCCATCTTAGAGCTGTGTTATGCAGGTATTAATGTGAAAATGTTCCTCTCCTTTCAGTGTTAATCACTAGGTGGAGCTGCAATAGCAAAGAGTCACCCTTTAATTGACACACTGCTGACAAAACAATCTATATCTAAAACAGGAAATGACACATAAAAATCTGGAAAAGCATGTTTTACAAGTGCCTTTTGCTTTTTGTGGAAAACACCCTGTGCCTCGTTCATGCCTTTGTTTAAAGCCTTAAAGCATCAGACGGGTAGGGAGCCTGCCATCTGCAGCTCAATATCATAAGTATGAAAGATGAGACCCTACATGACCAAACCATTTTCTGCCAGTCAGTTCTGGTTATTTCCCATTTGATATTTAAGTAGAAAAGTGCAGATCTCTACCAGGTGGCTGCTGGAGCTGATTATGGCCACTCTAAACAGTTACAGCAGACGTGCAGCCATGCGTCCCAGACACTAAGAAAAGTAGGCTACGAGCCTCGTCTATTTTTGACAAAGCAGCGACATATTGCACAAAGCAGATCGAGTTCTTCTCTCTACAGGCACTGCATTTGAAATATAAATACCATCTCATTGTAAAGAATAATGTATTTTTAATAAGTCTGTAGGCTACAGCACAACAAAGTAGAAAATAACTATAATAAACACAACTAAAAGAGCCAAAAAGAAACATTACACCGTAACCTACTCACTTTCTTATGGTACAACCACAAATATTAAGGCAAAATATCTCCATACTGCTCGTACAGGCTACAATGAGGCTAAAAACAGAGTTTAAATGACGTTTTGACACTTGGATCACCATGGACGAGCAGTATGGAGATATTTTTTGGTTTCAATTGTGCGTTTTTTGGACGTTTGAATCTGGGACACCATAAGCCTCCATTAGGTGGAGTTGTGCTGCTACCCACTCTCCCCTTGGATCTCCGCAAGTGTTGTGAGGACTCTAAAACTTCACCTGAGCCTCCCTCGGCATATGGGTGAGTAGATAATGGCTGAATTTTCATTTTTTGGGTGCACTATCCCTTTAAGCCATCACAATGCCCACTCATGCATTGAGCACCATACAAGAAAACATTCCACCTTAAAAGTTGATGATAACTGCTGCCAGAAGCATTTCAGCAACATAGTGATTTCCTCAGTCTATAGCTGCTAACTGTTAACTAGTCAAGATGAAAAGGCAAAACATCTTTTCCTTTTATAGTTACAGTTGACTAATGTATGTAAGCTTGCCACTGTAGGAACAGTGGTTACAATCCACTGTGGTCCAAGCAAGAGTGCCAATCAACAGACTGTAATGTTTCTAGCTCCACCTTTAGTACTGGATTGGTGTGTTAGGTACCACAGCAAAAGGGTGATGAAAAATCAGGACAGCATGGAACGGTTTTTTTTGGTACCATTCACAACTATTAACAATGGAAATGCAAAAATAACCGTTCTAATGTGTATTGAACTGAATTGAACCAGACTGCTTGGTGGAAACGAGGCTTTACAGTCATAATGTTTAACAGTTATTTCATATTATGCCTAACGTCAGTGGATCATAACATATCAGGTACTGAATTAATCTACAGATGCTCCACTTGAGACCGAACTTTTGACCAAAACAAGCTTATGCCTTGCAAAGATAATAAATTCTATAAACATGAATATTTGATGAAAAAAAATAGTGCTAAATGTTTAGCCTTTAGAGCTCTGTGTAAGACATGGCAGAAATAATGAACAGAAACAGATCAGACAACATGGGCTTTTGCTGGTCAGCTGTAGTTGTTAGGTTGTCCTGTCCTCTTTGCACTGTAGCATAGAAACAATGATGAATAATAGTGAACACTTTTAAGTAAAGTCATGAGCTGTCTTAACTGAAGTAAAATTATATACAATCAAAATATCACAATAGTCACCACAATTGCTGCAGGCTTAAATAAGAACACAAAAATGACTTTTCTTTTCCTTCTCACTGACCAATCGATAGGTTGGAAAGAAATTATCCTTGGCTGAGGACAACCTTAGATTTTACCTCGTGCTTTTTGGCCATTTCTCATCAAAGTATTGATAATACTTACACAAAGAGCATGAAGGAATCACAGAGGCACAGGCACAGGGGCCAAAAGGGGCATGACTCAATTGTGTTTCTTTGCTTCTGATCGTGATCCAAGTCATTTTGTCAGGACTGGGTTTCAATAGCTGCTTTGTTTGACAAAATACGTGATAAGAAAGTAACAGTCCTCCCATTGTCAGCTAGGCCTGAAGATGAAAAACATCACCAGCAGGAGATTGTATATTTTACTTTCTTACTATATCTTATCTTACTATATAATGATGAAAACTCTGTCTGTGTGTGTGTCTGTGTGTCTGTTCCACGTTTTTCTCCTCACTGACTTGGTCAATCCATGTGAAATTTGGCACAGTGGTAGAGGGTCATGGGAGGATGCGAATGAAGCTATATTACATCAATTGGCCAAAGGGGGGCACTATAGCAACCGATTGAAATAGCAAACTTTGAATGGTCATATCTCATGCCCCGTATGTTGTAGAGACATGAAACTTTGCACAGAGATGCCTCTCATCATGAGGAACAAATTTGCCTCAAGAACCCATAACTTCCGGTTATATAGATTTTCCGCCATTTTGAATTTTTTGAAAAACACTTAAAATCGATCTCTTCCTAGGAAGTTTGACCGATCTGCATGAAACTCGGTGAACATAATCTAGGGACCAATATCTAAAGTTCCCTCTTGGCAAAAGTTGGAAAACTTACTAAAACTGAGCTTCTATAAGGCAATGAATATTGCAGAGGGCGTGGCTCATCACATAAAGGTGTATAACGTCTCAAGGGTTTCACTGATCACCACGCAACTTTGTAGGCATATGACTACACATAATCTGAGGGGATCCCTCCATTATTGACCCCATCAAACAAAATGGGGGCGCTAGAGAGCTAATTTCTTATCTAGGCCTAACCACTATATTGATTTTTACTAAACTTGGTAGATATGTAGAACAGGACGCCTCAAGGTGACTGGAGAAATTTAACTCTAATTGGCCACTGGGTGGTGCTATAACAACAGAAATATACTTAAAAATGGCTAAAATGCGACCAATCCCTGTGGCTCCCCCTGTGGCCCAATGTTTGTTTGTTTGGTTTTTTTTTTTTCTAATTTTTGGTATGACTAAGTCATGGTATGGTATGCTGTACATAATCACGGAAACTGTCAGTGTTTCATTCTGTCAGTCAGTCAGTCATTCTAGTGTCCCACTTTTAAGTCAATACAACATTTGTCTCGCCACCAGACAATCAGAGATCTCCGCCTTCTGATAGTCTGGGGACACTCCTTTCTAAAGTGTGTTTAACACACCGGAGAAAACGGCCGGCAACAAAGCAATGCCTCCTGCATTTTTTAAAAGGGCATGCCCTCCCTGAAATGTGCGCTCCCCCTTTTCTCGTCCACAAGGAAATAAACACACAGAGAGTTTGAAAATGGATGGCGAGAGATTTAACTCTGTTTTATCAAATGTATGCTCAGTCCACAAGATTGTGGAAATGAAGGACTTACAGCCGCTTTGTTTAAAACTTTTAACACAGCCAGACTATGTTTATGAGCACAAGAGTTCAGTGAGCCACCAAAGGACCGCCCTGCAGATTTACTATTGGTTCTGCCACGTAGGGAGTTTTTTTTTTAACTTTAGTTAGGTAAAGCGTCTGAAGACTGACTTGTGAGTCTAATACAACATATAAAGACTTGAACTATCTGCCTTTCAACCTGCTACCTCAACTACGAATGCAGTTTTAGCCCACTAACTATCCCACTATTGGCAATGGTACTACTGTACTTTCAATAAAGCAATCGTACTATCAAATTCACAAAAACTCTGTCTGAATACATTGCTCTTCTTAATGGGTTCAGTTGACTATTTAATCTGCAATTTCCTATGACCTGTATCCCAAACACACACCATGTGACACTGTACGTGGGCAACTGTAACTCAATGGGTATGGACTAGTTATTATTATATATCTTTAAAATTACATTTGTTAGTGGCCTAAATAAACTTTTGTAAATACTTATTCTCTGCAAGCTGGTGTGTGGACTCAGCCACAAATAGTTTGTTAGAGAAGGTAAAACACTCTTAACACGCACTCTTTGACCCTCAGAGCGTTCAGTCTTCTCAGTCCATTCCTTTAATCGGGTCATCAAATCCTGATAGGTGTCATGTGGCATGTGATATCAATCTGGATATCAATCTGTGATTATCATCTAGATAGCCTCCCAGCTAGTGTTAGCTATTCATAATCATCTCAGAGGGTGAGCGTAGGCGTCTTTGACTGTTTGTTTAATGAAACTGGTGCGTTTTTCTGAAACTTTAAGATAAGTGTGTCTGCAGTGTCATCGTCATGTTGGCAATGATGTCATTCATCACCGTTGTTGTTTAGGCTGTTCTCATGGACAGTGTGTATGTTGTCTTATGAAAAGTAATACGACCAAATTTGTATGTACCCCACTTAATCATGAGACAGCATTTCGCGCTTAGGCTGGCGATCACATGACCAATGTGCTGATAGAAATAAACAAGGAAGAGGTCACGAGTGGTCTGGAAAGGAGGCAGGTTGGGGTGGTGGATGAGTCACAAAACACAGACTTTACCCCAGGACTTTTCCCAGGTGACTATTGAACTATATGAACTTTGAGGTACACCCTGACCATGATTCTTTTCCTAAACAAAATCACGGTAACTTTCCTTGCCTAAATCTAACCTCCATAACAATATGTTAATTACATAACTTTACATTAGGGACGCAACGTCATTCATTGGACACTTACTCATGGGATATCACATGAACTGTTGTGTGTGCATTTTCATAGGATATCATACACATCGTTATCTGAGGATACGTCGTGTCATTCCACTTGAGTAGGAATGATTTATAATTATCATTCTTGGTGTGGACGGCCCTTTAGACTTGTTGGTTATTTTCTTGTAGTCAGAGCAGTGGGCACCCATCACATGTGCATGTCCAGAGGCCAAATATCTCAAAGTCTGTCTATTACCACAAGGAAAACAACATTGTCCCTTTTCTTTGAGAGCAAGTGATGAAAATAAATTTGAAAAAAATCTAAATCTATCATCTTAGTTGTGATATAGTGAAAACAAAAGTAATGACTTATTTTCTGCTTGACTGGCAACTAATAATAGCACTCAAAACCGGAATTTGTTACAGCTCTTTTCTTTGAGAACAGTAGCGATATTATTGTAATGTGATAACTCTCAACACACTTGCTACATCGTGCAGGAAGTTTAGACGCATCGCAAGGGAGCTGGTATACAGGTTGTGTTTTCATGATGGGTCCATATGTGTTTTCCTGGGACATCAACCCATCACTCAGTTCCTCTCCTCAGAGCCTACCCCCTCCTCCTCTTCCTCCCTCCCCCTCATTCCTCTTTCCAGGCCATATGTCTCTATATTTGATGTGTGACTGTGTGTGTGTGTGTGTATACAGATCAACACAGCTGTGCTTCCTCGCACATATGAATGTGTGTGTTTATGTGTGGGTGTCCATATTCGGAAGAGGTCTTAATCAGATTGTGTGGCTGAGTGAAATATGAAGAGCTGGGTGATTTCATTAAGGCGGTGGAGTGATGGAGCTCATCACAGCTCACCGACACCTCGGATTTCTCTTTATTTATCCTCAACATTAATCCAACAAAACAATTCACCTAAGAGCCTCTCTATCTTTCACACTCTCCCACCTCCTCCTTCTCAGCCCTGTATTTCATTTTACTATGCCATGTGAAAAGCTAAAGCATACGGTTTATGTCTCAGCGTGCTTTGTTCTAGTGTGTATGCAATCAGGGAAGCAAAATGGGGAGCAGATAATGTATATAACCGGTTTATTTACTTGCTCTCACTTGCATCATTTCCCGTCTCAAAATCAAACTCTGCACTGTAGGAGGCATGGCAAGCTCTGACATCACAAGAACCAAACAGACAGACAGAAAGATGAAAAAAATGAGCAGCAGGGTGGAGGATTTTACAGACAGACAGACAGACAGCAGTGTCCACAGAGATAGCTCCAACAATAGATGACAACAATAATTTGTGTTTTCAGCAGCAGAGTTTATTTCAGTGGTCCACACCAAAACCTCTGCAACAGCTCAGCTTGGCCTAAAGCCTGTATTCACATGCAAACACAGCTTTTGCTGTGGACATCCCCTGTTGTAAAGCAGTACATGTCTGGAAATCAGATTTTCCTTGTAATTCCACGTTTAATTTCAGCGTATCCTCACAGTTTGTACAATTTCCTATGAAAATGCACACACAACTGTTTGGATGATATCCCACAAATTTGCACCCCAAGAATGATTTTACCTTCTTAACATAAAGTTATGTTATTAACATTAAATTACGGAGGCTAGGTTTAGAAAATGATTCAGTTTACACCGTTCGCAATACCTCTCTTGGGAAAGTCCTGGACCCCTTCCTTCCTTACTCCTTGTCAGCGCATTGGTCACATGATTGCAGCCGTCCAAAATACGCTGGTTATGCGCAAATTACTTGCTCATCATTACATGGGACATGTATGAATTTTGGTGCACTACATTTCATAGGAAAATGGAAGAATAGTGCATGAGAACAGCCAATCAATTTAATATATGTTCACGAGTGTTTGAGTGCTTTGATTTCTTTTTGTTCTCTCTGGGACAAGGGTAGTAGTCCAATTAAATGGCAAAGTCGTGCAATAATCATAATAATCAAAGTGATAATAATTGAATATGATCCTGATAGCATCCCTGATAAACTTTAAAAATTACAGGAATCATGGTCAGAGGCCACATGTGCTGCATTTGAACTGTAACAACTCCAGTTGGAAAGTTTAAAGAAAACAACAAACAAAGCAACAAAAAGCAGCCCACGAACCTGCTGTCAAGCAGCCCCGCTTTGATACACCAAATTCAAACTGACACAACATGCTTGTGGATAAACGAATCCTTAATAAAAAACAAAATAAAATCTCTATCTCTTTATTTGCATTGTTACTTGTTAACTATGTAAAACAATGAATTAATTACAAGGTTTTTCTCTCCAGGTTTGTGTGTACAGAAAGCAAAAAATAAAAGTTGAATTAATATAATGATGACCTGACACTTCATTCGACTAATTAGCCTGCTTTACAGATTTATTGAAAATATTGCAAAACTGTCAACAGTGTTTAAGCACAGAATTAAATTAGAACCAAGAGACTCTACCCACAGGAGGTCACTAGATTTACACTGACTAAGTATCTAACATATTTTTTTCATTGCTGGGCTGGCTATCAAACAGAATGGTGCAGGAATGAGTCCTAACCCGGATATGAGTCTACATTTTCGCACTCTGGTTCTGGTTTTACCTGTATTGTTTAAGGAGTGCACCCCCAGTGATCAATGCCAGAAAATTTTGTCAATTTCAGTGACTTTGAGTGTTTTTGTTGTCCAATCTTATGAAATATGCACACAGAGTAGTACAGAGACAACAACGGGACCAATAGGCCCTAATGCATAGTGCCAAATAAGTGAGGAGGATAGCCTGTTAAATGTGTTGCCAGTATTGTGAAATATTTTGTCAAAAGGTGTACGATCCCCTATGCATTCACTCTATCTGTAGTACAGTTAGCATGATACCAATGCTTGCTAGCTAGCTAAACGTGCTGTTGAATTGTATAAATAGAGCTGTATTACATTCATCCATCTGTAAGCTAATTTGTCTCCATGCATATGGTGTGTCCAAAATCTGCTGCAGATTTTTTTTTCTCAATGTACTTGGGGAAGCAAGGAAGGAAGGAAGGAAGGAAGGAAGGAAGGAAGGAAGGAGAAATTTTGCAAACACATCAGAGATAACAGGGGTTATCATAGAAATGAATGGACTTTGGTTAACTCACATATGTACACAGACCTATGTGGAAACAAACTGTTATAGTATGCGTAGCTAACATGATGCCCACAAGTAGGGCATGTTCTCAAAATAACTGTGGTCAAGCCAGCCATCACTCACATGTCTGTGATCAAAACGCAGAAGCTACAACTGTAGTGCACCCATATACTCATGGTAAGTGTATTCAAATGGCTCAAGCTGACAGGGAGAGCTAGCGAAAGACTTGGCAAGGTTTGTTGAGGGATTCACATGTGACTATGTTTAGTTTTCCAAATAGTAACAAAAGGTAAATAATGCTGCAGTTAGGAAAAAAATCCCCAAAGAGAACGGCCCTCGCAAGACTGGCCCACTGGGAATCAATTGCCAGTCTACGCCTGCTTTTCATTCATTTATTGAATAATTGCAGACCATGAAAACAAAACAAGCTGATGATAAAACACTCCTCTGTAGAGCCATGGTGAAATGCAGAGTAAGTGATGATTCTGTGTGGGTTTGACACTTCAAGTTACAACTTTTACGCTGCACAAAGATCCATACTTAATTTAAAGATATTGGTTGGTGCAGCTTCAACATCGGTGTTTGCTCAATTTTGGTCAATAATTTCAACCGTATCTCAAAAAGTATATTATTTTACACATGATCACATTTTATATCAAAATCTCAAGGGCAGGTTCACATTCAAAGAAATACACACTAATAGGAATATTTAAATGGAACATTTATAGCTTTTATTAAATTTGCCCAATTGCGATTGAGGCCAGTGACACTTTAGACTAAATGTAAATAATAATAAATAAGTACATAAAAGTTATATTTTTGTGGGTTTAATGCAGAGATAGATCCAATGCGCTGAAAAAAAATGAAATCTATGACTTTAATAATAATAATGATATAATAATAATTTGTATCTTTACATGAATATATCTGGCTATAAAGTTAATCTTCATTTATTCAAAACCCAAGACACTGTGGATTTTTTTCAAGATCTATTTACGTAATTCCAGTCAATCTTTTTTTCACCCATTTATCATGTGCCAATATAATGGAGAAGTGGGAGGAGCCGCAGGTTTCAGAATAATTTCCCCATTGTTTTTCCCCATCTAGTATTTTACTTTTATGACAACCCCAATATTACTTAATAACAGGAGTCTGCTGGGTAAAAACTACATGGTTATGTTATGGGCATTGCCTCTAAATGTTCCAAAACTTCCAAATCTCTGCCCCAAAAAACAGTAACCTGGAACAACACCCTGCCCCTTCAGAAGTCTACCTAATCCCAAGGTTGCTTGATCAACAAAGAGTAGCCCGATTAATCAAAATCAAGGTTAATAGAGCAATTTCCCTCTGTCATTTAACCCAAAAAACACTTCACCACTGAAATAAATAATGCAGTAGCAACAACAGACCCAGATATTTAAAAGGACTTCATAGATGAATGAATGAATAAATTATACAAACAACTACATGTGGTTTGAAACAATTATCTTCTCAAGTAACTACACTTACAGAAATCACTTCAAAATCCCTTTAGCTACATAATAAACCTTACCTTTCCTAGCATATGTATTTTGTACCTACCAAAAAAAAGCAGTTTATACAAATAGGCTACTAGTCTTGCTTTATGAACATGGTGATCTAATGCAAAAAGTTCCTGATTTCTAACAGGAAATCACAGTGAGATATGCACGCATCCACTGGAGTTATCTAATGAGTGACAAGACTCAGAAATGTGAAGTCAAGTCAGCATGGGAGACACCAGTGCAACCCTGGCCCCTCCTACAGCTTCACCTCTTTCCAGTGTATCGACTTTTGAGGAAGACTGCTTGGTAATATTTTCAAGAATCCATCAACAACCTAAAATTGACTAAAATATCAAGATGGAGCTTGCTGCTCACAAAAGTAGACACCAGCACTAGTGCCTGAGGGACCAGCTAGCTGTTTGCTCACCAACCGGCCTGCTAACTCAGTAAGCTGCTCCCCACCTTTTCCACACGCTCCAGGTAAGGACTAGTTTTGGATAATTAGCGCTTAATTTTGAGACCTGAGTAGTCCAAAATACAGTGTACATGTTAAACCAAGGTTAGTACAAAGACAAGAAATGGTAGAAAGCGCCTGCCTATCTCTCCCTAAAATGAGAATTAAATTGAGATTTTGGACAGTTAATACTGTAATCATTATTTTGTGTCATCTCTGATTTTACGCAATTACGATTCAGTGTCATATAAGGTATGCACAATATTGGACTTATATGCCAATCTATAAGAACTTATTTGGCCGATAACTAATACCGATCTCAATATTTCCACTTTTTTCCATCTGATTTTAGTGATCATTAAGTCTCTTCAGTAATGGAATTAACATCATATTATGCATTCATACTGATCATGATGGCCCACCAGCAGATGAGACATGAAATAGAGTGCTTTTGCAGTATGTAATGTTCATTCATTGTGCAAAGTAAGAAAAAAAGCTTGTTGGCAGATTCTAGTAGTTCATTTTAAAGCCAATATTGGCCGATACCAATGACCTTTTTAACATAACAAATAAACACCACTTTCATAATTTTTTGAAGTCTAAATGCAGTCACCAGAAGTAAAAAGCTAAAGCTGGGCCACAAACTTCATGAGTGGGGTATCTAACGACATATTTATGCAGTAGAACAAAGCGTGAAAGTCTCTGAAGCTTGTGTTAATCACTGATTTTATTACAGGCATCTAACCAAAAACACATTTAAAAAAAACACTGACTTTGAGATGAGGGAACCATGAGTGCTAAATGCTAACTCAGTCCAGGTTTTAGGAAATATTTCTGGAGCACTCTATTGTAATGCTAGGGACAGTAGGCTACATCTTTTGTTTCATTTTTAACGGCACAATTTACACTCAGCTAGAATGAGAAGGTAGATATAGTGCATCAGGTCAGTCTACAGTCTTTGTGCAGTGGATGCATAAAGACATAACTGATGCACACTTTTTCATTAGACTAAACAATTATTCCTCTATACTTCTTCATCGAAATAAATGTGTGGTATCTGTTGTATATCTACAGCATATGACAGTGTGGGACCTTTAAACTTAATGTGTTGCATACAAATATGGCCAAGCCTCCAACGCCTTTGTCATGTAACTGATTTCACCCAAAGGCTGAAACCAAAATTTGACGGAATACAAAAGTAGAATGTAATTAAGCATATTGCACCTATTAAGAATCACCAATGCAGTGAAATGCAGTGTTTGGAGTTTTTCATTGCACATTTGATTTAGTTTCCACACCCTCAGAGAAAAGCAAGTCCACCCAGCTAGCAAATTAAGCAGCATGTAGCCGTCTTGCCTCTTGCCTGATCCAAGAATAGCCCGGGGCCCCCTTCCTCTTCCACACCTGAACTAACTTGGTTGAACAGCCTGAGGAAAATTATGGTAAATATTGTGAAAGTCTGCTTTGAATAAATGATCTTCAGCTTTCCATGCAGGCTTTACGTTTTAAAAAGATTGGAAAAATAACAGCCTCCATGAAAGTTCCCAGTTCTTTTAGACTTTTGCATTCTGTCCACTCCTGACATGTCATTTCTTTTTCTTACCTGGACTGTGGAGTGGCATCATCGTCTCAGAGTTGTTTTGATGTGAGCATAAGAGGCCTGGCCAATAGGGAAACCAGCAGGACGACAGACAAGAGCAGAGAGAAGCTCAGCAAGAGACAAGAGTGAGGGACAAAGTGTGTGTGTGTGTGTGTGTGTGTGTGTGAGAGAGAGAGAGAGAGAGAGAGAGAGAGAGAGTGATAGAAAGAGAAAAAACTGAAATAGAGAAACACTATCAAAGCATGAACCAACACAGAAAAAGGGTTAATGATAAGCTCCCCTGTTGTTCAGTCCTGTCATATATCCAAACCCCTCTGTGTGTACTTGTATAATTGTGTGCGTGTGTGTGTGTGCGTGTGTGTGTGTGTGTGTGTGTGTGTGTGTGTGTGTGTGTGTGTGTGTGTGTGTGTGTGTGCTCACGCTTGCGTCATCAGTCAAGATTGAGATGATGGAGTAAAGGCAGTGTAAACACGGAGATGGTGACTGGAGCTTAGCTGTGTTCTCAGCTCTCTCTATCCACAAACACACACACCAGAAATCTACTCACACATATACACAAATACAGCTACACGTTTACACACACGCACACACCAAGGCATTTGGATTCCATTAAAAGTCTTTGTCTCTGATCAATAATTTAATAACCTGAAAGGATGAAGGACTCATCATAATCAATACCGCCTTTTTGAGTGTGTGTGTGTGTGTGTGTGTGTGTGTGTGTGTGTGTGTGTGTGTGTGTGTGTGTGTGTGTGTGTGTGTGTGTGTGTGTGTGTCTGTGTCTGTGTGTATAGCATGGGAGCTGAGAATACAGTTAAACTCCCCGTAAATGCATCCTTCTCATGCATTTGTGTAGCATATGTGTGCATACAGTGAGTGTATGGTGTGTTCTCACAGAGGAAATAACCAGAAGCATTCAGACTTTGACAGT
The DNA here is from genome assembly GCA_026686955.1 of Epinephelus cyanopodus. Classification (NCBI taxonomy): domain Eukaryota; kingdom Metazoa; phylum Chordata; class Actinopteri; order Perciformes; family Serranidae; genus Epinephelus; species Epinephelus cyanopodus. The sequence continues at coordinate 36,425,828 of CM048923.1, read as the reverse complement.
TAGCCTCTGCTTTGTTTAGTGTTACTCTGCAAACACACACACACACACACACACACAGAGCCCTATCAAAGTGAATACTGGGTCTGGTCCCAGCTGTATGGGCTTTATACTACTTCAGAAATCTTTTGTTTGAGTCAGTTTTTTTTGTCTTGCATTGTCACTGAGTCTCTGCTGTCACTGGTGAAGTTTTAGAGTCCTCACAACAGTTGCGGAGATCCTAGGGGAAAGTGGGTAGTAACACAACTCCACCTAATGGAGGTTTATGGCGCCCCAGATTCAAACATCCAAAAACACATAACTGAAACCACAAAATATCTCCATACTGCTCGTCCGTAGTGATAAAAGTGTCCTGAAGCCCCGACACAAAAAGTTGTTTGAAAAAAACATCATTTGAACCTCATTGTAGCCTGTAGCTCTAACTGCCTCTCTGTGCACCGCGCTCACGTGTGCGCGCTTGCGCGAGACCATGAGACATGGGCACCACATTTATGTGTGTTTACGTGCTTTCGCTGGTCTAGTGTGCAAGCATTTTTGGGTGCACTATCCCTTTTATGTCTTAACGGGTTTCTACAAAGGGCAATCTTCAGCTTCTACTCAAGGTTAATTGTGCACGAGATCAGATGTTCCTTCTGCACATTAGGAGTTGTTCTTAACTTCTCTTTTACCTTTTATCAAACACAACAATGCAAATGGCCCTATGTGCAGCCAGTGTTTGTTTTGTCGAGTCTAAAGTCCATGGACTGCACAAAAGTCCAGCTGTCATTGTTCATGTCGCCCTGTGTTCTTCATGAATACCTCTAGTCACCAAACGTGGAGAAAATGAAATGGACTTTTCTCTATCAATAAACTGTAATTCAGTAAGCACTTTCAAATTCACAGACGAACCTTGTATTTTGGGGTGTAAGGAACATTACAGCTACTCCCCAAGTTTTTGAATAAAAGAGACAAAAAGTCCCTACCATGGATGGGCAGTAAAAGAAGTGAGCAACACTGACAGAAACGTCAACTACAGGCAATCCCTGGATAAGTATACGTCACAGTCAATAAATAAGTAAATGACAGTCAGTGCCTTCAGTAGTGCTAACCTCAATGTCTGACAGTGTCAGAGCAGTCATCTTTAGTTAGAATAAAGTCCTGTGCTCCTGTCATGTTGGTGCGTGAATAAGACTGCGGTGTGTACCGTGTGGCCCTCTTGACGCTTGGCGGTTGTGGCTCGGTGTCCGTGTTGTCAGTGTGGGTGTTTGTCTGTGTAGAGGTATGCATGTCCATGTTAATACCTTTGTCAGTGTTGTTTGTGCTTCTTCATTGTCATTCTGGCGAGAGTTAAGTACTTTTAATTATGCTGCAGCATCCCTCGCTCTCTAACACCACTCCCTGTTTCTTTGTCTTTTTTCCCTTTTCTCTCATTTGATTCCCCTTTTTTTCCTGATTCTCATTTCTCTCTCTCTCTCTCTCTCTCTCTCTCTCGCTCTTTTCTCTCTCTCTCTCTCTCTCTCTCTCTCTCTCTCTCTGTCAGCATCTTCCTCCCTTTCTTCATTTACAATCTCCCACACACTCCCTCTTTCTCAAATTCCATTTCAGTGTCTTGCTTTGGCAGGACATGCTGAGCTAGTGCCAAGGCAATAATGAGAACTGTCAAGCAGCGACAAATGAACAGGTGAGAGAGACGCAGGGAAAAAGAAAGAAAGAAAGAGGGAGAGACGAAGAGACAGAGGGAGAGAGAGAGACATGAATATGAAGTACTGGCACTGCTGTGACTACTGACAGTCCACTCACGCATGCATGGACACACAAGTACACTCCCATCCCGCTCTTTGAGCACACATTGCAGGGCTCCACCGATACAGGTGGGCTTTCACAGACGATACGCACATTTTTACATTGATGCTGGCCAATGCCGAGTTTTTGTCCATTATTTTACCACTTAGATGTAAAACTTCCTCAAGGAATTGTCTTTTTAGATAGGTGTCTCTTTATGGACTCAGGTATGGACAGATCAGTCTTATTTGCACTGTGTTTCAGAATGAATAAAATACTTGGACGCCGCTTCAGGTCAATTGTAACTCAACTCAAAAATGCAACCCTGTCTCCTAAAACTTAGGTTTGTATACTACTAATTTGCAACAGCAAATACAAATTTGAAAGAAATGTATTGCTGTTTGGATAACTGCTCTACATTTATCACCGTAATGAAGACACATTTTTAACTAATGTGTCTGCAAAGTTACAATTTTCATAGTGAGCACATCTGCTGTTTTTTTCCTAAAATATCTCTTCATGGCATCTCAAAGCACTTGGTTTTGGATCGGTAAAGATTGTCATCATGGTTAAAGGGGCAGTTCAACACTTTAAAAAGAATGCAATTTGACAAGAGCTAGCTTGAGCCAATTAGCTTAACTCAAAAACTGGAAACAGCTTAACAGACAACTTTTTTTTTTTTAAATTTTATTTTATTTCGAACATGTAAACCATACAGCACTGAAATCAGACAAAAAAAGTAAGTGAACAAGAAAATAATACTATCAATAATAGAAAATAATAATACAAGGAACAAAACAAAAGACAAACAATTAAAAGGAAAAGTTATATAAGTCAACATGCTCGAAAAGGAGTAGAATGAAGTAAACACTTTTATAATTCTACCCCCTAATCTGTATTCTTAAATAATGCAATCATATTTTTAATACACAAAGTAAAAAAATAAAATAAATTATCTGTACAAAATATTTTTTTTAAATATTTTTTTATATAAATAGATGCAATTATGATATACACATGTCTATATCTATATATCTCTACATACCCTTGGAGTTAAAACCTTTCTTCTCTGTACTTTGTAAAAATGATATGATTGTATTTCTTTTTAAACTGGGTGATGTTTGGACATTGTTGAAGCTCCACATTCAGTCTGTTCCATGATCTTACTCCGTTGATTGTCATACAAAATCTTTTCACAGTTGTTAGGTACTTGCAAGTTTTGAAATTTAGCTTTCCCCTTATACCCTCCCTCTCTTTCATAAAACATGTTTTGTATGTGGATTGGTGCTGATTTATTCCTAATTTTGTACATAAATTGTGCTGTTTGAAATTCAACAGTGTCATGAAATTTGAATATTTTAGATTTATGAAATAGTGGATTAGTGTGTTCTAGAAAGTCCACCTTGTGAATTATTCTGATTGCTCGTTTTCACAGTATGAATATTGTTTGTAGTGAACTTTTATATGTATTGCCCCAAATCTCTGTGCAGTAAGTTAAGTATGGTAAGATCAGTGAACCGAACAGGATGTGGAGTGACTTGTTGTCCAGGAAGTGGCATGCTTTGGCCATGACAGAAATGCTACTGTTTTCTGTTATTTATATAGCTTCTTACCCACTCTAGTGCTAGTCCCCCGACCCCATATTGCTCTAATTTGTCGATTAATATTTCGTGATTTTTTGTGTCAAATGCTTTTTTTAGATAAATGAAAACAGTGTCAGTGAGTTCTTGCTTCACTGACTCTATCTAAAGGTAAGACCTAATCTACCTACCAACAACTTAAAAGCTCACTAATTAACACAAATTTTGGTCCAGGTTGGAAAGTGTTCTAGTCCTTGACAACAATGATTAAGTTGATAATAGGTGGGCCGAGGAACAGCTTACCTTTATTTATACATATGATTTAACTGAACTGTCTTCTGTCAGAATAAAATAAGGCTTCAGCTACAAAGGTCCCACTCATTTCCAAACGAACTGAAGAATTAAGGGTTGCATAAACCATGAGTAAAATCACTACAGCTATAACAAAACACATTCAATCATGATCTGATTTGATTGTTGATTACATAGGGTTAGGTACTCAGATGAAACAAGTGGGCTATTAACTACAGATAATGTACCTTTTTTCAAGTACAAGTATGAATAAATTGTGTCACTATCTGTACTTGTGATGAAGGCAGTCCCTTACTCTTGTGATCAAAAATGATCTGAAGCTCAGTGCTGAGATTGTTCTGTAAATAGCTTTCAAATAAATAGGCTACAGCAACTTTGGATCACCCATACCAATTTCAGGCTTAAAATAACAACTTCTGTTTAAGTCCCACCCAAGTACAGTCTTGGGAGAAAGCCTCAGTCTTATTACAGTACTTTATATATCGACATCGACATTTATGTGTATAATCTATTTGTAATGTGTAAAATATACTATTCAATTCAATTCAAAGAGGCTTTATTGGCATGACCATATTCAAACACATTGCCAGAGCAAATTGTAAAATGTGGTACAAACAGAAGAAAGTACAAGACGGATGAGATATCGTCACCCAATTTGTACAGAAGCATGGGAATAACAATAAATAATATCCGTTTATGAATTTGATTTGCTACATGTTGTCAATCAATACACTATTATGGCTTCAGGTATACCACAGTGTGTAACTGCTGTGCTGCTGTGCCCTGTTGGATGATGTCTGTGGCAGACCAAGCACAGAAACAGTATATTTTAGTGTCAAATGACCAGTGCACCTCACAAGGAGTATGTAGTGGGCCCCCAGCTGTTACTGTCAAAGTGCCTCTATAATGCTTTACATATGATGCATTAATGCAATGGCAAATTGCAACACTTGTCTTTAATCAGCACTCTGTGCTTCAGGCTGCTTAATAGTCTTGATCAAGTACAGCATCACCTGCATGTGGTCAAAGACATCATGCTTCTTTGCATTAGTCACTGAGGTGCATGTTCCTGGATAGTGTGTCGTTTATGCTAAAGGGACTCTCCAGCAGCTGTCCCTAGTGTTAGTCAAACTCTTAAAACAATGGATCCTATATTTAGATTGCCCTTGCCTGGAGAATGTCCTTGTCTTTCACACATATCACCTCAAATTTGCAATGCAGGCTTTCTGTTCTAAATGTACAGTGTCCAGGCCCAAGTTCAGTCAAACCTGATGGCAGCTCCTCCAGAGCCAGACAACACAACAGCTTTCACAGGCTGAGTGGGGCTCCTCATGACGAGTTAACTCAACTTCATGTGTTAAGCTGGTCCTTCAACATTTTACTGTGAAATTAACTGCTTTGTTCCAAATGTTCTCAATTTTATCACATTTTGAAAAATCAAAGGCCAAAATCCCTCTGCACTGGTGACTCTGCTCACTCCTGGGCTATGGAGGGCTGCCAGACACAGTCTCCCTCCAAACCCTGACACACATATCCACACTGGGAGACCATAAAACAAAATCCCCTCCACTGTTAGGTAAATTCAAAATAGTTTGTTTTGTTTCCCACTTACCTTTGCTTTCCAGCTAACTACTAATTACTTTCTCATTCCCAAGTCGACAAATACCACCAATTTGTCAGTCATTTCAGTGTCAGACACTAATGTAAAAAGTCACCTTTCGCAGCGGTATGATGCCCTGCTGGGTGGTGTCAGTTTATAACACTGTCGGGCAGTGTCAGTTTTTAAAGGCTGCCAGTTACAACATTATGTGAGGAGGTGGAAAATCCCTATAGGGCTGCTGTACATGATGCATGTAAATGTAAACTGAAGGCCAAAACACACCGGCGCCGTATGACGCATGTCGACATGACACGCCGTGGCACTTCTTGCTATTGTCCTATTTTCCAGCATCGGCACCCTTGAAAAAGCACTTATTTTTCAGAGAAAAAGCCTATTTTGTACTTCTCAGCTCCCATAGTAGCAGCTCTGTTGAAGAGCAAAGAAGAAGAACTTTGGTGCCATCTATCAACATACGATAATAAGCAACTCACATTGGTACCATTGGGTCGGCACACTACCGCCACCTAGCAGAGTGGAGTGCGCAATAGAATTCCAGTTGACACCCTGCAGCGCGACGCTTTCTGTGTGTGTTGGGGGCTGCACTTGAGTCGCGTTAATGACGCCGCCGTCAGTGTGTTTTGGACTTGAGACCGTGTCTCGGAACATCAATAACAGATGCAGGAGGATACCTTGTGCATCATACGTAGACGTGAATGTGCACTGACAAGTTGGGATGAGATCATGCTTAGGCTCTCATGTCTGCCCGGACATGTCCACTTTTGACGCCCTGTCCAGGGCGTCTGGGGGGTGTTTATAAATTGATGATGATGTGTGTGTGTGTGTGTGTGTGTGTGTGTGCGTGCGTGCGTGCGTGCGTGCGTGCGTGTGTGTGTGTGTGTGTGTTAAAGTGTGGCACGGGCCACATATTTCTGTCCAAACCCGTCCGAACCCGACAGTCATTCTGTTTTGTTATGTCCGAAACCGAACCGAGCCCGACATTATTTAATGACTAAAGCTCTGAGTTTGTGTCACGCAGTTGTTATGGTTACAGGCTATTTAACAGGCTGACCGTGCACCGTGGGTGCTCCGCTGAGAGGGAGACCTCCGTGTTTGAGACGGGAGCGGGCGGTCGAAGGTCCAAGGCTTCCAGCGAGGGGAGAGGTAGAAACAAACAGCCAATGTGTGTGTGTGTTCTGTTCAGGTGTTGTCACGTAATAACAGTACACAAGCAATAAACAGGACAGACAATAAGATTTTATTTATTTTTACACTACATTTTCACTGAAAGCTGACCGAATCCAACCTGAGCCTGAATACAGTTTATACATTTTTGATCGAACCCAGCCCGACCCATCGAGTACTGTCGGGCTCGGATCGAGTAACCACACTCTAGTGCGTGTATGTGTCCCCTATCTATAGGGGGCCTATCTGAATTTCTGTCTTTGAGAGATATTATTTTGTAATATAACTGAATTTTCTATCCATACATATAAACTTTAAATATATTAAAATGGTAATTCATCTTTGAGTAAACTGCTAGTATCATTTAAGTAGGCTATGTCGTGGCCGGGCCGAGTGTCCTCTTTTTTGGAAATCAAAATATGGTCACTCTAATCATGCTGAAATATCAATCTGACAGCAATTCCATTTGTACAGCTGTTGAAATAAACAGTTTCTCAGCCAAGAGCATCAGGGGTGGATGTCAAGGAATGGATAATGTCCATTCAAAACTAATTTCAGTCGTAAAGTTTGGGTTTAACTCCCTTTCACTTTAATCAACAGGTGGCAGCAAGACAAGGGAATTTGGCTTGGGTCCCTCGGAGTTGTAGCATTTATTCACTGACAAATAACTGTTAACAGTTAACAGTTAACAGTAACAGTTAACCTAATACCCCATGCTTCAGTCACCACAGTCGCACGTTACTGTTACATACACACTCTCTCTCTCGTGACTGCACACTCACTATCTTGCACCAAAATCTGCTTTGTGACTGGTCATAGGGGAATCCGTGCCATATTGGCATTGGGTTTTGGTGCCCAAACACAGTAATTATACTAAAACAAATTTAGTTCCGAGTATAGGCCATAGTGCTATACTGTATATGTGCTATTTCTCCACACAGCCAAAAGCTGCGTTCTTTTGAAGTATTTCATCATGTCTCCTGTTGTTTCATGTGTTACCTGCCCATGTGTAGGGGTGGATAAGGATACCCATCTCTAACCAACAGAGAGCAAAAGACAGCTGATTTTGTATTGTATTTGTTACTGTACCTGTAATTAAGACGATGCAGGAGTCACTCAGTTCATCTTGATCTTCAGCAGTGAAACAAAACATTGGAATCTTGATTGGCTGGGGTTTGAATGAATGAATGGCTTTAGCAATAATAGCAATTACACTTGTTAAACACTAAGAAATTAAAGAGACAATCTGATGATCAGATCTCACTCCAACCAAGTCCATTACTCTCCTGTATCAGGACACCACAGGGCTGTTATCACAGTTTTACAATAGCCACTCGCCACAGGAAGGGGTTTAATTCTCTCAAGACAAATAATTAAGGAGATCGACAAGATGTTGCAGACAGCTGAGTAATAGAAGGATGTGATTGGTCTATGGTGGATGGTCTCAACTGTGTGCACAAAAAGTCAGTATTCATTCAGTGTTGATGATGTGAGGCATGTGGAGTTGCTTACACATGAACATTTTTATTATTCTATTACAGTAATCTTTTGTGGAATTAACAGATCGGCAAATTTATTTTCTGTAGCTGTCGACATAAGGTAGCTCAAATGTGTGTCATTGTTTGATGTTTCATTTACTATGTTGTCGATTTTTCCATTTTTTTCCCCACATTCCTTATCCCCTCTTAGGTTTGCCAGGTTGCGGACATTATGTTTGGGTGAAGCTTGAATCTGATACAATTGAAAAATGCCAGGCAAGTCGGGCGAGAAAAACAACAAAATAAAAACACGTTGTTGTGGGGGCATGGAAGAGTCACGGATAAGTTTTGAAATTTTGTCCAGGAAAATGTTTGAGAATCTTGCATTGTTTTTGTTTTCTGCTGAATTATAGATGAACTGTATCTATAGGTCTCTACTTTTTGTCTGACCAAACCTTTTTTGCATGGAAGCAGCCGATCAGGGACTACATAGTAACTGATAATGTAGAGAAAGAGAAAAATGTGGAGTAAAGTAAATACATTTCTTAGATTTACAACTTTACAAATAACTAGTTGAATGAGTGCAAAAGACACAAAAAAAAGTATTCTGATAAGTGAATGTGAATCTCTATATTGTCTGACTCTACTGAAGACCCATCTGGCGTCCAAATGTCTTTTTAATAAGAATTGTTGCCTCTGGTTTGTGTGCTCCAGTATACTTTGGATTTAATATCCGAAGTCTCTCTTGAAAAAAAGTGATCTCCTTTGGGTGTATACTACACACAAAGGTTTATTAAAGTAAACAAATTTAACACAAATCTAGGTGTGAAAAAAACATTTTAGTTACCTGAAATAAAAATTAAAATAGACTTCAGAAAAATGGAAAAGTAAATGAAATGATGTTGTGTACTTACAAAATGAACTAAAATGAAATTTTAAAAAAAAATAGAATGGGAGCGTGTAAAGTGTGTCAGGAGAGTGCCAAATGGACTTTTAGTAATTTCATGGTCAGGCTCCCTTGGTGCACCTGTGGCACACTTGGACATGGGGTAGGGTTAAAAATAACACATTATAATAGGTGAGTGTATTAACATCTGTGACAGTCATGACTCATTACGTTCACTACTTTCACCCCATTTAATCACAGAGCTCATGACACACTGACAGTTTAGGAACCCTGCAGAGAGTTATCCTCACAGGAAACTTATTGCTGTCTGGCACTTGGGACAAAAATCATTTTTAAACTTTACTTTGGAGCTTGAGCAGTGTCTGTCACATCATGATACTCATCACAGCTTCCAATCTACCTGTATTATAATTAAAAAGGGTCGAGCTCCAAGCGAAATTTTTGCCAGTCTTGTCTAAACAAAGATATTATGCAGCCCTTACTATGGTTAACTGGCGTTTAGGATGGATTCAATCGGTGAAAAAACTGAAAGGAATGAACAGTCCTGAGAGTTAGAAGCAGAGCAAAAAGTATCAAAGGATTCACTTTTTTTTGTGAAGCTGTGTTAACTGATTTAAAAGCACCCTGTCCCCAACACGCCTGTGGTTATTTTACAACAGTCTGATGCTGGTTGCAAAAAATGTAAGTGTAATTGTGGTTTGACAGTGCGCAACATCACTCCAGTTAGAGACTGCAGATGGAACAGATACCTGCTGCCTTCAGTTCAATTAGGAGAGACAGAAGTATTAAAGGAAATTATCGCTGCTGTGCAGCGATGGGTCGGGTCTGGGCATTTTTAGGCAATTCTGAGCAACAAGCAGAAGAATTGGAAGACATTTAGGAATTTAGCAACACAACCTACCTTTTGCATCAGCTGAGGTTTGAACTCACAACCTAAGACTAAGAATCAATTTCTATCTCACTGAGCTAATTAGTCAGTGACAAGTCATGTGTAGCTTCACAAACTGACTAAGCCAGATGTGCAGATTTAGCAGCCGTCCATGCATGGAAAAGCAGATTTCAAACCACTGTAAAAAATTCAGTTATCGAAACAAAAATCTGAAAATACACATATTGCATCTAGACAGCATGGAGATGTTGGTAATTCATTTTAACAATGATTGATCTGCTTCATAAGTGAAAAACTGATGTTTAACTAGTTGAGCTATGTGCAAAGTGAGAAGCTTCAGATGGTTTCACACTTAAGTATTGACACTGGATCTTTGTGCAAAGTTTGGTTTATTTTCAAGCATGAGAAGTCAGATTTTCTAGCAGAAAAAAGACTTGTAGTTGCTGCACAGTGATCAGTCACGCTCAGGCAATTTTAAGCAATAAGCTGGAGCACATGATGATGTTTATATTACAATGTGGATTCTGCAACAGTTGAGGCTCAAACCCTCAACCTGTGGAACCTAAGACAGTCATCTACCCCTCTGAGCTAATTGGCAAGTAGCGACGCAACAGTGGCTTCACAAATTGAGTAAGCCATTCACTGTTGTGTAGGAAAGCAGCCATCTGTGCATGGAAAGGCAGATTTGAAACCACTGTAAAAAAATTCAGTTATTAAGACAAAAATCTGAAAATACACATATTGCATCTAGACAGCATGGAGATGTTGGTAATTTGTTTGTAACAATGATTGATTTGCTCTATAAGTAAAAAAAACTGATGTTTAAAATCGCCATTTTTACATTGACTCCAATTGTTCACATTAGAGCGAAATTCAAAATGTTGTAAAAAAAAATTCAGTTTTTTAAATAAAATTCTGATATTTTCCAAACATCATCTACCATGACTCTAGAATTTTGTCTTTTTTTCATGAACATTAAAGATTTATTTAGCAAGAATGAGCATTGTTACGGTCTCCGGACCTTTGTACATTTATTCTCTGTGTTTAATGTGCTGTGCCCGTCATTGTGAGTTTTTCGGCCAGCACCTGTCAATCAATTATGTGTGTGTCTAATTGTCTGCTCTTCTGGAGGGAATCCCCGGTGAACCACGCCTCCAGCCCGCCCTCTTCTGCTGCTGTTCAGTGTTCCCCCGCTTGCAGGTCGGCAGGCCCTCTCGCCGTCGTCGTTGGTTTCGGCCAATCACCGCCTCGCTCGCCTGTCGCTGAACCTTTAAAAGCTGCACGCAGTCAAGCGCAATGGCGGCTGTGATTTAACCTGAGCAGTCCGCCTCGCTCCTTTGTATTTTGCAATTGTCGTGATCTGTACCTTGTGTGTGTGTATCTGGGGAATCACAGGGCTGTAGGACATTGTCTCTTAGCGTAGCCACATATCGTTGTGCTCACACGTAGATACTGAATGTTTAGATCACTAGGTTTATGGGTGTTGGTTCGCATGTAGTTTTATTTGGCAGGTAAGTTGTAGAGCAGACAGCCAGATTGTTTTGTTGTTCTGGGTAGCCTTGCGCCACCACTAAGTAAGTTAGCAGGGGTGTTTATTTGGTGACAGGTAAGAGTTTTGTTTTAATTGTTTTATGGTTTGCCGTCACCCACCGCCCTTCCCTAAGTTGTTTTGTTTAAATGTAATGTAACGCCGAGGCTCTTGTAACCCGAGCCGTGGGTTGGTTTACAGAGCCTCCGAGCTGGTTTTTCCTTTGCTGTACCGCTTTTCTTATGAAGTGTAGCTTATATTGATATTTGTTTGTGACTGAATAAACGGCAGATTGCCTTATTCACTTCCTTGTTTGGTTTTATGTTGCTTCCCTTACCCCTAGACATCCACTGGGTTGTAACAAGCATGTATATGTTTACAGTACCGTTTACAGTCAAACATTTTGATGCACTGTAGGCTCAATTTTTGATAAATCAAAATTCTGAGAAACACAGTTTTTGTAGGACAGTCTGAAGATGCTCTGTAGCAAGTTTGGTGTCAATTGAGCAAAAATTGTGGAGATAGGTTTAAGAAGTTTTACAGTTTTTGAAAAAAAAAACAAAGTAATGAACTTCATAATTTTTAATAGGTTTAAATGTAGAAACGTTTCTTCAGTATTGGGGCTACAGTTTGATGAAAGTTGTGAAGTTGTAGCATGTATGGTTGATTTGTTATGAATTTTCAAAGTTTTGAACTTTAGACGCTTGCTGTAGCGCCACCATCAGGACTATTGGCTTGAGTTTACAGCTGAGGATATCTGGCATGAGACTGGACCTTAGTGCAAAGTTTGGTGAGTTTTCACCCATGGGAAGTATGATTTCCTCAGAAGAAGAAGAAGAAGAAGAATACCTAGGATTACAATAGCGTCCTGGCAGCTTAGCTGCCCCGACCCTAATGACCACTTTAGAATGAACATACTCATTCGGGGTATCAGAGGATAACAGCTAGCCGGATTTTTCCATACACTTTAAGTGCATGGACCCCACGTCCAAAATCATTTTGAAAATGTAATAAAACTCCGCTAATGCATTTCAAAAACGTCAGAACGGCTCATCCGTCGTAATCCAAGTGCCCTGAAGCCGTGGCATGCAAAATTTACTTATAAAGATGTAATTTACTCCACTTTTATAGCATAATTTCTCACTGTGGTCAGCCTGCAACTCGCGAGACTCGAGAACAAGAATGTTTCTAAACGTTCTTGAGTCTCGCGCGAGTTGCCATGTAAACACAGCATGCCTGCAGAGCAGGCTAACTGACCACAGTGAGAAATTATGCTATTAAAGTGGAGTGAATTTCATCTTTTGAAGTCAATTCAGCAAGTACTGTCATTAAAACAGAACTTGAGTAAACCTAAGTTAGTCTACCTACAGGTAAAAAATGTGTTTGAATAACATGAAAACCTTGTGACCTTTGTCCCAGTCCGAGTATAACACACATTGGACTGTTTCATTTTAGGAGTTATTAACTGCAATGTCTTAAACACACTGATATTCACACAAAAAAATCAGCTATGCAAGGGACAAATAAGCACAAAATAAGTCACATGTCAATATGACACACATTCAACAGTGGGAGCATACAGTATATGAGCTATTGAGTGCATGGAGAAAGAGGATCCTTGAATCCATCCTTCAGACAAGCCGACAGCGGGAGGAGGACAGAAGGAGGAGGACGATAGGGGGAGATAATGAAGGGGAGCACGGGATGAATGGAGTCGCAGATTAGAGAGGAGGAGAGTAAATTGAAAGTATTGAGTGACTGGGAGAGGAGTGGAGGGTCGAAGAATGAAGCAGCAGAGAGTGAGGCAAGTTGGCAGTCAAAAGAGGAATGAGAAGCAGAGGGGTGAGAGAAAATAGGGCTCAGAGCTGAGGAAAGGAGAATGTGTGGCAGGAGAGATGTTTGAAAGGGGAACAGACAGGTAAATGTGAGAGGAAGAGATGCGGTGCAGGCTGCAGAGGAGAGCCACATCAAAGTGGAGGCCCAAGGTTGGAGAAAGACAGATAGAGTCCTGAAAGAGAGACACAGAGAGAGACCACGGAGGGATGAACATTCTCACTTACAACACATCACACTCAACATGACACACAGGCTGTACATGTTAGTGGAACCTTTTATTAACATTTGTAAAAAAATATATATATATATGTATATATATATATATATATATATACAAAATGAGTAAATCACAGACTCCAATGTGTCAAAAGAACGGTTTGAACCTTAAAAACCTCAAGCACCATTTAGGTTCTATGCAAAACCACTGGACCAGTGAAGAGCTGTACTGTAAAGGTGTGATAAAACTGTATTCTATCGTCAACACGACTGTAAACAATGTAGGGATGTCAACAGTTAACTGCTAATCAGTTAACCACTGAGAATATTTTATATTATATTTTACATTACGCCAGTGGGTCATTCTTCAACTAGTCTGTTTTGGTCCGGACACTTTTGAAAATCTAACACATATTTAGAGAAATGTATTGATACAATATTTTCAATAAAATAACTATTTTCAGGACTATTTGTATTTTCTATTGTAGCTAACAAAGTGATGGAAATAGCTGCATTTGACTTTTAAATTGCCCCTTGGGGATAAATAAAGTGATTTGAATTGAATTGAATTGAATTTTGTAACATTTCTTTTTATATCCCATGAAATGTTATCTTGCAAATGTCTGTTTTAGTGTAAACATGAAATATACACGCAATAGACCATACAAAATGTTGTTTTTCTTATTATTTGTAATTTCAAAGGACATATGGGCTGTTTGGAGATGATAGCCAATAAACCTGTTCATGACTGAACAAAAATTACCTTGATTTCTTCTTAAACAGTTCATGGCTCATCACATAAAGGTGTATAACATCTCAAGGGTTTCACTGATCACCACGCAACTTTGTAGGCATATGACCACACATAATCTGAGGGGACCCCTCCATTATTGACCCCATCAAACAAAATGGGGGCGCTACAGAGCTAATATCTTATCTAGGCCTAACCACCATATCGATTTTTACTAAACTTGGTAGATATGTAGAACAGGACGCCTCAAGGTGACCGGAGAAATTTACCTCTAATTGGCAACTGGGTGGCGCTATAACAACAGAAAAATGCTTAAAAATGGCTAAAATGCGACTGATCACTGTGGCTCCCCCTGTGGCCCAATGTTGTTGTTTTTTTCTAATTTTTGGTACGACTAAGTCATGGTGTGGTAATCACGGAAACTGTCAGTGTGTCATTCTGTCAGTCAGTCATTCTGTCTGTCCCACGTTTTTCTACTCACTGACATGGTCAATCTATGTGAAACTGCACATAGGCATTGAGGACTGGCATAGATAGAAGGTGACAAAGCTACCAATGGGTATTGAGTAGTGTCTATATAGTGTAATTAAAATGGGTATTTATGTGTCATTTATGTTAACATTAAGTCAGTATTCAGTTTAAAATGACTCAGGATTGAATGTCCAAACTATATATATATATTTACATATATGTATGTATGTATATATATATATATATATATATAATATATTATATATATATATATATATATATATATATATAATGACTAATCTGCCAATTTATTTTTTAACTTCCCTTTGGTGTAAAAGAAGTGTGACACAGGGTGGGGATTAAATTTAGGTTGTGACATTAGGTGACCAAAACCGAATGTCAGGATAACGTCTAATGCCAACGTCAATAGAATATTGATGACAAATGATGTTGATATTTTGTTGGTTTTAAGTCATGTTGTTGAGTAACCAAAATGAGACATGTTACAAACATCTTATGCCAACATAATCTTGACATAGAATAATGAAATTAAGTCATAAATTATGGCAACAAGACTGAATGGCTGCAAAATATCAGTGTTCACGTCCACAAAACATTACATTCTGACATCGTTAGACATTTAAAATACTGTCACCCCAATTTCCATTCAAACCAAAATTTTATGTCTGTCCAACGCAAGAGTCCAACATCTTTCTGATGTCATACTGAAGTCAGATGCCAGCTGGTTACTTTCCACTTGGTACTTTGCATTCATTTTCTGAACACATTGCTGCTAGGTGATAAAGCATCCTGGCTTTTTTTTTCTGGTGCCACCCACAGAGCAAACTTTAACTGGTAAGAACAGTAAAGTTATCTGTACATTGTTTTGTTGCTTTTAATACGTTTGTATTGTGGCATGCAACAATCAGAACTGTTGTAGCCGGTACTGCACAGTTCATGTCTTTAAACCACTTAATGAACACATTATAAATGTTGGCCATTATGTGCTATGTTTTCATACCCATTGTATCTAAATGCTGTAATTTATCACCTTGATAGGGGCTGAATGCATAAAAAATGTTGTTTAATATTTTTGCAAAGCTGGTTTTATTTTGGCAGTATAGTTTCTGTCAAAAAGTCACAGCAGTAAAGGCAATTAATCAGAGCAAATTGACAAATTAAGGTAAAAATGATGAGAGGAAGAGAGGAAAGCATGAAACAGAGAAAAAAGTAATAACTTCAGTGGAATGGGGTCAGAGAGATGGAGAGAGGGAGAGAGAGAAACAGATACACAGAGAGAGGCACAGAGAGGGAGAATAAAAAAGACATGGAGCGAGCTGGGGGATGAATCGACAGCGATGAATAGCAGCACGGAGGGAAATAGCCAGGTGAGGAGGGGAGGGATGGATAAGGAAAGGGCAGAAGAAGAATGATGGAGGGTGGTGGTGGTGGTGGTTGTGGTGGTGGTGGCAGTGTGTGTGGGGTTGGTGGCAGCAAGGGGACGTGGGAGAGGAGGGAGCCGAGGAGCCGACGGCGATGAGAACATTATGGCTGGATAATGAAGAGGTTCCACGCTGTCAGCCAACACCATTCACCCTGCATGGCTCTGACCCCAAAGTGTCAACAAGCTAAACGACCGAGCAGCAGCGCATTACCGCATGTACACACACACAAACACATACACACGCATGCATGCACACATACACAGACAGACAGAAAGACATACAAGCATAATGCTTAAACACAAATGTCTGCACGAACATGTGTATCAGCAAATTATTTGCATGCAAACATATAGTACACAGATGCTTGATGATAATGCTATCATTATTGTTACATGATCACAATGTCCTATGACTGTGTGCATGTGTGTTGTAATAAATGACACGGATACTTATTCAGTCACACACACACACGGCAGCTCTTGAGTGTGTAGCCAGTGCTCTGCTGTTTGCAGAGTAAATATCATATTCTTTATTGGTATTCAGAACAGTAAAATTCAATAAATTGAGTCAACAGAGGTTGTTTCATAGAGCTAATCTCTGCTCACACATCACATCACAACACAACACAGTCACTGTGAGAAAATGGAGTTTCGAGCAACTGAAACCTGCCTTCAACAGTCTATTCACTGTCTCTACGTTCCTCTATCTCCCTTTGTCTCTCGCTCTCTCTTGTCTGTCCCTGTCTCCCTCTCTATGTCTCTCTCCATCTCTCTACCCTCCCAACCCGTTGCTTTATCACACATTTGCACACAGGCACCGCTTTTCCTCTTTTATTCCTTCTTCTATGCCGCTCTATCTCCGTCTCTCTCTCACACTTTCTGTCGTTTTTCTGGCTGCCTGATGCAAAGCCCTATC
The DNA here is from genome assembly GCA_026686955.1 of Epinephelus cyanopodus. Classification (NCBI taxonomy): domain Eukaryota; kingdom Metazoa; phylum Chordata; class Actinopteri; order Perciformes; family Serranidae; genus Epinephelus; species Epinephelus cyanopodus. Next base: position 36,408,960 of record CM048923.1, on the reverse strand, counting down.
TGGGCAGCAAAACACTCTTTTTGTGGCTCTCCTTCTGTTTCGATTCAGACTCCTCTTTGCTTTACTTACATGACAGGACAGGAACCTGTGTTGTTGTAGCACTTTCCTATCGCCTGTGTTGGTAGATGTTACAGCTGACAGACCACTGCAGCCCACTACATGGTCATGAATGGTTTCAATTTTGATAATACCACCAAGAGTGAGAGAACCAGGCCTTTAAAGCCTCTTTGCACCAAGCAGTACAGTACAGCTCAGTTCAGTTTGTTAGGTATTTCTTTCCATTTCCACTGTAAAAAGTTGTGGATGGTACCAATGAAGCCGTTTCTTGCCATCCTCATTTTTAGTCACCCCTTTGTTGGGGTACCTAGCACACAGAGCTGGCACTAAAGGGTGGAGCTAGAAACACTGCAGTCCGTTGATTGGTCAGTCTGCTCAGGGCTGAGTTGTGACTGGTTTTGAGGCTTTTATAACCATAGTTAATACAAGTTTACGTATTTTAGTAAATTATAACTGTAAAACAAAATAGAATTGAAGCAATCACTAACGCACTGGGCCAAAAAAATACATGCTGTTGGAATTTTTATCAATATTAAAAAAGCTTTTGATATAATCAATCACTCAATCCTACTCAACAAACTTAAACTATATGGCATTAAGGGGGTTGCCGGGGAGTGGTTAAGAAGCTACTTAACAGGAGGTGTACAGTATGTTCAAATGGGACTGTATTCATCAAAAAATCTTGGCATTTCTTGTGGTCTCCCCCAGGGGTCCATTTTGGGACCAAAACCATTCAGTGTATATATTAATGACATATTTGATGTATCTCAATCACTAAAACTAAAGACTCTTTGCAGATGACACCAATATATATTTTTTAGAATTAATAAACTGAAGAAATGGATGGACAATAATAAATTATCATTCAATTTAAAATAAGACTAAAGCAATGATGTTTGGAAATTCTAAAACAAATTCAGAACTACAGATAATGATTGAAAGTGTCCATATTAAAAATGTAGATGAGAATTAATTTTCAGGAGTTATAATTGACAGTAAATTATCATGGAAAGCCCACATCAGAGACACATAAAAACAAAAATCTCCAAAAGCCTTTCAATTATAAATAAAGTGAAACTACTCCTTGATGAAAATGCACTCCGTACTTTATACTGCTCCTTGGTACTCCCATACTTCACGTATTGTGTTGAAGTGTGGGGAAACAGTTACCAATGCACAATTAATCCATTAGTCACATTACAGAAACAAGCAGTGCGGATCATTCACAAGGTTGAATTTCTAGAACACACTCATAATCTGTTTATTCAGTCAAAACCATTAAAAATCCATGATCTTGTAAAATATTATACATCAATAATCTTATTCAAAGCATTCAACAAATTACTACCAAGTAATATACAACATTTTTTCACAATCTGAGAGGATATGGAGGTTTCAAATTACCTACAGTTTGAACCACTCATAAAAGTTTTTGTGTGTCTGTATGTGGAGTGAAACTTTGGAACAGTCTGGATATCCAACACAAGCAATGCCAAAATATCCACAGATTTAAACTGCTATATAAACATATGGTCTGGTCACAGTATAAAGAGAGCGGGTCTTAATACTTATGTTCAATCTTAAAATGTTGATGTGTGCTTGCTGTTCCTCACTAAGTTGGTATGTATTGTCCATTACCTTTCTGATATTGTTGTTCTTACCATGAATTTACATTGTTGCTATTTTCACATTTTGGTTATATAATGTAAATACTGTGGAATAAGTTTACTGTAATGTAATCTGGTATAGGCCTTTTTGTTCATTGTCCTGGTTTGATGTTAAAAGACAGGAGGAAGTATTTAATTTATTGTGTTAAGTTATTGATGAGAAATGAGGGTGGGATTAAATAAGTTTTCTTCTTCCCACTCCTTTTTGAGTGTTAATGAATTTATTTGAATATCAAACCTGCATGTCTCATATTCAAAGTATTTTCCTTATTAGTTTTTGTTGTATGCAGGTCATTTATGTTGTAAAATATGCTGTACTGCTCGAAATAAATGAAAATGAATATGAAAAATGATCTCTCACAGCTGCTGTCGTCTGAAAAAAAAAAACAAACTGAGGTCAGCTGCCTGTAACTTTTAATGTGGAACGTTTACTTGTAGTGCTACTCAATGCATGAAGTAAATCGATCAACAAACCTTAAGTTTCATCATGACCTCTTTGACCATTCCATTAGTTTTTATTGTCTCTCTTGGATGACATACTCTTTTAGTAAACAGTGGATCTTCAAGTGTTAATAAATAAATATTAATTTTGACCAGATTATGTGAACTGCATATATTCTTATCCTCAATAGGAGAAAAAAACGCAGCGGGGTATCATTCCTGTGGGCTCCCGCAACACTAGACCGCTGCGCTTGCCTGAGAAGGACGAAATGCACAAACCTGCTATTTTCTCTATGGGGAGAGACTCACCGCAGCCTGTTCTTTTTTGTTCGGAAAATGTTGGTGTGCAGCCCCATTGTATGGATGATAAATGAGGTGCAGACTTCCATCTGTGTCACCGTTTATGAGGAAATACAGAGGAGTACTGTTTGCAATGGAAACTCTAAAGGGATCTAGAGTCTAGGTGCCATGTCTGAAGGGTTACTTTTGGTTTCAAAGGTACCATACCGAAAGTGTTTGTTGGAAACCAGCTTAATTGTAACAGGTTTGTATAATAGGCAAGCCTTTGTTGCCAGTCTCCTACTTTGTATCTTATCATATTTTAGTAAGGGGACTCCCTGTTGTCTGACCTGTTGTCTTGAGAGTCATGTCCTACTCAGAGACTGTCCTCTCCCCAAAACGATACCATAGGTCATTTGTACAAGAAGCTTATTACATTTATTGTTGGTGATGTTCTCTAGTGGCTGTATGACAGGAGCAAAGGAGGAAGCCAGGTGACGTAGAGTTAAATAAAAAACACAGGACTTTACCACAGAAGAACAGGGTGTGTTTCCCAAGTGAAACCAAAAGTTGCATCAGAAACTTTACGTTACAAAACCTACATAGCCATCACACTGCGTAAGTAATGTTACATGACAAAGCCTTGAAATTACCAAAAAACAGCACGCACATCCAGAAACGATAAATACTAGGTGCTGGACAGAAAACCCGATCCAAGAATACAAAAACATAAGTCCGCACACCAGAAATAGCTCCTTCGGATATTTAATTAGTATCACCACGTGTGACGTTTCGGGCACCAGCCCTTCATCAGACATGAACAATCTGTGGAGACACACCTCCATATATACAGCCAATGATCAACATCAGGTAGATCATGTGATCAGACATACAATATAATACAATATAATACAATAAATCAACTTTCAATGCCAGTGCAGAAAAAACCAGTACATCAGTAGCCCAATCAAAAGTAGTAAGTTCATATAAGCATCTAACAGACAAAATATATGTCCTAAAGAAATGTATATACTTCCAAAGGGTGTACTTACACTATATATATATATATATATATATATATATAATATATATATATATATATATATATATACATACATACATGCATACATAAGAAGACATGACAAAGCCTTACCATGACTCTTTTTCCTAAACTTAACCTAACCAGTAGGGGCTCTTAAGAAGTTAGGAAAAGCTGTGGATCGTATTACAGGGAAGAAACGAACAACCTATGTGGTGGTATGATTTGCAGAACTTGCTTGTAACCATAAAAAGCACAGGACTTTGACCTTGGAGACCAGGGTTTGTGTCCTGTGTGAAACTAATAGTCAGCGAGTTATTTTGAGTTACATATGTATAACGTCACTTAGTGCTGGGCAGTATGATCAAAAATTGTATGTTAATGTCACAAAAAAAATCTGTATTCAAATTATACCATGGCCTGTACCAGGTGTTGTCTGAAAATTTCTGCTTTATTGTCTGCTGCAATTTGGTTCTGACTGCCACTTGCAGTCCTTAAAAATATATTTATTTTATTTATTTATTTTTTAAATGTAATTGCCAAAAAATTATCTCATCTATCTAATCTTATAGCCACTTATCTGAATTAATCAAATAATAAAACACAATTTCTTTTTGAATTCTATCTTTAAGAAACAAAAAAAGAGCCTAAACAGAGTCTAAGTTTTTTCTATCTGTTTAGAGTTTTGTCTGAAGACTTCTGCTGGCAAGGTTATCAGGGTTACTCAGTCATCTCAAAATCCATCCAATGGAAGTCTAAAGCCAAACATTTAAAGTACCCTGTGGGAGAGTGTTGTGTGAACAAGCTGTTAAACCAAATTCCTCTCATTCACATCAGTGGAGCTGCACTGTCACACTGTACAGCCTAAGTGTCTTAGCTATAGAATACATACAGCTCAATCAAGAAATAGTGCCTCCTGGGAGTGGAGGTCAAAGTTCTAGCTGAACTAAAGATCTGTCTTCCTCACAGCAGGACAGGAGAAATATTTATGAGGGTTCCTTTACTCTTAGCAAAGGGAAGCTCTCTTATGAGAAAGAATGATATCATTACTTTATGATTGTCAGGGCCATGAAAATGAAATCAATGATGATGTCATTTAGACACACTGTGAATCCAACACAGACAAAGATAGGGAGATCTGATCATTGGGTCTAGTATATAATATTACAAAAAAAAGTTGTATTTCTTTATCAATTCCTTTGATTGTTTAAATGTCTTGCACTACTTAAGTTTGACCCACCAATACCCTGCACTGTCAGTTTATTCTCTGGTTCCTGTTCAGAGATCAAGTATATCAAACATGTCACACAGTAAATATTCTGTTATTCTTCTGCTTACATGGACTGGGCAAATCTGTGTGCTATATGCATATGTGTCCATAATATGGTAAAGATTTGATAAATATGAGGCGTCATGGCACAAATACGTCAGGGAAGCTACTAATTTATGGTAAATCTCTTTTTTAAATGATGCAAAAATCACTCCATTTTCAATATTAAAATTAGGTATCATTTAAAATCTAAATTATGACAGCAGTAATGGTACCCATAAACCCTGTCTCCACCAGACACTTTCAGTATAGTACCTTTGGAACCAAAATTAAGCCTTCAGACATCATATGGGCAGGGTGGTTGTCACTCCCCGTATTTCGTCATCACTGGTGACAGAGATGGAAGTCTGCACCTCATTTAATGTCCTCAAAAACCAGGATGCATGTCAACATTTTCAGAACAAAATAGAACAGGAATTCTTGGAACCCATCAGCTGTATTTGGCGTCTGACATCCGGCAGACGGCATTACAGCCTCTGGGGGCAGACCCCCGATTTTGTGGCACTCTGGTTTGATTTGGGCGGAGGAGACGAATTTCCGTTTCCGACCTCCGTTTATATATAAGTAAATATGCTGAACCATTGCAATGGATTCAGAGTTTGCAGTGACGCCAATTATGTTCCGCCTCGTTTGTTCACCGCATGGAGCGTTTGACCTGGCAATAACTGCTCAAACGTGATTGGTCAATATCACGCGGACTACAAACAGCCTACAACCGGAAACCAGGGCTCTTCCGCTCTTCTTCCAGAGGCAAGATCTCCGGGGTTTGCCTACAGACTCTACATTCTCTGAATGTAGAGTCTGTATATAGAGACTATAGAACAGGTGAATAAGAGTCTCTCTCAATGGGATATTCAAAAATAGCAAGTTTGTGCACCGAGTCCTTCTCTCTACTTTGCTCTGAGTTTGGGACAATTGCGGGAGTCCACCCGGCCCCACACCAACAGTGACAGGGCTGACTGTTAGCATCACATGGCTTATATTACTTTTATTTATTTATTTATTTTATGTAACCTTTATTTAACCAGGCAGAATCATTAAGAACGAGTTCTTATTTACAGTGAGAGCTTAACGGTAATTAGCAGGTATAATGTTAGAGTCAAGCCATTTCAACCGTTCAACAGCATGGTGGAAGGCGCTAGCTGCTGCTACTGCGGTAGCTCATGCTAACGAGGCAAATGTTGAACTGATTGTTCAACTGATTGTTGGCTCCAGAAGCAGCAACAGAAAGTTATTATTAGTGATAATCAATGTGCATCGCTACCCCGCTGGGTCAGGCGATAGGGATGCACAATAATATCTGCACCATATTGACCAATGTTGGCCATAAAATGAAGAATTGGCCAACATAATTTTTCCACTTTGGTACAATGAAGGAATATTCCATACGTTGAAAAGCATTGTATTTCATGTCTCCATCTGTTGGTGGGCCATCACAATAAGAGTGTGTATGCATAATATGATGTTAATTCTACCCGAGAAGAATGATCACATTAATTAGGTAGGGAAAAAAGTGGATATTTCGAAATCAGTATCAGTTATCAGCAACATAAGTTGATTTATAACAGCATATTGTAACATCCTACATCGTGCATTCCTACAGTGCGGAGTTGGGAGCGTTTAAGATTAGACCACTTGTGCAAACAAGATCAAATGCAGGTATTGTCTGACTGAAAACGTTGTGATACTACTTGGCACTGGGTAAAAATATCTTATTAACACATTTAAGGACATCAATAAGACAGATTTAGAGCTGTTGGAATGCCAATAAGTCCTCCATGCCCTTTATAATATACATAAGTGTTTTTTTGATGTGACTCCCAAATTTGTTACGTTATGAGATGACAGCACTGCCCACGGATTACGGTTTGGTCAGGTTTAGACACCAGAACCACTTGGTTAGGTTTTGGGAAAAAAATCTTGTTTTGGGGTTAAACGTGGCTAGGAGACCTTTGTCATCATGGGAACAATAATAAATACCAGCTAAAGGTTAGGAAACAATCATGGTCATGGTCAAATGAAACCAATGTTGACTAGTCCATCGAAGCAAACCTCATCACTAGGGACACTTTCTCACTCCCAACTTGTCAAAAACCGACTGTTACAACTGCACTTCAAACTATGAGGCTCAGGTACCACTCAAGCATCAGTCTTGGACATTCAAGACACCGTGTCAATTTATGCTTGTTTCATGCATTGTGTCTTTTCAAAATAATCTAAGAACAAAGGTTAAAAAAAGGTTTTATTCCTTAAGTTTAGGCAATAAAAGCACATGTTTAGGTTAAGGAATAAAACGATGTGGTTTGGCTTAAAATACGTACTTTGTTGGTAACATCATGTGACAAACATCACACATCACTTGACATACATCACTAGCGTAGTATGCTACACATACCAGCACACCAAAATTTCATTAGAATAACTACAGACGGGACATGGGCAACGGTTTTCTGGGTGAAACTCTGGAGTTTGTTTGACACATCCACCTTTCCTTCTGCCTGCCCTATGCAGACTTTCTTCAATCAATCAATCAATTTTATTTATAAAGCCCAATATCACAAATACAATTTGCCTCACAGGGCTTTACAACATACGACATCCCTTTGTCCTTTGGACCCTCACAGCGGATAAGGAAAAACTTCCAAAAAAAACCCCTTTACCGGGGAAAAAAAATGGTAGAAACCTCAGGAAGAGCAACTGAGGAGGGATCCCTCTTCCAGGACGGACAGACGTGCAATAGATGTCGTACAGAACAGATCAGCATAATAAATTAGCAGTAATCCGTATGACAAAATACAATAATCTGTATGACATCCTTGGTAATGACAGTAGCTTACAACAACATTCATGAAAGTAATAATATTGTCGTTATAGTTCTGGCTACTGTGGTACAATATGTTGAAAGTATATATTAGTATCTGGCAGTATACATGTGTGATAATAATCATATGTGTATAATAACAGTAGAAGTATGACTAATGACTAATGATGGCAGCAGCAGCAGCAGGAGGCATCTGGCAGGACCACGGCAGCAGCACAACCACACGTCACACTATCCAGGCACCGCTGCAGTACGAGTTAACCTGAGAGACAGTGGAGCACAAAGGCTCCGGAGAAGAAGCCGAGTTAGTGACATCCAGAATGGCCGAGTTAGCAAGATACAGTAATAGGATACGCGAGAGAGAAAGAGAGAGAGAGAGAGAGAGAGAGAGAGAGAGAGAGAGAGAGAGAGAGAGAGAGAGAGAGAGAAGGTGCCCGGTGCATTATAGGTGGTCCTCCAGCAGACTAGGCCTAAGTCAGCCTAACTAGGGGCTGGTACAGGGCAAGCCTGAGCCAGCCTTAACTATAAGCTTTATCAAAGAGGAAAGTCTTAAGTCTAGCCTTAAATGTGGAGACGGTGTCTGCCTCCCGGACCGTAACAGGAAGATGATTCCACTGGAGAGGAGCCTGATAGCTGAAGGCTCTGGCTCCTGATCTACTTTTGGAGACTTTAGGGACCATGAGTAACCCTGCGTTCTCAGAGCGCAGAGTTCTGGTGGGATAATATGGCACTATGAGCTCTCTAAGATATGGCGGAGCTTGACCATTTAGAGCTTTATAAGTTAACAGTAGGATTTTCAATTCAATTCTGGATTTTACAGGGAGCCAGTGCAGAGAAGCTTAAACAGGAGAAATATGATCTCGTTTCTTAGTTCCTGTTAGTACACGTGCTGCTGCATTCTGAATTAGCTGGAGAGTTTTTAATGATTTACTAGAGCTACCTGATAATAGAGAGTTACAGTAATCCAGCCTTGAGGTAACAAAAGCATGGACCAATTTTTCTGCGTCTTTTTGGGTCAGGATAGGTCTAATTTTTGCAATATTACGCAGATGAAAAAATGCAGTCCGTGAGGTTTGTTTTAAATGAGAATTAAAAGACAAATCTTGATCAAATGTTACTCCGAGGTTTCTTACAGTAATGGTAGAGGCCAGAGCAATGCCATCGAGAGAAACTATGTCATCAGATAAAGAGTCTCTGAGTTGTTTGGGGCCAAGAACAATAACTTCAGTTTTGTCTTAATTTAACATCAGGAAATTGGTGCTCATCCAAGTTTTTATGTCTTTAAGACAATTATGAAGTTTAGTTAATTGATCACTTTCTTCTGTCTTCATCGATAAATACAGCTGTGTATCATCCGCATAACAATGGAAATTTATAGAGTGATTTCTAATGATGTTGCCTAAAGGAAGCATATATAGAGTAAATAGGATTGGTCCAAGCACAGAACCTTGCGGAACTCCAAAACAAACTTTAGTACGTACGGATGATTCATTATGAAGGTCAACAAATTGAAAACGATCAGATAAATAAGATTTAAACCAGCTTAGTGCAGAACCTTTTAGGCCAATTAAGTGTTCCAGTCTCTGTAGCAGAATTTCATGGTCAACAGTGTCAAACGCCGCACTAAGATCTAATAAAACAAGTACAGAGACGAGTCCTTTGTCTGAAGCAATCAGAAGGTCATTTGTAATTTTAACTAGTGCTGTCTCAGTGCTATGATGCACTCTAAATCCTGACTGTAATTCCTCAAATAAATTATTATCATGGAGAAAATCACACAGCTGGTCTGCGACTACTTTCTCAAGGATCTTTGACATAAAGGGAAGATTAGATATTGGTCTATAGTTGGCTAACACCTCTGGATCCAGGGTGGGCTTTTTTAGTAGAGGTTTAATTACAGCTACCTTGAAAGACTGTGGTACATAGCCTGTTAATAAGGATATATTGATCATATCTAATATATGGGTGTTAACTAAAGGTAAGACCTCCTTGAGTAGCCTAGTTGGGATGGGGTCTAAGAGACACGTTGATGATTTAGAAGAAGAAATCACTGCGGTCAATTCTTGAAGAGAAATTGGAGAGAAAGCAATCTAAATAAATATTAGGTGTTACAGCTGTGTTTGAGGTTAGATAGGTACTATCTGAGGACAGGAAGTCATGAATTTTGCTTCTAATAGTTAGAATTTTGTCATTAAAGAAGCTCATAAAATCATTACTGCTAAGGGCTAAAGGAATACAAGGCTCAATAGAGCTTTGACTCTCAGTCAGCCTGGCTACAGTGCTGAAAAGAAACCTGGGGTTATTTTTGTTTTCTTCTATTAAAGCTGAGTAATAGTTTGCTCTGGCATTGCGGAGGCCCCTCTTATAAGTTTTGAGACTGTCTGCCCAGATTAAACGAGATTCTTCCAGTTTGGTTAATTGCCAGTTCCTTTCAAACTTTCGCGATATTTGTTTTAATTTACGGGTTTCAGAGTTATACCAAGGAGCGAACTTTTTTGTTCTTTATATTATGGCAGTTGCTCAAAACATCAAAAATGCCTCTGCCCAGTGCGTCTCATACTGTCACTAAAGGGTGTCTGCATCAAATGCCGAGGTTCAAGTGCCAGTATTTGACGAGTTGGAAATGAGAACAGGTTGTCACTGTACAGACTTCGTCGCTCTATAATATAGTCACCTTCCTCCTTTCTTTCCCATGATAATTATTACAGCCAAAAGAAGGCGCTGTCATTTAAACCATTTTGTTTCTGGGCACTTACCAAAACATCTGGTAACATCATTTGTTTTGGGATTAAAGTCTCTTGATGCCATAATGTGATTTTTAGCTTGTTGCAGAGTTCTGTCTCCAAGTGGCAAAAACCAGCCTGATCCGATCAATACCGAAAGTAAACGTATGAATTATGTTACACTTTTTTTGAACTGACACTCCCTATCTAGACATTTTCTTCCCTCCATTACTAGCAAATGGACCTGGTACTGCACCATTTCTACTGAGCTAACGATGGCTTAATGGATCATCGTGTATGATGAATTAAGTGATATGGTTAAAAGACATTAGGGCACTGTCTATCATAAGATAGTCCAGTAATCCAAAGTCTCTCCATCTTTTCATTCATCTGTCCATCCATATTCTTTCAGTCTTCCTTGCTGTCACCTCCTCTCTTCTTTATACCCCTGTGCTCTATAGTAGTGTGTCTGCATTATATCCACCTATTCCTCCTTCGTCCTTCCTTTCTTCTTTACCTCCCACTCCCTTCTTACTGTCGTCTATCTCTTGCTGTCTCCCTCCCACTCACTCTTCCTCTGCTTAGTTGTTTTTTACATCTTTTACATTGTCGGACTAGATCAGGTGAAGCTAGCTGACATTTCGAAATACAATGTTTTCTTAATCAAGTTTGGTTTGTGTCTCTCCATATCCCCTGACTCTTTGTTTTGCCTAGTATGCCCTCCTCTCCCTCCCTCTCTTTTTCTAAGTGTGTTTGTGTGTGTGTGTTTTTAGAATTAAGATGTTTCATTAAGTGGCATCAAGAGTGAAGCCTCCCTTTTTTTCTTGTCTTGCTGATAGTTGGTAGACCACAGCAATCTCTCTCTGTGTGTGTGTGTGTGTGTTGTGTGTGTGTGTGTGTGTGTGTGTGTGTGTGTGTGTTGTGGGACTGGCTGGATGAGGAGAAAAGCCTCTGATGGCTCCAGTCACTCTCCCCTGAGCCTGCCGGATTAACTGGGACACACACACAAGCACACTCACACATAAACACACTTTAAGTGTGTATACGCACAGCAATATAACTGCCGACTGTCCGTGCATACATTCACACGCATACACCCACTCACGTACACACACTGACATAAAATAAAATGGGACAACACACACACCCACATAATGTTTTTTATACTGTATTTCAGCACACAGATTAAATCAGAAGACAAAAATAAATACATAAACAGTGGTGTAGGTGTACATGCATCCATATACACAGGCTAAAATAAAATGAAAGAAGGTGAAACACACAAACACACACAGATTCAGAGAGACAAACATACACTGTCCACGCATTGATACAAATAGACTAAAGGCACAAAGGCACACTTTGTCGACATAGGTCATAGTGAGTTTGATTCCAGGAAGTGTTGCCTTGGCTGTTTTTAGTCCTGGACATTAAATATTTAAAGGGACCAATCGCACGGTTTAATTGAATCTGAGGCCCCGCCCTCCGGGGGCGACGGGCTCCGATCACAGCCAATTAGAGGCAGATGAGCCTGACAGTAATGGGTGCTATCTGTTAGTCCCTGGAGAGGGAGAGGGAGAGAGAGAGAGAGAGAGAGTGTGTGTGTGTGTGTGTGTGTGTGTGTGTGAGAGAGAGTGATAAGGTGCAGGGTAGCTTGTTGTGACACATCTACACACACACCCACACACAAACATACAGATCTGCACATGGAGATGCATATGTGTACAGTATGCACACAAGCATGCACACACACACGCACGCGCGTGCACACACACACACACACACACACACAGGCTTGAACTGTCCCTCCTTCAGCAATAATCATATTTACAAAGTGTGTGTCTGTCTGTACACATGCGAGTGCGTGCGTGCGTGTGTGTGTGTGTGTGTGTGTGTGTGTGTGTGTGTGGAGAGAGGACGGGGACATGCAAATCTACGTTAACCTAATTATTCTGTTGGTCCCCTGTGTTTTCTCATTAGAGCTCACTGCCAGCAGGGACCAGGGAGAGAGACTTAGTGAGAGGGAGGGAGAGGGAGATTTAATAAGGGGGATTGAGCTACAAATGAATAGAAAGCAGAGAAAAAGATGGAGTGATGCAGAGATGAGTGTTATGGAGAGACAGAGGACAGCTTGTTGATAAGTGTATGAGCCATAAATTCCCAGAGTGACTCTAGACTGAGGTTTCTCACCAACTTAGTACACACACACGCACTTGCTTTAATGTTACGACCATATAAGTTTGCAGTCTGACAATATGTTTAATATTCTTTATCAAGAAAACAAACATGAGTATTTAAAAAAAAATGCGCTGTATTTTATTTGTCTTGTTCACATATTCCTCACAGAACAAAATACAACAGCAGCACTGTTCAACATCAGTGTGACCAAAAGCCTAATGCCCAGAGACAAACATGTGTATGACAACCCACAATAAGATTATGTTGTATATTACAATTAACATGCACATTTATTTTGCTATTTGTGCAGCCTAATAGACAGTGAACATTTTCTCACTCTCAACTTGTCCAATATGGCTGCTTGGTAAGTGGCCCAACACTTCACACTATGATACTCTGGGTACCCCTTTAGCATCTCAACAAGTCTGCTCTGCATGTTACATTGTGTATTTTCTAATAAACTTTTATGCTTACAGGAAACATGGTTTCATCACAAAAACTACTTTAGCATTAGGCATAAAAATCATGGATTATGTTATTCATGTCAGTTGACTCACGTGAGGCAGCTCATGTGACTGAGTCAAGGTTGGTGGTTAGGATTAGGCAACAAATCCACTTGGTGTGGTTAGAAAAAGATTGTGGTTGACATTAGTCATGTGACTTCAGGTGACTCGTACAGAATTGGCAGTTGGGGTTAGGCAACAACGGTTAGGAAAAGATCCTGGTTGACATGACTAACAACTGATCTGACAAAATCACTCAACACTGACTTTTAGTTTCACACTGGACACGAAGACCTTTCTCTTGGGTCAAAGTCATGCCCACCGTTTTGTGCTCTTTATACTATGTCTTTTGCTCTAAACATCTAATAATGACACAGATGGGTTTACATTGGAGTTGGTTGAGAACCCGGTGCATCTCATACTGATGCTAAAGGGTGCCTCATGCATTGGAATCACATAGCGAGGTCCACGGACGAAGTCCTGTAAATGAGATTTGACTAAGACAATAGTAGATTCCAATTAACATGCAAGGGGACCTGGAATTAGAAATGAGTGGCAAGCCCCCAAGTGAATCCCCCTTTGCATTCTTGCCAAAAGTTAGATGAGAAGATTGATAACAATTTCATGTCTATAAATGATGTTGATGCCAGCAGCCAGTTAGCTTAGCATAAAGTCTGGAAAGAGGAGGAAACAGCTTTTCTAGCTTTTTCCAAAGGTAACAAAATCCACCCACCAACACCTCTGAGGCTTACGAATACATTTCATATCTTCGAGCAGTCTCACATCTTCTCATGTCACTCTCAGCAAAAAAATTGAACCATTCCTTTAAAATTGCCACTGTTAAAAGTGAAACTTTTGGGAATGGGGGAAAGGAACAGTTCCACAAATATCTGAGAGGAAGCAGACAAACAGAGTGGTGGATAAAGTTAGAACAAGCCCAAGTGATGATTCAGACATAGAGGATTGCACCAGCAGGAACTCAAGTCTACTTTCACCACTGCTTAATACAAGACATCATCTATAATACATCTGCAATATGCTACAGACAGGAGGAATCCAGGGGGAAAACAGGCTGCATATACACTTCTTCTATTGTTTTTATTCTAGCTCTGAATAAACAGTGATGATAAATCACTGTTGCACTTTTGCACTTTGAGGGTTAACTTTATGTCATCCAAGTATCCTGCTTAATCTATCTGCAATTTTCCAGCAAGTCTATTCTCTGTATTTTAATGAATTGTAATTGAGTCAAAACATCTATTCATGGAGACAAATCACAGGCAGATCAACATCTCACAGTGAGTGACAGCTAATAAATTTATCACGGAATATGTGCTGTTTCATTAACGATGTGATTTGAAAGAAAGAAATTAGACTACACACCAAAACTACTGCTGCATAACGGCTCTGCAGCCTGTGTGAGCACTCACTAAATGTAAAATGAGGCCACTTATTCATTTCCAGAAGGAAAGCTAAAGACCCAAGAGCCCCTCCTTAACTGCAGAGGTGGAGGAAGAATTCAGATCCTTTGCCTAAGTAGAGGTTTCAATACCACACTTTAAAAATACTCCATTACAAGTAAAAGTCCTGTAGGAAATGTTCCTAAGTAAAAGCCTGTAGTATAAATATGAAAAGGTACTCAAAGCATTAAAAGTAAAAATACTGAATGCAAAAGAATCTTCCCTGTGACTGTTATACTATTATAAATTATAGATAGCTATTGCCTCCACCAACATGGTTATGTTGATATTTTGTTTGTTTGTCACCAGGAAGGAAAAGTTACCAGTACAATTTTCATGACACTTGGTGGAAGGTGGAGCAAGGAAGAACCCCTTAAATTATGGATCCAAATCATGTGGTGGATACTCAAATTCTTTTTCACTTTTGTTAAAAGTATACTCTATAAAGCAAAAACAGCAACCAGGTGACAGACTGTAAGCAAAAAAAAAATCACAGCACTAAAACGCAGATACTGCCAATGAGACTGAATCTGTGGTTGGCTTTAGTGAGTTTGAGTGAGTTTAGTTGAGTTATTATTTATGAGTTATTATGAAATATTTACTAATGATTACTTTAATTATAAATTATTCTGATGTTTATTATTATATATATATATATATATTGAGCCATTTATATCTAAATACTAAGTGGGTCCTCTTCCACAGTGTCCACCATGTTGTTTCTACAGTAGCCCAGAATGGACAAACCAAACACTGGCTCTAGATAGGGCCATTCGCATTTTTGCATAATCAGTCATCATAGTTCCCCTGCACACTTGGTATAAGTGAGAGGTTTCAGTTGGTTGCAATCTGCAACCTTACCACCAGATGCCACTAAATCTTCACACTGGATCTTTAAACGGTTTGGTTTGTAGAAATTCAGAAAAAAATTACAATAAATGCCTGTGAAAATTACCCAAAGCCCAAAGTGACACGCTCATAACGCATGTGATATCAAAAGCATCAAAAACAAGTAATCAAATAGCAGTAACATCTGAGAGGCGGAAACCATGACATGCTAGGTGTGATAAATGATCAAAATAGTTGCCAATTCATTTGTCAATCGAGTAATTGAACAGTTTCAGCTGTACATTTTCTTATGCTGTGTGTGCAAAAAGCTTTTTTGTAATATTGAAAAATTGTAATATATTGAGAAAAAGATTCAGTTTTGAAACAATAAATGAGCTTTTAAAATAATCAAACCATTCCCTTTTTTAAGTATTGTCCTAAGAGTCCAGTTGCTATAGTGCACTAAGTTCAGGATCAATAACCACACAGCTACAACTATATTCCTGTCCTCTGTTTTTGAACTAATAAGCCTTTTTTCACAGCAGACATGTCATAGCAGGAAAAGCACAGGTGTAATCATTATCCCTGATGCTGGCTGCATTCCATTTAGGCTGCATTTATTGCACATGATGGCTCACTGGCATGACTTACTGGGACATTTCAATAAAACAGAGCCATGGTTAATGTTATTAGAAACACCTGTGTTTCTACTGTTCATGACAAGTCACAGTGCTGTGACAAAGGTCTCTTCAGACAACTGTCCTGCACATGTATTTGTGGTGTACTCAACTCTGCTGTCATTCAAGTTTCGATAGATCCATGTTACTTAAAACACTCCTGTCACTAACTCCCACCTTCAATGAAGTGCATGCACATGCACATATCAACACATGCTTTTAAGAGGCAGAGAGCTGATGCAAAACTGACCCACGCAAACTGCGTGTGCTGAAGTCAATCCAGCAGAAGGGTTAGTCAACCATGCTTCCCATATGGCCTCCTGTTTGTAGTATGATCCTTCTTCCACTGTTCTTCACTTATCACATGCAAGCTGTACCTCCACGCAAAGAAAAAACTGAGCCTTCACGACAATAAGCGCCGTGGGTGGGCCAATCAGTATCAAAGGCAGGACTAATGCTGTTGTCAAGCACCAGAACCAATGAAGAGTAATAACCAACAATGGCGAGCACTGTAGGCAAGATGGTCACTGCTATCAATGCTGTTCTAAATCAACATGTCTTCTATATATCGCCTGACATTGTAGTTTGTTTTTATTTCGCTCCAGTCAACCCCAGCAAAACAGACATGTTAGCATAGCAACACATCAGTGTGGACTTAAAATGAAGAAAGTTTTAGGGTACGGTCATACATGAGCAACACACTCTGACCAAAACCTTATCACATATTGACGTTTACTCATGGACCCTCCACATTCAGAAACCCTGCAAGGTACCCTGCCTGCGTTGGTTGTTGACATTTTGGAACGCCTATCAAGTTCTGCCTGTTACATGCATTGTCTGTTTTCAAAATAAACTTCCATTTTCTCAGGAAATGTACAGTTTGCATACAGTCTCTTTCAAAATAAACACACTACATCAATACAACACTGTGAATTGAGGTTTTTTCCTTCAACAACAAATGCACATGCTTACATTGAGCAAACACATGCACATGGTTGGGTTTAGGAAAAGAGAATAGGGTTTGGCTTTACAATCTTACAGGAAGCGAATACCAGCTTGAAAGTTGGTGGTTGTTAGACCCATCCACCACCCCTCCCATCCGCCCTGCTTGGACTTCCGCTGCCTTAACTTTCATTATTGTCCTGCCACGTTTCCCCCAGACACAACTAGGTGCCGGTAAACAATAACGACGACCAATCGCGTATCATGCTGATGTGAAAGGAAGGCTTTTTTCATCAGTGTGTCGCCAGAAGTCACTGACCAAGCGATGGATTTTGACAATTTCAGAGTGAGACCAGGTTGACATGAGCGACTGCAGGCGAGTGACCATCGCCTACCGAGGTGTGCAGTGCTAGCTGTGACACCAATGGAAAGCTAGCTAATGTAAGCTAGCTTGCTAATAGATACCACTACATTTAATGTTGTTGCATTTTCCATCTGACTCACTTCAATCCACTTCTCTTATGTGGGGCAGTTTGTTTTTTTAATGGCCAGTTTTATACAATATCCTCCACGTAAACCTATTTGTAAGTGGTTAAGGCTGCGACTTCACCTGTTAAAGCTCACCAAAGCTGAACTTGTTACGACGCAAAGATGCAAATTTCTTTTGCCACTGGAAGTAAATGTTTTGTACACCTGTCTGCTTGCATTAAATTGAAGTGAATGGGAGGGGAATAATAGGTAATAGGTAAAACTGAATCCCACTTCCCCAAAAAAATCAGTTGATGTGAACACAATGTCAGACTGAAGATGGAAACTGAGTGTATTGAGTTCACAGTTCTGTCTGATATCAGGCAAACGATTCCTACTGAAATGAAAATTATAAATGTTATTGGAGCAGTGGCTCCTTCATTTGCACAGTTAGTAAATCAGGGATTTATGTCATGTAGCCACATGTAAACAACCAAAGTTAGACTGTTAAAAATTGTATTTTGTTTCTGATTTTACTGTAATGCAGCTATTATCTGGTAGGATATGGAGGTTGCTTAATACAGAATGTGATGCAGAATTTATGAATTAATAAGGAAATAAAAGCAACAAGCTGCTGAGCTGTGAACAAAAATAAAGGGATTGTCCTGACAGTAGCACAGTCATGAAATGCTTCCTACAATGCAAAGATCAACAACTGTGAATAACACCAACAGTTTACAACCCCCACAATTCAATGGGATTACAATTAATATCCATATAGGCCTGAGGTATAGCTTAGTTGTCTTCTTAACTCAAACACAAATACACTTCTGTAGTCAGTGTGTGTCAGCTTTGCATGATCTTTTCTGGAAAGTGGAGAAGCTTTTAAGAATATTGGAGCATCGCTGTTGTTTTCAGTGCCAGGACTAAAGCCATCACATAAGCATACAGCTCATAATGCAATACATGTCAGACAGTATTCACCATACTGTTAAGTGCTGGCTGCAGTCAGCCTGAAAAATAAGGAATTTGCCAAGTATGGTTGGAAAGAGGACAAAAATGTTGGGTGAAACTAAATGTGAAAGAGGGTGAGCGTGAATGGGGGAAACATAGACTGTATTGTCTCTCTTATGTGAGTTGGGAGGAAACAGGGAGGGGAAACAGAGAGCTTGAATCAGAGTGTGAGAGGAGAGGAAATTTTGAGGCTCACATTCTCTTCATGTCATCTCTCTGGCACCTCTGATGCTAACTGCTAACTTCTGTGGTTTGTGGTTGGAGGACTTCTCACTGTGTCACTGTCCACTGACTCACACACACACACACACCCTCACAAACACATTCTCACAGAAATGACGGCTTACTTATAGGAGACTCACAGACAAAAGACATTCTGTAATCCCACTCTTGAGAACTGAGATAGTGGGCTCCATGCTAACTTTAGCATGCGCTGTGCTCACTGATAGCAGGCTGTTTTTAATGACATTCAACACTTTAGTTCAGGGTTAGATATCTCAACAAGCATTGGCCAGTTTGCTATTAGGTATGGATACTCATGGTCCCCAGAGGATGAATTCTAATGATTCCTGTGTCTCACTTAGGGTTGCTCAAACACCTTTTTTATTATCACAAAAATAATATCCATATTTCCATGTCATTCTCTGTGAGTATTTAGTTTCCCCAGAGGATGAATCCTTATGCCTCTGGTCCTGACCCTGACCCCTACCAGAAGAGAAACCATACAACGGTGGTGACACTCTATACCTTTTACTTCCATCCTCAAACCACATTCTGTGTTTATATAATGTAATTCTCTAACTCTCTACCTGGGCAGCCTTTTCAGTAAGGACAGCGGGACCCAGAAAGACATCAAAGCACGCTGGGAAAGGCTCAGGTTGCCTTCTCCCAGCTTCGTTCCATCTTTAGATCCAAGCAATACAGCCTTAAAGAGAAGAGGCTCTTGTATAACAGCAATGTCAAGCCTGCGCTGCTGTACGCTTCAGAGAGTTGGCAAGTGGTCAAAACAAACATGAGGAGAGTGGAAGTCTTTCACAAAGGGTGCCTCAGCTGAATATGCCAGATCTTCTGACCAAACAAAATCCCCCACCTTCAACTGTACAAGAAAACAGGTAGCCGGAGCATTGCCCAGGCAATCACACACAGACATTTGAGATGGCTAGGTCATGTGCTGAGAATGGAAAAGGGCCAGATCACGACAGTCGCCTTAAGATGGACACCAACAGGCAAAAGAAAATCTGGAAGGCCCAAAACTACCTGGTGCAGAACTGTGACACTGGAGATGAATCTGACATAGGGAGAGGCACAATATGCTGCCAGGGACTGAATGCAATAGAAAAAGGCTCATTAAAGCTTTATGTCCCATAGGAGAAGGAGAGGAGTGAGTGAGTAATTCTCTGAATTTTACTGAAAACTTTCCAGGCAATCCCTCTGGCACTGGTATGATCAAATTATCTACTCTGTACACAAAGTAAGGGAGGGCTGGATTGCTCTGAATGGTCATTCTTCCCACATGATAATCCTTATTTATTTTGGTCATCTCTTTAATCTTTCCTTTAGCGACACCTTCACACCAACATGTTACATTATGTAATTCCTGAGACATTTTGTAAGCACATTCTTGCTCTACAGAGGGTGAACAACCATTTTCAGAATGGAGGGCTGTGGTGCACCATCTTGTAGATAAAACTACTTTATGGTCCCCTCCAGCAGTGAGAGTTATGGGATATAAAGAGCATTTAAGCCTTATCTAGTCATATCTGTAAGCATGCGGATGTCCAAGTACATCACAGCATTATGACACCATGTGAAATATTCAGTGTAGTGTGAAGTGTGTATTTAAGTTCATATATTTATGTATATTTTTTATTTCGGATTCATCAACAGCAGACATGTTCAATTATAACAGTGTTATGAGCAAACAGTTCTTGCATTTACCATGACGGTTAATTGTACAGTTTATCAGTTGTTCTGTACTGTACTTTGTCATCCACTGATTATAATATTGAATATCCATTAAAACTGTCACTTATTCAGGGGTCATCAGTTTAGTCAATGATAGAAAAGTGGATCCTTGAGGACAAAGTCTGGGAACCCCTGGTGTCGGCTAATGTTTGTTCATAAGACTGTTTTTATTTAACATATCCTTTGTTGGCAAAGCCTTCTTTAAAAGTATGGGCTGAAAAATGTGCAGCAATCGGCACATAATGCATGGCGGTTAGTTTTGTGTCCGACTTGCTCTGACGTATTACAAAAGTGGACGGTGATAAAACCACGAGAGTGAGGCGGCCACAGTTTTTAGAGCCAGGCGCTACAGTTGCTCTCCACCGACTGCACCGCCTGGCTCTCACCTGATCTAACAGCTGATTGGTTCAGATGTCGACTCAACAAGATGACGTTTTAGATAAACTACTCATTTTTGTTCAATTTTAGAGATTAAGATTGTATTTGTCTGATCTGAAGGTTTATTTTGTGAACAGAAAACGTGTGACTGATGGTGAAGTTTAGTTGTCAGAGACTGAATACGTTCATCATAAACTATACAGAGTCTACTGTACTATATTAATATTGGACGGTTTAATTATTGAAGTATTTAGCAACACACAGACTTGTGGTCAGTGGGATGTGAGGATTCTTAAACTAACATCTGTACAGATGTGAAGCCCTGACTGTATCTGACTGAGCCTTAACAAAAGCTGTTGTCTTGTATTTTTTCCTCTGAAAGTATTAACCTTATAGTCAAACACAGTTTATTCAGCCTGTGTAGTTGAGGGGACAGGTCAAACTGACATGATGCTGATTTACAGGAGAATTCATGTCAAATAGAGGATAAACCATGAACATAAACTACAGATCACCTGTAAAGCATTTTAATAAATTAATATATCATAATTAAAACAACTGGAGACTGAGAACAAACTGATATATGGGTCTGATCACTTTTTTAATGAACTGACATCATTCCAGACAGGATGTAAGTGTGTCTGTGACTTCCTCTACAGACTGAAGGCTGCTGGAAACTGTTGGGAAACTGTCTGACTTCACTGTAGCCTTTTGTCACCGCCCCCTGCTGCGGCCGCCTGCTCTCGTCTACTTTCAGGTGAGGCACAGTTCATCTCGAACGAGCCTATTGTCTATGGTCTATGGATCAAGGTGAGCGCCTTCCTACGTGCTCAAAAAACGTAGGTGCTGATTGGCCAAAGAGGAGTCCTGTGTATCTGCGCTCGATTGATCTTCCTTCATCCTTAAACTACCTGGATGTCTGTCACAATAAATTGAAATTGAATTTTGAGAACTGAATTTGAATTGTGAGAACTGAAAGTGAAGATATATAGAAATAAATTCAATTTTAAATTATACTATTCAGATTCAGTTTTTAAATGCAATTATTCAAGTTAGAAATTCAAATTCAAATATAAATGATTCAAATTCAGTTTCTGGTGGCACATATTTCAGCCCATATAAAAGCCTTTTCACACTTGGGACGAAACAGAATAAAAGAAAAGAAATTATGAAATATTCATTGACAGATTAAGACAGTAACGTCCAAGAAAATTTGTTGATCTCTTGATCAAAAGTAAAGATAATTTTATTGGCTGACTTGTTTTTATCAGCTTTTGAAATTTGAAGAAATCAGACCAGCTACAGAAAAATAAATAATAATACCACAGTTTCAGATTTTGTGTGATAGGCTCATAGATAGGCCCCAATTTTTAAATTAATGTGCGGTTTAATCACACAAATTTTTCATTTTGTCTGAAAAGCCCCTCATCTGAGCTTTTGCCTACTCCCAGTTGTTTTCTTTTTCTTTTTTTTTCCTATGAAATGCAGAGTTATATCCTTGGGGATATGTCACTTATAGCACAGCATTGTCTTTCTGTATCATTAGAATTTATATCTTTTAACACACTTATGCATGTGTAATGCCTGCCCTGTGGGCCATATAGCTTAATATGATTAATAGGCCTTTAAGTTTGATGAAGTGACTTTTGCCATTCACTCATATAGAAGCTGTAGTGTGTGTGTGTGTGTGTGTGTGTGTGTGTGTGCGTGCCTGTGTGAATAGTTAGCAATGCATGCCACCTTCGACCTCTGGCTATGACTAAAAGGTCACTCACTGACACACACACACACACACACACACAAAATGGCTCACATTCTCAAACACAGATTGATGAGCGCATGAGCACAGTCACAAAGATTCATCCATGTGGTCTCGCTCTTCCTCTGTCTCTATACACACACTCTCACACACTCAGAGTGTCAGTGGTAGGTGTCGTTAGGCAGATAATGGCAAGGTGACAGGTCAGGAGCTTGAGGGAGGGTTTGAGAGTTAAGAGGTTCAGTGGGGGGACAGCACTTTGGCTGATTGGTTATAGTCCCATGGGATGGGGGAGGCACTGAGACATGACATCATACTGTCCTGTGAGAGGGAAAGGAGGAGAGTGGGAGAGAAAGAGAAGGGTGAAGGTCAGCGGGTCATAAAAAGGAGCATCGGATGGTGACAACAACACCATCTGAATGAGGTCAACATCTCATTATCTTCAAGCATCCCAATGAAACGCATTGTTCACTCTTTAGCTCAGTTTAGCCTCAGAGTTACTTTGTCCATGTAGAAAAACTATATGAGGTTATCAACTATTTTAAGCACTCCACTCTAACTGTAGTCCTGCTGAGTTTCATACCATGGTCAGATGATTTGGATACAGTCCTAATGGAAGTAGATTTGGGAAATTCTCCTTAATTTCTGTGCACCTTAACAGAACACTGCACAGGTTTTGAGGTTGGCTCACAGAATAGCAGTTTTGGGTAGAGTACTGAAAATGTACTGTATACTGTACCGTGTAAGCACAATCACTCCCATAAAAATGAAATGACTCGAGTAATATGATAAGTATATGACATAGGCAGGGACATTTCCAGTTGCCTCTCTGTCAGCTCTGCAAAATTTGTGCAAAATTAAGCCTCTTATGTCTATTTTGCAAGTGCTGGTGGTGTTGGTGGCACCCGTGTGGCTGGGTCACTCATCCGGATAAACAAATCAACTCACCAGACTGTAGGGCTGCCCCTGACATTTTTTTCCTAGTCTACCAATAGTCGTCATTTAGGACCATTAGTTGACTAGTTGCCTGCATGCAAACGATATTAATTTAATTATAGAATATATCATAGATTTTGGGCGGGGCAACACAATGGTTTAAATTCAAGGTCTGAGAAAGAATAGTTTAAGTAAAATTGTTAACACTGTGCTATATTACAGAGAAATACAAAACCGTAATGAACCTTCATAGGCCTATTTTTTTCTACAGGTGCACAAGCCACCTGTTAATGATGCTGTTAACAAAGCAGTGATGATTGTGATAAGTGGCTAATGGGCATGTAGCTACTTACAAGTTTCAGATGATACGTCATGTTTGTAGTCACTGAATGATGCAAATGTTTGCCTGCAGAGTTTACATATCAATGGGTACGTTCTCCACCTTCTCACACACTTTGGATTTCCTGCCCGACACAAGTGAAAATTACCACTGGAGAAACCCTCTCAAGGAAAACTTAAGTGTACCCTGTTAATAAATTACGCAAAGTGCATGTTACTTTACGTTTTTTTTTTTTTTTGTAGGGTGTGTAGGACTAGCCTGGCATGTCCAGACCAATTCGCAAAACGTGAATGGGTCTGGACACAGACGGTACATTTCCTGTATTCCCGAGGGGCGCTCAAAGTGCCCCTTCACACAATTGGAAAGAAGGAAAACCAATCAGAGTAAACGAAACATGGGATGTAGGCTAGCACAACGGCACTGTAAACATACCAGCAAGCAAGTGTAGCGTGCAGCGGCAATGAGCTGTGATGATGTCTGGGAAAGAGTTTTGCCGTCTTTGCGGATGTCCTCCTCACTGTGGACTCTGAGTTGCATGGCTGTGATTCCCAGCTTGGTCGCTTCCCTGACCTGCTCCTCCATGAGAGCAACTAGCGGAGAAACAACAATAGACACTGGCTTTCACTGAGTCCCATCAACGGAGCCAGTTGGTAAGGGTGGCAAACACATCCTTTTTTTCAATAAAAGCTTTCAGCCGATGCCAGAATTCGTGTTTATAATTCCATGGCGAGACTGATCTGCGGAGCGAAATAGAATATGAGCTCGCAAGATCAGGATGGTTTCATCAGGCTAGTGTAGGACAGTGCAAATTAATGAAAATTTGCACAATCATTGTATCAATTTTCTCATTTCCCTCTTAAAAAGATAGGAAATTATTTTCCAAAAGGTTGAACTAAACACCAGGTTTATATTACAGGACCTAGACTCTGCTGCCATTAACTATTTTAATGACAGTGATATGTAGGTTAACCAGGACAAAATATGTAATAAATATATAAATAAAAAAAACATATGGTGACAGTTATCTTCTTCACATTTATTCTGTTACATGCAGTAGTGTAATTGCCTCTGTAATTTTCTGCTGTCCAAAAATGGCTTCAGTCATATTTAAATAGCTGCAGGAGCATGTCTGATATTTTATTACCTTCATCATGCTGTAAATCTAATTTCGTCAGATGTTGCTGTGGAACATCTGAACATGAACCTCTTACATACAGTATGAGTCGTAAAAAAAAAAAAGTGTTTGCCTCAGTTTTACTACAGCATGTGGAGAGAGTGTGAAAAAAATCTCTCAGTGATTTATGAGGAAGTAAAAAGATACGTGGAGTCAGCGGAGGAAAAAAAGATCACTGCTTAGAGTCCCACTGCTTAATGGTTTTGATGGAGAATGAATAAATGAATGGGAAAATGAAAGGACGTGGTTGAATAAAATCAGAGTGACTGGGGCATTCATTCGATCAACCATGGGACCTTTGTCGCAACATTCCCTCTTCTCTAACCCTGTCCTTGCGCTCTCTCTTTGTCATGTCCACCAAATAAATGTTTGCTCGAGGCTAGTACAAGGCTACATTTGCCACTAATATCATAACATCACGAATCTCCAGCTAGACCGTCCAGCTAAGGGTCAAGTTGCATTGTGGGTAAGGTTTTGACAAGGGTCAAGTTGCATTGTGGGTAAGGTTTTGACAAGGAAGAATGATGTGTGGAATAAAAAATATGTGGTGTGTGTGGTTCAGTTGCATTGATTTCAATCCTTTTTTTTTTTTTCAAAACTGTCCATCAATCGCCTAGCAATGTTATAGGACTGCAATCCTGAGTCAGTGAAGTGATCTTTAAAAAGAGTACCCAAGTGGTTAAGAGCATTTCCATAAAGTTTGGGGACTTGGGCAACATCCACATGTTTTCATTTTAAAATAGTTTTTTAAAGTGAAATCCAGACCAACAGTGAAGTTAAACTTTTAACTGAAAGCAACATGAGTATCAGGTGGTCAAGGCAAAGGAAATAAACAAAGAAATTCATTCAAGAAATTACCATAACAGTACCAATACCAGTATCCTTAAAGCGATACCAATACCAATACCTATATTTCATTCGATACCAATGATGTGAATGGTATGGCGTGTAGCCATGCTTCCTTACATTTTGTTGGGATCTTTGGTGGCACACTTAACTACCAACTCCATAAAATACAGCTCCAAGTCAGGGACAATTGTGAGAGTATGCCCGACTACACACACAGTGATGGGGCTTACTCTTAGCATCACACGGCTAACATTACCTAATGTGTTTAATAACAGTTGAGCCGTTTCGGTGTCGGTGTAAGTTTGCTGGGACTGTTTAACAGCTTAATGTTGGATGGTAGCCGCTGCTGCTGTGTTAGCTTGTGCTAATCAGGCAGTAGTTGAACAACAGCTTTGCAGGGAGGAGAGAGGAGAGCGCTTTGGAGATGGCAGCAACAGAAAGTTTGCTGATCTGACAGGGAGTCCGGACAGCACGGAATGAGACCCCCAGCACAAAAAGGATTGGAAACACTTTCTATGAAGACCATATCAATAATGCATTATAAGGCCATTCATAGTGAATTATAAAGATGTTACGAAAATTATGTGTCTTATGGCTGCTCTTGACTAGTTATAACCTAGAGGTTGACTGATGGGCTTTATGATGCGTTATAATTACCCACCTATACACACTAAACAATCAACAGTAGTAAGGACTCAGATATTGTTATAATAGTCCAGGCAGTATCATAAGTTATCATTTTATGTGTTAAGTAAATGTATGTACATATTGATGTATTTATAATAATATATGCTTCATAATAAGAAACATGAGTCACTATTTGAAAGATTGCTAGCTTCAATAAGAAAAAAAAAGTGGACTGAAATTGTTGCAGCCCTCAAAATATCCCGTTGAGTATGTTATATGATATAGCTAGCTATCTAATCACTTTCCTAATTTCAAACAAGGTTGCTTGTAGCTAACATTATCTACTGAAATGTTTGCGATAGCCCACGAGCTAACTGTACATTTCAACTGAAGATTTCTTACTTCAGTAATTTAAATGTTTACATGATCAATAAATCACTAAATAAAACTTCCATCTGAATAGCCATCAGCCATGGTAATCAATCATGGTAGCCATGGAGGTCTGGATAGAATAAGACCATGAGCAAAACTGAAAGAACACAGACTACAGTGGCTACTTAGTAGGCTAAAGTGAAATACTTAAAACATAAGAAATGAGACACAATTTGGTAATATAGGAATCTTAAATACCTATTATTTTCTTTTTATTCGCTCTTCCACTTGCCTGAAGAGCCAGTCAATGGACCTGGTAGTCTGGATAGAATAAGAGTAGAAGAGAACATGAACAAAACTGACAGAACGGTGGTAATCACTGAAATGTACCATTAATTAATTTAACCATGCAACAGCATCAGAAAGGCTAAACAACACAATGCTACAGTATGTGTATTAAAATCAAAGAAGAGCCAACATTTATAAATAGCACTGACAAAAGCCACTTATTATCAGAGGAACATTGGAAATTGGCTAGCTAATCAAAACTAGCTAATATCGTTACCATGAACCGAACTGATCACAGAACAGTAGGCTACATGAACCGTGACACCCCTCAGCTAGTGCCAGCCCAGCCCACACAAAATAAATCAGTTCACACATACCACAACGAGTCCAGTTCACACACGCACTAAACAATGTATTTGATCTTCTTAGATGGCTAAGATAAGAACTTCATTGATCCCACACAGGAGTAATTCACGTTACATCAGCTACAGAGAATAAGGTAGCGCTGAAAAACAATACACAGTATATATACATATATGCATATATCTATATCTATACATATATGTGTGTATATGTATATACATACATCTATATATATGTATATTAGGGCATTAATGACTTTGATTTTTTTTCCACGTCGACTTATCTGTCAATAAAGTCGAAGTCAAGTGGACACGTCATTTGATGACGTCATCACATTGACACAGCGGAGGAAAGTGAAGTATCTCCACACATGTGATGTGTGTCTGTGAACATATTCGGTCGGAACGTATGCGGAACAGACTCTGCAGACGTCCGCAAGCTCCGTGCGCGTATAGCTCAAGGCCCGAACATACTCGGGCGGACTATAAAGCCTGATTTATGGTCGTGCGTTGAATCGACGACGTCGCTACGTGGTTGCCGTGACGCCGTCATGAACCCTTCAAACTTCTCCATCACTCCGTTTCATCACGGTGCAATTCACCGCCAGAGTGGTAGGAGGCTACATTCATTTCCTGAGTGGTTAACGTCGTCTTATTCTTCGTTTAGCTTCCGGCTTTTCCGGTCACAGAGAAATGAACGCGGAGCACAGACAGACG
Source organism: Epinephelus cyanopodus (assembly GCA_026686955.1). Lineage (NCBI taxonomy): Eukaryota > Metazoa > Chordata > Actinopteri > Perciformes > Serranidae > Epinephelus > Epinephelus cyanopodus. Next base: position 36,380,766 of record CM048923.1, on the reverse strand, counting down.
GCTCCGGCCGGGTATCCATATATCCGTATTGAATGTTGAGCATAATGGCATATATATAATGAGCCTTAAAACACTGCAACATCTACATCGCAACAGAAGATGTTTAAAGACGGCGGGGCTGCCGGAATCTGGAAATACGAAACCGGAAATGTGTTGCTACCAAGCAAACCAATCACAGCCGTGCCGGTCTGCGCTGGGTCTGCGTCGCCGCGATGCGTAGTTACATTTTTGGGGAGGTGCACGTGAGGCTACGCCGGGGGCTACGGCGAGCCTTCAGCGTAGCCCCGTACCCTACGACGTCGATTCAACGCACGACCATAAATCAGGCTTAAGCGGAGCGGACTCCGCCATGAATGTCCGCAGTCATTCGGGCTTCCATAGTCAAGCGCACTTCCTCGTTAGTTGCCTGTAAAAATGTCAGTGAAAAATCCCCCGATGTGAAATATACATGGCGAGCAGTCACTGGTGCGCGGAGCAGAGTCCGCGCGGTCGTAAAATCTGAGCTTTGCGCGCACAGGGCTTGTGGACGTCCGCTTTGAGTCTGCGCGGAGCGTAGTCCACGGAGGTCCGCGCAGACTCAAAGCGGACGTCCACAAGTGACTGCTCGGCATGTATTTTTCACGGACATTTTTACAGGCAACTAACGAGGAAGTGCGCTCGACTGTGGATGCCTGAATGACTGCGGACATTCCTCGCGGAGTCTGCTCCGCTTATAGTACGCCCGAGTACGTTCACTTAGTCAAGGATAAAGTATCAGGGTAAGCACACAGAGAGAGAGAGAGAGAGAGAGGGGAAAAAACACTTGTTGACTCCTCCCGGGGGGCGTCGACTTGTGCCACTGACGTCGACACGTCGACAAATCGACTTTTTTGTTAATGCCCTAATGTGTATATATATATATATATATATATATTTATATATATATCTATGTATGTATGTATATATGTACTGTAAAAAGGATGGCACAGTAACCACGCCAAAACAACCAACCAACTGTGCACTCCTGCTCTCTCCTCCAACTTGTTCACACACACCATGCTCGCACCACAGCACCACAACCACAACGCCTACCATACACACACCAGCATGCGCACTCACACAGCTTCATCCCCGTCACACTCGCACCCACCCCCTACCTATACTCATTCAATTCCAAACATGCCATTAACTCGCAGAACACTGACATTATAACAGAACATTTACTGCAGGGTCGCTACAGTACATATATATATAAATATACATATATATATATATATATATGTGTGTGTGTGTGTGTGTGTGTATATATTTATATATACATACATACATATATATATATATATATATATATATAATATATATATATATGTCTCAGTCTAAAAACAAATGTAGCTAAATTTGCGAATTTAAACAGTTCAATCAACCAAATAAGGAAACTGGAGGAAACAAGCAATAACCAATCACAGCACAGTGGTACCAGCCAATCACAGTGAAGTAGGGTGGGAGCAGGCGGACTATGCTCCACAGTGGCGCCATTGGTTTTCAGTGTGAAGCAGTGTCTACCCTGTTGAACTATAGGTAAGGAGGAGAAAGTGGAGTTGAAGACATGTCCTCCCATTTGTGCCATGAAAGAGTGGAGAAGGAAAGAAGGAAAAGGTGGAAAAAATTTGCTGCAGCCCACAAAATCCCCTGTAAGTATGCTATAGCTAGCAAGCTAACCAGAGTGGCTATTTGCAAGCTAACATTGACATTAGATACTGAAACGTATCCTATTAGCCTAAGACCTAACCTTCTGTTTTACCTAAGATTGCTAGCTTCAAAAATCACATCCTGTAACCACTTGTGGCTGTGCGTGTTGCTGGAAATCTTCATCTGAAATGCACAGTTTGTCTTTTAGCACACATTAAAGTCTCTCACGTTAGCTTACAATTAGGCTAATGGATGGATGGATGGATGGATGGGGACGGTGGTTGGCTATCTAGCTATAGCATACTTATTTGAGATTTCAGGGGCTGCAGCAATGTCTGTCCACTTTTTTTCTTTTTGAAGCTAACAATCTTGCAAATAGAGATCCTGCAAGATCCCCAATCTATGCTAGAGTACTGTGGTCACTAAGTGTAAACACAGCAAAAGTTATGCATTTTAAAGTGATAATGTATTAGTATGAATTTAGTCTTAGACTCACTCTGTGAAGGTGCAGGCACAGCAATGATTTGAGCTGAATCTAACATTAGCATGCCAACACAATGAAAATGTTAACATGCTAATGTTCAGCAGGTTTAATTTTTATCATGTTCACCATCTGAGTTTAGTAACCACAAAAGCACTAAAGACAAATTACAGCTGAGGCTGATGGGAATGTCATCAGTTTGCAACTGGACAAATTAACATTTTAGTCTGATGATGGCTAGATGAAAAGTCAAAGTATCACCAATTATTACAGTTCATCCTGAGCAGAATATAGATGTCTGAGCCAAAAACTTTGTAATGTTAGTATTACTAGTATTAGATGAAAACAGAGTCCTGTGCTGGTCCAGTTTTCCAAATCGGCACCCACCTGCACCAGCAAAGCTCAGTACCAGTACCGACCTGATACCCATAACTATTACAGAAATTAAGACATTTCCACCATAATTGGTGCATAAAAATTCCCCAGAATGCAGGAAATGAAGTGATTGACTCCCACACCCCTCACCTCCCAAGTGTTGGAAGGACGCCTACATCCTTGGCGGTAGCTGAAGCTATGCCCTTGATACACCATAATTATCTACTCCAACTTCATACCAATCCCCCATTTTATTGCCTAAAAATTGCATTTTCACCTTATGAGTCTGTTTGTGTGTGTGTCCACATGGCAAATGTGGTCCTAGTGACACTAGTTGTGGAAGAAGCCGCTTTAAATATTTTACCTGTCTTTCTGTCTGTCAGTGGACAGGTTTTGTCAACTCTATAGTTTAGCAACTGTGCACGATGCAGTCTTTGGAGGTGTTTAGTCAAGATAGAAATGAAGGTTAGAGTGTGAAGATGGGAGCGGTCCGAGCAGGGGACCACTGCCAAGAAGGTCCCGAGTTTGTTTTAGGTTTCAATAAATAATACACTAATATAAGGTGATGTATTGTTAATCATTCGTGCCCTAATAGTTAAGTGTGGTAAAAATACCAAATAAAGCAGTTTCACGTGATAAATCAGTGTTTTTCTGAAGCTGCTTGTTGCAGATGGGCTTCTGAGTACAGTGGCTGGCGTGGAAAATGCAAATGGCCCTGTGTAGAGCGAGTGTTTGGTTTGTCAATTCTGGGCAGCTCTAGAAACATGGTGATGAACATTGCAAACTCTGTAGATGAGGACCTGCTCTGTGTAGATATCAATGGCTCATTCTGAGGTAGCCTAAATAAAACACAACGATTCTTATTTTCAGGTGATTATACACTATATCCCATTTGTGCCAATGTATCCCCCTAAATCCTACACACTGAACCTTTAAATTCAAATTAGTTTAAGACCGTTTGTCAAGGCTGATATCTGAAGCAAAACTAACAGCTGTGAGCAGCTCCCATTAACACTGATGATCATTGTGTTAGATGGTTTTAAATGTTGTTATTTTTATGTCACCTTATTATTTTTTCTCTGTGACTATAAATACCAGCACTTTGTCTCGTGATTGTGGCTGTGCCCAAATCACATTTACTCTGTGACTGAGACTGTTTATTGAAACTTTGTAATATAGGCTGCTATTTAAAACTCAACAAATTACAATCAGTTCACAGTGAATTCCTCAATTATTTCCCTCTTGGATCAGTAATTGAATGGATTTCCTGCGATGTGTCAATACAGCTTTTAGGAAGTGGGAACAAAGAGAGAGGGGAAATCAGAAGGCTGGTATGAGTATTTAGTGAGTTCAAATTACTGATTTGCTGGACTTTCGTATGATGTTTGGACATGGGCCTTTGTGTTCATTCTGAATTTACTTTGAGTTTCTCAGCTTTGTAATGTGTCACTCTGAGTTTGCAAAATGTTGTTTCACTCATATTCTTCACAAATCTTTGACCAAGAAGCCAAATCCTGACAGAGTGGCATCCCTCTCAAGTACACTGTGACAGTCATTGCTGTTTGTGACTGCCAATGGAAAAAATAACCAGCCCTGACATCAGTGATGCCGCCCCAGGCCATGACACAATATTGAACAGTGAAGCCTCACATGCAGAATGCAGCACTCACATTCAGTCTCATCTGATGAAAGACCAGCACTTATTAGAAGTCCACTTTCTGTATTTTATGACTCGGGCAACTCTCTTGTAACTGAATTTAGAAATGGATTTTGACATGATCTTCAGAACAGCCACCATGCAGACTTATATCTAGGATAACCTTAAGAAGTTGTGAAATGTATAATCAGGCTCATGGTGATGCAACAGAGATTATATGTAAGAAAGACATATAAAACTCATGAGTTAGCTTAGACATCGACACATATTTCTTTAATTATATATTAGGCCTACATCTTTGGGGTAGATCTTTGGGGTCTACCCCTGAAAACATATTGTTTCCTCCATTTCTACACCACTTATGCCAGTCTAGATTAGTTAGATTAAGGGTGTTATAAAACTTTCACGTCTTACACATCTACATATGACGGTATCTTCCTGCATCTGTTGTTGAAGTTTCTGGATGCCATGTCAATTAAAGATTGTTACACGCATTGTGTCTTTTCAAAATACACTTTGATTTTCACAGGCAATGAACAGTTTATGCTCATTAGACACATACAGTCTTTTTCAAAATGAACAATGCTGGTAAAATACCACGTATCTACATTTATTTGCAACTAAAGCAAGTGGTTAGGTTTGAAAAAAAAATGGTATGGCTAAACATTCACATGGGAAGTGTTGGACCCATCCAAAGGCCCCTTCAGCTGTGCTATAGAGACTATAGAGGTGTTTTAAATTGATGCTGTCTGGTGGCGATACATACTGACACCACTCGGTGGCATATCATGCCACTGCGAAGGGAAGCATTTTTTCGTTGGTGTCTGATGCCGAAATCATTAACCAAGCAGTGGTATTCAGTGACTTAGGAATGACAACCGGTTGGAAAAATCAAGTGCAGTTCAATCAGGAGAGACTCATTCTGAGAGAGAAGAATATTTATTTACATGTGCACATCATTTAAATGTGAAAAGCGATTAGACCCCATCATGATGTCATATATTCCAGGAGGGTGGTAAAGAAGGTAGATTAGGGAGCCCTACATGGAGTCTAGACGCTGGTGGTGGAAATGGGGGTGATGAGATGAGATGAAGAGGGAGCAGAGGATCTGGACGTGAGGAAGAGTGAGCTTTTGATGAGCTCGTCCTGGGCTCTAGATAAGGTGTCTGAAAGTGAATGGTGTGGATGAGGGCTCAGTGATTCCACCTTACATGACAGCTGACAGCTGACAGCAGCAGAGAGGAGAACAGATTTAAAGTTCAGCAGTAGCAACATGAATGGCTGAAGGACATCATGGCAAAGTTTGATTGGCTAACCAAGAGAGGGCACACACACATAAGCCCTTTTTAGACAGGAATTGTACAAATTTGCAGGAAAGCCCAGTCAGTTTTCTTTCAGCATTGGCAATATAAAAAAAATCAGGGAGTGCAGCAAAATGCCGCCTGCCTACTTTTGTTTATACAGAATGCACCTTTTTCGGGGCAATGGGGGGCGTGAGCAAGTAACAAAAAGTGTAGCTCAGCGTGTGGCGTAAACAGTGATGTGCTCCGAGGGAAGCCGTGGCTGGTCAGTCCTTCGGCGATTCTCTCATAAGTCGGCCCATCCTTCACCGTCCCCATTATCTGCCAGTTAATGGCTTCTTCATTTGCGAGGACAAGGAGGGCGCACAATTCCTTGTCTCCACAGTTGCTCATCTTTACTGTAGTGTCTGTCAGGTTTGCGTTTCCCTCTTGCTACTAGTACTAGCCACTCATTCAGCTATTTTCTGTTTATTCACCGCCAGTGGCTCACAAGTGCGGCGTCATCAACAGCTCCTCCCACAAGTCATCAACAGCCCCTCCTGTGGCGGAAGGGTGCCTCGTTCTGTTTAAACCAAAAAATATGTCTACCCTACAAGGCGGAAAATTGGGCACCTCGGATCAACTCGCCAATCCAGCTCTGTGTGTCTAAACGCTCGCAACTTGCCGGCAAAACGGCTCAACATTCGCCAAAAATCTGACAGTGTAAAAGGGGCTATAGTCAGCTGATTGGAGGAAGGATAGAAATCAAATTGTTAATGAATATAGCATAAAGAAAGTCTTGCTGATTGTCCATACGCTCAGCTTCATCATAATTGTAAAAACATTATGTTGCTAAAATGGCAGTAGGTTGCAGGCAAATCGGCCATCTTCAGTGTTGAACTACACTTGCTTGAATAACCTTACAACACATCACAATAGAATATGGATAATTTGCAATAGTAAACCTGAGGGTTGCTGGTCTCAATACTCACAAGCCCATTTTTAAAGTCTAACAATTTGACAAAGTATAAATAGTTAGGATGAACGAAATGGTCTGGCAACAACTATCTAATTCCAGTCTCACTTGTTTATTTTACACACAGGTTCTAGTGGGTAAAGTATCACCACTGACTGGTCTAGTTTTATTGTTATACAGGATTAAACAATCATAATTTCTTGATTGGAAAATCAACTGACATTATCTTAAATCAAGGATTATTTTAATGCCTGTTTCCCGAGTCACCGCCAGTCAGGCAGAACTCATGTGGGGTAGTTTTTATATTTAGTAGCCAGTATCATGCAATATTTGCTGGTTAAAGACAGACATAATCAGTGTCTCCTCTACACATACTGTACTTACTTGCCATTAGTTGAGGCTCCTACTTCATCAGTCAAAGTTGAACTCAATCTGATGTGAAGATGTGAATTTGCTTTGCCACTGGAAGCAAATGTTTTATTAACCTCTTCACTCGCACTGAATGGAAGTGGACGGGAGGTGAATTATACACACACTATACATTCTATACAGCCATCTGACAGCCATCACTGATAGCTCAGTGTTTGGTCAGTAACTTGGATCTCACAGTCTTGGCCACTCAAACAGAAGACACATGCCAGAAATGAAAGAAAACAAATGTATAAAGTCTATTTAAATAACCCTTTTTTTTTAAGAAACCTAATCTGTATCCTAACTCTGATAGTTGCCAACTATTTGGCTAAATGTGTTATAGCCTATATATGTTTTATATCTTCTGTCATGTTTCTAATAATGGCAAGCAATATTTATGTGCATTCCTTATTTACACAAGAACTATGAGCAATCAGAAGCAGGTGTAGATTTTGTTAGTACCTACAAAAAAGTCGTAGCTACTAACATATTTACACACAAAGTCATTTTGCTCATGTTTAATGAATGAGACCCTTCGTGTGCAAAGGCCTTAACTCACATTTGTGATATGGTCTGGCAATGCCAGTCTACCCATGGATGTACAGACATCTGTCACTGAATTGCTTTAATACTGAATAATAATTGAAAGTGATGATTCTCAGGCAAGTTAAAGTGTCCTCAGGAAGTCACACTGAATAATATCAATATATTTTTTATGTCTTTGTGTTGAGATATGTATGCTTTGTGATTCAGATACAACATCTTTGCCTCATTGTACCCTGTAATTTCCCAGAACATTGAGTTAAATTGCTGAGGAGTACAGTGAATTCCCCACCTACCCCTCTAATGTTAGTCCTGTCCGAATGGAGCTTTAGTGCTGTACAACTCAACATTCCCACCATTGCTCCTGTGCTCCTTCAGGTGTGACACATCAGTAGCTAATTATCAGTCAGGTCCATTTCTCCTCATCCCTGCGTATGATGTGATGATCAAGCTCAGCCTAAAAGGTATGATTAAAGATGAAGACAGCTAAGATGAAACAAAAATTTACTAAAAGATTTGCTGTATCATCACAGTAACATCTAAATCTGCACAGAGCAGTAAATGACCAATAACCCTCTCATGCTGTTAGTTATACTTGTAACAAAATGCATTTATAAACACACAAATGTCTATAATATATCTACTCAAGAGTGCATTATAATGTTTACAAATCCTTTATGAGATGTATTCATACTGCTTGTAAGTGCAAATGCTTAACAGTTTCCTGTCTCCCTGACTGTAATGAGTGATACTCCTGTGATGGCACATTGTGAGCAGTATGGGACAACCACGCCCTCATATTGGCTCTGTTGAGCTGCGTTCAATAAATTGTTTTGTTGACACTAGCAGAGTGCAAACAATATATTTCTTCATCAGAAAAGCTAAAGAATTTCATTTCAGCTAGAACTGATAGAGATTACAAATGTGTGTGCCAGGGTTTTTAAAACCTGCACCACCCCACCCCGTTATGAGAGCAAATCCACCCGACCTGACCTGCAAACATGCTCAATCGGTACATTAACATACACAGTTAAGAGCTACAGTTATAGCTTGACTAGACCATTTGACTGGATTGCCATCCTTGTCCCAGTATACAAGCACGGGAGGGGAATCGATTTATTGACCAAAGTATGTCCAACTCTGATAGGTGGTGATATGTCCCCTTTTAGCTTGTTAGTGTTTGACCTTTTACTGGTTGACCTATTATGTCACAGACCAAGTTGAACAGGTCACTATTCCGTGTTTTCCTCCCATCCATGTATTTTAAAATACTTAACTCTTTTAGCTGACACAGCATGAACTGTGTCTCCTTGTCCGTCAAAAAATGCATTTCGCCATGCTGTTACCAGCTTCTTCTTCTGTTACGCATTTAATGCTTTTGACTTCCGGGTCAAAGCCCAGGGCAGACACTGGAGCATACGCAGAGCACCTAGACCAGCTTGGGTCCGATTGACTGTATATACATGCAGGAGTAAAAATTCAATTTAGTACAATTTCAGTCGGACTAACATCTTTAGATTTATTTTAAAAGTCTGGTTTTAGTCGGACTTAGACAATAAATTGATTTTCTCTAATGTCATGTAAATGTACCGAATGATCCAAACCCAACCCAAAAACCCTTAAAGTTTCTGGTGACACCACTCATAACAATCTACTCATCCATCTTTTAAGTATTTACATCTTAAGTATCATCTCGTGCACACAGCTGACATACTACGTGGTTTGTTTACCTAAGCACACAGCTAATAATGGTTTATTTATGTGATGTAACAGAAGTGCATGGAGAGCAGATTCAGTGTGGACAGAGACACGCTTACTTACTGTTAGGACAACATATTCTCAGAGGGAAATATCTTCACTGGATATTAGGACTAGAGGGAGTTAAATATCTTGGACTTTAACAGACTTTCGTGGTCATAAACTAGACAATGGTAACCCTGAGCGCAGCAGCGTTGATGATAAAGCTGCTTGCTGTGTGCTTAGCAACACATGTCAAATGTCATGCCAATGAAGCCTATTGAACTGGAAACAGACAGAGATTCAAAGAGAGAGACAGAGAGGAGTGGTGGAGGGTGGACTATTGCAAAAGGTTAGGTTAAGTTATTAATAACTCAGAACGTTTCTTTATCACTTAATAACCCACCTACCTGAACCACCCGGCATGCAGGTCAACCTGTGGGACCCGCAGGTTGTGGGCTGTCATGTGCATCATTAATACAGATAAAACATGAAAAAATATATTGATGATCAGGAGATGATAAAGATACAATGACATCATTCAGCTATAACAGATTGCTGTGTGCTCACTCTAAGTGCTGTGCGTGTTTTCCTTTTTTATATCACTGTGGAGTATCTCTACATACAGTATGTATGTGTGCATATTGGTGTGTGTGTGTGTGTGTGTGTGTGTGTGTGTGTGTGTGTGTGTGTGTGTGTGTGTGACCCAGCTGCTGCTGAGCTGCCCTCCCCCGATCTCCAAGGACGTTCGGCCAACAGAGAGTCAGCCCCCGTCTCAATGTCTCTCTCCCTCTCTCACTCTGTACATGTCCTCTCCTCTCCTTATGCCACTGTCCCTGTATCCTCCATGTCTGAGTCCACGTGTTTCTCTGTGTCTCTTCTTCTGCATTTCTGTCTCCTCCTCTGTCTGTCACTGTCTTACTTTCTCCTCCCACCTCCTCTCCTATTATCTCTCATCTCCTCTCTGTCATACTTGACTGTCTTTGTTCCTTTCGCCACTCTTTCTCTGCGTACCTCAGTGCTCCTCAGTAACTAGCTGAGAGCATTTGGGATTTGTTTGGTACAGCGCTCTATTATCATCTCCCCTTATTTGCAAGGCTGGCCTGCCCCCTTGTGGCAAGAGAGACAAAATAACTCAAGATTTTCCAAATAAAACATTTTTATGTAAAATAATGCCCTACATATTCTCTGTCTCTGAAAGTACTGGGTTATTATCAGGGTAAAATGAATAGATTAAACAGATAATAGATTGATCTGCAACAGTGTCTAGCAGCAGCCACAGGAATGCCAGGATGAAAGGTTTCGCAGCAGAACATTGAAACAAGATGATCAGTGCTATTCACTTCACCTCACGTTAATGTTTTGGCTGATCAGTGTATATAACAGTGTAACACCACTTTCTGTATTGTGAGTACTTCTTGATACATCAGTGGTTTATGTATCCATGGTGTTTGAATGTGGAGACAGCCACAGCCACACTCGCCTGTCACTTCAGCCCACAGAAAGGCCCAATATTGTTTGCTCACAGTAGCAGCCCACTGGGTCCTCCCCATAGCTGCTCTGCCACCCAACCCAATCCAATCATAAAGTACCACATTGTGTTCTCAGAGCAATAACTTACTCATATCAAAACATCATTACTTTTATTCCCTTGAAATTAAAACTTTATTCTCAAAATATTCTGAAAATAATGAAAATAGATGGCAAAGAAAAACTGTTGCTCTAGATCTCTCTCATACAAGCTGTCTCTAAATTAAGAATCATAATAAGAATGTCTGAAGTTACACGATCCACTGTAGAGACTGTGTCACTGATATGGAGTACAGCTTTTGGTTTGGGTTGAAAATTGTACTGGTAGGAATGATACATTTATTTTTAGTTGTTTATGGACTATTGAAGCTGATTGAGTGGTTTACAGCAGCATGTGCACCCACCCATCAACACAAAGTTGCATGTTCTCCCCGTGTCAGCATGGGTTTTTTTCTGGGTACTCCGGCTTCCTCCTACAGTCCAAAGACATGAAGGTGGGGGATAGGTTAATTGGTGACTCTAAATAGTCTGTAGATGTGAATGTGAGTGTGAATGGTTGTCTGTCTCTATGTGTTAGCCCTGTGATAGTCTGGCAACCTGTCCATGAATATTTTGAAGATTCTCAGCTATTCACAGGGTAAGGGAAGATACACACAGGAAGGGAAAAACCCGAAATGAGAGGTCACAAAGCTTCGGAGATTTAGGTATCTGTAAAAATGTACTAGTGGGATGTCAGATTTTTTAACTAGCTGGTCAAAAGAGGCATAAGTGCCATCAACAGAGAGATCATATAGTGAGCTAATGCTATTGTTTTACCATGTGTCAATTGCTATGACTATTGCACAAGGAATAAACACTGAGTTCTTTGCCACTGGTGCAGCAAGTGAAGGGCCAGTAAGTTTGAAATGGTGTCTGGACCGATAAAAAAAAAATCTTAATAGCATACTTTACAACTGGATTTGATGTGATATTAGACAAAGTTACTATAAAGAATTTAATTCAAAGATTGTATCCCTACATTTTAACTTCAACTTGTACTATTTGATGTCTTAGATTCCCTTTTTTTACTTGTGTATTTTTTTTCTAATTCTTCTATATAGTTAATGAGCATTGTTGAATGGAGCATGAGCTGTAAGAGCTCCAATGCCAGTGATTGCTTCCCTGTAATAGTCTGCACATGACAATAAAGAACTCTTTCTGTCCTTATGTTATATACTGGCCACGAAATACACTTCAGTCATGCACGATTTAAGCTAAAAGAATATTTATATGTGGCAACATAGAACATAATAATTCAAACAAATGCATGAAAAGCGGAGGAAAACATAATGAAACTGTAGAAGCACTGCTGCTGAAATGTGATCCCTGTAGCTCAATTACAAGCCAGCAGTACAGCTCACTGCACCAGCACCACAGTTTGGAGTCCCTGGAGACTTTAAGGCTGCATGATGCTGGTGAAACAGTCCACTGATTCATTTCTATTGGATTAGTGGGAGCACGCTTCCCTCTTTTGTGTTGCCCTCTACCCACATGAAACACTGAAAGAAACACACTGATAAATTTCAGTGTTTCAGCAGGGATAATGAGGAAACTGCAGACAAGTAGAATATACGTTAGCACTACAATTACACCAGGCCCGAGAGCATTGCGTGCCTAAGTAATTCAGAAGAGAGTACATACTAAAGACATCCAGCAAACATAGCTTGATTTTCGTTTTCTTTTTTTTCTTTTTTAAAAATGACAACTGGAAGATTGTAATGCAGGATTTCACAAGTCCAGTTGTTTATTTCCACAAAAAGCCAATTTTTAATTCATTAAGACAATGCTGTGCTTTTATTTTGAAGGCAATGTTGTCTTACTTCCAGGAAAGGCTCTTTCTTGCTTGACAAAGTTTATTTACTTCCCCTTCTCCAAGGTAACCAACCTGTATACACAGACACAGAGGTTGTATCCTATAGCTACATAGTGACATAGACAGACAGACAGACAGACAGATAGATAGATAGATAGATAGATAGATAGATAGATAGATGTCTAATGACACTGACATTCAATAAGACAGCCTCCAATTAGTCCGTCATCCACAGGTATGTTACTGTATCTATATGTTTGTAACCATGCGTGTTTGTAACGTGTGTTTTACTTCACATGTCCTCCTTATTGTCCAGTTTACAGTTCGCTATACTTTAATACAGGATTACACATTCACTAATCAGTACATTCATTTGTCTTTTATGAAACGCTGGTCATTCTGAGGCCATGGTGATGTTGCATTAGACTGCATTGTATTAAAAGATACACATCCTGATTTTTTAATGATGCCCCAAAATGTCTCAGGTATTACGTGTGTCTGTGTGTGTCTCCAGTGTATAAAGATGCCGTCAGGTGATGGGAAAAGTGACATGGAGCGCGTGGGGGTCTTTAAAGAGATGAGCTACATCTCTGTAGGAGACAAGTACAACCCACCCACCAGCCGTAAGTATAGTATCTATTTGTTTGGTCCTGCCTGATGCCTTCAAAGTGAAATTAACTAATGAAGAAGAATTTACCGAAATAATAAATATATATACCTGTATGTGATGAGACTTAATTACAACTTCTCTTAAATGACAAAACAAATCTCTTTAGTTACATTAGTGGCAGGTAGCAATCCACAGACCATCCTCTTTAGGTGAATATTAGGAATGTAACAATAAATAAAATGCTGCAATATCACGATAATGAAATGTCTCAATATTGTTGTGGGACTTTGATGAAATTTACCACGAGATAACATGTTTCACAATTATAGCTGTGTTGTATTATTTCTCCTTGTCAAAAATTGCCAGGGCTCAACATTAATGCTCACCTGCTTGAAGTAAACTCTGTGTTCAGGGTAGTGGAGGCCTCATGCCGTTGTCTGATCGGGCAAGGGAAATAAATGGGATGTCAAATGTGCCATTATCTGAACTTGTTCTCTTTCGCTGAAGCAGAGCTATTCCAGATGATCTGCCTGCAGGAGTCTGTCTCACAACCACCGCCTTTGGGTTGAGTCTGTCAACCAATCAGAAGCTGTGTTTCTGACTTGCTGACCAATCAGAGGCTGTGTTTCTGACTTGCTGACCAATCAGAGGCTGTGTTTCTGACAGTGTGGCGGCTCTGATCTCAAATGCACTTCTTGGTGTAAAACGTTCCTCCAACCACCCAAAACTGGCTTTGTTTTTTTTTTAATATATATATATATATATATATATATATCGTGATATATATATCTTATTGTGGATTTTTTTACTGGGAATATTGTACCATGAGTTTTTGGTATCGTTACATCCCTATAAATTATGTTTCTAAACTCTCTATCATGAGTCTGTAAATTGTCCAGAGCAACTGGTACACTGTTTCTGGAAAGACATTCTGCTGCTCAGTCTTTACATGTAATTTTCACTGGAAAACAGCAGTCTCCTCACTGAAAGTCCATGTTTGTTTGACCCATCCAGCACACATGCTATGTGGATATTCTGGCTCTTTATACTTAATATGTGTTTCCAAATATAACAAATGGTCCTCATTGACTTTGCATTGGCATTGTTATTTTAACACATACCCACCACCACATAATGCATTGTTAAGACCTAGTGCATATATTTCCATGAGATGGGGCTGTCACTAAATATAATTTTAGTGATATGGGTGAACTCACCTTTTGATGATGACACAAACATAAAACAGACATTGTATACATGTATTAGCTACATTCTAACAAAGTTACATTCATACGTGTGGTGACACAGATGCATTACTCTATAGAGATCATCAAAAATATTGTAGGGTGTATGTAAATATGTGACGTCTTCCTTTGAAATCCAGGTCCATTTAATGAGTCGGCCTATCGTAGCCGGCAGATGCAGGCGGGTGTGGCTAAACAACGATGTGCCCTGCAGAACGGCTTTTTTGAGAAATCCTTCAAACGGGTATTTGAACGTGAAGCACTGAGTGACCCGGTGAAACTTGCCCGACAGAACCGCATCCAGCAGGCCAAAAAGAACCTGGGCAAGGCGTTCCTGCCCTGTAATGGAGTCAAGAAGCCGTGAGAGAACACACACACACAAACACACCACAGAGAACACACACACGAACAGTAACATACACAAAAATAGTACAAAAATGTATGTTTTGATATCCTGTTTCAAAACCACATACTCTTACATCTACTCCTGTGTTGTATTTACACCTCCTTTAATTTCTCTCTGCCTCCAGCTGTGGTTCAGGTAGTTACTATGGGACTCTGTCTGGACCAGTTAAATCCATGAGTCCACTCTCAGTCGCCCGGAAAGTCAATCGTGCTCCTGGACGCAACATTGTCACCTCACCTCCCAAGAAAGGCAGTGGTTACAGGTTTATGGCAAGAAGTCTTTCTAGTTTAAAGCAGAGCATAATGTAATCTATTTGTTCTCTATACCCTGGAACAACTACAATACCAGAGTGTGTAAATGCATTTTTACATACAACAACTCAAATATTTGAAGATTTGCATGTCATGAATTATTTGTTGTAGGACAGCTACTAATAACTAGCAATCGCATGAATCAAATCCCAAAGCTTGTCTGGGAAGATAAATCTGTTATGAAATGTACCCTAATGTGTAATTATCACAGTGTCACAGTCCTCGTAACAGTGAGGAGTGTTGTGCAACAGACATTGCACAGAGAGGGACTTGACACTAGGATTTTACGATCTTTTTTTAGACTTAAATATTTGAATTGCACTCATTTTCTTATCTTAAAAACATACTCTGTGAGAAGGGTGCTATGGCTAACTCATGATAATAGCACAATATTTGCAGCTGAAGTAAATACCATGTTATCTCCTGCAGCTATCCCAATGTGACACTGTCCAAGATTGAGCTGTATGCCTCAGACCCCTACAACCGAGCCAAAGAAGCAATGACGGTAACACAAGATGCTTCTGGATTAGTGTTACACCTTTGGGCCATCATTTCTGTTGATTATGTGAACATTGTAGGCTACTCACCAAATTACTGAAATTGCTAACATCTGTAAATACAGTGACTGCTCTCAGAAGAAGTCAGATGGGGCAGCAAGCATGAGCAGTCAGACACTCAGAAGCCAGTTGCACAAAACACCTTACATTTTCTTCTTAAGTATGACACTTAGACTTAATTTTTTTTTATTTAAGGGTGATGCACAGAATCCCTAACAAGGTTACCTTAAGTAAAAATGTTAAGGCATTTACTGCATTGAAAGATTTTACAGTGGTAAAATATTAGTTTCTATGATAACCATTTGTTTGCTTTCGTCCAAGCTTGTGATACCTTAAGTCCTTTGTGCAATGGTTTCTATTTTTAAGGGATTCCTTAAGTATAAGACCAAGATAAGGAGAAAACCTTATAAGTTAGGCCTGTATAAGTTAGGGCCTTAAGGTGTTTTTGGATCAAAATTTCTGGGACCTCCCTGCAAGGAACTCCCCACTGGAGAGCTCCCCAGAGAACTACGCACTGTACCCTCAAGGGCTTTTTTCTGTTTGCATTCACACAGCCAATAGGAATGCTTAAGTGATGTACTGTAAACCACCCAGCGGCTGGTAAAACAACGCCACTTTTGCTTTGACAAGTCAAAACTGTGTTGTAGTTCCACCGTCACGCATATGCTCATAAATCCCTAGACTTTACTGTTGGTCACTTTTCCAGTGTTCCTAGTGCAGCTCCTCTCTATTTTCTCCCTCTAGTTCCTAGCATTTTGGTCACCATTGTACACTATTAAAAAAATATTAAAGGATAGGATAATGAGTTCACTTATAGTCAGTTAGCTTGACATACATGTTCAAAAAACATGGGCTACTAGTACCATCGACTCCTGTCTCATAACTGTCTGCACAACTCTTTAGTTTTGAATTTCAAACGTTTGTATTTGTGTGCATTATACAGAGAGAGGCAGCAATCCATCACTCCAAGATAAAAAATGGCCCCTTTAAACTCAACCTTCACCCCAAAGATTACTTCCAAGGTAATCCATATCGCTCTGACAAGCCACTCCCACCAGCAAACAAGTCCCTCCCAGCTGCACAGAAGGTCTCCACAGTTCCCTTCAAGCCCTCGTCCCCCAGCAAAAAGGTGAGTATTCCTCTGTCTGCTGCAACACATCAGGGTTAGAGGCAAATGTCTGTGTGAAAAATCAATTGCTGACCATTCGGTGACATTGATCTGACATATATCTGTTTTTAATAATTTATCTGGGTGTGTATGTGACTGTATCTTGTGTTAGATTGGAGGAATGAAAGCGGGGACGTTTGGCACTTATCCCTCACATTCTGCCGATCCGTACGTCATTCGCCGTTCCAAACCAACCAAGCAAGAGCCAATCTTCCGTCCTGTACCTGGTCCTAAGAACATACCTGTCAAGAGTATCATCACTGTCAATGTCAACAGGTTTGATCCCTGTCTCTATTATTGATCTTCCCTTTCTCTGTTCTCACATGGAGGGATTTCAAGTGACATAAATCACCCTCTGGAGATCACAATGGCTTCTCCTTATTTACAGTAAAGGTCACAAATCTAAGGCAGCATCCTTTTGGAGGGCATTTCTAGTTAGTGGAACTGTCTCGTTCTGAAGCTGCATTAACTGACTTTTTGGTCGCTTGAAGCAGCAGAAACAGGCCTGCGAACATGACGTTGACTTATCACTTTAGAAATTAAGGACAAATTATGTGTTAACAGACATGTGATCATATCTATCATTCATTTGGAGTTGTGTGAGTGTCCACCTGATGGATGTAGGTCTTAGATTCACTCTCCTTTTAGCTCTGGTTTTGATCTCCACCAACTCCTGAGAAAAATGTCTGTCTCTTTAGCCAACCCATTCTCTTTCATACTGATACTTTATCACACCCCTTGATGTCTTATACCCATGCCAAAGGCACTTTTCAGCATCTTTGTGTGATGCGTAGCGGCCTCCTGGGTGAAATCAGTTAGGTTTAGGCAACAAATCTACTTCTACTACTAGATCATGGTTTGGTATAAAGTAAGTATGTTTGTTACAGTATTATTGATAAACGTAATGTCATAACATAAATACATAACGTCAGTGATGTGCCGCCCATAAATAAGTCACATGACCTTACATTAAAACAAGACTGACTCTTGGTTTAACGTGGTACAGGAACAACCATCTTATGGATGAAAGCCCTGTGTTTGTTTACCCATCCACCTCCCTCCATCCCACCCAGCTTAGACATTCTTACTCTTTCTACTATGTCACTTGCTCCCAGTGTCAAATATTGCCACTGACAGGTTTTCATTGGAGTTACTTGAAAGCCTGGTGTGTTTCATAAGCAAGCTTAATGGTGCCTTTCAGATCTGCATCACTTGCCAAGGGTCATGAAAAAGTTTCCCTATTTGACTCCTGGTAAATTGTAGATGGACTCGCACTTGTATAGTACCTTTCTAGACCTCTGACCATTCAAAGCACTTTTACACTACATGTCACATTCACCCATTCATGCACACATTCATACCCTTTGGCGGAGTCACCTGCTACTCAGTTCAACAGTCATAAGGCCCGTTTCAACTGAAGAAGTTCCTGGTACTATCTGGGGGGCAGGAACATCCTCTCGCTCGGCCCTCTCAACCGCCATGTCTCCACTGAGGGTGGAGTAGGAGGAAGGTTCCTGTGAAGTTACCAGGCTCTGGATGTGACGTAATCATTGCACGACAATTTTTACCGGGGCGACGCAGCAAAGAAACAAACAAAGAACAACAACAACAAAGAAGAAGAGGAAGAAGAAGAAGTAAGAAGAAGAAAGCAGACATAAGAAAGACGATAATCAACATGGAAGGAGCTGAGGTGGTTGCTGGGTTTCTGGCGTGTCTCTTTGTTTACATGGCGGTGGAAGCTATGAACAAGCTAACCCTCGTCTGCTGAGTTTTAAAAATGCCGGCTATTTTGTCGCTTTCTGTTGATGTCACATCCCGCCTTGAGTATATCCAATGAGCACTAAGTAAACCCCAAGCCTCAGTTTTTTGGGGGCGTTCTGAGTACCTACTCTGAGGCAGGAACTTGTTTAGCCCCTGTAAAAGTTCTGGAACTCTGTCCTTCGGGGGTGGTTCCTGTGGTGGAGACACGCACCAACGGCCCCGGCCCCGTAAAATTACCCCGAAGTTCCTGCGGTGGAAATGGGCCTATAGGCAATCACACACAGTAATCAGGAGCAATTTGGGTCCAGTATCTTGCCCATGGATACTTCAACAAGTGGACATGTGAAGCCAGAGGTCGAAACACCGATCTTCAGATAAGTGGACGACCCACTTTAGCTCCTAAGCCACAGCCGCCCCACCTGGAGATGAGAAAGCTGCTAAGTGCACCACTATGTTCCCCATAAAATCAGGGCTGTATGAATTATGACTTTTGTCTATTGTGAGCAAAAGAGGAAGTAGTGTGTTGTAGATCGGAATTGCGTTGCTACACAACAGCCTGGGTCCATGTTTACTTCCTGTCAGCTAATGTCATTAACATGCACTCCAAAGAAGTCCAACAGGATACACATAAGGACCCATTGAGAATGTTTAAGCTGAAAAGGTCTACAGAGGCATAAAGTCCAGTTAGTGAGTTAATTATTTTAACAACAAACAAATAAAATATTTGGGTCCAAACAATATACAGAAAAGTAATTTAAAAAATAAACCCATTAGTAAAAACATTAAAAGATAATACACTTAACAACACAGAGTCCCATCATTCAGTAGAGGCCTGTTGGTGCTCAAGTACCGCATGACATGCGTGCAACATGACTAACATTCTTTTATCAGTGTTCACAAAGAGTGAGTTCAGTTCAGTTCATGTCCATATTTCTCACGGATATCAGAGGACACACAAGTGTATGTGTTTCATTTTGTATGCCAGTCTTACAGCAACACACACATTGTTCTGGTGGTGTGCGGCTTCACCTCCCCATTTCTACGCGCAATCTATGAGAGGATAACCGTAACCATGTAAAAGTTATTCTCAGATGGACTTCAGTGTATGGTGTATTGTTGGTATAGAGTGGATGATCAGACATATCCTGATTAATGGCTTGTTAGTCTTGTATCTTGTTCCCTTTTTAGAAATACATTTTTCTGTCATCTCTCTACGGTCATTCTGAATATAATCTTGTTTCCATTACCTCAGACAAGTATGACTTAATGACTTGATTCTCTTTTCTCATCATTTCTTGAACATACCACAAGGGGTCAGGTCAGGGACCAAGCAGTGAGACAATGAGGAAAACAGGAGTGTGTTGGGAAAAAATAGGGTGTTTATTTACCCAAAAGATGCAAAGTGGTGCAAGTGGTTAACAAAATAGAACTATACTCAAAATAACAGCAACAGAACAAGGTGTTAACTAAACAAAGTGACCTAACAAAATGAAACCTGAGGGATAATATATAGTGGCTTGCCCAAACCATCTAACACAAAAAGGGGAAAACAAAATGGATGTTTAACTAGAACTTATAAGAAGGAGAAAAGAAAAAAAAACTAAACCCGAATTCCCCTCTCTGACATGGCAGTAGATGGTTTTGCCCGATGAGCTGGCCACAGGGTTTAGCAGCTTTTTGCCCTTGGCCATGCGTTTGCTTCTCCAGGAAGAGACCTCCCACCAACACTGTAACTCAAACAAAGAAAAAAAATGATTAATATAACATAAATTACTCATTCTAACCCTACTATGTGAAAATGTGTGCACTCCATTAAAACAGTGTATGGCTAAAAGTAAATAAAGAGATTGTAAATCAAATAAACTGTGTAGTGTGGATTTAAATTTGGTTATGCATTATTTGGGGTGGGGTTGCCTGCAAATGAAATTAACCAGTGTATTTAACAAAGTAGTGAGGCGAGTGTGTGAACAATATTACCACTTATGGCTTTTACTTTGTGTGGCCTTGGCCATCACAGGTCATCTAGCATGCCCTCACGCTGCCTCATTTTGGTCAAAAACTTGGCTTGCTTTTCTCTCACTAAAGCTTGCACTGAGGAGAGTTCCTGCCTAGACCTCACCCTAGTCATGCAAAGAGACTCACCAGACTTTAGCAATCTCAAAAACCCTTAGTCTGACACAAAATGGGGCATCATAGTTGGTGGATAAGAAGACAATTAACTTGTTTAAGTGCTTCGTCTTCTCTTTGACATGCAAGGCAAGTGAGGTTCAGGCATTCCCATCAGCAGTGAAGACGGCTTCAAGATATGTCTAACTGTCACAATGCCTCACTATAAAAGAATCAAGCTGAATAGGTTGACTGTCTTCCTCAGATCCATAAACTCTGTTTTACCTTCATTAACAAGCATGCAATATTCATTGCAGTATTCCTCCAAATATTTCAGTTTCTCATTTAGCCTTTTCCTTGATGTTGTCAGGATAACTGTGTCAGCAATAAAACAAAGAGCCATTTCAGAAATCCATCATCTCCACATTGTTATTTAAACTTTCTAATAAGCATGTCAATAAACAGGAAGCTTTGACATGTGAGCCACCTGTTCCCAACACTCAGAACTGGTTTCTCTAAACACCTCATGCAGCCATTTCCTAACCATTATAGAGGGGCTCTTATTGCAACCACAATGATGAGGGTCCTGTTACTTTAATAAAGTTAGCTAATTGTAACCTAAACCATGATCTTCTCCCAACCCTGACCAAGTTGTTTTTGCTGCTGATTGAGGCATCAGGTCAGAAAGCACTTGTGTGTGTCATTGGAAATGGCAGTTACAGACAGTGTGTTTTATTGTTTCGTTAAGTTGACTTGTTGGCCCTGATCGTACAGTTGGGTCAAGATATCCTGAAGTTCCCATGGTGTGACTTGAATGTTAAGGATTTTTGTTCTTGAAATTGATAAATGAGTAAAAATAAAATTCAATAGGGTGACATTTTGGAGATTAAGTTTGGTCTTTGATACATTATAACTTTGACATTTTAAAGACAATATTAGTTTAACTAAATGTGGTATGGTATTGTATCAGAGTCTCTGAGGAGAGCTGTAATTTAATCTGCCAGTTTTTGCAACATAAACAGTCAAAACTGTGCAAAAAGTCAGTATAAAGAGAAAGACACAAACTGAGCTAAATCTTTTTTTTAATTTGTTTTTTCTTCTGCTTTTTCAGGAGTGTGAACTCTGCAAACTACACCTCAACCATTCCAGCTGTGATGACCTTCTGACTTCATTACCCATACTGCACCAGCACTGGCTGACTTGAGTTATTTTACTACTTTTGTTTTTTTTCTATCAGCCACAGGATTCCTACAGATATAATGCTTTAAAAATGTTTTATCCCAAAATGTATTTATATAAATGGATCAAAGGATTAATTCAATTGGAAGATGTTTTTTGTTTTGCATCTTTGTTTCATTTTCTCTTTAAGGTATCTTTGTAATGGATGTTACACCCAGTAACAAACAAGATAAAGCTGAGAAGTTACTTTTGTCTTGCAGGATTCTTTTACAATGAGACTTTATGGAAAAGAAGAATCACTCATGATCAGTACAGCAGTATGTCTATTCAAGTTGTTTACAATGTCTTTTAAAAAGAACTGGATGATGGTTGTTTGGTCCTCGAGATCAAAGTTAGTGCTGACTGACACTAACTGAGACACTAACTGTGTTGCCTTGTGTCACCTCATGTCTTCTATTAAATGTTGTTCTTAAACACACCACAAACACTATGTGTGAAATTATATTTTAATGGATCTTTTGGTTTCAGCAGTGTTTGGCGAGTTAAGGTGAGAATGTGTTGCAATGCTTGCTATGAGTATATTCAAGTTATTCCAAGTTGTAGCTGATTCAAATGATCTACAGGCAGATACAGTGTAAGAGGGCTGAATACGGTTACATAATTTATGACATAACTCACATCAAGCAAGTTACTATATCTTTATATAAAGAATTATATGCAACCTGCTAAAGCGGTGGGTTGCCCCCTCCAGGTTGGGAGGGAGTTGCATCCCCAAGTGAAAGAGTTCAAGAATCTCATGGTCTTGTTCATGAGGGAGGATAAAATAGACCGTGAGCTGGATGGGCAGTTTGGCGCGGCCTCAGCAGTGATGTGGGCACTACACTAGATCGTCATGGTAAAGGCAAGGCAAAGCTTTCGATTTACCAGTCCACCTATGTCCAAACCCTCACCCCTGGTGTTGAGCTTTGGGTAATGACGGAAATGAGCTGGAAAGCGTTGCTCCTGCGACCTGGACCTGGATATCAGATATCAGATGAAAATGAACAGGACAAGCAGTAGCTTAAGGAAAGGTACAGTACAGCACAAAATTTGCTGATAGGGCAGCAATGAAATGAACCGAAACAAAAGCAGAAATATGAGTATCTAACTGTTCCTAGAACCTCTCTTAAGGTTGCAAAATATATTACTAAACATTAGAGAGCATTCCCTGAAAGTTAGCTGTTTGCTGAGTAAGTTTTTGACTCCCTTCTTGTTGTTAACATAGGTAACTGTGGTACCATATTCAAAGGTTTTGGGCAAAAGTCCAGGTTGGAGCCAGTCTGTTTCTTTTTATTTATTTGGAATTTTCCAATTAATGGCTTTTGTCAATGAACTTCTTGTCACTACACCTCTCCTTACAAAATGCTCAATGTCCATCCAGATTATATTTTGTAAAATAAAAGAAGACCTGGCAAATACTTGTTTCCCTTTTGATACTCAAAACTCACCAGGGTATTAAGCCTGACTAACCTCATCACCTCTGGTTTCCTGTACCTATCCAAAGCAAATTTTCTTACTATCTTACTAACATAGTTCAATTGTACATAAAGGAATGTCCAAAAAGAGTATCCCCTGTGGGTGAGTTTCATCTAGTATATTTCTGTTTTGAAAGCATTTTGCCATTGTAATATGAATTTCCCTCAAGAATATAATATTTATTTATTTTTTTAACCTTTATTTGACCAGAAACTACTTTATCTTTCAAGAGTGTCATGGCCAAGACAGGCAGCAACATAACTTACAGACAGACAACATGGATAAAAAAATACAGAATAAAAGTGTCTCAGCTCTAAAACAAACAATATAAATCACAAAATGAGATAACTAGCCTACAGAGAAAAGCCAAAGAGTATATTAATATGTGCTGTAAGTGAAACATACAAACACAAGAAGGGCAACTACACAATTACAAAGACCCGCTAAAATACATCGTGACACTGATGTATAGATGATTGTGTACAAATTGCTGCAACAATTCTTTGGAATGGCCAGAGGAACCAGTGAGTGTAACTTAAGTCCTTCTGCTGAAGATTCCACATATAAGGAAATTGTCAAATCTATGGCTTGCAATTACAATTGTAAAATTCATCAGTAGCTGAGTCATCAGTTATAGAATTACTCAGAAATATATATAATATTATATATTATTTCATGATGGCTTTTTTTCTTGTATTACTTGCTGAATGCTTTTTCAAGTGTAGCGTAAATACATTTGGGTGAAATGAGCAGAGCTTTGCTGGACTTCTGCAGGCTGTTGTGTTGTTCAGAGGAAAATGGGCAGATGGTGCATCTGTTCGTAGGAAGATCTTCGGGAGAGCTTCCCTTCCCACAATGCACAGCGGCATAGTGCACTTCATAAATCTATGCGCGACTTCCGCTCGGCCTCTCAGTCTACCAGACTCATGGCACGTGGACCGGTGCTGAAATTCTTGTCAGCCAAGGTGAGTGATTCATTACTTTAAACAAGCGTTAATGTAAAGAGTAGTACTAATAACTTACGATACTGAATCATATACACCGTCACGAGAGAGTGAACGATTAGCTCTGTAAAGTTAATGCGGTTACTTTGTTTCTATGCAGAAGTGGCGGCTGTGTGTGAGCTCGTTGTGTCCTAAGAAGTTAACATTCCCGCCAAAGCAGCCTGAATATACAGTAACTGTTGATTCCTGGTCTATGAGCCAGGTACTGATCAAAGGGCTGCGCACGTGCGCAACCTCGAGCACGCGAGTGCTGCTAGCAAACCGTCCCGCACAACGTTTTCGGTGGAAAAGAGTCCGAAGCAACAAACTCTAAAACTCAGATGTTGTGGACACTATATAGTGAAAGATGCAAGTTAGCTATATCACGGTAACAAAGGTTTGCTCTGGTTTAGTTAGTAACTTAGTAGGAGTCGTTCGTAAATGGAGAAAAAGCAACGACGTCACGGCGCAATGCATTCTGGCTTACTACGTTCCCGTTCGGTAGCGTTCCTCAGTGCTGCTGGTCTGTGCTGATAAACGAGCTGCTACACTTTGTCGGTTTTATTTTTTAAGTTCACATGAAAATACAGCAGAGCAGCGCACATCCAGCTTCACTGTTAACTGCAGCACGTTACTCCAAAAATATAATGTTTAAAGTAACTAAGGTTACATTAGTATAAGCTGCAGAATGCATCAAAAACCAAAGGGACTAAAAATAATTGAAACATTACAAAGGCTTCCTCAGTTTATCTTTAACTGGTCTTTTTTTTTTTTCTCAGGATGAAAAATGTCATTTTCTAATATAGTTTCATACTGACTTTTTAATAGTGAGGTTTTGTGTGATGCATGATTGACAACTGAAAGGTTGGAGCTAAAATGAACCTAGCTAAAACTCTAATTGGCAAACTTTGAGCATTAATTTATGTAGGCTACAAGGTTGCAAATGCATATGATCCCCTTTAGATGCAAAGAGATGAGTAATCACACCTTACTGTAGAGTCTGTACCCAGTTTGTTTGACAGGTTTAAACACTTGAGGGCTTGACTGTGGCCTGCATCATTGTGCACCCATGTGACATTCATGTTGTCCCTTTCAGAGCTGCAGCGTCTCCTGATGATGAGCAAGTGCTGTGTTACGTAGTGGACACTATGGGATAGAGCTACCAACGGGAGTCCTGCCTTGCCTTTGGGACTAATGGTAAATACTCAGAACTGTCATTTAAATATTACAAAGCATTAGCTACCATGCAATCACTTTTGATGTGGAAGGAGAGCACAGATTTAATGACATGACATTAAGAGGAATGACAGCAGGTACATTGTTTGGGGATGGGCCTCAGCATGAGGCTCTGCTCAAGTTTCTCCCAACCTGTCATTCAGTTATTGTATCACAACCCACATTATCGCTCCCTCCCTCCCACCCCAGCACTCAGTCAGCTGACCAGGTGATGTGTCTGGCTCAGTGTTACAGTGCTGGTAGAGGAAGTCTCTGTGCCTGCTTGTAGCTCTGCAGGTTCTGTTTTAGAGTCTGCTGCTTCTGAGTTGTCACAGAGCATGGCCCAACGAGAGTGGCCTGCCCTGATCCAACAGCAGGGCAGGCCTAGTGCAGGGCCGCACATTCACATACTGACACCATTAGGGGGGCTTCTGGGTATGCCTTTGCTTACATTGTTATGCACTAGTGGGGTCTGACAATAGGCAACATGTTCTCACAGGCTCAAACCCAGATAAGCCTTTAACTTGGATTATATTGCCTGTTCCTGATGAGGGTTGCATTTCGGCTTTGCTCGTAAGTTTAGATATTTAAAATGACAGTGATTTATGCTGTAAAATATGCCGTCAGTAGGTGCCAGTCAAGATGGAAAATGCAGCAAATTGAGAGAAGCTAATGTAACTAAAGTTCTATGAATTCTGGGTGACTTCCAGTTCAATCATCTGGAAAAAGTACCATTCCAGAGATGGCACCATTATTTTAATGAGGCAAGCTAACTTGTATTAAGACAGATAAAGCATGTGCCAGTTCAATATAAACATTTAGATGTAGTTTAATATTTTTACATAACATATTCTAAACCAAGCCAAAATTACAGTTAATGCTTGTTGTTCTATGATGTTTAATAACCAGTATTAAGTTTGACAAAGAACTATGCAGTTCCTTGAGGCTTCACTCATTATCAGGATACACTTTAAACTGGCAGCATTATGTTTATCGATCAACATGAGAAAAAATTGTATTTTTTTTATGCCATTGTGGAGCCCTAAATGCACTTGCTTGTTACTGAGGTCTTCTGAGGGTTCTGTTTTAAACCAGTGAGTTAACTTGGTCAACTTGTTTTATAAACTGTCACTTACTACAGCTTGTTGAGACACTTGTTACATTATTTAAGTCATTAAGTGTGGCACTCGCATTTTTTAAATTGCACTCTTTCAAATCCCCATGCTGATACAAAAGTGATTAATGGTTCCAGCCCCAATACAAACTAACAGACTGTGTCCCAGTTCTGTCTGATTGATTTTACAGTTGGTTTTCATAGCAAGGAACTCCATTCACATCTGACATGTTGGCTCAAATTGCTTTAAACTGTTACTAAATCAGACAAATGGGACCTGGTACACTTCTCTTTACACATTACTGTTTTCCTTGTGTTGCAGGCAGAGCCTCTTGAAGCTGCTCAGCGTGGGGCTGACAGTCATGCTGCAGGCTGACTGAGGGTAAGTAGCAGAACCACTTGAACCTTTTTTTGTTTGAATATGAAACGATCATTTTTCATGCTGTGATGACTCAATATAACACATCATGCTGACAAACACCGTGGTGAAGCATAAGCTCTGAGCATAGCAGCTGACAGACAGCAGTGATCGGTTGTGTGGTTTTAGTTGTACTAACTGCCCTTTTCTCTGCAGGAGCATGTGGAGCCGCTGGTCTGCAGGGAGAAAAAACTTCTAGAAAAAAGGAAGTGAGACTGAACCAGGTATGTATGACATCCTGCCAGTTTGCATACAGTGTGTATAGAAACAGTGTAAACCCAATCACGTACTGCCGTGGCAGAGACCTCCCCTCTGCTGTGGAATCTCAGTATTGGGAGAGAAACCTCAGGACTTGGCACAGGTTTAAGTAAAACCCATTTACCAGAACCTGACTGAAGACCTGAAACACACTTCTGTTACAGCCCATTAAACTAAACCTGGGTATGTGCTGTCTGGTAACACTTGTGCTTTATGTTTCTAGTGTGGTCGGTGTAATCTGCCGGGCTGGTCTGGATGAGTGGACATGTTCCGGTCTCAGTCCGCCTGCTGGGATGTGACTGGGCTGCTGACAGTCATCAGTACACCCCTATGGTTCAACCATGTCTGCTCAACATGGTTTAGGCTGAAAACAAGTTTATGAATTATGTTGGAAAATGTCCTGAAGGCATCACCTACACTTAACATCTACAGAAAATAAGTTGACCAGTTTTTCTAGAATATAAAATCTGTGGTCTGAACTAAGTACATCTGAAATCATGTGCACATGTTTGAATAAAGTTTAATTGTGCATTATCACAATGGTCCTGTTTGGTGATTTGTCATTAGTTGTTCTGAGTTGACTCAAGGCTTAGAGCTGTAGGTAACTTTTTTTATATATTGCATTATATAAAGTTAATTGTTGTAGCAGTGTCCTGACTAATACATGAGGCGGACAATCTGAAAAGAATCATGCTCCTCTGCCTCCATAGTTCTAATGGCATTTGAAAGAATCATGTTAGAAATAGGAGACAATGCGCTCAACTCACAGGAACAAAAACAAAAAATGGTGCTGAATTCCAAATAAAGTGTGAAGTTAAAAGATAAGAGGAACAGCACTCCAAGTTTATCAAATTTTATTTTGCCACACAGATTGCCTCATCCACAGTCTGGAGTTGACATTAAAGTCAGAGGCAGAATCACATGCAAGACAATATGTTTATCTTTTAAAATGTCCGTGTGGTTTATATTATGTTGGTAAAACAAAACGTGAGTTAAAAACCAGAATTTGCGAACGCAAGTGTTCCATTCGTAACTGATAAAAAAAATCCTCTGTTGCGAGACACTTCAATAGTCACAAACATACCATAAGTGAACTACATTACATGGGCATTGAGACGGTTAAAATGCCACGCAGAGGTGGTAACAGGGATAAGATCCTGCTTCAGAGAGAGACATACTGGATCCATTTCTTAGACACACTCATCCCTACGGGTCTAAATGAGGAAATCTCATTTGCATGTTTTTTATGAATTGTGTATAATGTCCATTAGTTTCAATTTTGTGGTAAATTTCTTTGCTGATGATCTTTTTCTTTTGTATGGTCATGTAACTCGGTCACTAATTGACTCCCACTGCTGTGATTTACAAGCTGTGTCAGTCGGGTTGATTGATAATTAAGCGCACCTGTGTGTGCTGTTGTATTGTTTGCTAGAGCACACTGAAGAAAGGCCAGACCCGAAACGTCTGTGTGACAAAATAAAATTTGATAAACTTGGAGTGCTGTTCCTCTCATCTTTTTGAAAGTATCATGTTAACAACCGATCAGAGCCTAGGAGTATTGAACATACCTGTCAATCACTGCTCATTAACTGTAGTCAAACTAGGAAACATTTTATTGAACTGTTCAACAGTAAAACCAGAGTTTGCTTTGGCTGATGGGTGGTGCTTAGTTTTCAACATGGCAGCTGCCATAACGAAATCTTGATTCATATTTGACCAGCACCTAGTTTGCGGTTCACAATCAGTGATTGACAGCTGCTTCTAAGATGAAGAATCCCAACAACTTAGCTGTACAGAATAAAGGATTTAGAAGGTAAAATGGACTTTTGAAGGTACACCTCAGGTGAAAATATCATTAAAGATGTATTTCGATTTTGAGGGGACAGAGTGTCAGTGTTTGATTGGGTGACAAAAGAGAAACCAGTGCAGACTATCAGTAAAATCTTCAAAAAGCCTCCAGAACAGCTTCAAAGCTCCAGGGTAGAAACTCAAGTGTGTGCGATCCACTGGAAGGAAAAGCAGTGTTCCTCCAAAACATTACCTCATGTAGTATGATGGTGGGGACAAAATTAAGACATTTAGCATCAGAAAAAATGATACAGTATACTAGTCCATACCCATTGGTAGCTTTGTCACCTTCTACCTATGCCAGTCCTCAATGCCTATGTGCAGTTTCACATAGATTGACCACATCAGTGAGTAGAAAAACGTGGGACAGACAGAATGACTAACTGACAGTTTCCGTGATTATGTACAGCATACCATACCATGACTTAGTCATACCAAAAAACAACATTGGGCCACAGGGGGAGCCGCAGCGATCGGTCGCATTTTAGCCATTTTTAAGCATTTTTCTGTTGTTATAGCGCCACCCAGTTGCCAATTAGAGTTAAATTTCTCCAGTCACCTTGAGGCGTCCTGTTCTACATATCTACCAAGTTTACTAAAAATCGATATGGCGGTTAGGCCTAGATAAGAAATTAGCTCTGTAGCGCCCCCATTTTGTTGGATGGGGTCAATAATGGAGGGGTCCCCTCAGATTATGTGTGGTCATATGCCTACAAAGTTGCGTGGTGATCGGTGAAACCCTTGAGATGTTATACACCTTTATGTGATGAGCCACGCCCTCCGCAATATTCATTGCCTTATAGAAGCTCAGTTTTAGTAAGTTTTCCAACTTTTGCCAAGAGGGAACTTTAGATATTGGTCCCTAGATTATGTTCACTGAGTTTCATGCAGATCGGTCAAACTTCCTAGGAAGAGATCGATTTTAAGTGTCTTTCAAAAAATTCAAAATGGCGGAAAATCTATATAACCGGAAGTTATGGGTTGATTGAGTCATGAGTCAAATTTGTTCCTCATGAGGAGAGGCGTCTCTGTGCTTCATGTCTCTACAACATACAGGGCATGAGATATGCCCTTTCAAAGTTTACAATTTCAATCGGTTGCTATAGCGCCCCCCTTTGGCCAATTGATGTAATATTGCTTCATTTGCATCCTCCCATGACCCTCTACCACTGTGCCAAATTTCACATGGATTGACTAAGTCAGTGAGGAGAAAAACGTGGAACAGATACACAGACAGTGTTTTCGTCATTATAAGATTATATGCAAGCATTACGTACAGCCAGTAGGTGGCGGTGTGGTCACAGACAATGGTCTTTGGAGATGTATCTAATGTGGAGAACAGCTTGTGTGTCTGCACAACTCAGCAGAGTCGAATACAACTACACTAGACAGTTAATATAAAGCCTGTTAATAGCGTTACTTAAAACACATTATTCTTATGTTCTGTGCACCAAGCAGCACAGTTCAGATGCACAGAATTGAGTTGAATGTAATCTGAGCAGCCTACAATCCAGTCTATTGATGCAGGAAAATATTTAATCCCTCCAATAAACACTTGACATATTGGCTTTAAAAAAAATGTCTTTACTGTCTTTTTAAATTGCTGGAAAAAAAGAGTAGAAAGCCTGACAGGATGCAAAACCCCTTTGGGAAATGCTAATAAGGGGCAGCCCCTACAGGTCCGTTATGTCTAGCAAACCCCATCCGAAAATAGAGACATTTAAGACGAATTACCTTGCAAACATGAAAATATACTCTTTAGTTACCAAACAAGAACTTGTCCAAAATAAATTATACCAACACTTTAATTCGGCTCGTATATAACCTCCTGAAGCACCTACAGAAATGTCACCTTTAAAAATGCTACTCGCCATATTTGAGGTGGCTTGCAGTGGATTTGTGGGGACACTGCTGGAAACAAAACATATTCATTTAATTTTCATTAGTGCATGTCGTGTTAACAGTGTGTATATAAGTAGAATATCATTAATGATGAAAATAAGTTCTTTACTGTGATGTTTAACGCTAAATGAGAAAACAAAATCCCCAGATTTTTGAACGTAGTTTGGCAGGACGCTGTGTGTCTGCGCACTGATCAGATGGGGTTTGGTTTGCAGGCGGAGGCGGAGTTTTCTGCCCCAAGTTTTTCAGAGTTTTGTGTCTGAGAGGAGCAGTGTGATTTTTAGGGGGCAAAGTGGAGCAGAAAAAGGTAAGACATCTGGTCCGATATAACTGTTAATCTACTCAAATAGCACCGTCAGATGTGACGCGCTAAGTCTTTGCCTCTAGCAGAGCTCACACTGCTGAACGTGACTGTCAGTAAAAACGCTTGGTTGGCAAAAACGAGTAAGACGGATGTTTTTATCACGAGTTTTAGCCTTCTGTCCAGCTGCTGTGACCCTTCAGCAAAGGCTAGGAGCTAAAACCACCAGGCACAGGTTTGTTTTATAATTTACCCTGTGATGTTACAGTTCAGAGCTGAAGATGAAATCCCGAAGTTGACAAACGCCTTGGTTTTTCATTCTTGTTGTGGTTAGTTACTGCGAACATTTTTTTTGTTACCAGATTTTAAATGGGACATAAAATAAAGTGATTTTGATGAAATCTCACTATTTTAAGTTCAGTTTTGGTTATGTTTTTTGTCTGACTAAAGCGTGTGTCACACATAATGTGTCCAGAGACCATAGGAAATTTGAAAATCCAATGATAATTTCTGATTTTACAGTTTCAGATCGGCAATTTCTTTAAAAAAAATGTGCCAGCTGGTTTGGAAGGCAAGTTTTCCTTAAAAATCGACATTAAAGTAAACACAAAATACAGCCATTTAAAGTTATATGCCCCTCCATTAAGCCAAAATAACAAACATAAAGGCAGATTTCTACTAGTGCATCAGCTCTTTGCATGTCACCTACACAGTTGTGTGCATTTGGCATTTATACTGGATCTGCTGTCTGTGTCACTCTGCAGTTACACCTCCACAACACTAGTTGGCGGCAGGGTTTCTGTGAAGTGCTGTGAAGTTGAGTTGATTCAAAACATACCCAAACACACTTAATGGCGACAATTTCAAACACAAATCAGCTTCACTGTATCTTGCAGGATTCACAGACAAACCACTTCTCTTTTGTCGGACACATTTTCCCCACATAAACAACATGCTAATGTTATTAGCACAAGCCTATGGCATTTTATATCTTATAAATTAGCTTTGGGGCTAGTAGAGATTTTCTTGACTCATATAAAACCAGGAACAACAGCAACATAGTAACATACAAAATTTGGCTCTATTACAACTCACAAGGTTCACCGACAAAACAACTGTCTTATACTAAACACTTTTTTCCAAACAGATACAACATGCTAATGCTATTAGCACAAACTTGCGGCATTTTACATTGTATAAATTAGCCTAGCGACTAGCAGAGATTTCCTCTACTTATATGAAGCCGGGATAAATCACACACAAGACTTGGGGCCTTTATTGTCCTCACAAATTATTGTTTGTGAGATAAAAGTGAACAAAAGCTTCCTTTCCACTGAGGGAAATGGTTTTAGCTCACAAAAATAAACAGGAGGCCTGTGTCACCACAAGGTGTAGTTACATTTCTGGGGAGGAGCACATCAGGCTACAGCGTAGGGTATGGCGTCCATTTGAGGCAGAAGTATAAATCCTGCTTAAGTCCCACCCCAGTGTTTAAAAACTTATCTGACACGCCCCCCTCGCTCTCGTAAATAATAAACAGTCCCTTAACCGGTGTTCTTTTCACTGGAATGTTGTCAGGCTTGTAAATAGTATCATCAATATTCTCCATGTCCAGATTTTATTTATCTGTCTAGAATGAGGACGTAGTGGCAGTTTGATCGACTTTACAAGAGGGAAGGATTTTGTAGCGCTGGGAGGATGACATTCTCATGTCTCATGACTTTTTTTTCCTTCAAGCAAGCGGATCTTGGATGGTGTATGAGGGATCACCAAGGAGGAAGCTTCCATCCTCCTTTTGACACCAGACTTTGGTTTCTCAATAACGTGTTGCAAACCTAAGAAAGGAGAAGTGAACTGTGAACTGTGTGATTGTCTAACATACGGAGAATTCTGAGCAGATGCTGATACGAATTACTCAGCTCAGGGTGGAATACAGTAACGACATTTTCACTCTGGTGCTCACTGACTTGCATTAGTCTGCAAAGTTTTTGGCTTTGCCATTAACAAATGTCACGGCCAACTGGAGGGGTTTCGTGAAATAAGAGGAAAACAGTTTGTAGGTAGCAAAAGAAACAGCTGTGTAATCTTGCTGTGCAGCTTTTAACGTAGGCTACTTTGAATTGAATTGTACACTTTGATTCTTTCCTCTGAGGTGAGCTGAGCTGGGGCTTGGTCCACTCCTGTTGTACAGCCTGCCGTCATGGCTCGGTACCTGAGCTATTTCACCACTGTGGGCGATAAGGAGACGCTCCAGTGGGAGGATGAAGAGTTACACGAGAACAGCGAGGAGCTGAGTCCAGCCACTGGCCAGTTTCCAGTTACGCTGACCTTCAGGGAGTCACTGCAAAGGCTCTATAGCTCCGACCGGTTCCAGGTACGTCACTCTAAGCTTTTCAGTGCATTTGTTAATAAGCAATGTCAACAGTCCATCATGGTTTCTCCACACTGATGTCACTGTTGGAGGAACAGATATGAACAATACCAGTCATTCCAAGGGAGCCGTGAGAATATTTAGGAACCTCACAGTTTGATTTTGTTTCAGGAGGGCTGTGATGCAAGGATAAAACAATTATTGATGCATCAGAATTTTAGAATTCTGTACATGAATGGGTGTGGGTGTGACTTCTTCTTTTCCATGTCCCTCCCCAAAGCTACAAATATTTTTCCTTAAGCCTCTCTGAGTGAGTGGGGGATATACATGACCCTCCCTCCACCATAACCATATATATTTTTTTTATATTCACACCAAATGTAGGTATTGGAGCTGATGCAACAGCATCAAGGAGGTCATCACCTATACAAACAGCTGATTTCTTAAGCAAAATGCAGGTTCTCCTTTATTATTGCATCATCACACAAGCTGTGTGTACACTTCAGCAGAATATGGGTGCATGACAGCCACCTGTCCGACTGCAAAAAAACAACAAAATTTACTAAGGCTACACATCACTCACCTCTGCAGACACACACACATCACAGTGCACACACATTTACACCATACACATACAGTACAATGGCAGTTTTCCTAAATTAACCATAACACACACAAAAGTGGCAGCAGCAGCCATAATAATACCTGTAACTTGGCACAGTGGTTGCTCTTGGATTTTGAAATTTAACCCTTTGTTGTTTTAAAGGTAAAAGTTGAAAATAAATTCTTGGCATTGAAAAATGCCTAGTTTTATTGTCATACATGCAGGAGCTCAGATTTCTATTTTTAGTGCAAATGGTTTTCTATGGCAAATGTTTAAATGATTCATGTAGAACAAAGTGACTTTGATAAAAAAAAATAAAAAAAAATCACTATTTTAAGCTTAGATGTGGTTATGTTTCCAAAAGGAAGCCTGTGTTGTTTTGATGTGTTTAAAAATCTGACGATAATTTCTGTTTTCACAGTTTTTTGCAACTGTGTAATTTTAGCAATTTTCTCTACCAGGTGAGCCAGTAGGTGCCCGAATTTGAGCAATTGTTAAGGAAAACACACTTTCCAAACCACCTGCAGGCTTTTCTGGTTAGAGTGCATTTAAAATGAATAAAAAAATACAATCGTGATCATTTAAGAATTTATGTTTTTTTCACCCACCACTTGTTGGTGATGAAGTCTTCAGATTGCTTGTTTTGTCCAACCATTGTTCAGAGGATATTCAATTTACAATGTACAAAACTCAAAAAAGCAGAGAATTGTCACATATGAAAAGCTGGTACCAGGAAATGTTTGGCATTCTTATTTGTTTTAGCTTGGTACATATGTACGTCCCATTCTTGTGAATGTGATGTATCAGGAACACCTTGGGGTATTTTTTTCTAAATTGGCACAAATGTCCACTTGGACTCAAGGATGAAATGATAAGATTGTAATAGTCAAAAGTCAAGTTCATTTTGATCTTACGTCTGTCTCACTCTCATGAAAACAATATCTCAGGAACGCCTGGAAGGAATTTCTTCAGACTTTACACAAACATCCACTTTGAGTTAAGGATGAACTGATTTAGAATGTGGTGGTCAAAGGTTAAGGTCACTGTGACCTTGTCCATCGCATCCTCATGAATGTAATATCTTAAGGAAGACTTAAGGGAATCACTTCAAATTTGACACAGACGTCCACTTTGATTCCAGGATGAACAGACTGTTGAAATGTAATGTAATGTAATGTTGAAAAGTCAAGGTCACTGTGACCTTGCGCCATCCAATTTCTTGAGCATGATATCTCAAGAAGGCCTTGGGCCAGTTTCCTCCAATTTGGCACTTTGCTTTGACTCCAAATGAACTGATTAGAATTTGGCAGTCAAAGGTCAAGGTTACTGTGACCTCACAAAACAGGCTTTTGGCCATAATTCAGGAATTCATATGCTAATTATGACAAAAATTTCAAACAAATGTCCTGTAGGATAAAATGATAAATTGATGACATTTCATATCCAAAACGTCAAAGGTCAACTTAACTTTGACATCTGCAAAAACACTTTTCTGGACATTATTCAACATCATAGCTCAAGAAAAGAGGAGGAAATATTTGGTCAGTTACAAAATTGGTGACACTGATCTTGGGTGCCCACCTTGAAACTGTGCTGGTTGTACAGATCTTCTTTGCTGTCAGGTGAAGATGTGTGTGAAGCATCCATGATTTCACAGACGTGGATAGAATCTGTAACTGCAACTAGATGGGTTTGTGGAGGGATACAACTGCGAGTGGTAATTCTAGCTTTACTTTTCAAACAAGAAGGCTTCAGACCCAACTGACGATGACTCAAGGGACATCACTTGAGGACATTTATTATTAAATTTTTTTTGTGTCCCTCTGGAGACTTTCTTCACATATGCAGTAGTACTCCATAACACCTTGGAACCCACTTTGATGTGTAGGATCGGTGCACTTGCCCTTGAAGTTCATAGAGAGGCCCCTTGTATGAATGTCTGACTTTGCTTCCAGGTGTTGGTGGTGTGTTTGGTAATCCTGGACGCCTTCTTTGTTCTGGCGGAGCTGCTTATAGATCTGGCTGTTATCGAGTTGAAACATAGCCACACTGCTTCTGAGGTGAGATACAGATTTGTCCCCTTACTCCCAGACCTTTATGTATTACCATTACTGACACAAGTTTTTTTTTTGCAGGTGTTTCACTACTTGAGCTTGGCTCTTCTCACATTCTTCATGGTGGAGCTGTTTGGTAAGCTGTATGCTTACCGCCTGGAGTTCTTTCAACACAAGTTTGAGGTGTTTGATGGTCTGGTGGTGGTGGTTTCCTTCGTGTTGGACATTGTGGTCCTCTTCCTTGAAGAAGCCTTTGATGGGATGGGTCTCCTCATCCTGCTGCGACTCTGGAGGGTGGCCAGAATTATCAATGGTAAGTAGCGCTTTGTCTGAAAGGATGTACAATGAAAAGTATTCCCATGTGTGTGGGCGAGGGAATTGGATGGGGGTCATATTGCATCTAAAGGGCAATCTTGCAGTCCATTGGCCTTGTAAGACGATGGTATAGCCTCTGGGGGCAACAGACAATTTTGGGGGTTCCACTGAAGCCAGCAGATATCCAGGCCAAGACTTCTTCTTCCTCTTCCGCTTGACAGTTACATTAGCAACTTCAGACGGATCCAGACAACATTTTGGCTAATCCAGGCATCAACAGCCTTTAGTATCAAAAGGAAATATACAATCTGTCTGGAGCCACAAATCACATTTGAGCCTTTCAAGGAAGGTAACAGGCAAAGTTGCGCCATAAACGGAAATTATAGTGTATTCGGTGTATAGGCTGGAGAATGTAAGCATCACTTTAAGCTTATAACAATGTTAACTGAAAATTAAATTGTTAAAAAATAAGTGTTAATTAATTGCCACATCTTTTTTGGTGAAAGCCACAAGGAGCTACTGGAGAGAGGTTAATGAGCCGCGGTAAAAAAATAAAGCGGTAAATCGTGGTCAGACAATAGCCGATGGGTTCAGAGATTGCATTTTGACCAGTGTGTTTCACCTCTTTTGCTCTGCACATGTTAATCTGCGGGCAACTAAAGCCTGCTCAAACGTGATTGATCAGTATACTCAGACTACAAACAGAAACCAGAACACTTCCATTAACAAAATCTCATCCTGTTGCCCTAAGATTCTGCATACATATGCAGATATTCACTTATAGAGATTCCAATAGGGGTAACTACACCTTCCATGTCTATGGCTTTTATTTCTAACTTTGAAGTGAAAATGTGCATGTGGAAAAAAGGAGAGCGCTAGAGACCAGTTTAGAAGTATTCACCTCCACAGATTTGTGTTTGGATTTTTTTGTAGTGGACCTACACAAAATAGTGAAGATTTGTGAAGTGAAATGAAAAAAAATTGAACTGAAAAGTTTGGCCTTTCAAAACAGGGGTTTATATACTGAGATTATGTGACACTTAGACTGAACATGGGTGGACTTGATCTAACAAATTCTGTGACTTTTGATGGTAATTGCTAACACCAGGTCTTATTTAGGGATGCCATAGCAAAGGTGGTGAATACAGATGCATGCACCACCTCTCAGTCTTTTTATTTTTCATTTCACCTCACCAATTTTGACTGTATCGTGTAGTTCCATTGCCAAAAACTTCCAATAAAAATCCATTTAAGTTACAGGTTGTAATGCAACAAAGTAAGAAAAATGGCACAGGTGAATATTTCACTTGGAGATGACTGTATTTTAATGTGTTGCAGGTATTCTGGTGTCAGTGAAGACCCGTGCAGACCAGAGGATGCACAAGCTGAAGGAGAGCTATGACCACCTCGTTCGAAGAGTCACAGAGCTGCAGGAGCGCACCGATAAACTGGTGATTCCTTACAGCTGCTTCATACTAAATTAGAAAGGTTCACATTTACTTCAGTGAAAAAAGGAGTTCAATGTATGAGGTTTCTTATTTATATTATATTAAGTAATTTATGTATTTGGTGTCTTCAGGGCCATTGCTATAATTGAGACATTTTGAGGTCATTTGTCATTTGTTGCTTTTAGACTCAAAATATTTAAATTTTGCTAATGAATAATAAATCTTTAGCACGTGACCCAGAATTTTATTTCAGCTCATTAACTCAGTTTTCAAGAAAAATACTATGGACAGTATTAAACAATTGATGTAGCTATTGTGAAGTCAGCCATTGATTTGGGGACTCCCGTTTTGAAGTCTTGAGTTTGGCATTTTGGCCATCACCATCTTGGATTTTTGCAGCCTGCGTGCTACCTTGGTTAGCAGAGTGCTAATTTCTGCTAGAGGTAAACAAGATTAAAACCATTAAATAATTAAGCAGAAGAACTGAACATCCAACCCCTTAGAGGGTGTTCTGACACAACCAAACGCTGAACAACACTTTTTTAAGCAACCAACATGTAACAGTTAACTTACATGAACTTAAAATACATAGAAATAGCGACAGTTGTAGCTTCACCCATAACCGGTGAATCTGAGGTTACGCCATGGTTACATCAGGCCCCCAAGAAGTGTCCCGGCTTTGGAGCCAGTTTTTCGTAGTGGCCAAACTGTTTAATTACACTGTCAGGGGATGCCCTGCAGCCCATGAGGACTTTTTCCCATTAACTTACATTGTGACAGAGACATCTGTAAATCAGTGGATACATTTTTTTGAGAGTCACTACCTGTGTGAAATGACTCATTTCACGATCAGGATTCAATTAATTCAGTTCAGTAACAATTGGAAAGTCTAGAAGAGCCACATGATTGAATCATTTTATCCCTATTCATGTTAGCGGAGTGCTAAACCAGAAGTAGCCAGCTTGGCCGGCAGAAGTCTCTAATGGGCCTGCTCTGTGGGTCCCACAATGCGGAAGTAGTGCTGATCATCCTGGTAATTTTATACTTGGCAGTTGAACCATTTTGGCTTCACGTGCCACTGAGTAACTTTCAAAGGAATGAACAGGGCCCCAGCTCCAATGTGTACTCTCTTTACACACCCATGGGTTACATTACCCAATCATCGTTGTTGTCATGGTCGCGACTTATCTTAACAGATGACACCCACCTATTACCCAGAGTGGCCACATCCACCCTTAAGCCTTAATATTTAAATGAGTAAGTGATACAAAAAAATCAGCCCCTGTACAGTTGTCATGAACAGGAAAATTAGCTACAGAGACCAAAACTGTTTTTTGTACCAGGCTGTAAATATGCTTATTTCTGCTGCAAAGTTGGGCACTTTTACATGATCCTCAAAGGGGATTGACTTGCTCTTGGAGCCAGCCTCAAGTGGCCATTAGAGGAACTGCAGTTTTTGACATTGACTTTATTCAGCCCTGGATGTTGCCACTTGGTCAAAAACTAGTTTATTCCATCTTAGGTTTTAATTTTTTAGCACTGGCATTGGTTCTATCAGTCATGATGACATTGTACTCATTAAAGTACTGGAGATGATGAGGTCTCAAAATGTGGCAACAATGCCAAAAATAGGTCCAGTGGAGGATCAAACTTGCAGTCAGACCCTCAGACAGGTTGTGCATACTGCACCTTCCCTGGACAAGACCTTGGAGAATCTGGACATGAGTTTGGACTAACACAATTTAAGTGACAGCAGGTGTAAAAGCTTTAGATGAGGTCCAGCAAAAAACTGACTCTCCTCTCTGTCTCCATCTACCTTAGGAACAAGAGAAGCAGAAACTTCAAGCCCTCCTGAAGAAGCACAGCATAGACTTCTAACTGATCAAGCTTACTGTTGAGGAGCTGCTGTTAAGTGTCATTATATCATGTATCTTTCTGCACTCTTTTAAACTATACATCCCATGATCAACTTATATATTTTAGACCTGATTTCAGTATTCTTTGTATTTGTTACCACATGACCTGAAGAGAAATCATCTTTTTGAATATCTGTATAGTATAGTAGATCCATATCCAGGTTTCCTGTTATTATACTGATGGAAATCAGTTAAAGATCTGCATATATGTAATGAATGTCAGATATTCAGATGCTACTG
Source organism: Epinephelus cyanopodus (assembly GCA_026686955.1). Classification (NCBI taxonomy): domain Eukaryota; kingdom Metazoa; phylum Chordata; class Actinopteri; order Perciformes; family Serranidae; genus Epinephelus; species Epinephelus cyanopodus. The sequence goes on along the minus strand of CM048923.1, from coordinate 36,340,412 downwards.
GATATCACTCCATAAAGCTGCAAGGCCATGGCCTTAATTTCAAAGTAAATATTTCTTCCTCACACTGATGAATTGTACATAAAATTAATATACATCTGCTTAGTGACATTTAAAAGTACTTTATGTTGTGTAAAAAAATAAATAAATAAATTGTTTTCATTTATTAAAAAACATTTGTTAATTAATCTTTTTACAAACATCCTATGTACATTATTTACACAATATACAGGAACACGATCATACAAACAAAAGTGAAGATAAGTCTACATGGAGTGTTCAGACAAAAGGGAAGAAGAAGTCAAAGGGCAGTTTGGCATTGATGGTGGGCATGGCTCTGTAACCAGGAAGAGCAGCGGCAGAAACTGGTATGAAGGCCACAGAGCTCCTGATTGACAAGATGCTGCTACCTCCAGACAACATGTCCTGTGGGAGAACAGGACAGTCAGACACAGTAGAAATGATTAGATTGCATCTTTTTTATTTTTATGTAAAAACCTGGCAGCATTCATGCAAAAGCAAGTCTCACCAAACTGGTGGTGTTGGTTTGGATGACTTCTCTGATGCTCACAATCTGAGCTTGGGGGTTCACCAAGGATCCATATTTGGTCCATTCAATTTCTAAATGAAGTGACAATGGGATGCTGCAACTTTGTGCGTCCTGCAAAACACAAACATACCGCTGGATTGTGGACCCACATCATAAAGCACATACTGTGTTTTCATGTAAACATATACAGTGTGAAAATATACAATACATTTAAAAATGACAAACCAGTCAGATTTGACCGTCATCAAATGGCTGAGACCAGTATTTCCAGCCATAACATTATTAGGAAGACAGATTCCATTAATGAAATGACTTTTCTGTCAACCTGCAATATCTTTAGGATAGTGGATAGTGCCGGCGTCCCATGTACAGAGGCGATGCCTCACTGTAGCGGTCGCAGGTTCTACTCCAGCTTGCAACCTTTTGCTGCATGTCAACCCTCATTCTCTCTCTCTCACCCCATTTCAATCTGTCCTGTCCATTAAAGGCAAAAAGCCCATAAAATAATCTTTAAAAAAAAAGCATGTAAACATGTTCTAGTAGAAACCCAAAATACAAGCATGAACTTGAAAATGAGCGTAATAAGTCCCCTTTAAGACTGGCTTTCACTTCTTCAATCAGATGTTTTCTATCTGTGCTTACCCCAGGATTAAAGTTGCTCTTGACTGATACCCAGTCTAGTGGATAATCTAATGGCGAGTTTCCAAAGGAAGCCACATACAGAGCATGGTTTGGTCCCCTCAGAACATCCAAAAGCACCTGGAAGACCAGGGAGCAGTTGGCAGCATCCTCCAGTCTACAGGGACAAGAAAAGCCACCACATAAGTATCAAGACATGAGGAAGCACCTGTATCTGTACAGTGATCAGATTTGTTGAGTATAAGGACGTCCTGCCTTAATGTGCAGCCAGACACAGAGTCCACACCAAACAGGACAGGGGAGAGCTGATGTGGTCCCTGCAGACAGTCCTGGTCCTCAGCACTGTGGAGAAGAGACAGTGTGTCTCTGGGGTCGATGCTTCGAGCAATCCCTGTGAGGACAACTATTAAGGACAAATCCTGGGCTTTGTAGCACATCAGAACATCCACTTCTCATCAAACTCTGTCAAACTATTCTAAACCCTTACTACTACTGCTCACTCACTCATACTGTCTGTAGGTCAAGTTGAGGGAAATGCAGTGTCCAGGCAGGTAAAGGATATTCTGCTGTTTTTGTTCCAGACACAAGAGGTAGTCCAACCACATAACCTGGATTTCCACTGTAGTGCACAACCACCTCCTCCATATCCTCCTGTTTAATACACACAAGATAAAGTACATTACTGACATTAGTCTCAAAACTACTTTAAATTTATTACATTTTCAGTTTACATACAATTTCTTTATTTTCACTCAATCAGAGTCTACTAACACTAATGGATAGATTTTCTCACCACCCCATAACAACGTGAAAGGGAAACTTGACTTGCTGTAAGTCTCAAAAATCATTTTGCAGCTTTCCTCAAGAGTAGAGGGTCAGGCAGGCTTAAAACCTACAGGATCAACCGAGCAACCCTCATAGCCAGTGATCTTTGCTACTGTATTATCAAGAGTGTCTGTAGTCTATGCACAGGTAGAGTCCTACGGATGACTACATCATCGGAGAGTCTTTATTAAGCCTGTGTTGTAGCTAAATACTGTATCTAATCTAACAGTAGTTCTGAATGCAACACAGCACTCCTAAGATTTCCTTAACTAGAAAAGCAACCCTTTTGTGGATAACACTCCACAGTATGTAGACAATTCTTGTTGAGCCACTACCTGGACAAATGTGATGTGAAACTTCTGTTGCAGGGACAGCGCTGCTTCATGGACAAATCCAAGCACCAGAGACACCGTGGCATTCACTGTCTCACCGGCTGGGTTGTACTTTATCACATAGGCAACCTACAGACACAAAAATATCTAGTTGGTCCAACAGACAATGACTTCTTTTATTTGCCAGAGTTTTCATTTTATATCACAATTTCAGTCACTTGTGTGACCTATAATGAGCAATGTGGATATAATGATTACGAGGGTATAGGCAAATAAAAGAACAGATACAACAGTTTGGTAAATTCAAAGAATTACATTAGTTTACTGTAATGCAGCCTTTAAACCAGGAAAAGACAACACTTGAGATGTTACAATGTCCAAAATCTACGGTGACATTAAGTCTCATATCATGATATCAATGTAATCGATATATTGCCCAGCCCTACTCCATATGTTTTTACATTGGCAGCTTTTAATCCAAAAATACAGGTAGGGCCCTTCAGAATGTTGTGTTGGAGTGTGGGTGACTCACCTTCAGCACCACATTAGCACAGAGGGTTGGCTTCAGGAGAACAGGGTTGAGGATTTCTCCATCACTGATCTGTAGCTCTGTCTGAGTCCCATCTACAGACTGCAGGATGACTGAGGCCAGTTCCACAGGAACAACCTCCAGCAATGTCACAGACAAACACATAAGTCAGCCTTTACTAACATTTAACCCAAATATCTAGCAGATTCATCTTCAGTGTACAGAGTTACAGTTACTGTGGTTTACTTGTATACTGTCATTGTTACAATTGATTTTATTTCAGTGCATTACAGGAAGACATTCATTTCCATTTTTCAAAGCTATGTTGTTATAATGAGACAATTAAAGAGGACTTTTTATGCTCATTTTTAGGTTTAAACTTGTATTTTGGGTTTCCACTACAACATGATTACATGCTTTAATGGCCACACACTTTATTTTCCTCACACTGTCTGTACTGGAACACCTGTATTCACTCTCTGTCTGAAATGCTATGTTTAGGTGCCTATCTCTTTAAGTCCCCCTCCCAAAAAAACATTTTCTGCTCTGATTGGTCACCATTTCCAGATCTTCCTTATCTTGGGGTCTCTGCACCATTATTGTAGCCAGTGAATGATGTAATGGAGAATAGTGCAGAAACTACGTCAGTGTAAATGGGACAGCTGGCAAGACAGGATCGTGGGTGGAACAGGTGTGACATTTTGACGACATGTTATATGTGTAACCCACTGCCGGGAGATTTAAAAGGTAGCTGATAGCCATTAGCAGCTAACTCAAATAAGAAGAACAGTGGCCAAAAATGTCTGCAAATTGGGAAAACAATGAGATCCGGGAGTTTCTTACCCTCATGCCATTGTTATTGTTTATAAAGCGCTGTCGATGCTTACAGTATATGTCACATGTCACACCAAAGACCAATGCTGTTGTATTACATGTCATGCTCATCACACCTCCTTTGCTTCCCTGATCCCAGCATGCAGTCTAAAATCACACACTGGAGCAACATGATGCTGCTGTCGTTTGGTTCTGTGTAAAAACGCATAAACTAGGGAATTTGCATCGTCCCTATAGTGTGATCTCTATGTAACAGGTGCTGTTGTAACATTATACATACATATGGCAGAAAAAAAGAAAAGCATAAAAGGTCCCCTTTAAAGCAGACATTCATCAAAAAAGATTGCAGTGCATCAAAGAAACAGTAAAAGCAGACAGCATCTTCACTGTGATGAATTACATGCCTCGATATGATATGATAGATCCAACAGATCAAGATTCAAGCTCCCATTGATTTATTTTCACACCATGCTAAAATGAATGGAATTCCATGAAAGGCAGAAAAAGCATGTCTAACTAATGACAAATGACACTTCTAGTATGGTTTGATTAAATAGTTTGCAGAGCAAAAATATTAGTGTGGTGCCAGTGCAAATGTGAAAATAACTAAATACTTCCTTCTTCTCAGTAAATGCAAAAATGTTTCCTGTCCTCATATTGCAGCAGTTAACCTCAACTTTTTGTGTCCTATTGCACTATGTGGCATGCAACATGTTTTTGGGGGCTGTATGTCTTTGCGCAAAAAGAATGTTGGTGTCTTGCTAAATTTCCTGTTTAGGCATATGCATGTTAAAGTTTTTAACACAGACCTTGATGCAGCTCCATAGTTATTTTAAAGCAACCAATAACTTGCATGTTCCCCAGATTTCCTCCCAGCTGGGTTTCAAAACACCAACACTGAGCTGGGAGGTCCTTATGGGATTTGGAGGCTCTATTGGGAATTAAAATGAAAACCAGGGGCGTACCTTCAAAAGTGTATATCAACTAACTAACCAAAACAAATATAATATGAAGTAGGGTGAAGACAAACAGCTCTTCACATCATTGCTTTATACACATTCAGTGTATGAAGGCATCATTTTCCATAACGTGTTTAAAGAAGACAAAGTTGTAGCATTTAACCTATGATGCTTACTTGAATAAATGATTATTCACTGATCAATATAGTTGTTAAATTTCTGTGGTTCAACTAAAAACTGATGGATTGTTTCAGAGTCAAACAAAAAGTAGCCATACTTACAGCTGCATCTTTATTCCTCCCCTGTAGAGTGGAAAAGATTTAGTTAAACATCTTTAATCAACATCAACTGATTCTTTCTTTGTTAAGTTTCTCTTTGTATTTTTAGCATCTCAGTACAGTAGCTTATTCATCTTACAAACAAACATCCATGTTACCAAATGAATAAAAAGGAAAGGTCCACCCAGAGATGCTTTCTAGCTACCTGAAATAATTCTGGTAAATGTCCATTAGTTAAGCAGGCAGAGGAATATAGCTGAATCAGATTCAGAAAGTGAGCTCCCCAAAAAGTAAATTACAAAATATAAGAGTCCCTTTAATCAGCCCTTTAATCACAGTATATATCTCCTAAGGTGAAATCAAGGTTTTGTCTCTATTATTCTCATAAATATTTCCGTCCAGACGAGCACTGTTATAGAAAAATCTCCATCCAAATGACAACACAAGACACAACTTAAGTGCTGTCAAGAGCATGCCAAACCAACACTTGGTTATAAAACCGTAACCTTAAAGCAATGTAAAAATGAAGAAGAAGAAGAAGAAGAAGTTGGCCAACCAGAAGCCTGGAGAAAAAAAAGCTATTGCTTGAAGGCTACCAGTAGGCGTGAACTCCGTAGCTCATTCTGACATCTCTGTTCCTCAATATAGTGGGACAGTAACACGCACATTCATGTATGAATTTTTTTGGTCACGTCTGCTACTCCCTGTCTACACGTCAACACTGAAAATGAAGTCCCTGAAAATCTTTACCCTTTTACAAAAGATCCATTTTCAGTGGCCTAAAATGCAGTTTACATTTGGATGAAAGGCCAAAATGCATAAAAAAGCTTAAATCTCAGATATACTCTTGTATGTGTGAGTTAATGGGAGACTCACAGCAAAGAGCTGGATGTTTGTGTAGGTGTCCATGCTGAGGGCCCTCAGAGTGCTGCAGTCCTGCTGCAGGACCACACGTCGGGAACACTTACTGCTCTGATCCTTCAGGAACGCTGAGGAGACAGACAGGAGAAACTAAAGCAACAACACACACATACAAATAAAAAATAGTCTTCCTTTAAACTCTTTTAAGCATGTTTGAAATATGAAATTACAATGATAAGATGATAAAGAGAGTTATTTCCTAAAATGTCAGACTATTCCTTTAACCAACTGGAAGCTTTGGATTTAAATAAATATGTTATTGAACAGTTTGAAAAATATTGGCATATAAAGATGAAATAATCTTAAAAAATGGATGACAGATTTTCTCCTGTTACAGGCTGTAATTCAGGAGTTTACTGTGTTTCACTTTATTTGAGTTGCACTTTGTACCAAGTCTGTTGTGGGTTATGTATTATGACAGCAGTCATGCGACATATTTATGAGTGTGACTGTGAGGAGCCAATCAGAAATATAAAACTCTTAACTGACTTGTGCTCTTAGAAGTTGTTCTGACACTGCTGAAGTGTTCAGCAAATGTAGTTTTGCAAACTAATATCATATCAGTTCTTCACATTATGTATGTGTAAGAGTTGCATTTTAGTTTATTCCTATTCACATAATTTATTGCTGTTTGTGTTTGCAAGTGTGCCCCCTCCAGAGGTGGTGAGGGTGCAGGTGACAACACATTGACTGCAACCTCAGCTGCTGCAGGTGAATGAAACCTGCTATGCTTTAGTTAAAATATAAAGACACTGAACTGATTGCTTCTTGTTTTCATATTATGTTTATTCTGCAGTAACTCAGAAACATTGAATGGTAAATACTCTTGGGGATTATTTTTGGAAAGAAGGCTGTGAGTCTGGCACACTGCACCTGCACTCTCTGTGTGATAAAAAAGAGATTGGAAAAGAGGTTAAAGGAAAAGCCCAACCTTATGCTTTTTGCCACTACAGTATGGATGCTGCCTCATGCTGGTATATGGTGTTTTGGAGGGATGAAAAGTTCTAAAGATCTTTCTATTTCTGATGCTCTCAGTGTTTCAGTGAGGACCAGTTAAAATCCAGTTAAAGTTACCGTGTATCGAAGGCTACCAAATACCATAACACTTCAATTAAAAGCCTGGTCCCAATTAAACGTCCAGTTTTTTGGATGTATAAAACCAGGTTGTTGGCTACCCTTGAGAGCTAACGTTAGTCAGCTGTTTAGATCGCCCATACAAATATAAATGTTTAAACTTTTATCAGTATGGCTACATGCTACATGTTGTGAGCTGGGTTAGACTGTCCATAATTCAATCCTTCAGTTCATTTCACTTACACCATGAGCATTGACGAATACAACTTTACACAAGTAATATTCATGAAGGTTTAAATAAACTACAATCGAGTAGTTTATTAAAACCTTAATGAATATTACTTGTGTAAAGTTGTATTCGTCGATGCAACAGTTTTACACAAAAGGAATTAAAGGCCTGTCAATTTTTTTGTGTTTTTAGCTGAGCTAGATTGGAGAAACAGGAGTGGACTGAGTATTTAATTGATTTAGCACCCTCCCCCTCGTCGGCCCATCCACCAGGCCAAAGCAGGCAAACACTGGCCACAGTGGCCACAGTGCATGAATGTTACCTGCAGGACTGTTGTCCATACAGTCGGCAGTGACACCAGGAGCTGGCAGCAAGAACATCCCCCTCTGTCCACTCTCTCCTGCTGTCACCATCACATCTCCATACTGAAACCATAAACCAGCAGCAGAGAAACAACATTGCTATTTTGTGATCGTTACAAATATTCAGTCTGAGACGAACAGGGACAGATAAACAGAGACTCGCCTGGTATCCAGACGAGGCTTGGAGCTCTGCAGCAGAAACCTGAACACTGTTCTCCTCTGAGCCGAAAAAAAAGTTGGTAAAGTCTTTGAAGAGCGAGTCAAAGTTGCTGTCAGTTGGGAGAGCAGGAGAGGGATGAGAAAATCCATCAACACCTGGACAGAACAAACAGTCAGTGACTGAAACGACTGGGAGATGGAGACAGACACATTATAAAGTATGTTGTGACATGCCTGCATACTATTCATAGTCTATACCAGTCTACAAGTAGCCATACAATAATATTCTGCATTATATTTCTATTCTGAAAATTAGAAAAATAACAACAACCTTATCATTTAAATTTATCACTAAGGTGTATTTATATTTACTAACTGACCGATTGGTGTAAGAGTTAAGTAATAAGTTGTAGTTTCTTTAAAAACGCTTTGGTCATGGGTTGTTTCTAATCCAAATAAACGCCATTAATGACTCACGGTTCTGTGAATGAATGCAGAAGATGTCATAATTAGTCTCCGTCCGGACAGACGACTGTATCTCTGAGTAGCCATCTATTGTGTTCCCTAAAGAGTAGGACGCCACATCGTGGCTGCACAGCTGCTTTGGGCCACTGCAAAGAAAAAGGAGCAAACACAGAGGATGAGCCTGTATATATACTGTATGGAGACAGACATTACTAACATGTGTACCTGTAAGAAACAGTGAATCATACTGATACACAACGGAAAAAAGGTCATTAAATCTGTCCACAAGCAAGCAGACTATTCAACAAAGGGATGTGGTGAATTCATAAGTAAACTGTGTTCCATAAATACATCTTATTTCATATGAATTCAAGTTGAACTGAATTAATTTACTGTAAATTATAAAAGAGTGGCCAGACTCAGAGAGTTTATGTATCTCAGCTGATCAGAGAACCTCCGCAGATGTATTGCTGCTATGCCAGAAAAAAACACCTGTATCGGTAATAACACGAAAGGTTTCTTAACATAACAACAAACTGTTCTTGTTATAACAATATACTTGTTTTACAATATACTTGTTACAACGTACAAAGTCTCACTTTATTATTTCAGTTGCATATTTTGTCATATTTTCAGAAGAAGATTGTTTTTTCAAATGTTCCTCTTTTAACATTCTGTTTGCTTTTAACACAAACTCAACACTTCCTCTGTGTTTTACTTTTGTCTTAATAAACTCAACATAAGACATTGATTCACATCATTGCATCAACTTCTTCCAGTCTTGTCACACTCAACACTCTGCTGCTCTCACTTCCTCACAAATATTGTTTTGATCACTAATTATTTCGAGTCACTTCCACTTTGCCTCCTTTCATCTCTGTTAAGTTGCCGTCACTGAAACAACACTTCCTGCTCAGGTATTTTACATTCAAGGCCTTCCAGGGGCTCAAAGGGCTTAACTCCCTCCTAGTCTGGCTCACAGGATGTATAGGCTACAGGTATAGGCCTGCCATTGGCCGCCTATTTCAGACAGAATTCTCATCCGTCTCTGCCTCTTGCTTGTTACCTATTTAAAAATCCCTGTCACTACACGGAACTACTCTCATATAGACAGACCCGTCTGTCGTTTTAGAGCTGTGTGTGAAACAACAACCTTCAAACCAGCAACCTACAAGATACAGTTTCTTGCAATGTTTTCTTTTGGAGGGATTTAGTGTTTTAATGCCAGGTTCATGCAAATGTTCCAGCAAATCAGTGTTTACCCAGCCACCTATATTTGCCCATTCTCCGCCATAATTTGAACAGTGTCTATTGACAATTAACAGGAAATGAAATCAACTGTCTTTTATGTTCCATGCTTTCTTACAACAGCGACACTTTGCAGCTCCTGGATACGTATGAATCATTGGAAGTGTAATGTATAAAAGACACAGAGACTAGCAACCTAGTCCCTTCTCCCTGTGGTCTCGTGGCAGACTTACCTGACAGTGTCCACTGAGCAGCTGGTGAACAGAGCCACCTCCTCACTACACACTCTGTCACAGCAGCAGTTGATGTCACACACATCCTTGTGCTTGTCACAGGGACACAACCTGTCAACTGAAACACACAACAAGGCTCAGGTTAGACAGACATTCTCACAACAAGGCTAGTTTAGCCACTTGTCTTAAACGTTCCTTAACTTAACAAAGCTATTTACACCTTCTGAGCTAGAGTTGCAGTGACATACCTGTTTCAAGGTATACCTTGGTATTAAAATTGACGGTAATAATAGAGCGTACATTTGCTTATCTGCACTATTGGAAAAGAAAAACTGCAACCGTTAAAAAATCTAACCTGCATTTGTTATAAGAAAAAAAGCATTTGCGTATCAACAACAACAATCCAATTTTCATTTACTGATAATGATAATAGTGATTGTGCAATAACGAATACAGTGATACTGTGATATTTTCTGATACAGTAAAATCTCAACCCTATTCTGAGCTACAGAAATATGATCTTGGTGTGGTTACAGCATATGCAATATGAATGATACAGTACATGACCATTATGTGTCTGCAACTAGATATCTGAATGAGCAGATATGTACAATTGGTTAGTTTCAAAAGCACATGCTCTATAGCTTGTTGTTTTAGGGATGCACAATAATATTGACGCATTATTGGTATCAGCTGCTATTGGCTTTAAAATGAAACAGAATGAGCCGACATGCTTTTTCATACTTTGCAAAATGAATGAATGTTACATACACTGAAAAGTATTCTCCATCTATAGTCTCCATCTGCTGGTGGGCCATCACTATAAGAGTATGATGTTAATTCTACTACAGGAGAGACTTGATAATCACTAAAATTTGGTAAGCTGTTACATAGGTTGTTATATATATGTATATTGGAAATGTGTGTTATACTAAGATGCATGTACAATTTATACTTTTTTTAATCAACTTATTGAACATGTTGAAATAAAACAAACATAAAATAAACCTAATAAGCAATAAAAATAAGAACAAGCGTGATCCTCAGCAACACAAGCAACAAATGAGCAACTCAAATGATATAACTCATGTCCAAAAAGGGTAAGAAGTTAAAAACCTCTCCAGTCCTACCCCCCTCTTATTTGTTATTTATTACAGATATTAAAAGTCCAATTTACAGCCATCCATGATCAACACTTCCGCACAGCACAAGAACAAAATAATCAGAGCAGATGTGCAAAAACCAGAGCGTCCACAAAAGGAAATACTATAGAGACAATAATAATATAGAAATAATATAAAAATATGGAAGTGTAAAATGTGCATGTGTGTGCTTTTTCTTCAGTAAGAAATTTAAATGCAATGCAAATAAATAAAACGTACTGGTGGTATTTTAAACCTCCAACTTGTACGAGACGTTCTTAAGCCAAACACCACTTAAAAACATCCAAGGGAGACATTTATTTGATTTAATTTAACATATATTATCCATTGATGATAAAAAATAAACAGATAGGCGGCACGCTACAAAAGCGCAGACATAAGATAGTTAGCTTTTTAATAAAGACTGGAGACCGTGTCTAACAGTGTGGATTACCGCTGGTGGCAGGAGTGAGCAGCTGGCCGGAGACAGGCAGCGGGTCAGCGGGCAGGCTCGGCTGAGTGGTCCCCTCCGTGCTGCTGGAGCCCGGTGCTGGAGTTGTGGACTCAAACTTTGTAGGCTGCGTAGTTGTGTAACTGTCGGTAACGTTGTATGTGACGCTCTGGTCACCAAGCGTCGTGTTCCAGTTGTAGCTTGTTGTATTTTCACTAGAAGAGACGGCAGTAAACACGAATAAACAGAGTAGGATTAAAGTGGACCACGGCGCAGCAGCTGAGGCCGCCATCTTTGTTTTAACCGTTGCTATGGTTCTTCTTCTTCTATTGTTGCATTAACATGTCACTGCCTTTAATAAAGCATTACTGCCACCTGCTGTTCAAGTAAGGAATTGCTCCTGCTCAGCCGGATACGGGAAGGAGGTCGTATGAGCGGGTGCAAAGAAAACACATTAAATGCAAAATGGTGCCATTTACTGTATGCTATATACCTTAAAAAATGCAAACCCATCTCTGTTGTGATTCTCTTTTCTTTTCTTTTCATCTCTTTTCTTTGTCTTTTCTTTTATTAAATTATTCTACATGAACTATAAAAACCATGCATACATACACTATTCAATTAAATGAACAATTTCTCATTTCCGTTTATATTTTTGTCATACACAGGCATGCAATAAAATCCATGTTGATGTTGCCTAATACAAAGTCTCTATTCAATCATGTGACAAGATGATATGATACAGGAGTTAGTTTAGGTGCAAAATCTTGACGAGCTGACAGACTGACAAGCAGAGCACATCTACAAGCCCAGCAAGCAGTCATGTCTTTTAAACAGAAAAGTGGAGGGAAATGAACAGAAGGAAAACAGTATATTCCTTTGGCTTTTTTATAAACAGTTGCCAGTGATGTGTGTGCACCTTAAAACTAGTAACTAGTGTATTGGCCCCAGTGCACTAGTAACTAGTGCACTGGGGCCCTTGGTAACTACCTTACGTCACTGGTGGATATCATCGAGTTTATTCAACAAGGTTTTGCAATTGGCCTGAGGAAATCCTGACCCCTTTAAAGAAGATGGTGAATGCTTCAGTCAATTTACACTACATTTGAAAGACTAATATGCAAATTCCAAAAACACTGCCCCGACAAATCAAATGCAATTTCCTTTTTCACAGATAAAATATGATAACTAATGTAGAAGAAAAGTGAAAAGATAACTAATGTGTTGTGAATTTATTACCTGAAAATAACTGTTGACTAACTTTTCATAATAGCACTTTTTTGGTCTATTGACTTAAGTAGCTTTTATATGGCCATGATCATTTTTGTCCTCTTGGAGGCATAGGAACAAAAACACAGCATTATCATATTATCACCACGTAGAGATGTGATGGTGAATGTGTAAGCAAACAATTTTCCATTTGCACATCCAGCAAACAGCATTTAGTGTGGTCTTGTTTCGGGGGCCTTTATGAATCGAAGTCCAACAATCCCTCTCCTTGTAGCTCTGGCTTTATCTCAGATGAATTATCTTGTTCATGGCTTGCTTGGAGTCAGTTTGAGATCTTAAGTTTAGACTGCATGTAAGGAGTGTTTTACGACCGACACTTCTGTTAAGATTTCTTGTTGCAGTGTTTTGGTAATCCACAAGATGGCAGCACAGGACAGCAAAACCATGAGTGACATGACTGGAATCATTACATTCTCCTTCCCCCTGCCATATGTAAAGTTGGAACGCTGATATGATTAGCTATATCCATTCAGTTTATTCACTCTTAATTAATATGATGTATGAACGTGCTGTTTTTGGTGTAAATGGAACAGGGTACTTTTAGGCAGTTAGATGTGGACCAACAAGCACATACAGACTAACTTACGATGTACTTGTTCATTTATTCATTTCACAGGATAATTTGAAGTAAACCTAAAACATTTTACATGAGTGTTGCCGAATGTGAGTTGATGTAGGTAAGTGGAGGAGTGTCATTCACGCTGAAAGAAACAATATCATAATGAGCATTTATATACATATGGTTGGGGGAAGGAGGCGAGTGATCAGACTGGTTAAGTGATTAGAGATTCACCATGAAGAAAAAGAGTCTTTGATTGGATAAAATCACTCAAAAATGGATCAGTTGGATGGAAATAAAAGGAGGAATGTGGAGTAAAATCATTGGAAAAAGGCTGCGGACAAATAGCAGGTGTGTTTGAAGAGTGCGGAGGTGAGGTCTCTTGTTGAAAATCGGCCACAGCTTCACAAGTCTGTCCTTTTAGCCTATTGGTCGGCTGATCCCATAGATACATTACATTTCATGTGAGCCAACCCTACAGAGACCTTAAGGTCTAACCTAAAGCATCATATTAGGTGTAGCTCAGCTGATTAAACATAGATGTGGCATTACAAATTGTAATCTATCAATCTATAACATGTTGGAAAATAGTGAACAGTTGTGATAACAATATCCCAAAGAGATAAAAAAAAAAATTATAATTGTTCATCATATTCTTGGCAAATACATTTCTGTAAATTAACCTTATCAGCTTTCCCACTAGGAACTACAATATAACTGTCTCAGGAAGTCGCCAAATATAAGTAGTTGCTAAGCGCTCCACTTTATTCACCAGCTAGTCTGTGTGTAACCTTTGTGTGGTGTAAAGTGCTTTTCACTGAAAACAGCTGCCTGAAACCAGGTTAATGGAAATGTGAGACTAAACTAAAACAGTAAAGTTGTGGGCTGTAAAACCAAAACAAATTAGCTGAAATCTGGTAAAACACTGTAGAGCCAAGGGAAACCGCAGGGTTGGTGATAATTCAGTGTCAGTTCATAGGATTAACCCTGTTCATATGATACATAGTCAGTTGAAAGGTTGTGGCTATATAAATATTGATTAATGCAGCCTTAAAGGGACAGTCCACCCCAAATCAAAAACACATATCTTTCCTTTTACCAGTGCTGCTATTTATCAGATAGTTTTGATGTGAGTAACAGAGTGTTGGAGATACTGGCTGTAGCAATGTCTGCCTTTTTTCAAATATAATGGAACTAGATGGCACTCAGCTTGTGATGCTCAAAGCGCCAAAAATTTGATTCAGTTTCATGTAGGGACTATTTCCTTTCTACCAAACTACACCCGCAAACAGTATCACTCTGCCAACCGTATTACTGCTCTTGGTAGTGTGCATCTACTCACAGACGAGAGGCTCGCACTTGAGACAGCATGTGATGTAAACATTAATGATGTCCTCCTTGGCTGAGCTGTGACGTTAGTTAGCTTAGTGGTAGCAGTAGATGCACGCTACCTTTTGCACAGTGATATAGTTGGTGAGTGCAGTTCAGCAGAAAGAAAAAAAAATCCAATATGAAACTGCTCACAACAAAGTGTGTGGATTATCTTGAGTAACCCGGTCATAATTTCTGGAAAGAGAAATTGATGTTGAGCTTTTCAAATGTAATTTTTGGCACTTTGAGCACCACAAGCTGAGTGCCATCTAGTTGCATTATATTGGAGAGAAGGTAGACATCTGTACAGCTGATATCTCCAACACTCTGCAACTCACACCAGAACAGCCTGTATTGATAAAAAGCACTACAGGTAAGAGGAAGAATACGTATTTTTGTTCTGGGGGTGAACTGTCCCTTTAACGTCTTGTCCACAGAGGTGTGTCTGAATAAATGCTTTGAGCATTAAATGACACAAACGAGAGCTTAATGAGTTGTCATATTTTTCAGACATGTTATACATGTAGTCATATGAGAACTGAACATTGGTGGCTGGCTATTTCTGACATTGTATGTATTTGATTTTTATGGAGCTGTGACACACGCGTATGAACGCACACACACTTACACACTCACAGTTATTATCCTCCAATTAGGCCTAAACAAACGGTAGTGACCTCAACCGCAGGAGTCAAATGGGGTACTTCACCTTTTCTTGCTCTCCTGATTCAAATCTGACTCCTTGACCCCTTCCTGTCTCTCTTTCCAGCTAATGGATCCTGTGAAAGTTAAATAAGTTCATCTGTTACAAGTATTTCTTTGAATAACTTCGGCAGCCAGTGTTTCCTGTTACATTACACCTCTCTCTCTCCCTGCAGTGTCTTCTGTCCCTCACGCTCATTAATTAATTCTCAATGGCCATTAAGGCGGCGTGGGCCGGACCACTGATGAATATATTCAATCTGAGTCTTTGTGGATAATGTCCAGCTGTCAGGGGGAGGCACAGCTGCACTATGGATGGTAATGTCCAAGGTGTGTGTGTTTGCATGAGAGATAGAGAGTGTGTGTGTTATTGCTGTGAACTACTGGTGCATGCTTCCATTGTGTGTGTGTGTGTGTGTGTGTGTGTGTGTGTGTGTGTGTGTGTGTGTGTGTGTGCGTGTGCTGGGGCATGGTCATTGAACGATGAACACATAGGTTATCACAAGGTCACCACCTCAATTGCATTGCATGTGTGTGTGTGTGTGTGTGTGTGTGTGTGTGTGTGTGTGTGTGTGTGGTTGGGTGGCAGTGAGAGGAAGGAAGTCTAATTAGAGCATTAATTAAGAAGCAAACGGTTTATTGAATAAATCCTGTGGTCATTAACAGAACACACAGCAGCCAGCCTCCTGCTCTCAGTGTTTTCTCCCTCTGCTCTGATGTCACTGTGACAACGCTGCTGGAACTTTGGACTAACAGACCAGGTATTCACGCAGGGCTCAGTGTAAGAGCGTTTGCACACCTTTGGTTTGTTTGCTCTGGTCTGAATCAGTGACCAGTTTGTTGCAATGTTGCGTACTGTCTCCAGTTTGGTTTGTGTTCACACGGCAGTTGGTCGGTATTTCGTTGTAGGAAACCTCCTGGTTTCTCACCTTTCCAAATTGATAATGGAGGGACAACTGCATCACATTTACCACTTTAGGCCAACATGAGGTGAAATGAGCTGGAAACATTTCCAAAGATCCATCAGGTGTGCCTGCGGTCTTCAACACAGCTTACAAGTGTTTAGTACTGATGTGAAACAGAGGGCAAGCGCAGACTTTTTGTACTCACCACCACTCACTTACCAAAGTACTCACACAAGCACAGTACAGCTGGCTACAGGAGATGGTTTAATCCAATAAAGGTGCAAAGCTTCCTCCTGTTGGGTCGCATCAAGGTTGGATCAAGTTCTCACCACAAATAAACCGCACCAAAGTTTGTCTGTGACCAGACTGAGTCCACCTCTTTAACAAGTTCTAGGTCAGGTTGTTTTGGTCTGCACCCAACTTTGCCTGTGTTCACACCTGCCCAAACGCACCACACCAAGGAGGTTAACCCTCCATCGTTCGATTCAACTCAAGTAACCAAGGCAGGTTTGAAAACTGCCCTTCCTAAAAGACTTATGGATTTTCAGATGCGACATAGAGCCAATGTCCTCACATCACTTCCAGTCGTGCTCTTGGCGACTGCAACTAGACTAAGTAAGTCACTGAAAATTTATTTAGGTCCTGAGTCCATTGACTTCAGTGGGAGAAATGAACGTGATTACAGATTATGGCTGATTCTTTCGCCCCATAGTCACAGAAGCAAATATTGGACCCATTTATCACAAGCCACATATCTTCAGAACATCCCAACACCAAAATGGCATATTTCAGACGGACAAATCAGGAGAAAATTTACTTTGTTCAAGACCTGTCTCTGTCTCAACAACATACTCTCGCGAGATGTGGCAACAGAGACTTATATCAGTATTATAAGAAAAATAATGACTGCTACGTCACTTGCTATTAGAATTTGAAACGTTCAATATCTTAACAAAGTTAAACAAAAAAAACTACAGCTTACTAAAAGAGAGGTTTTAGGTTCCTGGCTCATTTCTATCATACATCATAAAATGTTGGAGACTGACAGAAATGGACTCACACATGCTACGTGCCCTTCACTGTGCTTTGCACCATGTACCACTGCTTCACAGGTAACAGTGTCCTTAGCTGTAAATCTGCTGCCTTCAACCTGCTGTAACTCACCATACAAAGCATGTACTGTATGTGTGTGTTTGTAGTGTATCATGTCCCAGTGCTACAGAGCACCACCTCTGCTCCTCTAATCCTCTCAGCCTTTCCCCCTCTCTGTCTCCATCTCCA
This sequence comes from Epinephelus cyanopodus, assembly GCA_026686955.1. Taxonomy (NCBI): domain Eukaryota; kingdom Metazoa; phylum Chordata; class Actinopteri; order Perciformes; family Serranidae; genus Epinephelus; species Epinephelus cyanopodus. The sequence goes on along the minus strand of CM048923.1, from coordinate 36,323,077 downwards.
TCTATCTGTCCATTTATCTGTCCATCTCTCATCAGGTCATCGTCTCTACTGTTTCTGCCTTCAAACATCAGTCCTCTCCCTCTGCTGATACCAGTGTCCTTCACAAATACACACATGTGCACATCAAAAATAGTTTGCAGAAGCCTTGGGTTGTATTTTCAGGATTCAGAATTTACACGCAGATACTTCTACTGTCGCTCAATATATGAATTAGTATTGTAAAGATAAAGACTCAGTTATCACTGGCTCTGATGTGGCATCCTGTAAAAACCTTAAACATTTAAACACATATACACAAATCCTATATATGTACATTGCAATACTGTTAATCATTCGAAAGAAAACATAGCGATTCAATTTTTATATTATCTGGAAATGTTGTCTGCATCTTTCTGTGTTTCGCCATAGCCTATACTCTGTCGTCTCCCTTTGTCTGTCTCTGTCTGTCAGTCTGTCATCTCTCTGTCCTGATAACATCATGTTATCTACTCTCCAAATTAAAACACCAGCCTTATGTCCTTCACTGACACGTACCTGCTCCATGTGTGTGTGTGTGTGTGTGTGTGTGTGTGTGTGTGTGTGTGTGTAGGTCACAATGTTTTGCCATTGTCTTGTAGCAAAGGTCAGAGTCAAAGTGCCAGGTTTTGGTTTATAGTAAAACGTGGAAACATTGCCTTTATCTGTTTCAGTGGGATGTATGCAAATAGCCTACGCTAGACTTGGTATTGTACATCTAGAAAAGCTGTACTACCGCCAGTACAGTCTCTGAAAAGCTTTTGGGGGAGACCGGGGGCAATTGCAACACTGAGTGGGTTTACATGGACAGTTTAATTCCCTTTTTAATTCGGAATGAAAGTTCATTCCTATTAAAAGTGATCTTGTAAACACCTAATTCAGAATGAAAATGGCCAATGTGATTGAAAATTCATTCCGATGTAAGGGGCTGAAATATTTCGTTTCTAATTCCGAATGAAAGAATTTCTCGCACTTCCTCTTTAAGTTCATTCCAGTCTTTCTGCCATGCTCGTTTCCTTGCCCTTCTTGCACGATGACGTATATAGCGCGTATAGCAACGGGCTGAGATAGAGCAGTCAGACTCGTTACACTCACCGGTTTCCATTCGCCACAGCACGGTCTTCTGTCTCCCTTCTTTGACCTTCTCCATCCCTTCTCCTCCTCAACAGACGAAGCATTAGCAGAACAAGGGTTGTTGTCTTCAAGAATATAAGCAAAACAAGCCTGAAAAAGGCACTAAGAACGACGTCCTCAAGCATCTTATTATCTGGAGTGAGGACTACAGTGTTTTCTTCCGGTAAACACGTGTCATCCGCCCCGCCCCCTATCCAATCAGAAACCTTCCCTGCCCCAAACCTTGCGCAGACCCGAATAGAGGCGATTAAACTGATCTCCCGTGTAAACCCTCATTCGTAATGAATATTTCCCATATAAACTACCTGGAAAGACTTTAATTCCGAATGATTTCATTCAGATTTATTTCATTCTGAATGAGAAGCCATCATGTAACTGCACCCACTGTGTTATGATTGCCCCCAACACCATCAAAATGGTGGCTGGCTTCAGTGCCGAACTAGCACTTCTGGTGCCTTAAGAGGGGCTGGGTGGGGGCCAAATTTGGCACCCCCCATTTGGCTGGCACCCTACACAGTTATATATGTTGCCTATAGAATGAGCAGCTTTTTCCCCTAATAATATTTATAAAAGTATTTTGTGTTGAGTTTTACCTCAATGTCTTTTCTCACATGTATATAAAATGTGAGATAGTCCAGTGCCTCTTAATATAGGAACCAGCTAATTTCTCATGCTTTCAAATTCTTTAATGATTATGAATTAGAAGTTGTCCTAACTTTAAATATCATCATCTTTTTTCAGTTATACTTTTTGGTTTGTAATAAAAGCCCAGTATTGAAAATTAGATTCAAAACTGGTTGGAGCCATCCGATTTTTTCAGATTTTTTACCAACACATCTTTTTTACATAGAATTGGTCAGGTTGTTGATTGTGGCCTGTGGAATGTTGACACAATCCTCCTCAATGACTGTGCGAAGTTACTGGGTATTGGCAGGAATCGTACATGCAGATCCAGAGCATCCCAAACATGCTCAATAGGTGACATGTCTGGTGAGTATGCTGGTCATGGAAGAACTGGGATGTTTTCAGCTTCCAGGAATTGTGTACAGATCTCTGCAACATGAGGCCATGGCGGCAGATGAATGGCACAACCATGGGTCTCAGGTTTCAAGCTTTCAGTTTTTGTAAATGGTAAATGAACAGCACTGGTACAGCACCTTTCTAGTCTTCCGACTACTGAAAGTGCTTTTTACACTATGAGTCACATTCACACACTGGTGGCCAAGGATACCATACAAGGTGCCACCTGTTTAGTGTTTTGCTGAAGGGTACTTTGGCTTGTGGTCTGGAGGAACCGGGGATCTTCTGATTGGTGGCTGACCCGCTCCACCTCTGAGACACAGCTGCCCCATTTCTTCATGGTCTCTCTTTACATTCAAACTGCCATCAATGAAATGCTCTGTGTGTTTGTAGCTTTCTGCCAGCCCATACCATAACCCCACTGCCACCATGGGGCACTCTGTTCAAAGCACTGGCATTAGCAAACCGCTTGCCCACAAAACGCCATATATGCCGTCTGCCATCTGCCCAGTACAGTGTAAACCACAATTCATAATTTAACAGTGGGCAGTTGCCCACTCAAGTTGGTTACAACGACAGACTGCTGTCAAGTCAAGACCCTGGTGAGGATGCTGTAGCAGGTTAGACTGTATCGGCACCTTCATCTTACCTGACCTGTAGTCTAGTGGCACTGATTGGGTGTGGTTTGTGTGTGCAGTGGTGTTGTCTGTGTGTGTGTGTGTGTGTGTGTGTGTGTGAGTGTGTGGGTGGAGGGACTTCACTTGCTGTGTGCCAAAGACTATGGGACAATTACTGATTGAGGATAGGTGTCTGTGATTCAGGTGCTTCACTCCCCTGCAAACACTGCTCTATTTCTCATTCTCTGTGTGCTTTTAATCTGCAGGCCAAGGTCTCCCCGACATGCCACAGCCTTAAGGCTGAGATGCACCTCCAGAAAGGCCAAAAGTGATGCAGACCTAGTGTATGGCAGCAGTCTGAAGTCAGCCGTCAAGTAACAATTACGTGTGGCAAATAAAAAAAACTGACATTCCCCAGCCCCTTTGGAACCAAAGTAGTGACCATTCCCCCCTCCCCAGCATTAGATTAACTCTGATTTTAATATATGTGTGAAAACAAAATTATGTTTTAACCCTTTTAAGCATTGTGTTGTCTTTTACTCTAACATTAATGGGTGTCAAATCATGAATCAGTAGACCCACTGCAAGAATTGCAGTAAGGGTGTAAGAATGAGGTTCCCTGAGATGGTTTCTGACAATCTGTGCAGAAATTCTTCGGTTGTGCAAACCTGTTGTTGTAGCAGCTGTTCAAGTGGCTGTTTTCAAAGGATCTTGCAGTTGAAGAGGCTGGATGTGGAGTTCCTGGGCTGGCACATAGTCTGCAGTTGCGAGGCCAGGTGGATGAACCTGTACTTGCATAGTGCCTTTCTAGTCATTCGAATTGCACTATGAGTCACATTCACATATTCACACACTTTCATACACTGATGGCTGAAGCTAACATACAAGGTGTCACCTGCAACTCAGTTTTTACCACAATCACACAGCAATAGAACAGCCATTGGGAACAATTTGGAGTTCAGTATCCTGATCAAGTATACTTCAACATGCAGACTGGAGTAGCCAAGGGTTGGACTGCTGATTGTTTGATTGGTGGATGACCTGCTCTGCCTCTGAGCCACAGCCACCCCAAATTTACAGAAATTAGATTGGAAGCAGCTTATGGTAGTGAAATGAACATTCAATTCACAGGCAACAGCTCTGGTGGACATTCCTGTGATCAGTATCCTGATGGAATGCTCCCCTAAAACTTGCAACATCTGTGGCATTGTGTCATGTGATCAAACTGCACATTTTAGAGGCCTTTTACTGTGACAATCCCAAGGCACACCTGTGTAATTAAGTGCTCACTGAAACAAATTGTGACCAAACTTTGAGAGAAATGTCTTTTGTGCGCATTTAAAAATGTCTTAGATCTTTAATTGAAGCTTGTGAAAAATGGGAACAAAAAACAAAGTGTTGCGTTTACATTGTTGTTCAGTGTACAAATGCATACAGAACACTTCCACCTGCTTACAATTACATTACAGGGCATAATAAACCAGTCATCAAATGTTTATATACTGCTTGTAAATGCGGAAGATGGGGGCTTCAAGTAAAGTGTTGGCGGTCTAACTTTAATAAACATATGAACAGACATTCATATCATATTCACTCTATCAAATGTGAATTATCCATCATAACAAAGACCTTGGCTTTGCCAGATTTCCATCCAGTTATTACTGGTTATTACTGCCAATGAAAATAGAAAAACCCAACCACTGATTTATCCTCAGCAGCTGCGTGTGCAGAGCTCAGCTCATTTCAATCACAAATGGCAGCATCTTGATTTACACCGGCCACTGTTTTAATAGAGCTAGCCATGGCCAAATTTAAACTAGTCCGATTAATCAACTAAACATTCAATATCTCCCATTCAGCAGGCGAGCGGCGAGCATACACGGCTTCTCAATATGAATTTTCCGGGAGATTTCTCTATTGATCGACAGACAGATGATTTGTGAGATACATTGTGTGGAGATCAATAGGCGACCAGTCAATAGCTCATGGGGAGAAATGAACTGTGGTGACGTGAAGGCCACAAAGTCAAGTCTGCATGTACTCTCGCATGTAAAAATGAAGACGTACGTAGTGTTTCCAGCCGGGCAGAGGGCTCGAACCAGCAACCTTTGTGTCGCAATCCTCGAAAACCGCTCAGCTACAAGCAGCCAATGAGGTTTAATAAAGTAAAGAGGCACAGAGCCTGAGGAGACAGCAGGGTGGCCAGTGACTTTTACAGCAATCAGACTCATGTTTCTCTCCTACACACACACACACACACACACACACACACACACACACACACAGCTTCATACACTGCTATTTTACTGAGGTTCCACTTTGCTGCTCTGCTCTGTAGGGAGACCTCTGTCTTTGGGGGGACTGCTGTGTGTGTGTGTGTGTGTGTGTGTGTGTGTGTGTGTGTGTGTGTGTGTGTGTGTGTGTGTGCTGTATATGTGCACTCTATGCGTTTCTCTCTGTTTCTGTGTGTTCAGCCATTCAACCCACTAGGTTTGGCTTGACTGGTGTGTGAGTGTGTGAAAGAACAGTGAGGTTAGAGCAGTGTCAAAGCCAAGCGGATGATGAATGGCATTAGTTTAGTCTGTCATTACAGACTGGTGTTTTATGTAGGGGTCAACTCTAATGGAGGAGAGGAGAGGAGAGGAGAGGAGAGGAGAAGAGAGGAGAATATTTCTCAACATACAGAGAACACATACTTCTATTATTTGCTCCAGCTGAAGTGCAACATAGAACTTAAATTAAGTCTTTAACTAAAACTTTAAAGCCCTGCTTGTGGCCCCTAGATGCTGCAGTGCTCATTATGTCCCAACAGTTTCAGAATCAGTTTTAGTGACCAAGTGTGTGCTTATTCCTGAGTCATTCTCAATACAACTACATCAAATATCACCATTTGGTCAGTGGAATTTCACATCCACATATGACCAGCTAGGTATTTGTCTTTGGTATATGTCTGTTGTTAATGCTCAGGGATGGATGTGTCAATTTACGCTTGCTACATGCATTGTGTCTTTTCAAAATAAATTTCAGTGTTCACAGGAAATGTACAGTTTCTGCTCATTAGACGCTTATAGTCATTTTTAAAATTAATTTACGATGTCAGCAAAGCAACCTCATACATATATTTACTTCCTTGTGCAACAAAAACACGTGGTTAGGTTTGGAAAACAAACACCACAGTTTGGCCCAACATTCATACAAGAAGCAAACAGCAAGCTCCCAGGTTAAAGTCTGGGGTTTGTTTAGAGAGCTTTGCTACTTTTCTGTCCACTTTTTACTGTCACTTTTATGATTAAAAGACATGACTGCTCGCTGGGCTTGTAGATGTGCTCAGCTTGCCAGTCTTGACAGATTTTGCACCTAAATGAGAGACTGTATGGTATCGTGTTGTCACATGATCAAATAGAGACGTAACATTAGGCAACATCGACATAGATCTTATCCAAAAATCATTACTGCATACCTGTATATGACAAAAGAATTAAAAAATTGAATTGAATAATTAATTAATTATCAATTAATAATTAATTCATGTAGTATAAGCATTTAATTTTAGATTGCTACTATTTAACAAAAAAGAAAAGAAAAGAAAAGCAAATCATGACAGAGATGGGTTTGCATTTTTGAGGTATAAAGCCTGGCACCATTTTTAATTTAATTGGAGTTCTCCTTTAAACACGGGTGTAGTTCTGAGGTGGCAATCTGAGTCATTCGCAAGGCCCCCTAGCCCCACCCCACGGGCCCCAGTGCTACAGCACTGCCTGCACTCTCTTGATTTACTTCCCTGGAGATTAGTTAGTTGAATATTTACACCTAGTAACAACCAGTTTAGCTTGTTAATGTGCAGTATGACCCGTTTATATTGAGGAGGAAAAGAGTTAATATAAAATATGATCAGTAATGCTCAATGGAAAGTGCCATTGGGGAGGACTCAAATGTTAGTAATTAAGTGGGTTCCTCCCATGTATTCTGTGACATACTATGATGGGCCGAATGAGAAAATCCAGTCAAGTGACAGTTTTTAGCATTTAATTGTCATACGTGGTCATGCAGTTGTGCTGTAGACAGTGGTAGATAACTTTCCCCCTGGGACATGAATGCAGATCAACATGGTCTTTGTCACTGAGAAGAAGAAGAGGAGACAGAGAAAGAGTACAGAGGATGAGAGGACAGGAGAGACAATACACTGAGGAGGAAAGAGGGATGAGACAGAGGAATGAGTGGAGGGGAGTGAGAGAGAGAAAGTGGTTAAAGGACACACTCCCTGTGGTCACTTTGGGTGATGGGGCATGACTGACCCCAGCCACACACACACACACACACACACATCCTGTCAGAGGGTTGGCAGGGTGCTGCTGAAACAGGCAGGATGTTTTAGTAATCTCCACCAATCAGCTGCCTGCTAGTCTGTGTAATAAAGAGAGTGAAACAAAGAGAGAGAGAGAGGGTGTGGTGGGGGGGTAGTGGTGGGGGGATTTGCTCTACTTGTTTTAAATTACAGTCTGCACTCTCTAGGTGAATAACCCCTCACCTACACACTTTATACGCTGTCACACACACACACACACCACCACCACTGCCACCTCCACAGCCGCCAATGGCCAATGAACGCTATATTAGCCACCTTAAAAGGGACACACCAGCGACCAGCAGCCTTGACTTGGCTGAACTGCTGCCTGGAGACACAAACATGGAGGACAGCAGGGTCCCGCTGGCTGACCAACCTTGTTATTAAGTCAGGGTGGCCAAACACAACCTAACAGCAACATGAATTAAAGTGGCCCCACAGCAGCCTGTCACCGGGCTGGCCGTTTCACTCCAGGCCACACCAGGTGACACCTTGATGTGTTTTAACCCTGAGGCAGGTGAACAACAAATAGTTATTTCCAGCAGCACTCTGGAGATGCAGGGTTACATACAGTACATGCATGAGATAGGGGACCTGCCCAGTGCAGCTTTCATTACCGCTGAGTTACTGTGTCAGGCTCAATGGCCCCTCACAAACAGCTGTTGATGGGGAGGCAGAGGTCAGCAACTAGTCTGGAAACAGGAACCAGTAACTGTTCCTCTGTCATAACCATTAGTGCTTCTTCAGACTGTGAGTATTGGGATGGTCTGTTTGTTTTTAAGAAGACCTATTATGCTCATGTTTGGGTCATACTTGCAATATTGGGGTCTAGTGTAATAGATTGGGTGCCTTAATTTTAAAAAAACACATTGTTTTTCTTATACTGCTAATTTCTGCAGGACCTGTCTGAAACGCTGTGTTTGGGCCTCTGTCCCGCCTCCCCAGCAGCCCAGTCTGCTCTGATTAGTCAACTCGTTCAGTCTGTAATGATTAGTGCAACACTTAGAGTGTGTATCAGAAACGTCACATCCCTTACCGTATTTGATTTCACCTTCGGAGGTTGCATGAGCTACTTAAACAATGTGCCTTGTCTCTTTTTTACTTATTAGATTTTGGGGTAATGGACCAGGTTCCAGTTTACCCTACTTGTGTGATGCACCATCCAGGCCTGGAGCCTGACTGTTTGAAGCCATACACCCCACAGAACATCCACAACATTTACAGGTATGACTATGGACCCTTAAACCGTAAACTCAATTCTGAACACTAAGGTTTCATTATACCCAAAAACCCACCTATAAAGAAATGACAAGTCTTTATTTTTAGCAAAGGTAAAAATTGAAAATGACAAAACACTTTGTAAATAACATAAAATAGATAGATACATAAATATAAACACAGCAGCCTTTTATCTGCAACACTCTGTCTCCAGTCCTTTCCAGTCAGGCGTCCATCCCGTCCTGTGTTGTACTCTGGATACACCAGGTCTTTCCTGATCCGGCTGGTGACTGCGTTGGCCTCCAGATGCCCCTTCACTTTTCTGTTTCACAAAGCCAGTTCAGTGTAACCCTGAGTCAGTTACTATGGCAACATATTTCGCTGGCTCGTAGGTTTGCTTCATCTAAGCCTGAGGCTGATCGCTCGCTGAGGGTGTAGCAGGAAGCAGAAACATGGCGTGTCCTTCTGTGAATAGAGTTGTGTTGTGCATTAAGGATTGACTGCAACAGATATCGAGTGTAACATTGAGCTGCTTTTAGGGATGCACGATAACTTTTCTTTTAAAGTGATACCGATAACCTATAACTTTCAGCTCCTACAGGCCGATACCAATAACCAATAACACACACACATATACAAATACAAACTGAAAAAGTTCATTCCAGAAGTTCAAAAAAATATATATATATATAGAAAATGATTGCACTGAACAAATTAGACTTGTTTATGTAAACAAACTGAAAAAGTGCATTCCATAGTAACAAAAAAATAAGTTTAAAGAATTTTGGCTTATGGTTCAAATGAATACCTTTTCACTAAGGTAAATGAGGTTCAGTTGTTCTTTTATCTCATATTAGAAGGGAGAGAGAGAGAGAGACAGAGAGAGACAGAGAGAGAGAGAGAGAGAGAGAGAGAGAGAGCGTCTGTGTGTGTGAGATAGTGTTGTCACGGTACCAAAATTGGGACCCACGGTACGATACCAGGGTCAGTGTCACGGTTCTGAGTAGTATCACGATACCACAGCAAAAATGAGGCAGATGTGCCTTTTGTCATTTATAAAAAGATAAATCACTTTTCTATAATACATCACTGATATTTCAATGGAATAAATTACTTTCTGACTTATTCATACTTGAAAAACAGCATCAATAAGTGATTAACATAGGGGGGATCAAAATAAAATAAATAAATGATATATAAATAAGAATCAACCAGCCATCCTCCTCCCCTGACAAGTAAAGAACAGTCCCTTCAGTGCAGTGAGGTTTGTGGGCCGTTACTGACACAAAGAGAGAAATGTGAGCGGTTCGTTTCTCCTCTGACACGCCACATACCTGTGTGCCACCACAGCTCAGCTGTTCAGGTACTTCTGGGAAGTCATGACACCAACAAAAGGGCATTATTGGACCTGGAGCCGGACTTATCCATCGCTGGTAAGCCATTATCTTGTGCCGCGGAGCACTATGGCTGCCGTATTTGACAGGAATACGTATTCCTGTCTGTGTCTGTGACCCCCGTTCAACCCACAACCGGCAGGATTCACCGTTATTGGACAGCATGCGCCGTTATTGGACGGTGCATGGACACTCACCCTCTTGCAACTGGACTTTGAACTTATCACACAATAGTGGTACCATGAGATACCGTGGTACTACGGTACTCCATCATTATGGTATCATATGTACTGTGGAGTTTTAGTGTCACAGTCTACTGTTGGTACCAGTATACCCTGCAACACTAGTGTGAGAGAGAGTGTGCGCATCTGTGTATGTGTGTGAGAAAGAGAGTGTGCGTGTGTGTGTGTGTGTGTGTGTGTGTGTGAGAGAGTGTGTGTGTGTGTGTGTGTGAGAGAAAGAGAGTGTGCGCGTCTGTGTGTGTGTGTGTGTGTGTGTGTGTGTGTGTGTGAGTGTGTGTGTGAGTGAGAGAGAGAGAGTGTGCACGTCTGTGTGGAATTATGACCGAGTTGTTTTCCGACATGAGGGGGTATTCTTGAATTTTCCCAATCAGAAACAGTTTTACTGATTATGCCGACGTCACTTGAATGCAGCATTCACTGCAGGCCATTCAGGTCTCATAGTGGGAGCGGGGCACTGCCATGCTGACAAAATTATGTTACTGGGGCTATTCGTCATGATATCAGACTTATCAGAATGTTGTAATAATTACCTTTTATCGGCCCGATAATTATTGGCCCGATAGTTATAATGCTTCCTTGCTGCTTTAATGCTGAACCACATTATTATTGATCAAGTTTCTGCACATCTGACAACACAAGATACAGAGCTTCCGCTGAACTACTTCCTGTTACCAACCTTTCAAAGTGATGTATGATGCAATGTATTGAATACGACCACAAAAGTCATGGATGTTGAGGCACAATTCCTTCAAGGGCTGTTGCGTTAGGAGACAGTCATTAGACCCCGTATGGATGTCTTATTGTTCCTGGAGGAGTGTTGCCATGAAAGATACAATTTCACCTCACACTCGACGATTTATCTTATTAATCTGTTCCACCCAGATATATCATATATTACACATGGTGGATTTGCGTTGTCATTGCAGCAAATTTTATTAATCGCCCTTTGATTCTTGTCAGCGACAGTTTTCTTTATAACATCAGAGACACTGAACACATCACCAAGACAGCGGTTTGTTGCGCCATAAGAAAAGTGACTCTGGCTCTGAAAAGACTTTTGCCCGTTTTTGTGGTTTTCTCTGGGCATACATCAGAAAGGATCGTCACAGAGGAATTCCACAGAATTGCAGGTTTGTCAGTGTTAGTAAGAAATCAATCTGCATGGATACATAATGCAATGATTTATGAATACTTTTCATATATTCAAAGAGTCTGCAGTGTTATAGGCTGCATTTATGGAACTCACATCTCATCATAGCCTGACTAAAACGCCATTTCACAGCAATTCAGTTTCAGCAAAATTTTTACCAGTCTGTATAATATCTTTGTGTTTGATTTTGAGTAGCTGCCCAGTGTGTTTGGGCCCCATCAGATTACAGCTGAATAAGTGGATATAGCAAATTATATTAACATATATAAGCACTGTTAAGATATATAAAAATGTTTCTATATTTTCTGTATATTAGACACGCATTAACACATGACAGTATGCAATGTTACTTCACATTACCTATTAACACACTATTAACACACATTTTCCAATCTCACGTCACGCTGTTTAACTGCAGCATTAGATTTTTTTTTTTTTATTATTTTTTTGACATGTTTTCCTCGGGCTTAACATTCTCAGAGTTGATTGAATTAATTCTGATCAGCTGTACGGGAACCGAATACTCAGAATTTTCCAGCTCAGGCTCAGTCAACTCAAAGACCCTGAAGAGGCTCAGAGTTTGTTGAGCCTGCTTTCTGAAATAGGGCCCTGGTCCCTTGGGATGGGGATATTCTGCATCTCCTCAGCAAATGGCACTGGGTTTTCAAACAAACCTCCACAAAGACTTATGAAACTTATGAAATCTCAGATTCTTCTGTAGGCTAATAACAGAGTCACAAGGCTACATGTCGAGTCATGAGGGTCTTCAAGCTCTGATATGAAACTAACTCTGCTTACACATATAAATGTTGAAACTTTTGTCAATATGGACATGCTACACATCATTAGCTCAGTTAGATTCTCCACAATTTAATCATTAAATTCATCTTACTGAGACCACCCAGCTAGCAGTACGCTGAGTAGCAAAACCATTTCAAAGCAAGCAGCAAGCCGAGGCCTACAGCTACAATGCTGTGTAAAACATGAAAGAAAAGGAAAAACAGCATATTATAGCTGATTCACAATCAAAGTCTGAGGGCAGCCACACACTTTGACAAATGAGTGCAGGTCTTAATCTGACAGCAGGACTGACTGCTGTCGTGTTGTAGGCTAACTGATTGAGCTAGCATTAGTCAGCTGCTAAGATCAGGCATTACACATATAAATGTTGAAACTTCTGTCAATATGGAGATGCATTGTTATCTCTATTAGATTTTCCATAATTCGGTTATTAAATTCATCTTACTGAGACCACCCAGCTAGCAGTTACTGTACGCTGAGTAGCAAAAGCATTTTAAAACAGTAGCTTAGGTTAGCCAGTTAGCCGAGGCCTACAGCTCAGCACTGGGTGTACAACTCACAAAGCATACTTACAGGCTGTGATCCCGAATCTCCAGATTTGTCCAACAAAGGGAACTGCTGCATCTTTCAGCAGTAACTGCTGTGAAAATCCAGCAGTAATCTGTTGCCAGTGTGTGAAGCAGTTGTCAGGATAATGGTGGCTATAGAGGGAACACAATTAAATGTCCAGGTTGTATTGCTGAGGAATTGTATCAAAAATAAATTCCAACCACTTCTTTGTTCCTTCATCCTTTGGCAGTCCAAACAAGGGTAAGTTTTGGTCACACTGAAAAAGCAGCTTCTTCTAGACATGGCGTCTCCTCAACAGCTTCTTTACTGCTCAAACTCTCTGCAGCCTCTGCTTCAGCCCTGCTCTGAGTAGGTATGTTTGGGGGCGCAGCTCAGGGGCCTGCAGGTGGCATAGCTAATGTATCACATCGTGATGCAATAAACTCACAGAAAGAAGAAGTTTCACTGCCTCAAAGATGTCCACCTGCTGAGACTGTGCCTCTCACTGAAGACACTCATGAGAAGAAGTACCCAGAATGGAAAAACATTGGGTTTCCTTCTCTGGATGACGTCGCTGATCCAAATCATCCAAACATGGTGCGTCAAGACATTCCACTGCCTCAAATACCTCCTCATAATTAAGCCCTCTTTCACACTGAAGACACTTGGGAGATTGGTTACCCAGATTGGACAAACATCGGATTTATTTCTCTTGATGATGAAGTACCTGAGATGATGCCCCTCAGGCCCTGTTTAGACGACAACGGTTTCTCTAAAAACGGAAAAGTCTGTCCTTTGTGTTTTAAAAAAAACTTATGCGTTTATATGACGACGTTATTGAAATGATCCCTGTTCACATGGTGCCGCAAAATCTACTGAAAACGGTGTAGTATGCACGCCAGGCCAATGGGTGGCAGTGCAAAGCAACACCACGGCATGACACCATGCGCCTGCGCTGAAGCAACGTGGTGATTACAAACCAAAACAAAGAAGACACAATGGCGAAAGCATGCACAGATAACTTTGCCTGGATGGATGACAAGGTAGAGTTGCAACAGTAACAGATCTACACTTCACTTCAAATCAACAGGGTGAGCAACACAAACAGAGCTCGGCATTGTTGTTGTGACAGTCGGCATGCCTAGTGACTGGAACCGTAATGTGCATGTGCGAAAAGTCTCCGTTTTCAGAGGAACTGCATATTGCAAGTTTACATGACAACGGAAATGCTGCCGTTTCCAAAAAGTTGCACTCTAGAACCCATTTTCAAAACATTGCATTTTCAGGCACCCAAAACATCGCTGTCATGTAAACAATCGGCCAAAACGCAACTAAAGTTTACCGTTTTCAGTTGAAATCGTTGTCGTATAAACGGGGCCTCAGTCTGCTGGGTGAGTCTCCTCTGCTTGTTGAAACTCCTCACTGTGCAGAGAGGAAATGGCTCAGTTTATCTGTTGCCTTTTCTTGTCTGGATGACATCTGAGCCTGATGAAATAGGCTTGTTTTAGTTGATGCTTTTTTTTCTTGTGCTTTGAAATGTGTTAGTAAATAAAATTGGCCAAATTGCATTTTTTTCTCTCATATTCAATCAGTCGTGTTAATAATGAAAAATGAATGACTAAAAAAACACAAATAAAACTAACAAACACATTTTTACTCACACTTTCCTCGGTCTTGGACAAGTGAACTAATACAATGGAATTTTATTTCAAGACCGGTCAAGACCACAACTATGGGATATGACCAAATTGCCTGTGCAAAAAGCAGTAAACCATCAGCTCCTGTGTTCAGTGAGCTAAAACACTGACTGACATTTACTGTATGGGATACACTGATGGATAAGTACCCATTAAAATCCCACTTCAAAAAATCCAATGTATTCATCTTAGTTGATTTCAGCTCTGTGTTTTTTCTCTCATAGAATATAAAGGAAATTTAAAAAATAATTAAAAAAAATATTCACCTCTGCCATGCTTTTAATAATTCCATCAAGACATTTGTCATGGCACACAAAAGCCATGTTTGCAAAAGTAACCCTTCAGGCATGGCACCTAGACTCTTGTGTTTCCACCACAAACGGTACCCTTAAATGAGGGCAGGGTTATTGTTACTCACTGTTCTGTCTAGCACTCACTGTATTTCCTCATTCTTACACAGATGGAAGTCTGCACCTTGTTTATCATCCACAGAAAGGGGTTGCATGCCGACATTTTCAGAACAAAATAAAACAGGCTGCAATGTGTATCTCTCTCCATTAGATATGTAAAAATAGCGAGTTTGTGCATTTAGTCCTTCCAAGGCAAGCTCAGGGGTTTAGTCTTGCCGTAGCCCAATGCTCCATGACTTCTCCAAGTGAGATCACACATCTTGGTCACAACACTTGAAGAGTCACTCATGTCTAAAAGTGTATGTCATATAAAAACTGAAGTGATGGTCAAAGTTGTCACATGGAATATTTAAGGAGTGTTGATTGATTCATGTGGATGTTTCAGATCTATCTGAGGATCTCATTGCATGTTCCACATTCATGCAGACTGGGACTCGCACTGGTCTGGTCTTGGTCTCCACACGGTCTCAATTCTGGTGGTCTTGACTACAACACTGATATATGACAGAGCAACAAGAAATAGATATGTGTAATTTATCCAAAGCTGGCAAATGCAATATCATGAAGGAATTCGGAGCTCATCCAGTTACTCTATCCAAGATATACTCATCTTTTATCTAGTTCAGGGCCCAGTTGTTCAGAAGGATTGGATTTTGGATATCGGATTGAATCAAATCTTGAAAATGGGTTGTTGAGAAGAAAAAAATAGGACTCTGAAATCAGATGAGATCATATAATCCAATCTTGGTTTGAATCCAGATCAACCCTTTGGTTTGTGTTATTCAAAAATTTTGGTAGGATTAGGATAACTTTTATTTAAAAATTCAGGATTGTCCTGACTCATTCATCATCAGGAAGTTACAGCAATGATATCGGAATGTCATTCAGACTAGATAAGTGTGGTCAGATGCTGTCAAAGAGAGGGAAGATGATCAGAACTGAGAACTACCAGAAGGCAGCATTGCAGATGTTCAAGACAGCTACAAACCTCGGGGTCCTGCTGGCAAATGGGAACCATGAGGAGGCAGCAGTAAGGAAGTCAGCCACAGCCAAATACCTGCAAAGAGTAAGGCAGGTCCTGAAAAGTTGGCTGAACGGTAAAAACAAGGTTCAAGCCATCAACACGTATGCCCTGCCAATCATCAGATACCTCGCTGGTATAATAAGCTGGCCAAAGGAGGAGATAGAGGCCACTGATAAAAAGATAAGGAAGCTTCTCACAATGCATGGAGGGTTTCATCCCAAGTGCAGCACCCTGAAACATTACACTAATCATAGCAAGCAGGGCTGAGGACTGGTGAGCGTCAACAGCCACTGTCCAGGACTAAACAACCAAGATCCAGTAATCAGTGATCGGAATAACAGCGTTATAAATAAACGGCGTTACTAACGGCGCTACTTTTTTCAGTAACGAGTAATCAAAAAAGTTACTGTCACCCCCATTATAACACCATTACCGTTACTCACAATTAACCGTGCCGTTATTTGGCTTTACTTGAGTTTACTGAAGTAGTTTTCACCCAAGCAAGCTCCTTCTCAGCTGAGGTCTTAAGACAACCTGCTTTGGCTCTGGGGCTTGACCTGCCAGTGTGACAGGTTATTATGTGACCAAACAAAAAAAAAGTAATTCATCTGAGATTTATCATTCCCTAGGTGAAATAGTTCATTTTGATAAGGTTAATTTAATTCTTCTTTATTACTGTTAGTGTTATCTGATTTATCTGTTAATGTATGCAGCTAGTCAGACAAATAGACAAAGAAAGACCGGTGATGCAGAACCTCATATGAGTAGGTTGATTATTCTGTGCTTTGTTGGTAATGCCTTAGAGCCTTGTGCAGGTAGATCGATTACTCAGTGATCTGTTGCTAATGCCTCGGGGCTCCGGTAGAGGGAGACTCTGCTTCCTCATACAATACAAGCGAGTGAACGACAGAGCTGTGTGTGATTTCCTCACTCCTCTCTCACTACTATTCCCCTTTTTAAGGTAATTACCGTACACAAAGCACTGTAAAGTTTATAAAACACGCTAGTAATAGTTTACTCTGTGTTACTGCGATGTTAGCTGGAAGGAATGATATGTTTTGTACTGGTTTATTGTTGAAAGAGTTTCTTCACGATGTGTAAGCTAGCGACCATGGCGGCGCGGCCATATTGGACTGTTACCCTTAGGTCTTGTTGTTTAAGTTAGCTGCTGTCACATTACATTAACGTTGTAAATGTTGTTGTTGTTTGTATAGCAATATAAAAAACGTTTACTTTGTTATTGAGTAATTCATATGACAGTAGAAATAAGTTAATTGACTAAAAACATTTCATTCAGTCGTGTAATAATTTAGTTAAAAAAAACCATTTAAATATTTTAATTAAGTTTAAAAAGTGTATGTTTCTAATATGCTTGTGGTTAAAAACAAATAAGTTTTGTATGTTTGTACTTGAGCAAATATGTACAATACAAGTGAGTGAACGACAGAGCTGTGTGTGATTTCCTCACTCCTCTCTCACTACTATTCCCCTTTTTAAGGGCACAACACCAGCTGGTCAGGGTCCTGCCCCTTCCTGTTTCGATGATGAAACTGGGTCGACCCACACCGCTCCCTGTGCCTCTCCTTTCTGATTTCAAGGAGGTGGTCAGGAGTCGGTTTACAACACCGACAGCATGGGCACACTGGTTGGGGCTCTGTCATTGTATGGCTGCATTTGGCTGCCTTAGTGACTCCGTCTGCATGAAGCCATGGCAGTCCAGACACAGCTAGCATGGGTGCCACACTATCCCTGTACCAGCGCCATCTGGTTGGCCAGCTAGAGCTGTCACAGGAGAGGCAGGTTTCAATCAGGACCTGCCTCTCTCATTTTCAGCTGGGTGCCGGGGTCACGTGGCGTCTGTGTCTTGGGTCTTATGGCAGCCTCAGAATACGTGGTGCCATTGGCTCTTCTACACATGCGTCCAGTCCAGAGACATCTCTTCAGCCTGGGGCTCTGTCCACAGAGACAGCTGCAGGCAGCGGTGCTTGTCACCGTGCAGCTTTGTGCTGACCTCAGATGGTGATATGACCCAGCAAACATCTCAAGGGGGAGTATGCTTGGTCCAGTACTACTTCACCAGGTATCCTCTATGGATGCATCCCTGGAGGGGTGGGGCGCACTCCACAAGGGCAGGGGCACCAGTGGGGTCTGGAGCACCCGCTGGAAGGCCGGCATATCAGTGCTCTAGAACTGAAAGCCATTCACCTGGCCTTCCAGCATTTTCTCCCGAGTCTGCAAGGCCATCACATGCTGGTAAGAACTAACAGCACAGTGGCAGCACCATATGTCAACAGGCAAGGGGGCTGGGCTCCCCAAACTTCTGCAGAATAGCAAACAGGCTGTGGACCTGGGCATGGACATGGTTCCCGTCCATCAGGGTAATGCACTTGCCCAGTCTGGTGAACCGGGGGCAGATCTACTCTCCAGAGGAGGCCAAAGTCCAAGGGACTGTAGGCTGGCACCGCTTCGGCAAAGCAGTGGACGACCTTTTCTTAACCAAGGCCTGCTGGATGCATTTCCCCCATTCATTCTTCTCCCAAATCTGCTGAAGAGCGTTCAGAAGGAGGAAGTGCAGCTGATCCTGGTGGCCCCAGACTGGCCCCACATGACATGGGTCTTGGAGGTGGGGCCTCTCCTGGCCGAAAGGCCATGGGACCTCCCTGTCCCAGAGGTGCTTCAGCACCTGCAGGGGCTGCTTGAGGCAGGGAAATCACCTTCAACCCCTTAGAGGCATGATGGCAGCTATCAAGGCTGTTGGTATAGGGGATTATAGGCTTGCAGATGGTGACTGCAGCCTCATCTCTCAGTTCCTGAAGGGTGCGCAGAGGCTTGCACTGCGCATCAGGAGGCCAGCCATTCCACCGTTGGATCTGGGTCAGGTGTTGGCTGCCCTGCAGTAAGGGAACCTTTTGAGCCTCTGGAGTCAAGACAAGAGGTGTCCCTCTTTTCCAAAAATGGAGGGGGTGCTGCTGTATGAACCTCTTGCCTTTTACTTCAAACCCAATGTTAAAGGTTGAGTCTATAATATTGATTTTTATTATTATCAGTTGACTCAAAAACCAAACATACACAGGTGCAACTCCAAAGCTCCATCCCCAGAATTCATAGACGTGCAGTAATGGCAGTAATAACCTGGTGAGCCAGCTGACCAAAAAAGCAATATGGCTGAGTCCACCTGAGCAAAATTTAGCCTTAATAAGTAATGTTATACGGGCGAAAATGTTTAATTTAAGAGAAAAAGTGTGAAGCCTGCCATAGAAAGTACAATATTTTTAGACCAAGTTTGCAAAATAATGTTCTTTCAGTGTTTCCCAGAGAATTAGTTTCTATTTGTGTTGGGGACATGGACTCTCAGTTGGCCTTCAGTTAGAAGACTGAACTAAGAAGATTGGACTTACATTCATCAGGTTACAAGAAACTTTGATTCCAATGAATTTGCTCAAACATGTCTTTTTATTTTGTTGGCACCGGTTAGTTAAAGTAATACTTTTCAACTGCACTGCTGCCTGTAGACCTTCAGTATA
The DNA here is from genome assembly GCA_026686955.1 of Epinephelus cyanopodus. Classification (NCBI taxonomy): domain Eukaryota; kingdom Metazoa; phylum Chordata; class Actinopteri; order Perciformes; family Serranidae; genus Epinephelus; species Epinephelus cyanopodus. The sequence goes on along the minus strand of CM048923.1, from coordinate 36,303,937 downwards.
GCTGCCACAGGGTGAGTCACCTGAACGTCGTCTATATTGGCCTCACATATTGTCTAGCGCTGGTGGGTGTGGGGTTTTGGGGTGTGAGGTGTGTGTTGATGTGTGTCCAGGGTGCTCTGTGGGTTAGAGTAATGTTGTGGGTTCAAGCACAGCCCTCAGCCCTCAGCTGGATGTCATCCCCACTCTGCCTGCCGGGCTTCAGCACAGCTAACCTCTGCCTGTGGTGGGTCTACAGGGTCAATATGGTGTTTTACCAACAGGAAAGTGATTCTCCGCAGCTGTCAACATCTATCAGCCTCAATCACACACACACACACACACACACACACACACACACACACACCACACACACACACAGGTCAGCCACTCAGCCATAGACGCACACCCCACGAAAACACACACACACTGGGGGTCAGCCACTCATAAAGCCGTAAACAACAGAAAATGGTATGTGGCTGAAAAAGTGTCAGCTCAATTGGATTCTGCAAACACTGCTCTGTTTTTCCACAGCTCCTTTATTTTCTCTGTCCATGTTGATATGTCTTCTATCTTCTCGGCTTGCCTAGAGGTTTTTACTCCATCTAAAGGCTATCTGAGTCACTGATGCTTATGGCTCTGTATTTTTCCCCTTTTACTCACCAGTTGGCTCCCTCAGACTAGCACCATTTTCTGTCTTATCTGTGCTGAGAATGTGAATGCTTGGGTTAGAGCAAAATTGGCCAAACATTATCAGTTATTTCTTAATTGACTGGATAGTGGTCACCATTGGTTTTAGATGTGTCCTTGTAAATAAAGCAATTAGGAATATGCATTCTGATAAATACCATTATTAGTAATCTATCATTCATTCTAATGTTTTTGTGTTTTCCATTTATTAAATCTCAACAACCAAAAGCCCTGTTAGCGGCCCCTTGAGGCTGCTGTGTTCTAATTGCATTGCAAAATAAAAATTAGAGCCTGTCTTGCGATGAGATTACAGCAGCTGCTGTATAGCAATCCATGACTCAAAACTTATCTGGGCCAGGGTCGTAAAATGAGCATTGACTGTGATTTCAACCACACATGTTTTGTGACTGCATCTTGCATAATTGTGACATTATTGCAGTGACAAAAACTGTCCACAGACAGACAGACAGGCAGACAGACATATAAACACCTGGCAAGGTACTCAAACCACTTCTGTTCCTGCTACAATAGGTTCCACTCGGACCAGGTGTTGCAGCTGGTAAACATACTGACAATCTTACTCCTGGTAGTCATCAGGTTATAATGTTAAGTTTCTCTTTATGTTGATCTTAAAATTAGAGGGTTGTCCACTCTGGAGTACGAATGTGCTCAGTTAATTTCATGGCAATCTGCTCCTTAGATATTTCTTCCGTAAGTTCAGCCAACCATGGAGCAGTGTTTTTGGCTGTAGGGATGACAATAGCTAACAATGTTGGTCCAGACTTAATTTCATTTTTAAAACTACCGGAAGGATTGTCATGAAAACATTCATCCCCCAAGGATGAATCCTCATGACTGTGGCGACCACCTGACTTTTTACTCTACTCTCCTGCGACCCTGTGTCCTCATATAAAGACAGTACATTTTAGGTTCGTTGCACCTTATACTTCATTTTGCTTAACTTAGACCTATTGTCCTCATTAGTGGACACTTTTTTGTGTCATCTAGTGGTAGCGTAAGCACAATACTAATCCATGTACAAAGAAGATGGAAGCTGTCTCTGCCAAGTCAGTCTACAACCGACTCCAACTCAAAGTGGACAAAACTAGAGCAAATTTTATGGTATACCCCTAACACGTAGAGTGACAAACATTGAACAAATGTTGCATTGTTTGTAATTTTGCTTTGGCACAACAATTTTCAAGCATTGAAATATGCAGTTTTACTTTATTACACACTTGTGACTATTGAAAATAAACCAATTGTCCCCATATGAGGACATGATTTTAGGACATCAGCCTTGGTCTCAGGAGGTTACAGTAGCATCACCTAATGAAGTTTTAATCCTGTGATCTTCTAGAATGGATAGATAGAAGATTTTGTACAAACATTCATGGTCCCCAGATAATTAATCCTAATGATTTTGATGATGATGATGATTAGGTTGACATTTGTTATTTTCAGAGAAAAACCTTTACAATTACTAGATAGATCACCATAAAACATCCCCCTTAGAATGAACTCTAATAACTTTAGTTACCTGATACTCTAGTGCCAACATTGGGCATCATCAAACAGTAGCATGCTTATACATTTAACTAATATGGAGAACATGCTACACAGAAATATGTCAGCAATCAATCAATGTGAACATGTTACCACCTAGCTTTTGCGTTTGGACCAGTGTTCTGCTGTGTGTGCCTAAGTACAGCCTCTAGAGCTGCTAAAATGGCTGTAAACTTGTCTTGTCTTGGTAACAGTGACTATATATAAAGATGGAGGACGCATCTCCACTTCATCCCACTGTACAAACATGAAGCCAAAACATCCCAGATGAAGACACCCTGTGCTGGTGACACACACAAAATACATGGTAGTAAGATCAAGCCATGGCTGGTTTTGGTCTTTTCATGGGTTTTGTTAGCAATAAAAAAAGAATATTTCCAGCCTTATTATTTAAAAGCAACAGTCATGTCACCTGTCAGTGTTGTTCATGAATGGACTGAACATTAGGTAATAGGAGGTACAGCACCAGATCACTGTAATTCATTCCAGTTATAAATGAATGTGGGTCTATGTCTCTATGCTGCATATGTGAGTGTGTATTAGTCATGTGTCTGATGCTGAGAGTTTTTCCAGTATATTTGAACTTTGACTGCAGTGTGTATTCCCACTCAAACATTATTAACAGTGAGATATGTATTACAGGTCTCTCACTGCTCGCTATATTCTCTCTTATCAGTAGTGTTCATGTGACATATGGATCTTATTGGCACTGTATAAACTGCACGTGTGTGTATCTGTATTCACAGGATTGGTTTGAGGGTTACATCTGTGTTGTCTAATGGGATGAATTGTACTCTGTGTGTGTGTGTGTGTGTGTGTGTGTGTGTGTGTGTACTGTGATTTAGATGTGCGGCCCTATATTCTCTCTGCCATCTTCATTGTTTTATCTCACACACACACATACACACACCTGACAGGCCTATCCAGGCTAATAGATAGTATTTTAAATCATATTACCTCCATTACAAACTGTTTTATTGTCCCACCACATCTGTCAACCCACTGAGTGGCTACGATGTGTGTTGGTGTGTGTGTGTGTGTGTGTGTGTGTGTGTGTGTGTGTGTGTGTGTGTGTGTGTGTGTGTGCGTGAGTGAGAGAGGGAGAGAGACGCCAAGAAACCAAGCTTTCTCCTCTCCTCTGATGGTATCTGTTTAGGGGGAAATGAAGCCACGCTGGAGGAGAATGTCGGTGTTAGAGCCAAAAGATTGAGCTGTAGGACACAGATCAGAGAGAGGAAAGAAGGGGACATAAAGACAGAGAGAAAGACATGAGGAAGAGAGAGAGAGAAAGGGATATGGGGACAAAGAATAACATATAAACTGGTGGTGTAATCAGTGGTCCTGACCCCACTTTGTCAGCATCGTGTGTGTTAGAGAGAGATAATGAGAGAGAATGATAGCATGTTTGGCACATCTGAATCTAACATCGAGTAAAGGTTAGAGGTGGATTAATGCGGATGAGCAGATATGTTAAGGTTGTAAAATTTGTCATTTAACTTGACTGGTCAGTTGACCCAAATAACTAGAGACATATTTGTTGTGAGCAGTATGTGGTGGAAGCAGAAATGCCAATGGCAGATACATCAAAACCCGGATAAAGGACTGTTGTACAATGTACAATGTTTTCATCCAAACTCATCAAATGTTGCCACCTCAAACTATGATGCACATGGTACCCCCCTGTGGAAGTTTGGGACATTCAGGAATGCCCTCTCAATGGACCTAGTTACATGCAATGTGTCTTTTCGAAATACATTTCCATTTTCAAAGGAAATGTACAGTTTCTGCTCCTCACAGGCATATAGTCTTTTTCAAAATGAACTAAGTAAAACTCTGACAGTTGATTTCTATCCATTTCTTATTCCTTAAGTTTAGGAAAAAGCACCTGGTTTTGTTTAGAAAAAAACATCACAGTTTGGCTTAAAACAAAGGCATACACCATCACTAGTATGCTATACTTAATAGCACACTGCGTTGTTATTAAAATAACTCGAGTGACTTTTGTTTGCACTTGAGAGACAAACAGTTGTCTCCTGGGTGAAAGTCTGAGGGACTTTCTTCCGCTTTATATTAAGGTAGCCGCCAGCAGCATCAGAAATAGCTGCAGCGTGGTGTGTATCATAACGCTACGAAGAGTGTCTTTATGTGTCTGTGTCTGATGCTGTCATCCACTAACAAAGCATCAGTATTTGGTCAATTAGGAGTGAGAACAGGCTGAAATTTCACACAATGATCCAAAGGAGCCTTTAGGACTAGTTTGTAGTTTGTATAACCAGTGGTGGAATGTAACTAAATGCATTTACTCAAGAACTGTACTTAAGTACTTTAGTTAAGTATTTCCATTTTATTGGCAGCACAGTGGTGCAATGATTAGCACTGTCCCCTCACAGCAAAAGGGTTCCTGGTTCGAATCCAGGGTGGGGGAGCCCTTCTGTGTGGAGTTTGCATGTTGTCCCCATGTCAGTGTGGGTTTTTCTCCAGGTACTCCGGCTTCCTCCCACAGGTATGGTTTATTGGGGACTCTAAATTGACCGTAGGTGTGACTGAGTGCAGGGGCGGACTGACCATCTGGAGGTTCTGGAGAATCACAGAATGGCCTGTACCCCAGGACGGCCAGCGGCCGCCACGCAGTCAACACCTTTTTTTTGTTTATTTTTTTTCCTTTTTCTCCCTGATAATCTACTGTTCCACGTCCAGTCCGCTAGGTGGCAGCCTTTAAATTGGATGCCAGCCAGCCCATAGATATCTATGAGCCGGCCGGCCGCCAATCAAATTCAAAAAGAACGAAGTGCATACGTCACGCAAATCGAACAGCCGTGTGCAGCAGGTGCAGATGGGAGAGACATTACAGCCTCTTTACATTGTGATTTATCATAATTCAGACCATGTCCTGTTGTGTGTTTCAGGTAGTCACCTGCATTGTCGGGACTGTGTCGTTTATTTCTCAGTGAGTATGGCATCATGTGTTAACATTTAAGTATTTTGACACCCATATCTGGGGCTGATGAGTTTCTGCGCACCGGTTCTTGTGGGCTGGGCCGAGTCAAAGTCCAGGGCTGTTTTTTAGTCCCAGTCCGCCCCTGACTGAGTATGATTGGTCTGTTTCTATGTGTTAGCCCTGTGATAGTCCGGCGATCTGTCCAGGGTGTACCCCGCCTCCTGCCCAATGTCAGCTGGAATAGGCAGCCCCGCTACCCCCAAAGAGATAAGCAATTATGGGAAATGAATGAATGAATTTCTATTTTATTCTACTTTTTATTTGACCCCACCACATTTCAGAGGGAAATACTGTACATTTTATTGCATTACATTCGTAACCTCCTTCTTAAGCTAAATAAACTCTGAACGTGTTCTGCAACATCATGTTAGGCAAAGAATCTATGGTAACCAGTCGTGTTGTGTAAGATCACCATATGTTTGTTTTAATGGTGTCAGAAACACAGCCCTGCCTTAAGCTTTGTTACAATGCATCTCCCAGCTAATGCAAGAGAGTTTTTAAAGTTCTTTTATGAAGGGTGACTTGATATAATGTAGTACCTTTTAGAATTTGCTTACTACTACATAGGAATTAAAGTTTGCAAAGTGGTGGCTTCCTTGGATTTAATAGTTGACAGTTTACATGATTATATTGAATGAATAGCACAGTGACAATGCATGTCAATGGTTATGCATTAATAATTCTTTATGTTGAAGCCAGATCATCCAACAGAGAAGCCAAAACAAAGACTCAGATCCCTCAAAAAGTCTCAGTGGTGTTTGTTTGTCACACACACATCATTCCTTAACATTACTGTAACAGTATCTCTACCTACACTACATTGTCTGTGTTGCTGTGTGTTGTTCCGGTAACAGGCAGCAAGGTCACGGCAGCTGACAGTAGTGTGTGTGTGTATGTGTGTGCATTTTAGTGTTAGAGGTTACCGGGTAGAGCATTGATTTAACCAGTGCATCCCGTACATATGACTGAGAATGGCCCTTCAACATGGAGATGGAGAATGCATCAGTGTGTTGATGCATAAAGCTACCATGCAGAACACACTCTGATGGGACATACACACACACACTCACATGCTCTGATACACACATTCACGTTTGGCTCACTTCATCCAGAACGTTCTCTGATGGCTTTATCATTCTCCCTGCTCCCATGCACCCTGCTGATCACTGTGTGTGTGTGTGAGAGAGTGTGTGTGTGAGTAATATAGAATAATATTCATGGGGAATATTCAGATTTATAGTTGGGTTATTAATTGCGGCGGCGCTTTAAGTTATTCCTATTTTATGGGGCGGAAAGATAATAACCTAATAAGTTTCCCCTTGTGTGTGTGCGCATATGTGTGTGTGTGCGCATATGTGTGTGTGTGTGTGTGTGTGTGTGTGTGTGTGTGTGTGTGTGTGTGTGTGCGCGCGCCAGGGCTCGTGTGTGAGGTCAGTGAGGTCAGTGTGTGTTTGTATTGTTTCCAGTCTGAATATTCAGTATGAGGTCCAGAGAGGCTGAACATATAGCTCATCATTACCAGCAGCATTTGTTTGACTTATTCTGTCACTGATAGCAACTATTAGCTCAGTCCAGAGAGCTCTAAAGGGACAAAGCACTTACTTTAAGAATGAGTAATTGTCTCTCTGATAGTGCAGAGCGCTCCTATCAGTAACTGTGAATGTGAACAACTCTCCTCTATGGGATGTCACCTACAGGGAAGGAATTAGGAGACATTATGGGAGTGACTGAGGGAGGAATGTTTTAGGTACAAGCGGGAAAAGCTCTTTATTATTCCAGGAAAATAATGCAATAAATGCAAAAAAAGAAAAAAACATACAAAAACAAAAATGTATATTTTATTAGTTAAAGATGATAGATTGACAGAGGGAGTTTTGGGAATTGTTATATTTAAACAATGTAACCTCCTTCAATTAAAACATTTGTTGACAACCTTTTATTCATGATAGTAACAAAATAAAAAGTAACTTTAAAAAGGAAAACTTAATATATCCTAAACTGAAGTGAAAGATGGATGAATGTGTGAATGTGTGGAATCACACATTGTATCTATCAAACCAACTGCCAAAATGAATTTTGACATTGTACATTACTGCAAACCACAAACCACAAATACCTGGTTTTGGTGCCACAGTCATGGCTGGAAATGCTACAGATGTCACTAAACAAGACTGGGTTAAAACCTAGTTTATGGCTGGACCGTGTATGCAATGCTAGAGGGCTTTTAATTTGAAATAATGACTTTTAATTAGAAACAGGAAGTAGCTGACATATACCCGGTCATGGACTTTTGTTTACCTTCACCTTCACTTAAAGAGCTGGCTCTATAGTTGCGGTCCAGCTCAAAAAATTCATGTAAATACTTGTAAAAATTAATAACAATAAACTTAGCAGTTTTCTCTGGAGCTGTACCCACTGATCATTACCAGTGGGGCCAATATTGAAACCCCAACACTCACATCATCTGTCATTCCAACCATTGGTGTAACGTCATCAATCACTCACTCACTCACAGACAGAGTTTTGTGTATTATAGGGCTGGCCTCCACTCTGTGCACCAGCCAAACAACTGATGTTGTTGTTAGTCTTGAACAGTGGTCAAAAGTGGTCTGCATCTTGGCAGCCATCTTTCTTAGGTGTCATTATACATGTAATCAGAACTATGTCATTTTAGAAATGTTGATACATATGAAGTGTGCAAATGTGACATATCCATGGTTTGCAGAAACACACAATACCAACATTTTCCTCTGCCGATCTGGCTGTCCCTATTGGTTACAGTCTCTCCGCTACCAAAAATATCTCTTCAACATGAGCTTTTGAGCCAACCTACAGCATGTCAGTAATAGTGCATCTCTGCCAGTAATGTTAGCATTACTGGTTACTGGTTCTAAAAATTAGACAAGAAGCAGGAACAACTAGCTATGACAAACCACAAAACAGACAGGCTGCCATGATGACATTTATTGAGAGGTGGCTAACATGAATGTAAAATTTCAAGGGCTGTAACATTTCAGCTTTCAGTTGGCTGTCTTGCATGTTAAATGAGTCCAGACTGAACAGTCCAGTATACCTAGGAATCATGCTGACATTGAATAATTTGACAACTCAACATTTAGCGCCAATTGACCTATGGCTAAGCCCCGCCCTCAAACGCAATGAGCCAATCACAGTGCATATAGCCATTCCCATACACTCGGACATTCTCTGCCTGGATCTTCATTGAAATGCATTACAGAAAGTCAGTTTTGTTCGGTTTTATGAGCTTCAACACAAGGTATCCTGAGAGGCTGGGTGACGAGGTGTATTTTTGACACTTTAAACCACATCTCAACCGAGAAAAGTGTCTCCTTTGGATAAAGTTGTGTGCTAACGTTAGACCACAACATCAACTCAATATGAATAAGATTAACAATGATGTCTACATCTGTTTTAAGGTAAGTCAACATTGTGTTTGAGGCAACATATTGTCACTTTGCTGGAAAGAAATATAAAGTTATCTTTAACATCTCTAGCTAATGTTAGCTAAAGTTAGCCTAACGTTAGCTCCTAGCTGCGTTGTTCATCATGTCACCTTGTTTGCTGGGAGTTCATTAGCCTGTTTTGTTCTAGTTTTGTACTTTGGTGATCGTACATCATTGTTAGCTGTTGTCCAAAGGGCTCTAGTTAACTAACGTTAACTTCTGGAGCTTAGCTTCATTAACTTATCTGTAATCGCAGAGATAACAAAGGTTGGCAAAAGTTATGCTTAACGATTCAGTGTAAATACTGTAGCACCAAACTAACAGAGAGACACTCTTGGTAAAGATGGTAAAAAGGCCGTTATCCTTTTCTCATATTCTGAGCCAAAAACCTTAACTTCAGTGGCACTTTAACTTGTTGTCTTTGATGGCGACAGCAACGAGATGCGGTTCACAAGCGCACACTGTGACCTGTAAATTTTGGCTTGTAATTTAAGCTTTTCATCGACCTTCTCAACAATAAAATGATGAATATATCCTTCCAATGCATAGTTTAGGCCCTTTGGTTACTTCTCAATGACATCTGATTGTTATGTCCCCAAAAATCATCAGTTGCCTCCTGTGAAATGCCGTGTACCGTGACACCTGCCACAGTGCCGGTCACTGAGGGTTGATAGTTTGTCTGAGTGAGTGGAGGGGGCGTGGCTTAGCCATAGGTCAACTATGACAACTGTACAAAGACAAAAAATAAGGACTAAACAATCAAAATCAGACTAAAATGTCACTGATGACAACTAGACTGTTTGGACAGAACAAGGCTAGCTGTTTCCAGTCTCAGTGCTAAGCTAGGCAACAGTCTGAATATTTCACACACTGAAAGACAGACAAAGAAACTATCCAAAAAATTTTAAGTATAACTTTAAGTGTTTCCCAGAAACATCCAGTTTATTGATCAGGTCTCTGCTGTGTTTGACAGCCTTTAGTGGTCAGTGCTCTTGTGCAGTTCTCATGCAGACAGGGCCAATTAGCAGCCAAAGGAAGACTTATTGACCCAACACCATCAATTCACACAGGCAGGAAGACCAACTCTATTTCTCCCACTCTACTGTAAGTTCTACTATTATTACTGCTTCTGCTATTTACTGTTGTGCACCCTAACACACCTCTGACTCTCCAGTGTGTGTGCTGTTCTGGTATCTGTCTCAGTATAGACTAAAAGGATGTCACAAAGTGATATACGGATGCACCTTTGTTACCTGGTGTGTGTGCGCGCATGTGTGTGTGTGTCTTGTTTTTCATAGGATTGGATATGTAAATTTAATCCTCCTGTGTGTGTGTGTGTGTGTGTGTGTGTGTTGCCAGTCAAGCGTCCTTCTGGCCTTTCCATTTTGTTTGCCATGTGATGGGTTCATTAAATCCCTTCAACACTCCCCACCCCATCACCATCTACACACACACACACACCACACACACACGTCTGTGAGGGATGCTTTAAAAAACTGCTAATTTGATCAATACTTAATTTTTCCTCCTCAATGCTTTTTTTCTCTGTTAAGCTGTGATAAGACGATGGAGGGGGCAGTGCTGTGTGCCTTAGTGTGTGTGTGTGTGTGTGTGTGTTTGTAAGACATCTGCGACTGAGTGTATATTATCAGTGTGTGTGTGTGTGTGTGTGTGTGTGTGTCCCTATCACAGCAGAGTGTGTATCAGTGCTGGGAGCTGCCTCTGTCTCTGGCTGTAATTTCCACGTGGCCTCCTATTACCTGTGTGTGTGAGTGTGTTTGTGTGCGTGACTGTGTGTGCGTGCATGTGCAGACACTATCGGGCCATCTGGTAAATGGATAGGTTGGTGAGGTGTCGTCATGGCAGCCAGTTAGCCGGGGGATCCAAATGATGTCATCCCTCACCGCGGCAACACTTAAAGAGATAAGTTCCCTAAAGAGGCAGCCATTTATCAGCAGCCAATACACTGATACACACCACAACACACACACACACACACACGCACACACACACATATTGAAACATAACAACACAAACACACACACTCTATTGTTGAACCATTTGACCGCTCGAGCCCCCGTTCTCCATTTGTAATCACCCTGTCATGGCAGACACTGAAGGAGGGGGGGCACTGGTCACATCATTGTGTGTGTGCGTGTGAGTGTGTGTGTGTGTGTGTGTAGCCTATATGTCTTGAAGGAATTCAACTTACGATGTAAGACATTCTCTCAGTTCCCTACAATCACACACCATGGGTTTCAACAGATACTGATATTTTATAGTTTATAGTCAATATTTTCATGTATATATTCACATGTGAGCATTTTTAGAAGTGTCCCCTGAGAACTGTATTCCCCTCAGGGTGAAAGAGCATTTTTGTTGAGTTGAACAATTAGAAGGCTGAAGCAACATCTCGTTGAATTCAGTGATAAATTGGAAATTAATTGCAATTAGAATTCTCACTAAATAAACAGAAGTGATCATTTGTGTAGAAAAAATATCTGCAGTTTTTTACACCAAGTGATTGAGACATACTTACAGGACATCCCATATCGTGTCACCGCTAAGAGGCAGACATGAGCTGGTGCTGGAGTACCAGTGGAGTATTTGGAGTAAGGTTGGCGAGGGGCCCTGGCACATGTTACACAGTTGTGTCAGAGTAGTCACAGGGACGTTATCATGGAGAAAATAATTTCTGCTCATCAAAAAAAAAAAAAAAGACAATCAAAAAAGCACTTAACCAACATAAATACTCTGTACTGTAAGTAAGATGTGTCACTCATAATGAGATATACACAGAAAATTATCATGAGCTCTGCAGTTCCCCTCAGCTCTACAGAGCTTTTTAGTGTCTGTCAGCTCAGTGTTTTGGTTCTACAGCCTGTCTTAGTTCACTCTCACAGCTCTCATTAACCTTGTCTCCAGTAGCAGGCAGCTGTTCATAGTAAACAAGTTCTGATAAACCTACTTTACACCACCTGCAGGTGGCGGACAGACACTCCTAAGTGTAGGCACAATTATTCGGTTGATGACTTTATTTGCAGCGTGTAAGCTCAGAGATACCAACCTTGTTCTGAAAAAATCATGTCGCTTTTCCAACACTATTTGCTTTCTGTGCTAAAGCACTCAGGACAAAAACAAGTTCAAAATATGTACTGACATCCAAATTAATCCAACAAAAAAGACCTCGTGTGTGAAGCCAAATAGCCTATAAATATGTGTAAACTTCAATGTATTACTACCCTAAGTAAGTTTAAATTGTATTATATGATCTTGTTTATACTGTTTGTAACCGTGAGTGCAAGAATTTAAAATGATTTTTTATCATGCACAGAATCACTCAGGTTTGTGTAAATGCACTGAATTTAACGACACTAATTCTTGTCTACCTGCATCTGTAAAATATGTGATAATATTAATGAGACCGCATAGGAACAACAGATGTTGGTTCATTGAATGTAAACCTATGCTAGATCAGATTAGCACCGATTAGAGGAGGGGTTGAAGGTGCAAACAGCCCTATTATCTATGTATGTCACAGATCATCTGAGGCTAAATATGAACAAAGTGTTCGGGTGTCTCTCTCTGCTCTGTAGACATTCACACTATGCTTTATTTTCCCAGCATCCACTGGGGTCCCCTGATACCCCTATTTGTGTCAGTGTGTGTGTGTGTGTGTGTGTGTGTGTGTGTGTGTGTGTCAGTGGCAAGATGGCCTCTCTCTATTAGCTGTAATGGAGTCAGACTGAGATGTCAAAGAGAACAGGCTCTTATCAGAAGAGTGAAAGAGGGAGAGAGAGATGGGGAAATGGGGGAGAGAGGGATGAAGAGAATTGGAAGTAGGGATAGAGAAGAGGAGAAGGAGGTGGAAAGACATAGGGGAGGAGAAAAAATGTTTGGACAGAGGAAATAGGGGAGAGAAAAGAGATGAGGGGAAGAAGATGAGGAAGAGAGGCCATTCACTGTGGAGCATGTTCATCTTGTGTCACATCGACACCAGCAGCCCTCCCCCCCCTGCGATATCCCTATCCCTCTGTTTCTCTGGTGTCTCCTGTAATGGTCAGCTCCAATCATTGGTGAGGTTCAGCTGAGCTTCAACAGCTTATGGAAATATCAGCACCTGCAGCTTTTTCTTGAATTGTTCTTTGGAAATAATCCAAGACAATGCAGGACTAAAAAAAGGCCAAGCTCTAACTGAAGCCAGCAGATGGCGCTGGAAGTGCACTCAGAGCAAAATGAATTATGGTTAATGAGAGATTGATACTAACTTACTGTTTCCTATTTATAGCTAACACAAGTCATTATTGTTATTAATATTTATCCTGAACTGTACAGAGTGTTTATATAAATGGTTACTGCACCTGAAATTAGTGTACACATTTAATAAAATTACTGCAGCATAATTGAATTTAATGAATTTAACACAATTAAATGTAATTAATGTAGTGTGACCTCTTTAAGATAATACGAGTTCCCCGAGCACCAGTTACAGAGTAAACAGCCATCCAGCTCATGTCTGTCCTCCCGTCTACTGTTACAACTGAAGGTCTTTAAAGGGACAGTTCACACCAAAATAAAAAAAATACATATTTTCCCTCTTACCTGTTGTGCTATTTATCAGTCTAGATTGATTTGCTGTGAGTTGCCAAGTGTTGAAGATTGAGCTGTAGAGATGTTTGACTTCCCTCCAATATAATGGATATCAATGGCACTCAGCTTGTGGTGCTCAAAGCAAATTAAGCATTCGAAAAACTCAACAGTAATATATTTTTTCCAGAAATCATGACATGGTTACTCAAGATAATCCACAGACCTTGTTGTGAACATTTTCATGGAGGAACTATTTCCTTTCTACTACAACCGCTAGAAGGAAGTCTGACAATCCAAGATGTTAACATTTATGGCATCCTCCTCAACTCATCTGTAATGTTAGCTAGCTTACTAGTGCTAGTTGAATTAGCAGTAGACGCAAGCTTCCTTCTCCGCACTGAAACCGTGTTACATATTTTCTATTTTGGGGTGTAGTGTCCCTTTAAAGCTGCATCATGGATTTGTTTTTTTAACTTGGGGCAGCACAGCAAGATATGAGCACAACATTGACATTTAATCTATCAACCTTAAAAGTTTTCAGCAAATGCGTCCCAGCAGACACAGGGCAACATTAGCATTCATTTAAGGTTGTGTATGTGTCCACCTGATAAATGTAAGTCCAGTCCAATAGTCACTCTCTTTAAGCTTTGTTTTTGGTCTCCACCAACTCCTGAGAACAACACGTGACTCTCTAGCTGCCAAATGCTTCACTATGTCAGACGCTAACTTCGTCTGCTAGCTATTTGGAAGCTGTTTTGTTAAAAACAACTGCTGCTGGAAATCAGAATGATGAGAGCCATGAGAGTCAACTTTGAAATTTGTTTTTTTGTATTTGTTTGTTTTTTAGCAGCATTTTTATTTTTTTTATTTTTTCATTAATTTGCAGTGTGTTCTGTTACTGTATTTGTTTTGGATTTTCGTATGTGTTTGTGAATTGGCATACTTCCTGAAGCTCCAGCACATCTCTCTAAATAAACATGTTTTTGGCCGTTGAGTGATGGTTGTCTTTGTTAGCCACTTTACATATATCAATTTTTAACACTTAATTTAAACTATTAAACTATTACTCCACTACATTAAATATCCAAACAATGTTTTTGGCTACATCCTATCATTACACACTTAACACTGCTCACATATGCCTCCAGATGTTAATACCTCATATAACATGAGATCAGTATGCACTTTAGGTTTTAATCAGCACAGAGTGGCTATGTTTGCACTCAGACCAAATGCTGGCAGTCAGTGCTCCCACCGCCCATGTTACTATTCTTCCCAACTGTGTCGTGTCATAATTCCTGGTAATCTCTTGGATGTCAGGGCAATTCCCATTTAAAGTTAATCTGTCTGGTGTGTTATGCACCACAGGAGCCTCAGCGTTCCTTTCATGTGTTTCAACTAAATGGCTGAGTGAGCGCTGAAAACATAAAACAGATAGAGGAGTAAATGATGTGTCTCCATTATAATTTAGTTGGGAGAAAAGATTCAGAAAGCAGCATAACATCTGAGATTTCTTTAGTTATTGAACCAGCAAACTAAAGAAATCTGCCAGCCAGCTGTATTTTGTTTTGATAATCTCATTAAATGTATCAATGTTGTCCATTCTTTTTCCTCAAAACCTATTGTGACGACTGTGGCCCTGGAGCTTGGATAATAGCCCTAAAATTTTGTGTGTGTGTGTGTGTGTGTGTGTATGTGTATGTGTGTGTGTGTGTGTGTGTGTGTGTGTGTGTGTGTGTGTGTTTTGACTGTTTAGATGGCCTACCAAAAGGTTAGGTTTAAGGTTTGTCATCTGTTATCAATATTTTTTTCTGTTTCTGTTTTTCTGTTCTATTTATGTTGGCATTACTTGGGCATATATTCTCTTCAAAAATATCTGCGACATGCTGAATATAAGGATGTAGGTTTGGTCTCAGAAGAAGAACTATGAAGAAAAAAAGTGTTTTAAACAAATAATATATATTTTTTTTTTATGTGTATACATTTATTTATGTTTATACATGACAATGTTTTAGGGCTATTTTTAGATAATAAACAAATACAGAGCTAGGGCAGGCATCGGGTAAAATTCCAATTAAGAAAATAAAAAATAAAATAAAACCTTTAGAATTTCCGAGATTTATATGAAGTAAAATACTGTTTATGTCATGCACTAACTTACCTCTACCTGTACTTCTTCTTCTTGGACAAAAGAAAACCCCGGGGCACTTGCACACCTATTAATTGTTTCGGGAAGGTAACAACAAGCAGGAAGTGGACAGAGTAGAATTTACACACCCAAATATATAAATCCAATAAATACAAGTCAATATCTTATAGAAATTATTACATTTTTGCAAAGTGATGCAATGACGTTCCTTGAGGGGAAAACAACAACAAAATCAAAAAATCAAATCAAATCAAATCAAATCAAAAATATTTGTCAAAGAAAGGGGAGGGGGGCCTTCAAAGTTCCAGCAGTCTTCACTTCACCTTTTTTAAGTGTCAAAATACCCGCTGTTTCTGTGACTACTTTTGAAACAAATAACCTAATAACCTTGAAACCTGTACAGTCTAAAAGGGGCATGCATGAAGTTTACTTGGCACAAGGACTACCTCCAAGCAGAAACTTCTGGGGCTGAAAAATGAAGCAACGCAGAAAAACCAAAACCTGCAATTCTTTGAATGGTCGCTTGAGGCTGGCTCCAGAAGCGAGTCAATCCCAATAGACTCCCATGTTAAAATGCCAAAATTTACAGCAGAAATAAACATGTTTACAGCCTGGTACAAAAAACAGCTTTGGTCTCTATAGTTAATTTCAACATTCATGACAACAGTGCAAGGGGTGAATTTTTATATAACTCACCCATTTCCATTTTATTAAGGCTTAAAGTTATGCATAATTAAGGGCTGGCCGCTTTGACTGATAAACTGTATGCTGTTATCGTCCTTGGCTTCAGATAGTCAGATCCACCCCCTGCTCCTCTACAGCACCAGCCTCTTGCCCAAATATGGTCACTTCTGGCTGCAAAAAACAAGATTGGTATGGCCAAAATGCCGAGCTTAAAAGGTTCGTTATGCTTCTGCCTACTGTTGCTGTGTGCCTATCATAGCTCTGCATCCTGTTGGTCTATGTCGCTATGCAATTCCCCACCAAAGCGCTTCAGGGCGTGGTGTTTTTATACCTACCTAGACTGTGTGATGTCTGTGGTCCTTGCTCGTTCATTGTTTGTTTATCTTCCGGCTTTGCTCTAGTCACAGTGAAGATGGGGACTGAGAGAGAAAGACTGTTGCTGGAGCTTGAAATGATCGACATTGAACAACAAATGCTAAACGTTCTTCAATTTGATCCATCTTTTAATCAAAACTCAAAACACAACCGATCATAATGGAGACTTTCTGAAAATGGTGGTGTTGTGGTACTGCAGCAGGAAGTGAAACCTTGCAAAATGCTGGAAATGATGTAGTTTGAAGGACCAATCATAACTCTTGTGGTCTGCTTTGGGTCTGTGTTGCCTCGACGCGTGGTTACAATTTTATAGAGGTAAAACCAACGGTGATGGTCACAGTAGCCAGATCCATTATTTTTACAGTCTCTGATTATCTCTCAGCCAGTGAAAACAAAATGTCTTCTGCAGCTCTAGAATCTGAGAAAATAACTCTCAGTTTGGGCCTGATGACTTCAACTCATCAGGCCCAAACAAGAAAGGCTGTGATAGACACTGGAGGTGTGGAGTTTGAGAGGTGTTAGTTGCATCATGGGAAATGTAGGATCCAGTGTCTTGGGAGGTTGACCCACACTAAAAGTCAGGATACTGAAGCAGCAGCAGGAGCATTTCACCACTTTGTGCAGCTCTCTCCTCTTTCCTCTGTATTTTAAGTATATGTGATTATGTTGTTTTGGTTGCTTACTAATTGTGTCTGGCATCTGAAGTGGGTGATGACCATGTGTTGTAATATTTTGAGTTTGTGTCTGTTTGCAAGAGAAGTCAGTGTCATTAAACCTCTTATATATGTCTGCAGCAGCACTACAGTGGCAGTGTGTTAAGCTGCCAAACCACCTGGAGCTCATCACGCGCACACACACACACACACACACACACACACACACACACACACACACACACACACACACACACTCTCCCTCCATATATCGTTCCCTGGGCTCTGTGCCATGCTCCTCATCATGTTTGTCTAGGCTAATCGCCCAGTCGCCGCCTCCTCCCTGCATTAACTTTGTTAGAACAGAGACACCTCGTTAATGACGGTGCTAATTGAATGAAATGGCCATACTTACGAGCATAAAACCTCCCACTCACATTTTGCTAATTAACAACACACTGGCTTAATTACAACAGTAGAAACACATGCAGCGCTGCCTCGTTACTGTTAATTGCCGCGGCTAACAGGGATTTATGGTAATTGGCTGTATAAGCGTTGTTAACGAGAGGCTGAATTAGCTAGACACACAGAGACAAGAGGAGAGCAGAGATGTACCAGCGCTAATTAACACTGGGCACACTCTTTTGCTATTGGTTGGAGCTGGGGGGTCTGCAAGGCTATTGATCACCTGATTGGCCACTTTAATATCAAACTCTCCTGTTTTGGGAACCAATGAGTGGATATCTGATGCAGTGAATGATCCAGTGCACATCTCAACACCAGTTTACAGACAGGAAGTAAGTATACTTGTGTAACAGTACTTTCCATTTCACATATAAATACAGACCTTTGGCAGCTGACATTCATGATAGGATGTGTAATGTAACACAGACCTCCAGTACTAATATCATAAGTGGTATTACAAATCTGTTTCAACTTCTAATGTGCTTTTGGACCACTGCTGTAAAGGCCCAGACACGCCAAACTAACATCCAAGAACTACCAGCCACAAAGGCTGACTGTTGCATCGCTTCGCCAAAAAGTTGAACTTGAACTCATGGCAAAGACCTGCCAACGGCACGTGCGTTATTGTGCATGCATGAGAGGAAGCAACTTTCCATAACAGCAGGTGGCAGCAGACTTTATTTGCTATTAAAAAGGGAAACAGGATAACCAAGGACTGTGAATATACAAACTGCTATTATGTTATTATGGCTGAACAGCCAATCAGAGTGATTTCTCTCATCAACAGGCTCCACCGCCAATTCAACATGCTCAATTGGCTGAAAAGCCAAGGGCCTACTAGAGCCAATGATGTGGGGCACAATGCAAAAACTAGAACCCCAGACAAACATTGTGTATCAGGGCCTTAAAAGCTGAAGTTGTTACTATATCCTCCGTATACACTGCTTCTACTACGCTAATGCTGCTGCTGCTATCTGTTATGGGGTAGTATGGGGTAGGAGTTGGGTAAGGGCTACTTTAAAAGTAATCAAATTACTTTACTGCGTTACTCAAGCACTTTTAAAGTACTTTTGAGTATTCTACATTTCCTATTGGGCAATGGACCACAGGGTGCTAAGCCTACATTTTTTGTCTCCAAAATTAAAGTTATGGACCACTTGCCCTTCACTGAGATCTAATTCTCCCATCACAGCCGTCACTTTGACCAGTAGAAACACAGAACGATCTGCTGCCGTAAACAACTGTATGACAACAACACCCCAGTGTTTTTAATATTTCCTCTAGGGATGTTACCACACAGAATAAAAGGGGGAAATGATGGTGTGAAACAGCAGAGCTGCTGAGTTAATGTTACTGTCATTAGCATCAACCTAGCAAACAGTGTTACCTCCTCATAATGGAGACGGACATAAAGTAATAACATTAACAAATAGCAGTGGGGCTTTTACTCACCACAACTGCAGAGGCTCCCAGCTTCATTTGAAACAGACTACACTGTAGATGGGCCGTTATTTATTAATCCCTCTGTGTTTTATTATTTACTTTTTATCTGCTCCCGTTGTCTTTAGAAAGTTAATGCATCGCGTCGTCATTTCAAACTCAACACTTGAACTTGTTTGAAATTAAAAGCCCCTTATATCCTCAGCTGAGAGAATCCCTCCATTTTCTAAATAGGCTTTTATTGTGAAAAATTTGTAGGAACTTGGTTGTGGAGGATACAGTAGCTTGAATGCTTGCGTACGGTGCTTCAAATGAAGCCCCTGCCATCTGCTGATGCTTTTAAGGTGACTGCAACAACATTACAGCTGGCACATGAACACACACAGTGACTCAGATAATAGTGAAAGTAATAAAATAGGACAAGAATAACCTGATGACATCACACACATCATGAAAGATGACCGGGGATAATTGGTGAGTGCCATTGTGTAGTGTGTCATGTCTGTCGGCCAAGCCACGGCACAAGATTATGACTCCACAATCGTGTAATGTGACATAGTGACTTTCAGAACGGGCAGAAAAGTTGTGTAGTGTGTACCAGGCATAATGCAAGTCCTGACTCTGACCTGTCTGTCAGTGAGTCCTCCTCATTCTATTGAGTTGTGGGGATTTTACTGACAATCCTGTGGAATGTTTTAGACTCCACCGTAGACAACAGCAGCATTTCTTCTACCACGTAGCTACCCACAAGCTTCATAGCTTCTTTTGGACTGATAGGTTTAACATTATCTCCGTTATTAGAACCAAAAGACAGTCGTTGCTGTTTCGGACCTGAAGGACCAGCGTTCTAAAAGTAACGGAAGTGACTGATGGCTTGTTTGAAAATGTAAGTATTTGATTACTCAAATAGTACTCTATTAGTGCTAAGTACTCTAAACCAACTCTGGTTATAAATGCACTGATGGTTTACACCGATCAGCCAAAATAACCTTGGATGCCACATGACATGCACCATCCATGCAAACACCATTGCAGACCCCCCCACATGTCAATATCACTCCCTGATGGCAGTGGCCCTCGTAGGGTGATGCACCATGTCACACTGAAAAAAACTGCTCAGGGATGGCCTGAGGAATATAATCTATAATACGACCTCAAGGTGTGAGCTGCCCTCTATATTTCCCAGATCCCAATCTAATCGAGCATTTGACGAATGTGCCAGTACCCGTCAAAGGATCTGTCGCCAACACCCTGGTGGGGCACATCACAGAACTCTCCATGATGTCCTTTGTCCATGCTTCAAAAGGTCAGAGTCAAGTCTGATCCATGGTGGGACCTCTTACCTGTCGAGGCATGGACACAGGACATCTGGGGTATTGCCACATCCAATGGATGCTCAATTAGACTGGGATGTGGGGAATTTTGAGGGCAGGTCAACACCTTGAGATCTTTGATTGTCCTGCTTGGAGGGTCACTGCCATTAGAGAGTGCTGCTGCCATAAGTAGGGGCACTTGGTCTTTAACAGTGTTTGGGTAGGTAAGAGCTCCATTACTGTTCAACAACCGCTGCTATCAATACTCAACAGAACACCAAATATCCAGCACTGAAATCGTCCCTAACAAATACACTATTTCCTCCTGTTTGATAAACATTTGATAAAAACTCCTGTGACTCCTGTTTAGAGCCACACACAGAGTCAGAAGGTAATAGTGTATCAAAGGACAGACCAACACATTTTTGCTTTGGGTCTTTTTATGGTTTTTGTTGATAGAACGAAATAGAATAACCTTAGCTTTATCCTTAATTCTAATATTAATACTCCTTATAACTGTGTATTCTTTTAAAATAGTCCATCCTTTATGAAAGAGTTTTCAGGTACACCCAGCAGCTCTCTCCTAATTTATTTCTCTCTCCTCCTCCCTTATTCCCTCTCTCATCCCTCCCTCCCTAACTTCTTTATTTGCTCCTTCCACCTCCCTCGCTCTCTCACCCCCTCTCCTCCTCCTCTTCTTCATATTCACTGGCTTTTATTCTCCTCCCTCTGATAAAGTGATTATGGTTATGTGTTCAGTTGAGGAGCATTCAGGCAGACACAGTCTAGATTGGTATGCATGTATTATTACACCGTGTCACTGTGTGTGTGTGTGTGTGTGTGTGTGTGTGTGTGTGTGTGTGTGTGTGTGTGTGTGTGTGTGTGTTCCTTCAGGCCCTGCCAGATCTCTCACAGCTCATTGGTTGTATATGAGCGAATGTCAGTTAGTCATTGGTTAAAAGATCTGGTTAGCATCCATAATGGCCTCTTATTACTGCCTACGCTCAGTGAATACAGATATCAGTTTGCGTGTGTGTGTTAAGTTGACAGAATTTGTAAATGTTCCATGGTGCGTGTCACTTTGTGTGTGTGTGTGTGTGTGTGTGTGTGTGTGTGTGTGTGTGTGTGTGACAGACCGAGCGAAACAGACAGAGAGAGAGAGAGCAAGGTAGAGTGACAGAGACACTGAGCAGACTGACAGAGAATTAGATTTGGACTTGTTCAAGGATGCTCGAACGTAAACATGTTAATACTCACAAACACACACATACACACACACACACACAAAGCAATGTTGTGTTCAAGACTAGACGAGATGACAACAGCCAAGAGGCCTAACTCAGTCCAGATTTGGTTTATAGAAGTTAAGAAACAAACAGAAATTGACTGCAAAAAAATTCTTCATCCTACCTGTCAATTTATCAATAAATGGCTCTTAGTTGTGCTTTTTGCATGTTATGTTCAGTGTGTGCTGTCTTAAAAATTAAGAATGAAATGGCATTTCGAGAGTATGCAGCCTCAATATTGTAACGTATTTCTGTGTTAAACAGGATAGGCAGGTGCAAGGTATAACATTGTCATGAATTTGATTTGATTGTTGAAAGTAGCCATGTCCTAACAAACATGGAGATTGCGGTGCACATAGACGGGACAGCAGTATTCGTCTGGGAAAGGGATGAACTCCAGCGAATGCTCTATGTTATGTTAGCTGCTGAAGTAGTCCACTGCAAAATGCCTTGTGCATAATCTGGAGCTGTCACAAACCACTTTCCACAAAATGAATAAGTTCTGGCCAGCAGGCCTGTAACCACAGTATTTTGTGGAAAGGGAGCGTAAAAAACCTTAAACCTTTTTGAAACACTGCACTTACTGATTGGTGCTGATATCACCCATTTCTTTGAGTCCCATTTTGAAGGCCTCAAGCTCAGCATTTTGGTCATCCATCTTGAAGTTTCTGGAGCCAGAATGGACCATATTTGTAGGAACGAGGGGGATCCGACTGAGAGCCAGAGGACACTATTGGCAGACAGCCTGTTACTAAAAGCAGCCACAACCTAAATTATATGTTATTTTCAGCCTTAATAAAATGTCGGTGAGTTATATAAACATTTTCCTCTGTATAGTTGTCATGAACAGGGAAATTTACTGTTTATTTTTGCTGTAGAATTGGATATTTTAACATGGGGATTGTTGAGGATTGATTCACTTTTGGAGCCAGTCACAAGTGGCCATTAGAGGAACTGCAGATTTTTCTCAGGTCTGGAGGTTGAACTATCTGGGTGGCAGTCTGCAGAGTGTTGGTGATGGGGTGGGCGATATATATCGTTAAAGATAATATCGTCGTTGTTTTAACAATGTGCAAATTTACGTTATCGAGTAAGCAAATGACTTCACAAAAACAACTGAAAACACACCTTGAAACCAGGCTGAAACCCCAAACATTCACTGAACAAGAGTTACGTAACTTGCGTGCAGCAGCATGCCGCAGTACGCCTAGGTGGTCACATGATCTCTCACTGGCACCTTCCCGGCAGGTCAGCCTGCTGCTAAACAAACATTAGTGAGACAACATAGCAACACCACCCACGGATGCTCCAGCAGCTTCGGAAGACATGGGCCAACTGTAGTGATAGGTCCCAGCCTGTCAGGCTAAAATTCGCAGTACCGGAAGACCGTCTACGGAGCTACCTAGCCTAGCCACACTTAGCTGAACGAAGCGGCAACATGGCACAGTTTCAAGTCTCCCCGCCAGAAAAGTTCACCTTCAAGGCTGAAGACTGGCCTTAATGGATTAAACGCGTCGACATATTCCGCATTGCTTCTGGATTGGAGACGAAAACAGAAGAGAATCGCAGGAATGTGCTCTTTGAGAGACCAAAGTTTAATCAGTGGCTTCAAGAAACGGGCGAGACGGCCGACAGTTTCATTATGGCGCTGCACTGCCTGGCGGAGCACTGCAGTTACGGGACTCTACATGATGAGGGACAAGCTTGTGATGAGTCTGCGGGACAAACACCTATCTGAACAGTTGCAAATGGACCCGGAATTGATGCTACAAAAGGCCGTCACCAGAGTCAAACAGAGAGAGCAGGTAAAAAAGCAGCAAGAAATATTAAGAACATTTTTCCATTAATATCATCCATGAGAAACAATTAATGAGCTATAACTCAAGCTGTTAAAAACACGTATTTAAAAGAATATCGTCTAATTATCGTTACCTTCAAAATCCCCCAAAATATCAGGATTTTTTGTCCATGTCGCACACCCCTAGGTGGTACATTAAATGTCATTTAACAAAGAACATCAGCATTCATGATGAAAGTAAGCACTTAAATATGAACAAAAACAGTGCAATAAAACATGCAGTTTGAGGTTCCTCCTCCTGCATGTTCGGAGCTTCCTTAGATGCGCTCAGCCTCCTATGAGTGGGTACGAAGCACTCGTTCATCTACCATCATTTCTAACAGTGTCTTTAGAATGATGTTTTTGGGAACCACCTTTTAAAAGTCAGAGGGTTTGTAAGATGGATTTTACTATCATCTGTTTAAGAAAGTAGGGCCTGGTGGATTAAGTTGAGCAGTGTTAACTCATGGCTGAACAGACAAAAGAAAGAGGAAAGACTCTGACTTCACCAAACACTGCCTGATGATCAGTGGACACCATTGCAGTGTGCGCCAAGCGAGATGAAGACAAAGAGACTGAAAGACAGCACAGCAGTGAGCAGTGTGTTTGTGAATTATCAGTTTAAGTGAAAGTAAAACACTGACTCCAAAGAGTGCTGGTACAAATTAGCTCCTCAATTACAGTACCAAAAGCAGATTATATGCCATTTGTTACTTCCGCTCTTTCTGCTTGTATATACAGTGAGTGTGTGCTGTGTGCATATGCAGATGAGCAGTGTGTGTGTGTGTGTGTGTTGCGTTGTGACAGGGACTAATGTCTAAATCAGCCAGACTCCATCGCCCTGTCGCCCCGCTCCCCTACAAATGTCACCTGTTCCCGGCCAGTGATTTGCATAATGCAAAGCTTCTCAGTCGTAACGGTCCGATTAGCGGCGGGGAGCGCCAGGACCATTCCTGACGCACCAAGCCGTTAACGGCTCCTTTTGCCGGGAACAACTGTGATTAACTGAGGGGGCGACGGAGGGGGGGTTGGAGGAGAAGAAAGAGGGAGAGAGGAGCTGGCCTGAAAATGTTCACACTCTGGTTGTATTAATTACAGACAGACAGGTCGGCTGCAGGTGACATAACCAACTGATGACACAGTGGGCGCTGAGCTGAGGACGAGAGGATGGAAAGATGAGAGGGTGAGAGGAAAGGATGGGGGGAAGGAAAGAGACAAGGAGAACCAGTGCAGCTGAGACTGTGATAATAAGAGCTAAACTCAAGCTTAAAAAGCTTTAGGAAATAAAACATCGATTTCATAAATTATTTTGGTTGAGCCGAGAAATGAATTGGAATTAATTCACTGGAAGAGTAACAATGAAGGGTACCAATATTTCTATTTACCCCATAATTAGTACCAAATTACTCAGTTCAGATACTAGTTTTTCAACAAGTTTGTCTCTATTTTCCTCATAAATTATACCAGATAACATCATTCTTTCTTAGGAAGTTAATACAAAATTACAAATACATAAAATCATCAAGCTTTAAAATGATCCAAATGTTGTTTGAAACCTCTGTAAGGAATCCAGTTGTCGTGGAGAATTGACTGGAATCATCCTAAAGAAATACGTCCCATATGTAAGGTTGTAACTATAGAGAGTAAACTCACCCAAGGTTACTATAACACCACAATTCACAGAAGAGATACATTCAGAAATTAGTTGACAGAGAACACATTCTGTCTCAATCTCAAGGGACAGTGTCTGTCTCTGTCTCAATCTGTTGGGCCTCATAGCCTTAAAACCTACCAAACTTGACCATAGGGGTTACCTACCCACTCGCTCTCCAAAGACTATGATCTTTTGCATAATCTCAGCACAATTAATTCTTCACGCACTCTCTGCATGGAGGCATTCATGAGACTGTCCTCCCACCCAAAAACCGCACCATAGGTTGTTTGCACAAGCAGTTAATATATGGCTCATACTAACTGCTTGTTTGCACAAGCAGTTAGTATGAGCCATATATTAACATTTAGCGTCGGCAGTAAGTGCTAATGTTATGATGCCAAACCTCAGCTTAATCTAACCAATAGGGACACTAATTTAGGAAATGCTCCTGTGGGTTGTATCAGAGGAAACAAGAACAAACAACCTACGTGGTTCTTCAGGCAGGAGGACTGATTGCCATTTGCCAAAACACCAAAACCTTAATGTAAGTCCTAACTAATTTCAGGAATTCAATTTCACAGTTGTACATACGTAAATGATGTCAATATGTACAATTAAGAAATCGTATATTGATACACTTTTGTTTCTAATTTTACAGTTAATATTACTAATTATCTGATATACATAGACTAATACCAGATCAGTTAACATTTGAGTCCCAAAACAATCCTGTTATAATATGTTACATGTTAGGTGATTGACTGTTATTCAAATAGGCTGTTTTTTCTTTACCTTAAAAAGACAAATATATAGCTCTAATTTGAAGGAGTACATTGATTGTGAAGAACAAAACATTCACTGGGAATAAACCTTTTCATGTTTAAGGCAGACTATGGACACCATAGAACCTGTTTCCATTCAGATATCTTGAAATGAGAGTTCAAAGGACCCCTTTGAAAATGGCTGGGCCAGTAGTTCCTTCCCGAAAATTTAGAAAGAAAACTTTGGAGCGTTATTTAGCCTGCTTACTGTCTGTTGTATTGATTGAATAATAGCCCAAGGAAGTTTTGTCTACCTAACAAAATACAATAAAGATAAATATCTCATTAGTGGACAGTTAACAATGTAAACAAGAGTCATTTTTACTTTTTAACAGTTATCCAGTGTTTGAGTTACATCTCTCTCGTATAGAGTTATGTTTCCCTAAAAGGTGTTACACTATGAATACAATCTGCCAAACTCTTTCCTTTCTCTTATTTAATGTTTCTCTTCTTTATGTCTCACTTTCACCAGCTATCTTACTCTCTTCCTTTTTTGTGGTTCTCTCCCTCCCTCCGCCTCTGTGTTTGACAGATGAGGCAGGGATGAGAGGATGAGAGGATGAGAGGGGAAATGTGTTGCACCTCACTTCTCTTTCTAATGTCTCCGGCTGCTGGGAAACCATGTGGAAAACTAAAGACTATTAATGCCACAAACAAATCTCTCCCAAAACGGAAGCTCTTTTACATGTTTTAGTGCACGGGCGGGCTGAGGGCTTAATGACATGGAGAGATGAGGAAGAAGAGGAAGAGGAGGGAGGACTAGAGAGGAAGATGAAAGAAGAGGATCAAGGTGTGGATGACAGAGGAAGAGATGGGTGGGATATTGAAACAGGAGATAAAGAAGGAGGGAATTATTGAGAGGAGATGGAAGGAAAGGAGATATGCTCATTTTCAGGTTCATACTTGTATTTGGGGTTTTTACAAGAATATGTTTTCATACTTTACTGTTAAAAAAAAACCCATTTATTTTTCTCATACAATATTCCTGCATATAGCTATACTAACCCTCTGTCTAAAACACTCCTGTCTCTTTAAGGCTCCCCTCCCAGTCTGCTCTAATTGGTCAGTGTTTCCATGCTTACATTGCTACCAATCTTCTGCTAGTCTGTGTCATCAGTCTATAAGGAGCGAGTTGTGACACTCCTGGATTTCGCTGCGATTTCGCTCTCTATAGCTCCAAGCTAATCCGTGCTTGGAATGTTTTTCAGTGGGACAGCCAGCAACAAATATAGTTGCAGCATTAACCAAAGGTGGCTACATAAAAGCTGAAGACCCAGAGGGTGGGCATGGTGCTTCTGTGACAACGCCTCCCAGTCACATGGGCCAGGGTTACCATCAGTGGAAACCATCATATGAGCGCAGTGCAGTGCAGGCGCAAGATTAGCTAGCCAGTGGGATACACAATAAAACGGGAAACCCAATTGTCAGAAAAAATGTTGCCATTGCACAAGCAAACCATGATTATGTTACATTTGAATGTTACTACTGTATGTAGCAGATAATTTGAAATTTTACATTTCGATAATGCTGTGGTTGACGTGTGGTTAGGTTTTGGCACAAAACCACTCAGTTATGGTTAAGACAAGATCGTGTTTTGGTTCAAAATACCTGGTTTAGGGGCACAATCAAAACATGAAATGAAGCAATATCTTGATTAAAAAAACAACCACTTTCCATGACACTATCCCCTCTGAAAATACAGCAACTGTTAGCTACAAAACACTTGTGTTTAATGCCTAAAAAGCTGCTGAAAACACATCAATGGGTAGCTGCATTACACCCCAATTGATGCTTAAAAAGCTTTGGGGAACACAGTGATGGGTTGCTAGAAAACACCCTTGTTTGATGTTTACAAAGATGCAGGAAACACAGTGTCAGGTTGCTACAAAACGCCCATGTTTGATGCCTAAAAATCTGCTGGAAATGCAGTGATGGGTCTCTAAACAAACACCCATGGTTAATGTCTAAAAACTGCTGGAAACACACCAATATGTTGCTACAAAACACCCATGTTTGGTGGCTAAAAAGCCACTGGACACAGCAATAGGTCACTACAAAACACCTGTTTGATGCCTAAAAAGCTGCTGGAAACACAGCAGCGAGTTGCTACAAAACACCTACATGTGGTACCTAAAAAGCTGCTGTAAACACAGCAACTGGTCACTACAAAATACCTACGTTTGGGGCCTAAAACTCCACTTAAAACACAGTGATGGGTCACTACAATGTGATACATAAAAATCCGCTGTAAACGCAGCGACTGGTTGTTACAGAACAACCATGTTTGGTAGCTGTAATGATTTGCTGAATCACAACAAGTTTTGCTGTTTGTTGGTTTGTTGGTTTTGTGTTCTCGGTGTGCTGCAGCTTCGCAGGCCTCTCACCGAGGTGACACATCATCCACCATCCCCTCCACATCTCTATGACAAAGTCAGTTTATACACTGTGTCAATTTAGAAACATTGATATGACATGTATGAAATGTGCAAATTAACCATTTCCTGGTTTGCAGAAACATACAATGCCAGTATTTTCTTCAGACAACTGGGCTAGGGAACAGTTAACCTTTCTGCTAGAAAGACCTTTCTGGCAAAATCTTTTCATTTTAATCCAAATGGGAAGAAACGTCACTCTGTCGGCCAACTTCTCAGCAATGCACAAAGGGAGTCACATGCATTAAAATGTGCAAGCAGCTGACCTGTTCACCAAAACAACAAACAGAGAAGCGGTGCACACACAGCAGTCCCATGACTTCATTTTCTGCTCAGGATACCATCACTTCACTATATCTTTACATGGGAAATATTTTTTTCTGCTGTATATTTAGGCTCTGACTGTGGTATAAAGCTTCAAAGCTTGTTGAAGATGAAAGGTTGGATGAAAGGACGACGACTGACGGTAAAATACATCTCTGACTACGTTTTGCTGATTGAAAAACAGGAGCTTCCACAGGCCTCGGTCAACTCTAATTCCTTTTTATAGCTTTCAGAAGTTAACAGCTATTCCAGTTATTAACCTGCACCACTCCAGATAGCCCTAGCCAAGCAGTCCAAGTCTTAACCAAGCCTTCAGTGATAGCATCACATTGTCGGAGTGGAAAAGAAGCGCTCCCATTAGATGTCCAGCTAGATAAATAGACTATAATGGGTTGCTGGGGGTGCGTTTGGTCGTTTGGCCTGACGCTCCCATCAGATGTGATCTCAGGGTCGCTGCCATGAATCAGGCAGTGGTGCGACGTCATTGGTCATCCTGACAGCTGAACAAAGCCCAGCAAGTGGGGAGGGACAGACGCCGCTAATGGAGCCAGATTAGGATGGGTGTGCTTTGTAACTCGCGCTGGCACTGCCGGAGTTGCTCAGTTAGATGTGTGGGGTCAGTGACTTCTTTATGAGATACCTGAGCAAAGCATTGTGGGCCAGCAGCGCTATGGCACTGTGGGTGTTGTTTCTGCTAGACTGCACTGCTTACGTTGTGTTCCCTGATTGTTTTTAGTTTTTTTGATGTGTGTTCGTTTTGTGTGTGAGCGTGTTAGCGCAGAGCCTGGTGATGTGGTAGTGCTGGGGCTGATAAGAGGCAGATAAAGCTTTAAGGGCTAATGGTTTCCACTAATGAGAAAACTGGCTGTGATTATGACAAATAGGTGGAGAGCAGCAGGCTAAGCAGCGACACACAGCAGCTATTGTTAGGCAGCCGAGCCTCAGCATCTCATTACACCTCCTCCTGATAGACCTCCTCCTTCTCTTCTCCTGATAGACCTCCTCCTCTTCTCCTGATGGGTCTGCCCCTCATAGACCTCCTCTCCTGATGGGGGACCTCCTCCTTCTTTCCCCCTAGTAGACCTCTTCTCCTCATGATAGACCTCCTTCTCCTCTCCTGATGATAGACTGGCCTCCTCCTCTTCTGATGATAGACCTCCTCCTCTACTCTTGACAGTAGGCAAGCCCTCTGCTCTTCTCCTGATAGACATAGATAGATATAACTCCTCCTCCTCTTCTGATGATAGATTGGCCTCCTCTTAATTTACCTCCTCATTCTCTCCTGATGATAGACCTTCTCCTTCTCTAAAGATGGTAGACTTCCTCATTCTCCCCTGATGGTAGACTGAATTCTCGTCTACTGATGATCGACCAGCATCCTCCTTTCCTGATGTTAGAGCTTCTCCTCCTCTCCTGATGATAAACCGGCCCCTTCTTGATAGGTCCCGGATGGTCTCAGCCCACAAAGATGTGTCTGTCTGGCCTTCAAAATGAGACAATCCAACCTCTCAGAGGCTAAAACTTAATTTACATTGAGATGGCCCACATCAACTTGTAAAGAGAAAGTTGAAGACTTGAAGAGGGGCGCTGGAGATGCAGTGGGCTGACCGGCAGGCTTATGTTATTAGCAGCGTTGACAGTGTTAATGCAATTACAGTCACTGCCAGAGGGGGGAGACAAAGGTTTTGCACTCCAGCTTTAAAACTCATTTTGTTGTAATTTAATATTTGTATACTATTGATCTTGTTCATGCTAATGGTCTCTACCTGATCTTTTGTTCCTGTTAAAACTCCTAAACTCTGATCCTCCAAAGATCTTATGCCTTTACTCAGGCTGGGGGTGAAATTAAAAGCCACCTATTATGTTCAAACAGTGGAAAACAAAGAGTAGAAGTTGAAGCTGTTTGTATGGGACACTCAACCAATCTTCATAACTCCAAGTTTCATGATTTCCATTTACCTTCATGGATTGAAGGCTGGCCTCTAGATGTTTAATAATTTTCATGGGCCATGAAACCTGAGAAAATAAAAACTGTATTTTCTTTTTCATGAAGGCTGTTCAGCTGCTACTGTTATATTTGAATGTGTCAGTGCATGTTATCACTGATTTTTGATAAAAATATGAGACATACAGTATAAAGCAAAAGCAGACATTATTTCTTTTTAAGTCCTGAAATGATGAAAATGAAAATTTTAAATTTCCTCAGGGGTGTCTGTTATGGAGCGTTCACATAACAACCCGTTCATGTCAGTGTGCTTGTTTTTGATTTGGCCCCCTCACCACTGTAATAATTGGAGCACTTATCTCTGAGATTGCAGTGCATTAATATAGTTTAATAGCACCAGTTGGAGTATATTAATATTCCTTAACCTCCTCTCCACCCTTAAAATCCCACCACCACCTTTTCACCTTCCCTCCCTCCATCATCCCCTGCTTTCACCCTTCCTCCTTTCTCTCCCACAACCCCGTCTTATCCTTTCTTCCACCCTCCCTCCTTCTCCCTCCCTCCGTATCGTCTCTCTCTTTCCTCCCCCTCCTTCTCCAAACTCATTTCAGCATGAGATTATAAATGGAGCCTTGGGAAAATGTGATAAATCAATTAATCATTTGTAGCTGTGTAGCTTAATGAGTGAACTGAGGTGTCATAATTAGTTCTCCCAGTATCAATCATTAAAGTGCAAGTTTGCTGATAAACAGGCGACTGATGAGAGCAGAGACATGGCTGAGAGTCTCTTGCTGTTATTGCTGGGAAATCACATGATAAGAGCACTAAATGTGCAGTAATGAGCTGGGGTTTACACTGTTTTATTTCTGCTGCACTTCAGTTACATCTCAGCGCTTGAATCTGACAGGAGTCCAATGTCGTGAACTTTAACCCAGAGCAGGGCACACCAGCTCTCATTTTCTGAGTGCTGGAAGGCTTATTCAAATCCTTTACTGAAATATAAGTCATAATACCACAACTATCAGTCCTTTAATCAAAATGTTATTAAACAAAAAGTACGTAAGTTTTATATGTAATTACAATATCAAAAGTACACAGTGTATTTTTGTGACCTGACCTTTTCTTTTAAGGTTTTCACAACACTGCAAGTTCTGGGGGAAAAAACATGGAACTTAAGTTGAAATTTTTGATATTTTGGCATTTCTACATCACATGACAGATTGTGAATCAGTTATACTTAACTGACTTTCACTTATTTAAAGAAGAAGTGGAAGCAGCATCAGCTGATCTACCTTTGATTAAATTATTATTTTTAGATGAAAGCTACAGCTATTACAGTACATGTTTTATTGTTGCAGTAAATAAGACAGAAGTGCCAATAAACACTATATTAACACAACATTTACTTATGTTGATGCCTGCACTGACCATCTTGGATTTTGAGGTTGGAGTTGGTCGTAAATCCAAGTCGTAAATCCAACTTTAGGGGGCGTTCCAGTTCAAATTACCGACCTGAAACTTGGAAATTCTGACTTCCCAGTTCAAATGAACCATTGGATCTGCTCTTCTAAATGTCACAACTCACACTTCCTGTTTCAACTTTGCCTCTGTATGATGATAATTAGAAGCATTACGGGTGAGCTCACTCTCAGTTTAACCTTATGATTGGGAAAGACATCACAAAAGTGTGACTGCATTTTGAAAATGTTTCAACTTGAGTAAAGAGCTTCAAAGCTTTATGATTCTACTTCATGAACGTCCTGTGAAAGAGGGACAAGAGAGGAGGCTGAGACTAAAGTTCCTGCTAAGTACTGGGATCCATCAAGCCTGAGCTTACACACAAACACAAGACACACCTATTGGTAACAGCTAGGTAACAGCAGCTGCAGTCAGTACATTATGCGTTTACAATAAAAAATGGAATGTGTAAACAATGAGTGTATCCTCTTACAATAGTTGGTACGAAATCTAACAAATCAGTGCCCCATGAATGGTGTCATCATGTTGCATACTCAACGTAAAGTTACTCGGGTTAAGTTTAAGGACAAGAAAGATGGTGATGAGTTCAAGTTCACTTGATTTCCTACAATCTCAAAAAACAGTCTCCAGGGGAAAGTTCTGTGTTTGTTTCACCCATCCACCACCCCAATGTACCTCCTTACATGGACTTTCACTCTTCACTATTTCTTATGTACTCCTGTCAGTGCATTGCTGTGATTGCAGCTTCCCCATTACGTGGGTTAGATACAAATTCTGGTGCATTACTTTTTTTTACGTACAAACAGTGCATGACAACAGCCTGAAAATGAGTTAATATTCAACATTCAACTAGCAGCAATAGCTGACAATAGCTGGAGACATCTAAAATGAAATGTGTATTGTGACCTTTAAGCCTGTGTAGCTCTGTCTGAAGTGTTCAGGTGTTGCTGTTGATCTAATTGAATCTCATATAACAATGAGAAGTCCGCCCTCAGTATGCATGTGGAGTGGGTGTATGTAGCCTCCTTCATCAGTGCTTAAAGAAAGTGCCCAGGCAGAGGTTAAATAAATGAAGTGCTTATTACAGGCCTCGCTCTGAGGAGTTAAGCTAACCCATGCATATATAACACTTACATTTAGAGGGGGCGTGACTGTGTGTGTGTCAAAGAGAAGAGGGGTCAGGGAGGAGGTCACAGGCTCATAACTGTGTGTGTGTGTGTGTGTGTGTCTGCGCATGTGTGTGTGTGAGGCGTGCTAATGGTCTTTCCAGCCTGGGAAATGCCCCAGTGAGCAGCCTAACTTATGGAAATCATAACCTCAACGCTGGAAGCCATTATCAGACTCATTTGCATAAAGACTCTTTCAAATAGGTTCCTGAAGGCCGGGACACGCCCCCACCCCCAACTCCAAACACACGCATGTGTGTGCATGTGTGTATGTGTGTTTTTGTGTGTGTGTGTGTGCGTGTCGAACATTCCTTTAAGGTTTCCGTTAGGTTATTCAAAAAGTTAGGCCTAACCCCCACGCCGCCTTCTCCTATCAATACCCAGCAGCCCGCCCCACTCCGACCAATCACAGTGATATATGTACGAGGTGTGTCTTCGTCAGGAGTAACACAGGCAGACAGGGCCACACACACACACACACACACACACACACACATACACACACTGGACGGTAACAAGCCATTAACAAAGCCTTAATTGATGAGCTCGTTAAGATCTGTTATTAGAGAAATTGATTTCAAATAGCCACTTTAATCTGCTGGCCAGGGGGAAACAGGCCACAATGCAAATTGAAGCTGCTAAAGTACATAATGGAGCAAGTAATTCATAGATTTCACTTTCACTAATTAATAATTGGAGATTGGAGAGTGTGTGTGTGCGTGTATTTGTGTGTGTGTGTGTGTGTGTGTGTGTGTGTGTGTGGCTGACAGTGTTAATGTGGGTCTTTTGTGTATCTCTTGTTATTAATTAATGAGCTTTATTCCCAGGCAATTTATTAGTCATTCACAATCTCTGTGTTATGTGTGTGTGTGTGTGTGTGTGTGTGTGTGTGTGTGTGTGTGTGTGTGTGTTGGTTGGGTTTGTTTATGATCAAGAGTACATTTTGGTTTATCATTAGTAGAACATTAACTGGTAAAATTTAAATGAAACTGGTGTGTGATACCAGGTGGACTGTTTTTTTTTTTCTTTTGTGTGTCTGTGTGTGTGTGTGTGATTTATTAGACACAAAAAAGTGGCAGGTAAAATCAAATTAAATTAATAAAAGAAATAAGTGGTAACCCTCTGTGCCTTTGTCTACATTAAACTGCTTAAAACAAACATTGTAGAAAGTAAGAGAATTTTGGAATCCAAATAGGCTGTTGATTTTTGTTCACACAACCTAATATCAGATATTTGCACAGAAACTGAATGAGACCCAGTGTGTTTCAATGGGTAACACAGAACACAGAGAAAACTGTGTTCATGTAGCCAGATCTCATTAAATACAACTGTAGCAAACACTGAAAGGGAGAAAAACATATGTGTGACTGTGGTTTGTTTCCTTTCATTTAGGAGCGATTACATATTCGCTTTACCTTAAATAATAGCTTCACATTTTAAATCTCAGTTACAGCCACTCATAACTCTTGCAATGTACATATGGACATGTGAGTTTTTTCTTCATGATAGATGAATACAGATTTGAACCTATCCTTTAGGCAGAGAGAGACACAATGCCGAGACATAACCACTTTTTACCCATTATATTATGTTGTTACAGAGCTTTGTTGAATACTCAATCCTGATTGGTCAATTACTGTACTCTACGGCCTGTTTTTTCTAAATAGCAGACTGTTGCTATGGATGCAGTTCTGATCATAAACTCTGGCAGAAGCAATAAAATATTTTTAAATCAATAAAATCATTTTTAAATCACATTTCATATTCAAATCATATTTCATGCACATTACTGGATTTAGTAGGAAGTTGTGTAATAACCAGAATAATGTATGGCAAGTGGGTCATTATTGCAAAATGAACCCTGACAGGATGAGGCAGGTCCCTGATGCAAAGCTGTGCCTTATTTATACTGTATATTATTACAAAAGCACCATTTTGTTGATAACTTTTTACACTGTATCCAATCATGTAAAATGTAAAGAGATTCTAAACAATTTTAAAGCTTGGCATTATAGATATAATATTGTAAAATGCACTATACATCTGGGCTTCACAGAAGGTGTTAGCAAACAACCCAGTCGCCAAGAAAAAATGTTTGTTGTGTGTGCATTGTGCGTTTCAGCAAACATGTTTTGAGTTAAATTATATGGTTTTAATGGCACAATCCCCACAACCATGTTTAGTGCCTAAAAAGCCACTGGAAAACTAGCTGGTCCGTTGGTCTCTAAATCACAAGTTGTTTTGTTGTTTGTTGGTCTCAGTGGTCTGCAGCTTTGTAGGTGTCCGTCTAGGTGTCACGCCATCCACCATCCCCTCCACCACCTTTAGACTCTTACTCTACACTTTAGAAACGTTAACATGATAAGTATGAAATGCATAAATGTAACGTATTCGTGGTTTGCAGAAATGTACTATGCCAATATTTTCTCTTGGCGAAGTCTGGGCCTTTACATAGGATCTGGAGTTGGTGAATCTTCCCCTTTTCCACCAAATTAGCTCTGTTTCTTAAACCAGATTTGTTCAGGGTTCTTGAATCCTTGGTGTTTTTTAGCAACCCAGTCTGCATATCCAACAATTTTGAGTGGAACCATGGTAATCAGGGATGTGTCATACAGTGGAAGTAAACAATAGTCGCAAAATCGTGGATAACATTGTACTGTGTACCTCTGAACTTTTGTTATGTTATCACTGATATTTGTTTTTACCCCACATAGCAAGCATGGACCACCTGTTATTAAGACCAGTGCTTCCTTTTTTTTTGGAACAGTGTCCTTTGTGACTTCTTAGGTATGAAAATTAGGTGTGAGAACCAGGACGGAACCAGTTCCATGTTGGCAGAAAAGGGTTATAAGAGGCCTGTCCAGACAGAGAACCAGACTGTGCACTGTGGCAAAAGTAATGGAATGGAATAGACAGGGGCACCAGTGGTTTTTCAATGCTTAAAAACTACTTTAACTTTCCTTATGTCTTGTTCCTTAGCAGCACTGCCCCATCAAAAATACTGGAGTCACATTATTTAACTGATGTGAAATATGGAAAAATGTGACTCTAGTTTTCTGAAAGGGCTACGGAACAGGATCTAAAGGAAGTTAAAATACGAGAGAATTTCTCCAAAGCGACGGCCTCTCTGTCTGACAAATATTTGCAAAGCACTAAGTTGATGAGTGAGCTTCACTACAAAAAAAAGTTGACGTGTCACTTTAAATTGACTGAGTTGAGGTTTAATTGTGACAGGTTTCACACACACACACACACACACACACACACACACACACACACACACACACACAGACCTGGAGCTTAACAGGTCATGAACCAGACTGCATGGTGTGTGTGCTGCAGCCAAGGAGCACCATTTAATCTCATCTTTTTTTATCTGTCAGAAAAGGCAAACACACACACACACACACACACACACACACATACACACACACACACACACACACACACACACACAGTGTATAATTCCAGTATTAGTGGTGGTATTAGCTAGAGTGGGGCAGGTACTTAACACTGAAAAGACTGAAATCACTTCCCAAGGGAGCTTTTATACAATGTGTGTGTGTATGAGTGTGTGTGTGTATGTTGAGAGGGAGATAGTAGCCATTGTCAGCGGCCTAGCTTTCTGATTTCTGTGTGTGGCTTAAGCCGGAGGAAGTGCGTTAGCGGCTGTGCGGCGGTGGTGGCGGCGGCGACTCTGGCCCCCCTGCGTTGATTTAATGTGGAGAATTGGCTGCTGCTGTATTGAATCAGACTGGGGCCCATATTGTTCGGCTGCAGGGGATTACACGTTTAGCAGCTAGTGATCTGGCTTCAGTTATAACGCCACTCGCTGAGAGAAGCAGCTCTTATCAGCCAGTGGGAGCCCAGTCTCTGCCACATTCACAACCCTCCAATACACTTTAATTGAATTTCTTTTTAGAGACAGAGAGGCTCAGACGGCTCATGGCATTCAATTTACCACCTCCCCTGTCAACGTTTAGATCCCTCACCCCTTCTCCTCCTCCAGAAAAAGGGAGGCGCCTTCACGCTACAAAAGGAAACTTGCAAATACCATATTTATCTCTGTTCCCTCTCTCTCCCTCTCTCTTCCGCCGCTCTCCTATCCATGTCAGTTATTATATCATTTCAATGAATAC
Organism: Epinephelus cyanopodus; assembly: GCA_026686955.1. NCBI lineage: Eukaryota > Metazoa > Chordata > Actinopteri > Perciformes > Serranidae > Epinephelus > Epinephelus cyanopodus. The sequence continues at coordinate 36,266,491 of CM048923.1, read as the reverse complement.
TCGCCAGGAAATGGGCTTATCTCAGTGGCAAAATATCTATTTCTTTCAGGCGTTGATTTAGTGTGTTTAAAGCCCGCAGCGAGGACAGACAGACTGTCAGCTCGGCGCAGCAGTAAAGCAACGATGCTATCTGTTGGGAGCTGAAATACTGATGAATGGAGAGACGGGAGGGGAGGATGGAGAGACGGAGAAGGGAGGGGGGTGAGAAGGGGAGGCAACAGGGGAAAGGGGTGGGAGAGGATGAGGTGGAAAGAGGATAGAAAAAGAATGAGAGGAAGGAAAAGAGATGAATACAAGCAGCTTTAAGAGAGGAGAGAAAGGAGAAAGACAAATGGAATTGTGAAGAGAGAAGAGGAAAGATGAAGTGAAGGAGAGGAACTAAAGGAGCAGAGAAGAAGAGCAGCAGTAAGCTAGGAATTAGGAGTCATCTCTACATCAGCTTGTACCTCTGCCCTTGCTCCTTTATTGTCTCCATGTTCTTTTGGAGACCAGTAGTAATATAAGTGATGTGATGTGGACAACACAGCTGGAATCATGGCCTACTTCTCTGGGCTACACTTGAGCAAACATAAACAGGTGTCTTATGGACGTGTGTGTGTGTTTCTTTTCTACATGTATGAATCGGGGCTGTCATGTTAAGCAAACCATGGTGTTAAGAATATGTAAAGGAAGTTTGAGAAAAATATACATAATGACTACAAACCACCACAAAGTTGGTGTGTCTTGCTCCTGTGTAGGAGAGGTGGTGGGGCCCATTGTATATCTGGGCCCAGGGGCCCACTGCTTCATAATCCGCCCATGATGACACCAATACAGAATTTACACTGATCAATATAAATGAAAAAATGTGTAACCATATAAAGCTCCCTGAACATTTCCTCTGCTCTGCGAGACGATCACTTGCGGCAGCACTATGCCGAAATGTAACTATGCCCAAACTCTGAAAGAAAAGTAGAGAAAACTTCTCAACAAGATGTTGGAATCAACCAGTCAGCTTGCTCGACGCACAGGTCTACACTTTGCCTTGTCAAGAGTTGGCTGGTGTTTTTGTCTGCTCCTCTGCAAGCCCCTGTGACCTATGGTTACCCCAACATATCCTCCTCATACAATGGGTTGTATGACATCCTATGAATTTCATTAGCACCGCACAAATTATTTCACATACTTAATATAAAGTTACTGTGGTCAGCTTTAGGAAAAGAAACCTGTTGAGGACGTACCATAAATTCACTCAAAGTTCACACACCTGTCTCTTAGGGGAAAGTCTCATGTTTTATCACCCATCCACCAACTCAACCTGGCTCCTTAAGGGAGCACTTCCTTCTTTACTCCCTTGACCACATTGGTCATGTGATTGCAGCCTTCCAAAATATGTGGGTTTATACACAAATTACTGGCTCATGATTAGGTGGGATATGTACGAATTTTGGCGTATTACCTTTTGTAGGAGAAGGTACAAACAGCCTTGGTTACCCGTAAAATGTATCCTCATATAATAGTTTGTACAATATCTTACAAATCAGTGCCCCTACTGGTTAGGTTAGATAAAGGAAAAGAATCCTGGTTGGGTATTGTAACATTGCATACTTAACATAACCCGACCAACATTTGTATGTAGGTGTGGTATGTGGGCAGTAAATAGGATAACAAATAGGCCCTATATGGGATTGTTCCTGGGTTCTGTAATGGCCTCATGCCAACTGCCCACAAACATAGGTTTACCTAGGTCAGCCCTAGATAAGGTGCCCATTCTGGGTCAATACACAGTTGCTACTCAGTTAGTCCTAGCATAACCGATGTGGAGTAGAGATGCGCGGTTGACCCGTGGACCCGTGGACCCGCGGACACCGCGGATAAACCGCGGATTGGGCGGATGACGCCACGAAAAATAATATTTTAATAAAATTCGGGCGGGTTGTGGTTGAAGCACTCAAATAAAAAAAAAAATCAACATTTTACATATTATTCCAAACGTAAACAAACGATACAAAAACACTTTTTAATCGGGCAATTGTTTGCTCATCAGCTTACTGGCAAGATATAATGAACTGCACTGTTTGAAAAAGACGATAGGTCTACTAATAGCGAGGCATCTTCAATAGAGCTAAAAACTAATCGGCGGATGGCGGGCGGGTTCGGTTTTGAAAATTGGTGAAAAAACGTTCGTGCAAATGGATAGCTGGCGGATAGAGATTTTAAGAAGCGGTTGCGGATGAAAAAATACGTCATCCGCACGTCTCTAATGTGGAGCCCACTTAGGTAAACCCACCCATGTGGGCAATTTGGTATAGGGTCAACATGAAACGCGGACAGTCCCTTATAGGGCCTATTTTTCATCCCATTTAGTACCCACATGGGCCCCACATACAAATGGCTGAGTAACTAGATACATGTGACATACAACATGCTGACCTGATAAATATGACATGATGTGCCGTCATGTATCTATGCAACTTAACTCAACGTTGACTTTTAGTTTTACACGAGACACAAATCCTGGTCTCCTGGGTCAATGTCCTGTGTTTGTCTCCACCCTGATAAACTCCCATTGCAGACTTTTTATTGTATGGCACCTGACTTCCTGCTTTACTCCCATCATATGAGGGACAGCAGCCTGCAGCACACAGGTCATGTGATCACAGCATCTTGATTTAGGATTATGTGCATGTTTCAAAATGAGTTACAGTGCACTCTTTTCATTGGTATAAGAATAGAGAATGACGACAGCCTGAGCCATGACAACATTCTCAGCTGAGGTCTCAAAGACACTTACTTGTATCTCTGCGTAAATATAATTCCAGCCAAAGACAGATTTCAAAATGCATTTTACGTGACAAACAGCATCCTCTTCACACAAGCTCATTCATTTCATTTTTTAAAGGTTTTTCAATTAAACTTTTATGATGTCTTGTGGGGTAAAACTACTGTTTTTTGTCAGTAGAGATTGGCTTCAAAGAGAGCAGAGATAAGTTTTACTTTCAGTTTTAAATGGTAAGGTTTTAGAAAAATGCAGGTGTTTGGGAAGTATTGAGCTAAGGCTGAATAAATGAGACTTGGGTTATACTGCAAGACTTTGGTGAGAGTTTGTGAACTAATGCTTTAACATAGTTCTGCTGTTGGAAGCAGACCTGTATGACTTCAATTCATCAAAAACAAAAAACAAGTTTTCTGGGTTGTGTTGTTAATGTGCTAACTAGCACCAAGACGGTCTTCAAGTTTCCTTTATAAAATGATGAATACAGACTACCACTGTCTGCTGGTGTGGAGACTTATTTCCTCTCACACAGGTGCAGAACATACATGCTGACTGGCTGTCAGCTGTAGTCTTTGCAGTGTGTTCATGTTCAACTCTTTGGCTGAGACACAGGTGACATGAGGCGATGCAGCAGGGGACCTTAGGGTCTTTTTCTTCATTGCATTGGCCTACATTGCACACAAGCAGCAACCGCTAGAGCCGAAAAATGAAGCCAATACTGAAGTGCCAAAAACTGCAGTACCTCTAACAGCCACTTTGAGGCTGGCTCCAGAAGCCAGTCGATCCTCATAGACCTCCATGTTAAAATGCCCAACTCTGCAGCAGAAATGAACATGTTTATGCCCTGGTACCAAAAACAAATTTTGGTTTCTTTACTTAATTTTTTAATGACAACTGTAAAGGGGCACTTATTGTAAAACTCACCTACATCTTATTAAGGCAAAAAGTAATGCATAATTAGGAACAGGCTGCTTTGAGTGTCAGTTTGTCTGCTGATAGTGTCCTATGCTTCTGGCTCCAAAATACCAAAATGGCAACAGCCGAAATGCTGAACTCAAGGCTTCAAAACGGGAGTCCACCAACCACCAAAAAATGGGAGACATCATGGTAACTATGTTCATTATTTATACAGTCTATAATTCCACTACAGAATGTACAAAATATTATTTTTAGTGAACACATTTGTGTGTATGTGCATGTGATGGCAAAAACTGTGAAAATAAGGCTGAAACTATCCTTGAAGATTTGGATGCAAAAGCAATGCAGTCTGGCCCCCACTCGACTACTGTCATTTTTTAATGGGGCCCTATCTAATGGTCAGCCTGGAGCCTGCAGGCTAGCGGCAGATAGAAACACACATTTGATCACACACTCAATGGTGCTGTGTGTGTGTGTGTGTGTGTGTGTGTGTGTGTGTGTGTGCATTTGTGTGTGTCAGTGACATCCCTGGCCAGAGGCCCTGAAATCTAACATGGTTTAACAATGTCACGGTGTCGGCCCTCTGCTGCATAGCACATTCACACTGACGTAAACACACACACACAGATGCAGACCCGTTGCTGTTGTGTGTGCAGAGGGTTATAGAGTGGAGCAGCTATTTTTCTTTCGTACTGACTGGCCGAGTGGCCCTGAGACACACACTCGCACAAACACGCAAATACACAACACACATATACACACATGTATGCAGCCATCTCATCTGGGCAGTATAATTCCATTTGTCTGGTCCAGCAAGCAGTCGGCTAACTCCATGAATTATTACAATCCCGTAAGGCATCTGGGGTGCTGCAGCACTGGGAGGCCTGTCTGTCTGTGTGCGTGTGTGTGTATATGTGTGTGTGTGTGGCCTCCATCTACCATTTAAGTTACCATGGAAGATGAAATAGTCACACACTCCCGAACACACTCGCACACACACACACTCTTCCTTTCTCTCTTATCAGACTGTGTGTATCTTCTATCTTCAAATAATGTTTTGTCTCTTTCCTTTGTGCTATCATGCTGCTACAAATGGAAAAACGGCATCTCATTCCTCTCTCTGGGGTTTTTTAGCAGCTCATTTTTTCAGCCGGGGTCATGCGTGTGTGTGTGTGTGGTAGTTGCGGGTGGCACAGTAACAGTGGCAGACAGATGGCCATTTCTCTCCCTCTCTCTGACCATGTTGAACATTGCCTAGAAAGATCATCGGAGCAAAAAATGGATTTCATTTCAGCCTGTATTACAGGATTTAAAGTACAGCAGGCTCTCTGTAATCTGAAAGCCCTTTGTATTATTCTGCACTGATTGAAGTAGAGTTTTTGAAGTGGAGGCAGAGGTTTTTTTTTTTTTTTTTTTTTTTTTCGAAAGTGAAATGGAGCTAGTGCAGCAATACAGCAGGAGTTTTTCTAAGTGTGAAGCTGCTTGGGCGAAAGAAAGCCGAGTTTTCAAATGAAGTGAAGTGATTGCAGAGAGTTGTTTGACAGAGTGCAGACATGGAGAGATATAGTGGTGTCTTCAGTCCATTGGGCCAACATTCAGTTACTGTACTGCAGGATTGATTGATCAAATAAAGCATTTACAGTGAGGGACGGAGAGAATGTGTGTGTGTGTGTAGATATGTGTGTGTGAGTTTGTGCTTGTGAAAGCCACTGTAGTTATAATGGAGTCCTTACTCCAAGTATTCAATTCCTTGAAATCTTGACTATTCCAATGTACAATGAAAGACGATCAGATAAATAAAAATATCCTATAAAAAACTTCAGTGTTTTACTGTATGTGTGTTGGTACCTGTGACCAGGATCATACTTGTTTGTGCTGCCAATGCACAGCATATGCTGTGGGCGTTACAAGCTATGTAAGTTTTTCAAAGGTGGTGGCCACAGTAACTGATGTTTTTGCCATTTCTCCAGACGTTGAACAGGGATGGTGAAAGGACTGTACCCTGCAGCTGACTTGTGAACTTTTAGTCTCATGTAGGGAAGTAGACTACATAGCTTGTACCCTCTAATACAACTCCCAGGAGTATTTCCAAAACTGCCACCACTGCTAGTGGATGGCAGAATGACTCATATATTACCGTTAATGGTTTTAAACATGTGCTACTTGCACCAAAAATTGTGTGGTTGGGTTCAGAAAAAAAGTTCATGGTTTGGCTTTAAATAAATGTTTTTTTAATAATGTAATGTGACCTATCACACGTAGTATGAGTCATATTTCACATGACATAATATATTACACTGTCAAAATAACTTAGCGTGGCTTCTGGATGAAAGTCCTATGTTTATTTGATCCATCTACCTCCCCACCCGCTGGACGTTGTCATTTTTCATACAGTTTCACTTTACTTCCTCCTTTCTTCCCATCATAATTACCATGACCACTAGAGGTCAATTCCAAACAATAAACAGAAATATGGGGTGTAATTTCTACTTAAACAAACAGTCTATGATTGTATTTTAAAGCAGGAAGGACAGTCTCCATAAAGTTGATAGGATGTTCCTTTATATTTTCATGCTTTTTGGTATCCAAGTCCAAAGTATTTTACAAGCCATAATTATGCTTTTCTGCTTATGCCTGAGGGTTTGGCTAATGCAAGAAACAGTCATTACTGCCCCATTAGGTTCTTATGCAATAAAAAAGTTATTCACTACTATAGCAAATAGGACAAACCTTACATACAACCTCACAACGGGAGATATATCTACTCCATTCAGCTCAAAGAACCCTTTGGCCATAACACTGCATATGGTTGACAAACAGTAAATGGAATTTGAAATGATGTTTAACAAGAAGTCTAGCTAGCTATCCAGCCATGTCATTGTCCCCATATCAGCATCAAGATTTTCACAAACAAATGATATGTTAATGTTGTCCACAGCCTAAAATTGAATTGCATTGTGTTGTGAGAAGTTCACTGATGTGATACATAGTATCAGTGAGTAGTAAGTAAGTCAGTTTGTACATATCCCACGTATGTTAAAAGGCTGCAGTCACATGACCAATGCGCTGATTGCAGTAAACAAGAAAGCAGCATTTAAAGGAGGCAGCTTGGGGTGGTCAATGAGTCACAAAAATCAAGACTTTTGCCCTGGAGTTGTGTGTTCGGATCTGTGTAAACCTTGAGTCATTTTAAGGTAAGTCCTCGCCATGTTTCTTTCCCAAACCTAACCACAGTGACTTTTATAGCCTAAAGCTAACCTCCATAACTTTATGTTAATTACATAACAATACCTTAATGACATAACGTCATTAAGGTGTAGGATATCATATGAACCATTCTGTGAGAATACATTGAGCTTTTGTGTTACAGTCTCCATGCTGTGATGGTGAGAGTATGAGGCCAGATCACACGCAGTGTTGGAAGTTACCTGTAAACAAAGACTTTGACTGCATCCCTGTTGCTATGGTTACTGATACTTAAATGTGTCCAGCATGTTAATTTAGAACAGTGAACAGTAGTTTCACCAAAACTGCTTGGTAGGTGTCCATTATAAGGTTTATGGACAAATTATAGGCAATCAAAATTGATTATTCACACAGACCATGGTATTATAGCCTATTAACACATCCAGCAGACACAAAGCAACATTATTGTTCATTTGGAGTCATGCTTGTTGTTCATCAGATGAATGTAAGTGCAACATTCACTCTCTTTTAGTTTCTGGTTTCTGTCAACTCCTGAGCTGAAATGCTCCACTATGTTCACCAGCTAGTCTCTACTGTCTGCTATTTGCTGCTGAGCAGGTAGTGTACTGTGGGTTTATCAGAGCTTTTCACTGAAACAGCCCCAAGGTTGATGAGAACCATGAAAGTGAACCAAAAAAGTTAAGTTGTTCAACGTAAAACCAAAACAATAAGCTGAAAGACACTTAAAAGTTCTGTAGGGCTGAAGGGAACTACAGCTGGTGATCATTCTGGGTTCATCTCTGTGAATGACCTCTTTCAAATTAGATGTAGCCAGTTAACTTATTGCTAATACAGAAATATTGATTAGTGCAGCTTTAAGAGGAGGCACTACTTAGTCATCACGCTGGGGTGGCTAATTCTAATCACATTATTTAAGAATGGAGTCCAATCACATAATAATTGTTATTGGCCATACAAAGTCTAATCAGACCACCATGTATTACTGTAATAATCAATTTAATGTAGACACATGTCTCAACATCCTCATTCCTATTCACAATGTCATTACTACGACTAAAGAGGTTTGGAGTAGGTTATGTTCTTTTCCAAGAGACCACCCATTTTGACATTAATCAATTCAAGAAATATAAAAATCAAGCCACAGAGGTCTTGACGGGATCAGATACCATTTATATTTAGAGGAAAATTGTGGCCTTGTGTGTTGGATTAACTCTTAAACAGTAGATAGTCTGCTCAGTAGCAGTGTGTTCGATTTCCTCCAGGTTTATTATCACTGATCACAGATTGTATAATAGGCATTCTGGGGGTGTTACTGAGGGGAGTAAATGTAGGGGGGGGCTACAGCAGCTACTGCACACATTCTTCATAGACAGTAATCTTAAATTGGATCTGTTGGCTGGTTTCTTTAATTATGCTGTGATCCATGGGAGAACTGCAGGGAGGTGAGGAGGGCAGACGGGGGGAGGAAGGAGGAGGGCATATGATGCAGTTTGATTGATTTCATATCCTATAGAATTGATCAGTAATGTACTGATGTCTATTAGGAGGTGTAAACCTTTATTGAGGCTACCCTAAAATTCAAACTCCCAGTATATTATTCTTATGGATTTATATCATAAGCAGCCCTGTAGCCAGAGGAAAATTGCACAAATACATTAAATTTGTATATTTTATGCATATCATATCAATATTTTGAAAGTATTAATGCTGTTCAATTATTTGTTGCATGACAGTGAATATTTGATGATACCAATTAATATACAAATGAATTGACTAGCTGCTACTATACAAAACTTTCTACCTCAAAACTCCTCAGAAAATAAAAGTTATTTCAGGTAGCATTTTCACTTAGCTTGAATTAAGCTGCCAACACCAATACTGAGTTTTATGAATATGAGCATGAAGGTTTCCAGAGCCACCAAGGAAAGTTCTAAAGCCAACTAGGAGACTGAAGTCCTTTTTCCACAGCTACCATGGAAAACAGGCAGGTTTGCTTGTATGTATTTCTATTGCTCCCTCACAGCAGGAGTAGCCACCATGACCAGATATATTATGGCCTGCCGTGACCGTCTCTGCCCTCTTCTGAACTCTGTTGCTGAAAACTAATTGACTCAATATGTGTGGTCATGCAGTCAACACCTTTTTGCCAAGAGTCACCGTTTTTAGATCTCAGTACTTCTAGTGCAACATGGTTTCACTCCAGTAACAATGTTTCAGCCTCACTGTTTTCAGAGCTATTAGCTTAGCTTTTATTTATTAGCTTTTATTGGGAACTACTAAGTAAGCAACTCACTAAGATGGAATTGGTTACAGCATTTAATTTATTTAGTATCTTTATTATTATTTTGCCAAAACCTGTCAGTGTAGGTTTCCATCCATCCGTTATCTGAAATGGCTTATCCTACTCAGGGTTGCAGGGATGCTGGAGCCAACCCCAGCTGACATTGGGCTAAAGGCAGGGTACACGCTCACCAGACTATTACAGGGCTGACACATGAGCCCCTTTCTCATTGGACAAAAAAACTCACTAACACCCACTAACATCTGGCTTTTGTCTTTAATGGGAAAAGGGTACAATCGACATTGACTCCCAGGGACAGTGAGGAAATGCTAAAATGCTACTTGTACCCCTTTTCCAGTGCAACTACTGGTAACTTATGTGACTCTGTGGCATCTCAGCCAAACGTCCACCTCCACCAAAGCAGTGCTTGAACATTCTTTCAAATTACTCAGCACCAAGTTTGAAAGAGAGACTGAATAAGAAACAGATATTAAAAAAGAGGTAATGACCATAACATTTTCACAACCACCTATGACAAAAATGATTTGTTTCACTACCAGCTGCAAACTAATACAGGCAGAACATGCAAACTCCACAGAGAAGGGCCCAAGCTGGCCAGACAACTCGATCTTATTTCAGAGTTGATGAGAAAAAGCCGTCCTTTTATGTTGGCATGATACGCAGTCGCCGTTATCATGTAATGGAGACCACTGTTGTGAAAGGGTTTAAACTTCTCTCTGAAGCGCTACTATGAATGCCCCTCAGGAGAGACTGTATAAAAGTTTGGGCCGTTATCCCCATTTGAGGAAATCATGGTGGCAAAACATCGGATAGAGTTCCTGGAGCAAGATCAGGGAGTCAGTGAAATCCAGCCAGGATGAATCTGTAATGGCAGAATTTTTGTTGACCTCCATTTAGCTCTTAAGTCAGAAGATGGAGCTGGGAATGCATCACTCCTGGGTTGACTGCATTCCAGTACAAGCTGTCAGAAAACCAAGACTATACCAGTTCAAGTTAGGTTAGCCATTGTTAGCAATACAGCACCAATGGCTATAACAATGTGTCAACAGATAGAAGTTGAACAGTAGTGTGTGTGCAACGGAATTTAATGATACACAACTAAGTGCTAATAAACAGCCTATTACTACAGATTTCACTACTGTTGATGTGTGGAGCAGCCATCTTGGATTCTGAGGTCAGTTTTCTGAGTCAGTAATCTGACATCAGGGGGGTTTCAGTTGAAACTACCGATTTGGAACTAATGAATCCCAACTTGCCAGTTCAAAGGAACACATCATAATAACCAGTCTTCAAGAGTGACCTTTTAGGAAGGTATAAATGCTTGTTTTTACACGTGGTCAGATGACATGTTCCACAATAAGGTCCGTTGAATACTCAATGAACCTTTACACTAACTAACTGGGGTCTTACCTTCTATTTTTCCTAAACGCTAAATTTAAGTAAACAAGTCATGGAGAACAAATGCTACCATAAATGCCCCACATACAAGTCCTTCAATAATTTAGTCATCAACAGATGTCTGGAATCCCAAACTTCTGTGTTAGTTGGAGTCTAAATGTTGCTCATTATGCTGGCTAATGATGTCTTTGCTATGATCAAACATTACAGAGCAAATCAGACCTTTAAATGGTAATATCCTCTGAATGGAGCATTAACTGTTAAGTGAACTTAATAAGTCTACCTAAGGACTGTGTTAATGGGCAACTCTTAAACGACTGAGAGAGGGCGAGAGAGTGAGGGAGAGATGGAAGGATCTAAAGAGAGAGATGAAAAGGCAGAGTCGGAGAATGGAAAGAGGTTGATGATAATGATCGTTAAGTTTTTATACCATGAGACGGTGGTGGGCCATTTTGACCATACACAAGCTCTTATTACAGCCACCCGATTAGCTGCTATGGACACAATTAAGGCCTAAAGTTAAAGAGACTATTAGATGAAGAGGACTGTTTAAGTTAAAGCTGGGAGCATTTAGCTGATAAGACTTAATGATGTGTTGAAGTTTAGGACAATGCTGACCGCATCTGCTGGGAACAGTATTAATGAACCTTTTCTATGTCTGTCAGTCGTCCAATTTGTCCGTCTCTTGTGAAGGACACAACTTTAATTCTTCGATGGACTAAATTATTGTAAATGAGTAGAACAATCTGTTGGGTTGAGAATGTAAAACAAACCATCTGGATCTGTATTTACTAACTACCTTGAAGAGTTAGAAGGTGGATAAATCCTTAAAGTCTGTCTGATGTGAGACATCTGATTCTAGTTTGCATGAGCAGATGAAATAGATTGAAGGCTTTCTAGCATAGAAGCTAAATGTGTCATAAAATGCTTTCAGGTGGGAGTGGTGACAGCAGCGTGAAAGACAAGGGTTTGGAAAAGAAATGTGAATTCAAGAGGGGGTTACAGATGAGAGGTTTAAATGGCTGTACTGTCTGCCTGACAGTTATAAAAAAGAAGTGTTCTAGACCTGTCAGCTTTAAAGGAATAGTTCACCATTTTTGGCAATACATAGCTTCTAGCTAATAAGCTTATAGCTATAGGATGGCAAAGCAAAACATGCATGACAAGATGTTGCTGTGGAGATAGCATATTGTTTACAGAGAAGGGAATAAAATATATTACATAAATTTTTTCCATGTTTTTTAATTTCATGTAATTACTCTAGTAATGCACAGATACAGTCCAGATTGTCCATGTTTTCTCCTTGTATGAAGAAGCTATGAAACATCCAGTTCCTTTCCAGAGGACAGCATAAAGTTAAAATACGTCAGACAGCAATGCCCTCTACTGTTACTGTCATGGGTATTCTCTGCCAGGCGCACCTAATTTTACCGTCTTGCTCTTGTCTACATACATTATATCAAGTTTGCCATTTACTGTCTGCCTGAATGGGAACATAACATAGGATGGGCTGTAGAAGCCTTGTAATAGCTTAGGCTGAATTTGGGAATGAACTTTTGCAGGTATTGAAGCATGGATTTTGTCCTCCATCTCTTACATTAAAGAAGGAGCTAGGGAGGCATCTCTTCAGGGCCACTGTAAATAGATGGATCAGTCATACCAATTACTTCAATAACTCTTTTAATGCACATACAGACAAGTTAGTGTTGAGATAGATCTAAACATAACTTAAACCTCAAACTACAGATCAACTACTGTATGCTGTTTAATCTTGAGTTCCAAAGTTTCCCTTAAAATTCAAGTGTGCTAAACCCACGTCCAATATGTCAGTGGATCCAAACCATCCTCTGCCAATTGTAAAAGCTTTAGCATGGTAGAATGTCTCTTTCCTGGAACTGGAAAAATCCCTAGAAAGAATAACAACGTCCACTGAATGCTTAATTTTGTATGGATGAGGAGGAAATGTAGAATTTTGTAGTTCTGTATGCTGCACAATCCTCGTTTCCACAACCACAGATTTTCAAGCCTGTGAATCTGTGGGTGGTGCAGCGGAAGAATGCTGGGCCCATAACCCAGAGGCTGAAGCATCAAAACTATCCTCTGCTAGTTGCTTTGCATCAGTAGGATGTCTCTTTCCTTTCCATCCATGTTTTCAGATGACTAATCATCCCTTGCCAGAAGTGTCTAAAGTGAAATGTCATGTCTCTTTAATGCTAGAGTGGGGCAAGTTCAAGAACCTTGTAGAACATTGGAAAAAACATAGAAACTCTGTAAACAGCAGGAAGCCTATTTTTCAAAAAAGTTCCCACAAAATTTAAGCCTGAAAGCCCCTGGCTCAAAAATGTGGAGCAGAGTGGCGCAGCGGAAGCGTGCTGGGCCCATAACCCAGAGGTCGATGGATCGAAACCATCCTCTGCTAACTGAAAATATTTAAAACTAGTTCATACCCATTGAGTGCACAGTTGCTCACGTAGAGTTTCACATGGTGTGTGTTTGGGATACAGGTCATCAGAAATTGCAGATTAAATAGTTAACTGAACCCATTAAGAAGAGCAATGTATTCAGTTTTTGTGAATTTGATGGTACGCTTGCTTCATTGAAAGTACACTAGTGCCATTGCCAATAGTGGGATAGTTAGTGGGCTAAAACTGTATATTAGTAGTTGAGGTAACACGTTGAAAGGCAGATAGTTAAAGTGTTTATATGTTGTATTGACTTAAAAGTGGGGCACACTGGTAGAAGGACTGACTGACATTCAGCCACAGGGGGAGCCACAGTGATGGGTTGCATTTTAGCCATTTTTAAGCATTTTTCTGTTGTTATAGCGCACCCAGTTGCCAATTAGAGTTAAATTTCTCCAGTCACCTTGAGGCGTCCTGTTCTACATATCTGCCAAGTTTAGTAAAAATCGATTTGGCGGTTAGGCCTAGATAAGAAATTTTCTCTCTAGCGCCCCCATTTTGTTTGATGGGTTCAATAATGGAGGGGTCCCCTCAGATTATGTGTGGTCATATGCCTACAAAGCCTTGAGATGTTATACACCTTTATGTGATGAGCCACGCCCTCCGCAATATTCATTGCCTTATAGAAGGCTCAGTTTTAGTAAGTTTTCCAACTTTTGCCAAGAGAGAGCTTTAGATATTGGTCCCTAGATTATGTTCACCGAGTTTCATGCAGATCGGTCAAAATTCCTTGGAAGAGATCGATTTTAAGTGTTTTTCAAAAAATTCAAAATGGCGGAAAATATATATAACCAGAAGTTATGGGTTCTTGGGGCACATTTGTTCCTCATGAGGAGAGGCATCTCTGTGCAAAGTTTCATGTCTCTACACATAAGGGCATGAGATATGCCCATTCAAAGTTTGCAATTTCAATCGGTTGCTATAGCGACCCCCTCGGCCAATTAATGTAATATTGCTTCATTTGCATCCTCCCATGACCCTCTACCACTGTACCAAATTTCACATGGATTGACCAAGTCAGTGAGGAGAAAAACGTGGAACAGACACACACAGAGTTTTCGTAATTATATAGTAAGATCAGACTTCTCTGTCCTTTCCTTCCATACTCACTTTGCCGTGTTATTAGATGATAAAGTATTCATTGTTGAAAGTGAGTCTTCTCTCTGTTGAGACAACCCAGTTCAAGCCAGGTTAGCCATTGTTAGCAATACCAGTTGATAATGTATTAGGTGGTATTTTGCTCATAAAAACACCATATTGACATGTCCACAGATAAATGTTGGACAGTACGACATAAGCAGGATATATACTTCTGCATTTAACTGACACCGTACTTACATCATAGCCTATGCTGTATCCTAACATGAACCTCCCCAGAAATGTAACCACACCTTGCTGTGACAGACCTCCTGTTTATTTTGTAAGCTGAAAACCATTTCTCTCAGTGGAGATGAAGCTTTAATTTACTTTAGTTTCACAGACAAGAAATCCACTTGTTTGATCAGTTTGTTTTGGCAATGCAGATCCTCTGCATCTGCAATTTCCCAGGTGATATGATGAACTGAACAGTTTCAGAGAAACTCTGATTTGTAACCTGAAACCGCTTTATTTAGTGTTTTTACCAGTTTTAACCACCTGGTTTGTTTTGAAGAGGAAGAGACCTTTGGGGATAATTCAGCTCCTGTTAACAATCTCCTAGCCTAAACAATGACCACTGAGGGAATTTTGGGACCACTAAATGCCCCTCAATCCTACACACTGCTCTTTTAATTAACACATAGGGGTTCGAATGGTATAGCTCCTTCCATTGCACTTTCAGAAAGCAAGTGATTAAGTGCAGTTCCCAAAATATTGAATTGTCTTTAACACTCAGTAGGTCACTCATTCAATACGCCAATCACTTTTTTTGACTTTTGTCTTTTCAACTCTATCTCACACTTTTTCTTTTCTGTCCTTTCTTTTCTCTCCTTCCATCACTCTCTCAAGCTGTCAGCCCCCTCTTTCTTTCTCTTGCTCCCAACCTCATCCTTCCTTTCTTCCCTCAGCCTCAGACTATCCCTCCCTCACAATCCCCATCCATACACCCATGTCGTGCTCCCTCCATCCCTTTATGTGTTACCTCTGCATTTCTCTGTTCCCTTTTCCCTCTATCATTGTTCTCTCTCCCACCACACCTGTCCTCTTTTCCTTCCATTGAATCTTTTCTCCTTTCACCCCTTCACACACTTGACCTCCTTTGTTTCTTTCTCCTGACATCTCTCCATTCCTCACCCCTTTTCCTCTTTTCCATCCTTTCATCTCTTCCGCCCCTCCATTCTCTACTGCTTCCTCTCTCTTTATCTCCTCTCACTCCTCTATCCCCCTCCCTTACATGGCCATGTCCCTTTCTTCTTCATTTCTCTGCTTTCACCTCCTTCTTTCTCCCCCTCCCTTTTTCCTCCCCTCTGTTCTCCCCCTCTCCCCTCCTTTCCCTTATCTCGCCTTCTTTCCTTCCCTTCTCACTGTCCCTCTCTTATCTCTTTTTACCCTTCCATCTCTCCCTACCTCTCTCTCTCCCTTCCTCTCCCTCCTTCCGTCCTAATAGCGCGGTGACAGCGGCAGTGTTTCTAATCAGAGGTGAGGAGAGCGAATGAGCAGCCGTCCGATCCTCTCTGCTCTCTCATCAATCGGCTCTAACTGAATGGGAGCAAATCTCAGCCGGGACAAAATTAATATGTAGCAGATCTGCGGCGCGCTCGCCTACCCTGGAATTGGAAATGGCTTCTGTGCTGCCTGACCCGTATCCGTCCGCATGTGTGTGTGCACGCGAGAGTGTGTGTCAGGGGGTTGTGGCGGCAGATTATTGGAGAGACAATTGGCTGTACGGCAGTAATCAGGAGAACACTGAGGTGTGTCTATCTTATGACTGCTTGCTGACAACCCCTTACACACACACACACACACACGCACACACACACACATTTCCCCCCCTATCCAATTCAATCAGACAGCCCATCCGCCCTGCAGAGCAATGTGGCACTGCCCCCGTGCATGACAGTATCAATTCAATTACCCAGGAAATGGATCCATATTCAACCCATATAAACTCATACACGGAGCCAGGAGGGGCTGCTGCTGCCGCCGAGACAAAGAAATGCGCATTTACCCTATAATAACTTTCATTTGGACTGGCTTTGAAAACCATTCTCAGCCAGGCATTTGTCGCTGTCACATCGCGTTATCCACAAATCAGGTTTACAAAATATCAATTCAATTTCTGGCGTGGCGCGAAACGCCACGAGAGCAGAGAGAGGGAGAGACACTTGCTGAGGGAGCGAGGGAGAGCGCAGGCTGCTGAGGGGCCCCTTGTGGCTCCGGCAGATTTCCAGTCAGAACTAATCAAAAGCAGAGCAGACCATGCTAATCTCTTCAATTTCATCCTTTAGACTGCTGTCTTTTCCCGAGTCGTGAGCACACACACATACACACACACACACACACACACACATATAAACACACACATGCATGTATGTTTACACTGGCACACACATAGTAGGTCAGATAAAAACATGGACACACAGGCAAAAACATACATAACACAGACATAAACCCATTCATAATACACACATACAGTATATCACCCTCTTTCTCAAACACACACACACTCACTGGATCTTCCTCCCAGGACTTTATTCTATCTGTGCAGCTCATCGGTGTTGTTGCGTTTGTAGGAGTGAATGGTTGTGGAGTCTGGAGGTGAAGGAGGGTGAGAGATAACTAACTTTCTCAGTGCTCAGAAACAGGGTTGAGTATAATGAAGTTGTAACACAATGATTTAACATCAATGGGAGGCAGGAGCAGGCCCGCCTACAGAGAAGGCTGGACCCCTGTGAAGATCCAGAGAATGGGCCCTCCCTAATCTGCTTAATGCACATGCTCTCTCTCCTTCTTTAGATCAGGACATTTCACAGGTCATGTGGCCAGCAGCTTGCAGGGTTTTTTTTGTTTTTGTTTTTTGTTTTCAAAAACAATGCCTCATATTGTTTTCAGGAGAGCGGGTTTTCATTATGCCAGTCATTAGGCTCACATTTTACTAAAGCAACAACAAATACAATGTTCATTTTTGTAGTGTTCGTAGGTAATGGTGGATACTTTGTTTCAAAATTAAGTTGTTTTCATTTGCTTAAATGTAGGATGAACATGGTCTCTTGTTGCCCCAGTTGTGGCCCAACTGTGGCCCTTTTTCCCCTCTTATGGGCACCCCTGGGTGGGAGGGGAGCAGTAGGAACAGCCCGTTCTAACTCCCAGCTTGTTGAATACTGTTGCTTTGTCAGTGATGTCTGCATCAAATACTGACACAAAGAGGCACCTTTCATAGCAGCATGATACACACCTAGCAGCAGTTTTTCACGCCGCCAGCAATGTCCGTAATTTGAAGAGGAGCAAGGTAAATGGTTTAGCACCTTTCTAGTCTTCTGACCAGTTGAAGCATTTTTACTCTATGAGTTACAGTCTCCTAGTACTTTGACACGGAGGAGCCAGTGATTGAACCACTTACTTTCTGATTACAGGATGACCTGCTCTGCCTCTGAGCCACAGCTGCACTAGTCCATGTGGGTGGATGGGTCAAACAAACTCTGGACTTTCACCTGGGAGCAAGCTGTTAATTTCCCAGGTGATTTTTTAAGATTACTTTATGGGCATTTTCCCTTTTATTGATGGCACAGCTTAAGACAGACAGGAAGGGTGGGATAGGGTGGAGGGATGACAGCCGCTGCAAGGGCCTCAGCCTATATGGGGTGCATACTCTACCTGGTGAGCTAGAGGCCACCCCAATCCAGGTGGATTTTTAAACAAACCATGAAAGTCTGAGAAAATCATTTAAGTAACATCACTGGGCAACATCATGTCAGCTTGGGCTTGGAGAGCACATATTGTTAATTAAAAGACAGTGTTACACACTGTGGTACTAATCACTAGATATGTATATATACAACAACTATAATAATTAGCTATAACTATAATAATATATACAAAAAAATATAATCTAAATAATATTAATAGCAAAAATCTATGTATATAAATATCACACTTAGAAATGATAATCCAAAAAAACAAAATAACATGTTTTTGTTAAATCTGGTTTACATTAACTGAGTTTATTCACATCAGGGGTGTCATGTTTCTGATCCTTCATGAACCCCACTGCTGTGTGTCATACTATACTCGACTGCTACATACACAGTCTGTTTCTGTAGCTGTTTTCTGTAGCTGCTTTACATGAAATGATTGCCTGTGTGCTCATTGCCGCACAGTTGAGAGGACAAATTGTGAGTAAAGAGAGTGAGATTGCAGAGGAAAGGGTGTAATGAGCAGAAAGTGTGCAGAAAGAGAAGAGAAAGGAGGTGTCATGGTTGGATGGACAAAGTCCTTCACACTGATAAAAACCCAACTTGGGGCAGACAAACTGATTATAGTTAGATCACCTTTCTCTCCTCATGCTCATCCTCTCCACCCTTTTCTCTGGTGGGTCTTTCAAAATTATTTCTGAAGCAACAATGTCTACATCCTATTTGTGAACTGTTTTAGAACAAGGATTTTATCCCACCAACAGCCAAAGAACGTATGTGTTTAGTCCTCAGTATCAGCTAGCAGGACAGTATGAACTAAAACAAGCCATGTTAACATTTCCTCTCTAATTCAAACTAAACAACACATTATGCAATTGGTTACAGACGGCTTTCCGTTCTGGAAGAGGGATCCCTCCTCAGTTGCTCTTCCTGAGGTTTCTACCATTTTTTTCCCCTGTTAAAGGGTTTTTTGGGGAGTTTTTCCTTATCTGCTGTGAGGGTCCTAAGGACAGAGGGATGTCGTATGCTGTAAAGCCCTGTGAGGCAAATTGTATTTGTGATATTGGGCTTTATAAATAAAATTGATTGAAATTGATTGATTAGTAAAACTAACAACACAGAGACATGAGAGTTATGCCAGAACATAAAAGCACACTGGAAACAGTTGTATTGTCCATAGGCAAATGGTTTGGTAGTCAGTCTGGACAACTTCAAAAAATCCTTTGAGGAATCTTGGCCAAAAATGATGACCATGCACCATCTCAGGCTGTTGTCACGTGCCCTTCGTACATTTTCCTACAAAAAGTAATGCACCAAAATTCGTACATCCCATGTACTGATGAGCCAGTAATTTGTGCATAACCCACATAATCCGGAGGGCTGTGATCAGCTGTGACCAGTGTGTTGCCGGAAATAAAGTATAAAGCAGGAAGCAGTTGCATAAGGAGGCAGGTTGGAGTGGTGGATGGGTCACAAAACACAGGACTTTCCCTGCAGGAGACCGGTGTCCGGTATCTGACTTTGAGTGAACTTTAAGTCATTTTAAGGTAAATCATCACCATGTTTCTTTTCCATAACGTAACCACAGTAACTTTATATGCCTAAACCTAATCTCCATAACTTTACGTTAAGTGCATAATGTCATTCGTGGGGAGCTAATTCATAGGACATCATACAAACTGTTGTATGAGGATACATTGATATCCAGCGTCATATCAACGTCTCTAAAGTGATGAAGTCTATGAGTTGACTCTATCAGTGTGGAGGTGGAGGAGCTGGTGAGTGGCTTCTCAACTAGGCGACACTGTTTGAAACCATTTTACACCAAAGCCAGTTGTTTTGCAAGACATCGCTGTGTTTCTAGCAGCTATTTAACCACTAAACATGGGTGTTTTTGGTAACTTGTTGCTTTTTTTCTCCATTAAGATAGTGCCACAAAAAGCAGTCTTAATTTTACTGAGACACCAGAGTGTTTCCCACCAGAATAGTGCCTTAGAAAGCAACTGTTTTTAACAAAGACATCAATAGCTTCTCCAGCCATGACTGAGCCACCAAAACTGTGCTTATAAGCCCAAACACTATGTTTTCTTAATCACACGTTAACCATGGCGTTATTGACACGTATAATACAACATAATGACGTGCAAATATAACATATCTGTAGTTTGCAGAAATGTATAAAGTTTCCACTGGCTTTGGTTGTGGGTTAAGTAAAGTTGAATAAACTTACACCCTGTCTGACATCAGTCGTGTGGTCTGTGTACCCTTAGATCTGGGAACTCACCAGGTAGCCAGAACGACCTGGTCCAGCTTCGGCCCCAGCTGGCACGCTGGAAGAAATAAGTCAGGCCGCACCCGGTGACTTGACTCAGCTGAGACCAAGGATGAATGATCCCCCAGAATCGGGCGTAATAAACTGGTCCAATCGTTGCCAGATTTGGCAACCATCAATGGGCCAGAGCACATTTTGGTGCTGGACGGCATTTCGTATGTAACAGCAGATTTAACAAAACTAAATGGGCCAAAGCTGGCTCAGCCACAGAGAATAACTGTATTGATGTGCAGTGTTGCTTTCCTGTAAGGACACAAGTGATACATAATGATGCCAAATTGAACGTCCTTACCTCTGTGGAAGCATCTGCATACCTTACGTCTCTCCACTCCTTTATTCTGTTTTTTTCTGCGAGAGCCGATTTTGAACACGGTGCACACAAAATCTGGATTTTGCAAATTTCTCTGCTCACAAATCCATCCCTGCATGCTCTTTTTTGACTTGCAAATTGAATTAGTTTAGTGCTCGTTCAATAAATGGAATAAGCTTCATACGCTGCTCATTTGATCTGAAAGGAGTGAAGAAAGGAAGAGGAGATGATGAGGAGTGAGGAGGTGCTGCTGGCAGTAATGTGTCTGCTGTTGTGAGGTAAATTCCTAATGAAACGCTCTCTCCTTCAATAATCAGACACACGGAGCTTCCTTCATCTGGAAACTGTTAGCAACACAAACGCACAGCGCTTCATGAAATTATCCACAGATACACTCTGATGCGGACACACACATACACACACAGATACAGCGTCAGCTCTCACAGTAATTACACAGTTGCAGAGAGCGCCGGGGCTCAAAACGCTGTTTAACAAATCAATTTGAGAATGCTTACCTTGTAAAGCTGTATATATTTGTGTGTGTGTGTGTGTGTGTGTGTGTGTGTGTGTGTGTGTAGGTGTGTGTGTGTGTGTGTGTGTGTGTGTGTGTGCATGCACGCACGCATGTGGACACTTCCCTGAGCTGATCCATTAAGGCTTTAACAAAGAGCTGTGCTCGGCCGCGCTGCTGGAAATGTGTAATTGGAAGGATAGCTAAGGGCCGACACACACAAATACACTTTATTGATCCACAGCATCTCCCATATAGTGCCTCCAGCTAACACACACACAGCCTCAGCAAGGGGTTATACTGACTTTACTCCCATTCTGTTGCCATCAGTGGCAGTTTATCAAGCAATCAATAGTCTTTTATTTTCTCATATCTTTAAATGGACGAATATCCTGAATATGATTTTTACAACAGCAGGGGAGGAATGTGATGGAAAAGGAGGGAGGGGAGAGGAGGAAGAGGAGATGGAAGGGAAGGTGGAAAAGGACGAGGAGAAAGGAGGCAAGACAAGGAAGTGGGCAGGGTACAGAGGAAGAGAAGTATCTTTCAAGGGGAAGAAAACAAGTTAGAGAGGAGAAAAGAAAGAGAAGTAATATGGAGAGAGGAGATGTAAAGCGGAGAAAGAGAGTTAAGCTGTAGATGTTGGACCACCGCCAGCGGGCAGGAAGCCGCCGGTTGACCTGAGCACCATTTGCATGTTAAGTGGTGTCAATCTGCATTGATTCCCACCCAAATGAAATGCAGTGGGCTTCAATAGAGCCTGTGCTTTACAAGGGCCTCCTAGCTGCTACATCCAGCCTATTGGATTCAGATTAACTGGCTCAGTATGGCCGCACACTGAGCAACTTATCTTTAATTAAAATCACTTCCTTCACAGGATCCACTGGACTGGACTGGACTAGACTGGACTGGACTGGGCTGGGTTGGACTGGACTGGACAGGATTCCTTGGAACTGAACTGGACTAACAGTTGTACCCCAGTTTAAACAGACATGATATAATCTCATTAGACTGAACTGTACAGTGAGTATGCTGCATATGGGGCCAAGAATTATGAGCAAGAACTATTGGTACAAAGGTGTGATCCAGTCTGATATCATTTGAAATATAATATTGATCTTAGAAAATGGTATATTTGCCTGTTATTTTACAGTCCAACATGGAAACTTTACTTTTATATATTTCTTACTATTTAAAATGGGTAAAATTCATGGACTGTAAAAAAAAAAAAAAAAAAAAACAGGCAAAGATACCGTGACATTACCCATTTGTTTTTTGGACTCCTGTGTTGATGCCTCTTTTTTGGGGGGAGCCAGAAGTGACCATTTTTGGGTGAGAGACTGGAGCTGTGGAGGAGTGAGGGGTGGATCTGACTGAGCAGCCAAAGGAACTATCTGCAGACAGCTTGTCTGTCAAAATGGTCCGCCCTTAATTCTGCATAACTTTAAGCCTTAATAACATATAAATGGGTGAGTTATATAAAAATTCCCCCCACAGTTGTCATGAAGAGAGAAATTAACTATAAAGACCAAAACCATTGTTTTTTGTACCAGGCTGTAAATGTGTTTTCTTCTCCTGTAAAGTTGGGCATTTCAACTTGGGGGTCTACGGAGACTGACTGGTTTCTAGAGCCAGCCTCAAGTGGCCATTAGAGGAACTGCAGTTTTTGGCATTTCCATGTTGGCTTCATTTTTCAGCCCCGGAGGGTTGCCACTTGGTAAAATGTTATTTTATCATAGGGCTGTGTGCAGCATTAGCAGCTGTTGCTGTGTTAGCTTGTGCTAATGAGGCAGACGTTGAACTGACCATGAGGAGAGCAGCTCCAGACTCCAGAGGCAGTCCTCAAGTGCTGCATTTAACCATTGTAATGGCAGTGACAGAAACCTTGCTAATTTTTCTTCCGCTAACTTTTAATTTATGGTTTAATGGCTAACAGAGGCCTGGTTGTTCAATAAATAATTTCAAACTGCACTTGTTTTCTGTTGTTGGGCAATTTACACTCTCATTTTGCATTATTTTATTTTATGCAGCCATGTCAATAAAGCCACTTAAGTTGAAAACTGAATTGTAAATGATAAATACACTCCTAGCCAGTCACATGACTGGAGCCTGAATCAGCTGAGCCAATCACAGGGAGGCATGAAAACAACAGCTCAACAAATAAGAACCAGCTTCTGCAGGAAGTCATGTTGTTGTCTTGATGATGCAGAGCAGCATGATGTGAACACACAGCACCTCAAATCAGCAGCCAGTCAGAGGCAGGTGGATCAGTTTTAATTCTGCTGTATCTGCCATCATAAATGGTGTCATCATATCGTAAAATGTAACAGCAACGTGACGCATTTGACGCACAGGATTAATGAGCTGCTGTAATCTGATGTCTCCCACATAAACAACAGAATGCTGAGTTATAACAGGTTTGTCTGATGTGTGTACAGGTGTGTGTGGTTATTCTGTAGCAGCCTGGTGTCATTCTCATGTGATCTAATGTGGGTAAACAGAGTGGGTGGTCATGTGTAATGACACTATGCTCCAATCAGATGCTGCACATTCATCTACACGTGTCCTTCTGCCTCGGAAGGCTGTAGGAATTTCATAAATGGAAGGTTTTCATCCAGAAAAACACAGCTGTGGACAACTTCTGTAAGAATCACTCGCAATTATTTATAGATCAGTGCAGACTGATTTACCAAAGTCCACCTGTGCACCGTGCACTTTGCGCTAGGCATCACAGAGAAGATGCTTAAGACCAGAAACACTAACCAATCAGAGCAGACCTGGCTTTTCGAAAGGCCTTAAAGAGACAGGAGCTAAAACAGAGCATTTCAGACAGAGGGTTAATACAGGTGTACAAGTAGCTATGGACCTGAAAATGAGCGTAATATATCTCCTTTAATGTTGCTGAGGTGTAATTTGGCCCACAAACAGCAGTCATTAGTAGTCAACATTAAATGCAAAAATGAATAAAAAAGCAATCCATACAATATAGTACTGTATATGCATCTGTCTCCCTATATTTAGTGAACATAATTTAATACAATTCAGTATGAATGTGTAAAGCTTTCCTTTCTCCATTTGAACTAGGTCCTATTCCCCAACATTAACAGCGGTTTAGTGTCGGCTTAATTATTAATTTCAAACCAGTATTTCAGTTTATTTGATACATGAGATAATAATAAGACAAGCTTGTGTAGTTTGTTTATTTATGGGTTCATATAGATTGTTTTCTTTTTTGGGGGGGGATTCTGCCTGGGATGCAGCTCAATTAATGAAAAGCACAAACTGGTTTGACCAATCATATCCTCTGAGCAGGGAGGGATGGGCCCTGTTAAAGGGATAGTTCAGATTTTTTTTTGGAGTGTGGTTGTATATGGTACTTATCCATAGTGTCAGTTGGCATGCCTCCAGTTTGAAGAAACAGGCTGGAGTACTGACATGGAAGCTAAGCAATGTACTGCTGTAGATGGGGGTCAGCAACAAAAGGTAATTTAGCCAGCAAAAAAATTAAAATCAGTTTCAGTGTATGCTATATTGAGAACAATTCCACCGCTTTATTTTTCTGTCAGACAGTGCGTTCCAATGGGGAAGCCATTAGCAGCTTCCAGTCCCCATCTATTCTCTCATGAAAGCCACCAGACTCTATTGAGAAAAACAATAATTTAAGCTTGCTAAAACTTGGAAACTGCTTCTGTCAGGTAGTTAGTTTGTTGGTAAATCTGAACTAACCCTTTTAAATGTCTAAGTTACACAGTAACACAAACAAAGTAACAGTTTGAGGCAGCAGTAGACCAGCAGATCCTGTGTTCAACAATATTAAATCACTTTTTTTGTCAATAGAGTCTGGCTTGGAAGAGAGCAATGCAACAAGCTCCATTTCCCACAGGAAATGGCTGACTCACAGTAGGGTAAAGCAGTGAAAATATTCTAAATATAGTGTACACATAAACTGATACAGACTTTTTAGGTGGAACTTTTTTAGATGGGTTAAATATGTTTTGTTGCTAAACCTCTCCCAAGCTGTAGATGGCTTAGTTTCTATGTAAGGACTCCAGCCTGCTTCCCCAAACTGGGAACGGTCCCACTGACATCCACTGTATGTAATATACTGTCTGTGGAAAAGTACCCCATGCATCCCCACATTAAAAATTCTGAACTATCTCTTTGGATATGGATGGGCGCCCACAGATAGATTGTGATGTCAGCAGTAACTTAGAGATCTTGTAACAGTGGTTTGTTCATTATTCTGTGTGATGTGGATGCTTACTCTGTTTAACTCACCCTAAACTTACCTGGGCAGGTGTTAGGTTCCAGTTATCCAGGACTGGATTTCATTTTTGCTATTAGTTTCAGTAAACTTTTTGTTAACAAATTAAACTTTTTTGCACAACTCCTGCTTATTGGTCTGGTTTTTCAGCTTCCCTTTTATAAAGTTCTCTGCTGCCAAACCACCTTATCTGCCCTCTATATGGGATGAAGGCATGATGGTGAACCAAAAAGATTGGATTGCACCAAACACATTCAGTTGGTTGGACCCAGTGGAGCTCAAATGGACTGTTTCACTGAATTTTCAACACAACCAAATTTTAACAAACTGCTGCCTGAAAGAAAGGAAAATGTACTCACTGACCTATACTATCACAAAGAGTGGAACATTTTCAACAGTAATGTATAGAATTATGTCATTTGCAGTGCCAAATCATAGGAAAACGGGACCAAAGTGAATTTCAGTGGATGAGCTGTTTCCCTTAATGGGCTTTCCTTTATAGGACTGCATTGCAGGTGGTCAAACCATGTCTTGCCAATTTGATAATCCCAGGTTAAATCCTCCTGTGTGGACATGTCCCCTCAGCATCGTTGTGATTGGCAGTCATCCATCAGATGAGTCAGATTCAGCTGCAGACAGAACAAATCCTTACTGTTCAGGGAGAAGGAACTGAAACCACAGTGTACTTCTGTTAACAAACTGTAAAAGACTTGACATTTTTGTGGGTTTGGATCAGCTTTAATATTTTAGAGTTTAAACCATTAAACCCCATAAGGATTATAGGTGAAGTGCTGTCAAATTGTGTGGTTTTGTTTGTTTTTTTCAAAACACATGAGGATGAAAAGCCAACAAGTCTTAGGAAGGTAAAAGTGTATAATTTAGAACAATAAAGACAATGACATGCACTGGAGAAAGGCTAAATTAGGTCCAATGAACCAATAAAATAAATTATTAAGAGTTAAAGATTGTGAGAAAACACAACATGAGAATGGTAATAAACAGACATCTGAGGAGGGACTTGAGGTAAAGACAGATCTAACTGAGGACCCCTGATTGTACTGCTAAAGCCTGGTTTCATTGAGAACTGGACTGGGGTTTGGGAATTCCCACAAGGCACCTGCCAAAAGATTGTAGGCACTGCTCATGCTCATCAGGGCATTCATTCATTCGTTTATTTATTCAGAGTTAGCAGTTTTGGTTTTTGGGTGGATTTTGTGTGTTCTCCCTTCCCTACACTCTGCTTGTTACATTCACAGGAATGTGCTAATGGGTTGCAGGAGGGTGAGGTAATACATCAGTAATGAGGAAAATGACATTCTGTAAAATGTGAACGTAGCAGAGAGCAGAGCTACTGTCCTAGTCCCCACTGAGAGAGATGCTGTGAACATTTACACATGAGGAGCAGCGTAACTTTGTTGATTATTGATGATTTGATTATTTCAGAAACTAAATGTTTAGTTCTGTTTAGTTTTAGTTTTGGTGCTTGAATGTCCCATGATATTTGCTGCAGTGACTTTTCTGCTCTTACTGCATTGCTGTCAGCAGAAAACCAGAAATCAATCCACCAGGTGCAGAAGCACATGGATTGTAAAGGGAATGGGAGATGACACTCAGATTGGCTGAACTCATGTTACACCCAAAACACACCTATAACTCATTAAGGGACTGAATATAACCCTTTTACTCCTTACTTTGCACCCAGATAATGCCCTGTTTTACTAACAAAAGTGAACATGCTTTGAATGCACTTGCTGCATGCATTTTAGACCATGAGCTATAGATTGGGGGCCCGATAAATTTAGGTAGCCACTTTCCTGAGTATCTACCGAACTTATAGTAAGTACAGGAGACTAATTCCAGTCAGAGTCAGAGGTGTGAGGCATATTATTTGAACGTGATGTGTATTATGAAGCTGACAGCTGCTGTTTGATTTCTTTCATGAGCAGTAATCCTGAAACAGACACTTACCCATTGGTGTAACTGGCATCAACTCTGTTACACTGCACACTAATTCCTGTTGATGTGGTTAATGTGTGGTGCATTATGGAGAAGACTAATTTCTGGCAGGTAATTGAAGGAGTCTGTCTAATTAGAGTGTTCCTGTGATCAGAGCAAGATAATTAATTAGGAGAGATCTGGAGTCGCGATCGCAGTGTCGAGGCACAAGGTGTGTGTGTGTGTGTGTGTGTGTGTGTGTGTGTGTGTGTGTGTGTGTGTGTGTGTGTGTGTGTGTGTGTGTGGATGTGTGAGTTGTACAATGTGCCACAACACTGCTGGATGGTGCAGGGGCCAATGTGATCCTAGCTTACACACACACACACACACACACACACACACACACACACACACACACACACACACACACTCAGAGAGACATGAACATACATGAATCTCTAGTCTCTAGTCATGCGTTGAGAGGATGTAATGAGCAGCATCTGATTACTGCCACTAATTAACAAAACACACACACACACGCAGTAATGACACATAGTGTCTCTCTCATCATCATTCTGTCATCGTTGCAGCTCTGGCTGCATGATCTCTGTCATCTGAAAGGTTAATGGTTCCACTAAAACTAAAGTTCTCTTTAGGGAGCGTCTCAGCTCACACACACAGCCTTAATTACCAGCACACACACACATACAGTGAAAAATTACTTGAAAATCAAAAGTCAGTTTATGATAAATAATAGACCTGATCTACCATCTTACATCAACAGTGAGGGAGGAACTGGTGTAAAAGAATAAAATGTAAAAAACCCACACAATTCCAACATGCTCTAATGTCTGCAAAAGAAAAAAAGCGGCATACTTTCATCTTAAAAATGCATTAATCAAAATTACAGTCTTGTAAGTTTTGTAAAGTGGAAAATGGATTCTGTCCCCCGGGTTTATTTAAAAACTCTTCTACTGATGTGAGCCTCATTGTTTGTAAGAGTTGAAATGCTAAAGAATGTGCATGAGTTTACTTAGAATGTTTAAAATACTGTTCACGCTATCGCTACAGAGCAGGAGTTTTCAAAGTCTACACATCATGCAGTTTTCCTTTTATACAGCCCAGCTCAGCTGTGACTTTATATGAGGCAGACAGAGTAAAATTAACTTTATTCAGCAGGTTAACTGTGAAATCAAAAATGATTTTTCTGTATTTCTACAGACAGTGAAGTATACTTACAACCACCACCACCACAAAAGAAACATTGAACACAATGTGAGGATTAAACTAGTCACCATGCTATACCTAAGCATCCTTCCACAACAGTGATGAGATACATATAAATGTAAATGCTTGATCATCAAATAAATAACCCATAAATGTAAAATATAATATGTACAAACTAATAAATACATTTTTTTTTTTTACATAATTTGTGAATTAAAACAGGAATTTTAAAAAGATGGTATTCATTCATTATATTCACTGGCTTTTATTTTTATCATTGTACTGTGAATAAAGGAAAAAAATGTCATTTATCACCCTAAACTGCAAAGTTTTGTTTCAGGCTACAAAGCAAAGTGCTGTACTAAAGTAAAAGTTGAAGTAGGCTACATATACTTTACTTGAGTATTTCCATTTAAAGTGTCTTTATACATAACAGAGGTAACTATTGTACTTTGTACTCCACTGCATTACTTTTACATTCCTGTCCAGTGAAAACCATGTATCTCCAGATAAGCTGATTTTAGATATTTGTGATAAACTGAGGATTGAAGTGTTCCTTTATTTGTTAAAAAGGAATCTGGCACTTCCTATGCTCAATAAGCTCTTTAAAAACCCTCTTGGATCAGCTGGAAAATGTATCGCAACAAATCTGAAAACAGGGCTGGTTCTCAGAGGACAGGCATGCTACAAACATTGCTTTAGAGTAAAGTACCCAATAGTGTGTTAAGGAGTTAAATTGAGCCCAACCTTAAACACCTACAGCAGCAAAATGCAACATGCACATTAATGCAGCAGTAGTATTAATCCAAAAGCATCATGTATGATCGGAAAACACTGACAGGGAAAAATTTACTGCATGGTAAGTATTCAAAGTACATACAGATTTGGCAGCTTCTAAAGCAGGACCTTTACTTGCAGTGGAATATTTTCATAGGATTATTGGTACCACTCCCACCACTGTCTGTGCTTAACATAGTGGAATGCAAATGTAAAGAAGCAAATAACAAAACTGCCCTTGAAACAAGAGTAGGAGTGTAAAACAGAGTATTAGTAACCCGTTTTGAGTGATTTTGGACATTCACCTGAACTCAGGTAAGATCTGGATGTTAAAAAGTGGAGGTCACATGTTCCCCTGATCCTCAGTGAAAATGATCCCTCTACAGACTCCATGCAGGTTTATGTGCCTCTGCGTATTTACATGTGTATGTTTCCAGCAGTGTGTGAATAAATGTGTGTATGTGAGCATGCACGTGCCTGTCCTCTCTATAATAGCCACGCTGCTATCAGCCATAGCCTCTCACAGCTACTGCGGGACAACCAATTCCCTTTATCAGGCTACTGATAACAGGCTTTAGCTCTGCTCTGCCGTCCCACGTACACACCATCACACACACAGGCCACTAAATAACTAATTAGCTTCTCTCTGGGGGGGGTGTGGGTGAGGAGGGGGGGGTGACCCACCGCTCTGACAAAGGCATGCAGCGTTTTAATGTAAAAAAATGAAATCAATAAAGGCGTGGGGCGTCGGGCAACTAGCAACCAGCCCCCTCTTAACATTAACAATTATAGTGATTAACAGTGATACCCAGAGCTCATTATTCACAGGCAGCAGCGAGAGAGAGAGGAGAGAGATAAGCTTGTTTATTGGAGAGGGCCCTTTTCACAAGGTGCAGTCGTTCATCATTTGGGCTGAGGGGGTTGGTGGGATGCGGTGGGGGGGTGCGGGGGTTGAGGGGCACCACAATTAAAAACACACTGTGACCTTGTGGCTGGAAGGACCTACAGAGGTGGAAAATTTAAACAGGGAGGAGAAACATCAGGACGGTGCCGCAGCCAGTATCCTGCCCTCCAACAGCCATCAGCAAAGTATCCAAGTTTGTTACTGCTGTGGTGACTAATACTGAGGATTAACTGCTATTATGAATAAAACCTTCTATTATGTTGATGTGGTGGCTTTTATATGTTGTCTCGTGTCTTAAACAGCATTCAGGTCACTTTAATGCAGCAGCACAAGGTTAAATACAGAGAGAGAGAAAGATTAAACCCTTCCCATATCACTCAATTATCATTTCTTATAAGACAATAAAATCAGGTTAATAAAGCACAAAACTGTGAATGAGCTCATTTGAAATTGTGGAGGAGATTCACATCAATAAAACTATTTCCTCTTGCATTATGGCAGAAAAGATTAGGGTTCCAATGGCAAAATCACTTTGAAAACAATTTTCTTCCTTTATATCATTACTACTCAGCTCACTGCTACCCCTCGTGCATCAGGTGCCAAATATCTAACCTGGTCTTGTTCCCAGGGCTTCAAATACAGAAGCTTAGTCAGTGGCCTTTGGCTTCTGTTACTGACGAACAAGGTACTCCACAGCACCTGTATGAGGGCTTTCAACTGACTCCAGCATAATCCAGTCCGCAGCAATAATGTAGTAGGAAGAACATGGGAGGCAGGGGTTGTGGAATGGTCAAACACACACACGACTGTCTCCCAGGAGACCAATGTTTGTTTCCCACATGAAACCAAGAGTCAACCTGAATTTTTCAACCACATAACAAAGTTACTTTTTTATGTCATATCAAGTGACATAGTCATCATATGATGTACTGGTTAAGTTACAGGAAGAACTTTAACCCAAACCATGATCATTTTTCTAAACCTGACCTGGTGCGTTTGTTGCCTAAACTTAAAGTAGTGGTGGTGAAACCTATGTTTCCTGAGCTTCATAGTTTGAAGCATAGAGCCACTGATTGAGCTGCTGTATTTGATGAGTTTGAAGTGAGAAGGTGTTGAAATATTTTACAGCACAGGAACACATGAAACAAGATCTAACATTTACAAAGTGTACACCTACTGTACTGTATGTCTGACTGACAAAAACCCATTACCTACAGTAGTGTTTCCATATCTAAAAATGCTCAAGACTATGTTCATTTACTTCAATAGAAGTTGTTGACCAGAATATGTTTTGGTATGCAGTACTTCTGTCAATGAGTCTGAATGAGCCTCACACTGACACCCAGATCTGGCCCACTGCCCCATCTTTAAGACCCGTGGGCATGAAATGAGACAAAGGGCCCCTGGGCACAGATATGAAAAGGGACCCTCCACTTCTCCTACAGAGGAGCAAGACACAGACTTTGTGGTGGTTTTGTATCTCTTTGTAGTCATTTGGGTCTCTATAAGGTATTTATGTGTCTCTTTGAGGTGCTTTTGTGCCTTTATTGTTGTTTTGTGGGGCTCTTTATACATTTTGTGTATCTTTGGAGTTTTGTGTCTCCTTGTGGTTATTTTTGCCCATTTGTTTTGTGTCTCTTTGCAGTTCCTTTGCACTTTGTCTCTTCCTCACTTTCCACCTATGAGCAGTAGTATTTTAGCTATCAAGGCCTCAAAACTGAGGAACATTCCAATCATACAGATAATGAAAAAATGTATATCTCATTTATGCTTTATTTCTACATGTGTTCAACAACTTTACAGCGTATAAGTAAGACATTATTACATTCTGACTGAGTTAGGTTGGCTTATACCCCATCCTTCCAGTGTTTGTGGTAAGCTATAATTTCCCTGTACACACTGATGAAACTGATCCAGTTTACTTTTAATTCCTTATGCTCTGTTGCAGGTGTACTACACACCTTTTTTTAAAAAAGAGAGATATGTCTAGAAAGTCCCTTTGGTCTGTGTTTGTTATTGAAAAAAAGGTTTATAATATTGTTGACAAGGGTCTTGGAATTCCTGTTTGTATCAGTACACACACTGCACGTTAAACAAGTGTCAGTCCATGCTGTGTGCCATCTGTGTGTGTTTAATTGGTGCTAATTAAACACATCTTTTCATCAGCGTAAATACTGTATGTTTTCAGGAGGAGGTTTTCACCTCCCGCAGCCTCTATCCAGTCTTTCCATCAATCCCTCCTCCTCCCCTCTGCTTCTGTCTCTGCACTCCAGCACCGCAGATGCTTAATGAGCCGTAAAATATAATTCAGAAATGATAGTCGTCTGAAAGAGATGGAGAGGGAGAGAGAGATGGAGAGATAGGAAGACAAAGACAGTTTATTGTCAGCAGTGTTTCCATATCAGCAAAATCTCTTTTCACAGTGAACCAGTAGCCTGAGAAACACCTGACCGGGTCAACATGGGCTCAGAAGTGTTTTTAGAATAACACAGGTCACGTGTTTTAACCACAAACTGTGTGAATATGTTTAACAGCTGCACATTGCTATTTGATCCTTTTACAGGAAGGGAAGTACATCTGTCAAAAAAGTGACATTTGCTGTATATGTCATTGAAAAAGGCAAACCCATCTCTGTCATGTTTTTTTTTCTTTTCTTGTAAAATAGTTGTAGCATCTATAACAAAGTTCTATGTTTATTCTTAATAAACTATAATAAACTATTAAAATGTTTAAATTAATGATAATTCATTTTCTTTGGTATTTTTTGTGATAAACAGATATGCAGTGATGGTTGCTGGGCAATGTGTATATTAATGTTATCCAATGTCAAGTCTCTGATCCTGTTAAGAGATGATATGTGCACAATAATATAATATAATAATCATAATCATAATAGCGTGCACTGGGGCCCGTCGTAACTACCTTATGCCCCTGTCGTAGGCATAGTATTGAAGTGCATAGAATATTCTTTGGTTTCATAATAATATACTAAATATGCTTCACTGATTCGAGTTGTAGACTTAATATGATTTAAACAAAATATGAATTGGTGAATTACTGTTTTTATTATAACATCTCTAATATTTTTATATAATATTTTGGACTAAAAATCCTGTCAGGGAAGGACTGATAATATTTTACATTAGACATGCCATGGCTGACAGTACAAATAGACAATGAAAGTTATTCCATAACAAAAGTTCTATTTTGTTTTTCAGCCACGGATTCCTTACAAGATAGTGAATATACCAGAGACCCCCTCATATATGTCCCTTGGAATAATTTGACTTAACCTATTTTTCACAATTCTATAGTCTGTAGTTGCTGTAGCTGGGAAATTTATCAGAAAGATAATAATCATTTGCACCATCTCAAACAATAGCCATGAAATAATAATAAATGATTAACATCAATTGAATTAGCGGCAAGTAACATCAGAGGCAAGTCAAGAGAAAAGGGCTGATTTGCAGGGTATTTCAGAAATCACACACACACACATTAAAAGCATTTCACTTCACTAGTGAGTACAGAGGTTAAATACAACACAGATTATTATTATTTTAAATAATATACCAATTGTTAGATTAGAACATAATTGGATTTAAAAATAATAACTACGGGGAAATTAGGATTTTATATTAGGGCTGCATGATATTTGAAAAAACTGACATTGCGATTTTTTATTTTTTTTTTGCAATATATATTCTGCAATACAAGAATTTTTACCAGATGACTTAAAGTAAGAAAATTACATCAATAGTGGCGGGGCTTTTACTCACCACAACTGCAGAGGCTCCCAGCTTCATTTGAAACAGACTAAATTATAGACGGTCTGTTATTTATTAATCCCTCTGTATTTTTATATTTTTACTTTTTATCCGCTCCTGTTTGCTTTGATAAAGTTAATGCATCGCGTCGTCATTTCAAATTCAACACTTCCTGAACTTGTTTCAAATTAAAAACCCCTTATAACCTCGGCTGAGAGAATCCCTCCATTTTCTAAACAGGCTTTTATTCTGAAACATTTGCAGGAACTTGTGTGGAGGATTCAGTGACTTGCATGTTTGCCTACGGTACTTCAAATGTAGCTCCTGCCATCTGCTGCCGCTTTTTAGGTGACTACAACAACATTTCAGCTGGCACATGAACAGACACAGTGACTGAATAAAAATAGGACAAGAATAACTCGATGACATAACACATGTCGTGAAAGACGACCGGGGATAATTAGTGGGTACCATCATGTAGTGTGTCATGTCTGTCGACCAAGTCACGGCATGATTTTATGACTCCACAGTCATGTAATGTGACATAGTGACTTTCAGAGCGGGCAGAAAAGTTGTGTAGTGTGTACCAGGCATAAATCCTCCTTTACCGTTTCTCCCTCTTGCATGTCGCTCATTCTCAGTGTGTGGTGTCATGGCAATGTTCAAACGATATATTGTGCAGCCCTATTTTATATCATTTATTTCAATTTAAATCAGAATTTGAAACTGACAACTTTTCACCCACCCCCTGGAAGAGTGCCCCACTTTCAGAATGAGTGGGAAGAGGTGGGATACTTTCATGGCCCCCCTGCACTACATAGTGCATTTTTTTACTCTGGCATTTTATTTGAATGTCTGAATTCTGTGCTTGTGAGTACATCCACTATAACTTGCCCTTTACTGACCCATTACAGGGTGTAGGGTCATCATACAGGCAACATGTTAAACAAGGGACCTAAACAATGTTTTACTTTTTTTTTTTTTAGAATGAACATGTAATATGTATATGTACTGTATGTAGCCTATGTTGTATTATCTCCCCTTACCTTGAGAATGTGTTTTAAATTTAAGTATTGTTTATCAGTTTACAAGTCATGCTTTTCTTGCTATTGTCACATTTGGTAACATGTTATTAAAGAAGAACATGTTTTATTGTATAAAGAATAGAGCTTTGATATAATAATTATTGGGTAATGTAAAGCCAGTAAAGTCAATGTAGACAGTTGATGTGATTTTCTCACACATTTGGTAACAGTCATCACAGAAACATCACAAAGCAGTTTAATAAAGCTCCACTGAACTGATTCCAACTACAGTAATACCATAGACTCAGACAGTGTTTAAGAAATATTGTGATTTCATCTCATTCACTTTCCCTCATATCACACATACATCATTAATAAGAGATAGTGAGAAATATATACAGTCCACACACATTAAAAAGAAAGGAAAGAGAAAGACGAGAGAAAAAGACAGACACAGTTGTACTAATATTCTAATGTGTTCAGTGGGTTTCAATGGGCCACATTATGCAGCTTAATCCACTGATGTATTCTGCACCTTCACCTGCTGCGGTGTGACAATAGCATCTTTTCTCCTCCAGCAGAAACCCTACAGCTCACACTGAAAGCAGGCCCTCATGTACCAGTCAATGATGGGTGAAACACATCTTATTAGATCCACTGAGAGTGGAAGTCAGACTTTAAATATACTGGCTGCACTGGGCTGCCCATTGTGTTCTTTTACCTATTATGGAGAATATCAAGATAAATGGCCAGCAGACTCTGCACCATTTAAAAGACTCAGTAGTTGAAATTAAACATTTCTATTACTCATTAATGTAGTACACTTGCATGCTTACATGTTGTGCTGAAAAGTCCATAGGCTTTAGTCCATGAAAGGAGATAATGCACAAATTCACTTCAGGGGATAAAAATCAGAGCAAACAATTCATGCTTGTATTTGAGGTTTCCTTCATCAACACACAGAGTCTGGAAAAAAAAGCAGCGCTGTACATACGTAGAGTAATTGGAGGCTGGTTACAGGTCAGTACAGTCAGTGCATGGTCTGTAGTGGACGATCAAATCTGCCTGAGCAGCTGTGAGACCAAGGCAAGCAGATCACAGCACCAAACGAACACAGACTGTCTGCTGTAGCCAGGCATTTCCCTAAGGAGTTGGTGGAGAACAAAACTGAGCCAAAAGTGAATATTGGACTTCAGTTCACCATGATGCTCAGGTTTCTCTGTGTTTACTAAATGTGTAAGTTGTTTGCTAACACACTGGCTATGACAACTTGCTGAGCCTGCAGTACACTGTGTTTCTGCACCTTTTAAAGGGAAGGAGGTCATGCCTTCATTCATTTTATGCTATTGGGTTGAAAATGGTATTGCCAAAGAAAAATAATAGGGAAATATTAAACCAATCATTCAATTTTTTTCCCATTTGCAGTAAGAAAAGTGGACTCCACTTGAGTTCACCTAAAGTAAGGATCAGAGGATGACAGCCAGGCAATGGCAACTCCTCGTGCTGTGCCCTGATGGTTTCGAAACAAGCCCACAGGAACAGAGCTGAGCTTTGAACCATAGGGTGTAAAAATAATTGGTATCATAGGTAAGGTAAAGGTATTGTGATGTCACTCACTGCTTTGTGGATTCGGGTTTTGAAGCCTTGAGTCCTGCGTTTCAGCCGTCATCATCTTGATTACTAAATATGGCGAAGTAGCCATATTTAGGCAAGAAGGTGGAGCTGTGGAGGAGCTAGGTGTGGATCTGACTGAGAAGTCAAGGACACTACCGGCACACAGCCTGTCATTCAAAGCATCCCACCCTTAATTTTTCATGAGTTTAAACCTTAATAAAATGTAAACAGTTGATTTATAAAAAACTTCAACCCTCATGCAGTTGTCCTGAACGAGGAAATTAGCTGTAGAGACCAAAACTGTATTTGTACCAGGCTGTAAACATGTTTATATCTGCTGTAAAGTTGGGCATCTTAACACGGGGGTCTATAGGGATGGACTTGATTCTGGAGTCAGCCTCAAGTGGCCATTCAAAGAACTGCAGTTTTTGGCACTTCCATGTTGGCTTCATCTTTCAGCCCCAGAGTTTGCTGCTTGCTCTGAACCCAATTTGACATAGTGGACAAACTGTGTAACTACAACTTCTGGGTCTGTTAAGTTGATTTTCAGGGGGAAGTCATATCCTGCCTCTGTGTCACTTCTCTATAAGTGGTCAAGAGGTATATGTTGTCCTATATATTGTCCTATTTCCTCAGTTTGTATAGCAATGAGCCCGTACACCTGCACTTATGTGCTCTTTAGTTGTCATAATGCAGGATGGTCTTTGGGCGTCTTTCTGTCATTTAAACCACAGTCACATAACAGTAACCAGAATGACCTAAATAAATCTATAACAGAGTGTCAAAATGTCCATTGTACGTTCAACGCAGGTTAAGAGCAATGGTGTAATATTGATCAGTTAATTCTAAAATAGATCAATTATCCAGCCTGCATCAAGTCTGTTGTATTAGACTAACACTTTTAGCAAAGGCTCATATCAAAGCCATTTCTTTTTAGTATTTTGGCACCTAAAGTGATCAGATGTTCACCTAGCTGAACATAAATAAAAGAAACATGAATTCCTAGAATGGGGACCGTGTGAAGCCTCTCCAGTCAACAGAGCAGATAGAAACAGCAACATTAACCAGTCTATTAATGCTAACAGCTAATTCAATTGAGAATCAAGGCAGATGAAGGAGATAGGCCCACTGTGTGTGTGTGTGTGTGTGTGCGTGCGCACTGATGTAGCTCTGAGCCTGAGGGCTGCGGTGCTTGACCTGTGTTTGACACAGTTTAACCCCCTCCCTCCTCCTCTTCATCTTCCTCCTCTGTCTCCTCTCTTCCTTCTCTTCTCCATCTGTCATCCTCATCATCAGAAGCTGACAGGGAGCGGGGACAAACTGAAGGGTAAATGCTCCTCACCAAACTTTTCTCAAAGATTGTAGTATTTGATATTAAATTCAGGAACGCAGATGATTATGTCCCCGCTAACTCTAAAATACAGTGTGACTTTAACTGTGGAGTACAACAGCTGACTTTGTACCATGTCTGCTTCACAGCACATTTCACTTTGTTTACTGGTCAAAAGCTATTGAGCCATGTGACCCAGAGAAGCAGCAAGCCATCCATTTTGATGAATTACATGTAAAATTAGATTCAGTGTAGCGTGAGCCAAGCACAATCTAAGTATATTGAAATGTGAGTAGGAATATAAATGCATTGAATAAGAGTCATAGAGGACAGTGTTGGGGTAACGCATAACAAAACATTTAACACTAGAAGGGGATTTGTTAAGTTTTAACACTGACTACCCTGTTTCTCTGTTTCACTGTTGATTTTTCTCATCACGTGATTGATACAGTTTTAAAAACACACACCACTACACTGTATCTTTTGAGTGTGGAGCATTCCCCATCTGTCGGCCTGTTGGCTCTGAGAAATCCACAGCATGATACTTCGTGGAGAACAGTAGCTTGGATTCAGTGGTGACCCAGACTGTGTCAAAACATATAAAAATATGAACTGGTCTAAAACAAAAAGCAGCTAAATGAAGAGGATGAAGAAGTCTAATGCTCTGTTCACACTACAAGGGACACAACAACAAGTGACAAGTCATTTTTTAATGAAAGCCGGTGACAGGAAGCTACAAACTAACACCAAACACTTGTCGCTGTGGACATGCGTGACGCTCTACAAATCAAAGCTAAGTTTACCTCAATTTTTTTCATTGACGAACATTTTTGTTTCTAACTGTAGTACTGTGTTATTTAGCTTCGTTAGCTGTTGTTATGCTAGCTTTATGTAATGCTAACCTGGGCTAAGATATTATTCAAAAGCATAGATATATTTTTTTACTAAATTAAAATAAGGAGGGAGCGTGGCTTGGGCATCAGATCAGGGTGTTTCCTGGGCAGATGAAACCTAACAGGTAAGACATCTTATGAGTCATGTGCATAACTTTCTGTATGATATCATAAAAACCGTAGTATGGGGACAAGTTGGTTAAACACACCAAACGGCAGCAGCTGATTAGCAGGAACCACCTGCTCTTACATTATTTCTCCATCCACACAAGCCAAGTACGAACACACACTTGGTTTTTAATGTCAACTAAAGATATCTGATATACAGTTTGTAAATGTGGACCTCAGTGTCTGACATGACACACGTACACTCAATGTATATGACACATGACAGTGGAAGATTCGTATGAAAGAGTACAACTGTACAGTAACAAAAACTGTGTGTGTGTGTGTGTGTGTCTGTCATCACTCACATCATCACACATCAGCTCCTCTTTTCTCCCACTGCAGCCAGCTGAAAGACACAGACCTCCTCTGTCTCCTCTCGTCTTCTACTTCCCTCTTGTTTCTTCTTGTTTCCTAGTTTCCTCTCCTCTTATCTCCTCTCTTCCTTTGCTCCTCCCTGCTCTCTCCTATCTATCTGTCTCGGTGAAAGGCCAGTGTGAGCACAAAGGCCTGCTGTGGTAGGTAGTTATAGAGCTCCATTGTCACGCAGCCTTTCTCTATCTGCTCCATCTTAATAAGAGCAGTCATCATTTAGAGTCTAAGTCGCTCTCAGCCTCCTCGCTTTAATTATGACGTATCGATTGTCTCGTTAAGTCTAGTTTGGCTTAATGAAATCTATTGTTACCTCTAATTCTGTCTTCCATTGTCCCGCCCTGCAGCGCTGGCTGTGTGATGTGGACCTGGGCTCTCTTTGTGCTGTCTGATCTCGCTCTGTGTATGTGCGTGTGTGTGTTCTCATGACTGTTTCTATATGTTTGTGTCTCTAGGTGTGTTCTTTTTACACTGTGTGTACATCCTTGCTTCAGTGCTTTAAACCTGCGTGCGTGCGTGCTTGTGTGTCTGTGTGTGTGTGTGTGTGTGTGTGTGTGTGTGTCTTTGCGTCGATGGGTCCACGCTCTAAAAGGCGCTGCTGTCACCGTTTATCTGCTGCTTCCTGATTCCCTTCCATCGACTCTCAGCCAATCAATTCACTAAATGATGCAATTATACGCCCTCCCTCTCCCCCTCCACATTTAAAGTTGAGAGGTTTATTTTGGATCAATCCAGACCACTTTGTGTGCAAATTACACAATTGCATTGCCTTCAGATTCCTTAGGCAGCCCAATTGGAGCGAGCCCTGGGTGTGAATGCCTAATGAGAGACCCTGTCCTTCAAAAAGGCTCTGTCGAACACAGGCAGAGACAATTAGAGAGACGGCAGCAAAAAAAAAAGAAAAACAGCTATTCCTGTTTCTTTACAGGCCTCAGCTCCTCCAGCTTCACACCATATTGAATTCACAGCCAAGTTCCATTCACCAAAATCCATTGGTTTAAATGTTGCTTTAACATTGAAACCTGGTGTCATTTTGAGCCTGTTCATACGTCCACACCGAACAAAAGAGTCCTTAATGTGCTGTGAAGAGTCATTTGTAAGGTTCCCATCATCTCTAACAAGGACACACACTTACAACATTTCAAAGGTTCTGCTCTCATTGGCCATCAGAGTGGAAATCATTTGGAAACTCTGCCATCCAACTAACAGGGAACCAGACAAATCTGTGAGGTCATGTTTAATTTGCTCCAGCAGATGCATCTGTTCCCCCTCCTGTTTGAACCAAGC
Organism: Epinephelus cyanopodus; assembly: GCA_026686955.1. Classification (NCBI taxonomy): domain Eukaryota; kingdom Metazoa; phylum Chordata; class Actinopteri; order Perciformes; family Serranidae; genus Epinephelus; species Epinephelus cyanopodus. Next base: position 36,225,907 of record CM048923.1, on the reverse strand, counting down.
CGATACCCTCTATGGGTATATTTGAGGTGATGACTGACAATTTGCGAAGCCTTTGCACTTAGTGCGAAATACAAAATGATGTCATTTTTGGCTCACACCTTGCTCCAGGGACAGTACGGCATGTATAAACCTAGCTTAGTAACAAGGCGCACCACTGAGGCACCTTCATTAACACCCAAGATGGCTGAAGCTGATGTGAAACTTTCTGTTAAAGTACTACATTGAAATTCCGATGGGAAAATTGGCAACACCCGTTCACAGACATGCTGATGCTAAACCACCACAGCTCATCTCTGCAGACGACAGTGTTTTATCATCTGTCGCTCAGTGCTACATCACTATTTCGTGTCTCTGGTTGGTTGTAGGCCTATCCAATTGACCTATGGCTAAGTCCCGCCCTCAAACGCATGAGCCAGTCACAGTGCGTATAGCCATTACATCATTGTTAGCTGTTGTCCAAAGGGCTCTAGTTAAGCTAACGTTAACTTCTGGAGCTTAGCTTCATTAACTTATCTGTAATCGCAGAGTTAACAAAGGTTGGCAAACGTTATGCTGAATGATTCAATGTAAATACTGTAGCACCAAACTAACAGAGAGACACTCTTGGTAAAGATGGTAAAAAGGTCGTTATCCTTTTCTCATATTCTGAGCCAAAAACCTTAACTTCAGTGGCACTTTACTTGTTGTCTTTGATGGCGACAGCAACGAGATGCGGTTCACAAACGCACTGTGACCTGTAAGTTTTGGCTTGTAATTTAAGCTTTTCATCGACCTTCTCAACAATAAAATGATGAATATATCCCTCCAATGCATAGTTTAGGCCCTTTTGGTTACTTCTCAATGACATCTGATCGTTATGTCCCCAAAAATCATCAGTTGCTCCTGTGAAATGCCATGTACTGTGACACCTGCCATAGCACCGGTCACTGAATGCTGATAGTTTGTCCGAGTGAGTGGAGGGGGCGTGGCTTAGCCATAAGTGAATTGCGTCCAAGGTATTTTGATCTACAGCCGATGATAACACCACTTGGAAAGGGAAAATGCAGTGAGAGGTACCACACTAACTTGCATTTGCAAATTGGTCTTTTGATGCCAGGCTACTACCCAACCTCATCCACTTATGTCACTACCAAGGAGTGGATGATGGTGGGAGTAGACAAAATGCCACCAAGCTTTGTTCAGAGACCCTAAGGCATCATTTGGACTTGTTATTTAATCTCATATCAAGATAAAATCCAGACTAGACGTAAAACAGTTGAATTTACACTCAGCCAAATGTTTTGCACCTCATCAGATCATTAATCTGATTATAATTGTTTTTTATCAGTTATATGTAAATCAGAGTCAGGCCTGCTCCAGTTCAGGAGGAGGTAGTGATGCAACGGAAGCTGTTTGGTAACTTTCCAACCCTAACTCTTAGATTTTATGTTTGTTTATTACTAAATTATTTTCATTATCATGTTGTGGTTGCAATGTAAGTGCTGCCAGGATTATGTTCAGAGTCAATGTTTTTTAAATTAAGGAAACACTACATTTATATGTGTATTGCACTAGATGGCAGGACTCTGACACCATATTCCAGGGTTCTCGCTAGGCTCCTGTTTGCAGTTAAGTTTAGGCAAGAAAAGCAGCTTGATACCAAGATTACAAGATTGCCCAAAAAAAACAGAAATACATTGTCAGTGAACATTTTGCTGATGCTTTTTGCAACCTGTCACATACATTGATTTGCAGTCTATCCTTATTATTTCAGTAATGATTCACTCTGTATTATGTTTCCCTCAAACTTTGATTTTCTGTTTCAGTTTAGCTGTATAGAAACATAATTTTGAACTGACAAAAACTAAGATGTCTGCTAACACAAAGTCAGCTTAAACATTTAGTGAGTGGGAGGGGAGGGGTGAGTCAAACCTGCAGAGGGAGGTTAAACTTACTTGAGAAGCAAACAGGTGTATCATCATTTGTAACCGCCACCAGGCCAGGCTCCCAGGTATGGGAAATATTTTGAAATAATTCATGAAAATATAAAAAATAGGCTAGTTTCAAACCAATGAAACTCATTACATGGAAATGCATTGTTGGCCCTGTAAAACAGCCTATAACAAACCAGGGAAAAATTAAATATTTAAACATGGCCAAAGATTGATCAAAAAGTAACACTTGATTTGGTCACATTTCTTTTCCTCCCTTCTGGCTGACTTACCAGTATCTCAGCTGTGTAATATATTTATCTGTAGCCATTTATCCTGTTGACACTGGGTGAGAGGTGGGGTACACCCTGGACAGGTCGCCAGTGATGTGTGGTTAGGTTTAGGAGCAAAAACTGCTTGGTTAGGGTTAGAAAATCACAATGTTTGGGCTTAAAATACCTGGTTTGGTCGCTACAAACTTGGCTGGGCACATCCTGGGCTCTTGTTAAAAACACAGCTGGTCTTTAGCTGTGGTCTGCTGCTGTAAGCTGCTTGGCAGTCAATGTCCTCCCTCTTCTATGTCAGAACTAGCTCATACATATGAAACACAAAAATATTACATATTTGTGGTTTGCAGAAATGTACAGTGCCAACATTTTATTCTGGTGACTGACCTGGAATCACACAAAGGCTCACTACGAGCACAAAACATGTTTTTGTTAGCCCTGTCTTTGTTGGTCTACCTATCACCATCTCTTGCATAATATTTCTAGACGTTTCAGGGATTCAAACTTGCAACCTCTGAGCTTCCTCCTCCACAGTGAATGACACACAGACTGACAGCTCAGCTGCACTGCTCAGGCTTTAAAGGAGTCATTCACCCAAATCCCTGTCTGACCCTGGCCTTTTGCTCTCTCTCTGCTGTGCTTAGTTCAGGTTCTAACACCAGTCAACTAGAAAACACTCTGATCCCTGGCCATGACTAGTCCCCTGTGTGTGTGTGTGTGTGTGTGAGTGAGTGAGTGTGTGTGCCTGTGTGAGCTGGACAAATCTACCAATCTATTCCCCAGCAGCAGTCCTGAGCAGTCAAACATGGCTGGCAGTGCTGGCTGACTGGAGGGATGATGGATGGAGGCTTGGTTAGCTCTGCATCATGTAGTGAACATCAAGAGTGCACATGGCAGCCAGAAACAGGCCTGTGGTTATACATCCACACGTTAGAATCCAGAGATCACCAAGAAAACCTGAGAGCGAGACCGAGGCAAAGCAGCAGCCTCCACAAAAACACTGAGTGAAGCAAGGAAGGTTGTATTGGTTAGCTCCCAGAGGGCAGAGGTATAGACTGGGCTTGTACTGGCCAAATCCCAGTGTGCACAAGTTTAAGCTGGGGTTTTTCTGGGCAGCTCCCAATAGGCAGCAGTATAGACTCAGGTTGTAGAGGGCAGCTCCCAGTAGACAAGGCTGCAGACTGGGATTGTGCTGGCCAATGTACACTGTCAGCATTTCATACCATTCTGTTTCATTCCTTATCATTTACAAAGGTTAGCTTAAATTAAATATGTCAGGTTCCTTATTAAATCTCTTTCATTGGTTTAACTCATTTGGCTGTAGTTATTTTGTGCATCCTTGTTTCTGAATGTAAAAGTCGCTTTTATTTTCTGTACAGATAATGTTAGGTTATTGACAGTTCGAGCATTTCCAAGGCACAGATGGATATGAAACTTCATAAATAGGTACAAAGTGAAATATTAACAGCATATTTCTGTACATAAAAAATTATATTTGAATCTAAAAATGGGCAAAATGTGGTTAAAAGTACAATATGTAATATTTTGCTGCTAGGGGTCTCTCAATCAAAACAGTAACCAAAGACAGAGCAATAGCGTCAACGTTAGAATTCCTTTGTGTTCATTGTTCAGGAGGTTTTTACCAGAAGCTGCATTATCCACAGAGGTCTTTTCTTCTCCAAAACATATGGACCCACGACCCAGTGATTTAAATAGAATTAAATTATTATTATTATTATTTAAAAAATTAAATAAAAAATGCTAAATAAAGCAGTGTCCTTTTAAAAATCAGTGTTTCTCCAATGCTGTTCAGCTTGTTGTAGAGGGGCTGCTAGCCCAGCTCCTGTTAATGTGTGCTCACCTTTTTTGACTGTTAACTTAAGATCCAGACGTTTAGGAAGTTTTTACCATGAGAGAGCGAGTGTAACGTTACAACTAAGACAGTCAAACGCAACCCCGGAGTTTTAATACTCGACCGGAGTCAGTGATGACTGATGAGTCTTAGAATACGGTTACAGTGCTAACGTTAGATAGTAATGTTAACGTTACTAGTAAGTGGAAACGCACAAGGAAGATAACATTAATGTTTCAGAGGCTACGCTACAGTAGGCTAACGTTAGCCATTAGCAACTGGATGCTGTGTTGTCATATTACGTTATGAACTGAACTTCTGTATTTAACATTTTTATGCAGCACCAAAACAAAATGACATTTTGCATACCCCAAGCAAAAAGAAACAAAACATTTAAAAACAACATACACGAGCAGTTACGTCAGTCGGAGGCCTCCACGTGGGGAAGACAGACAGGATAGGAGTTTTTATTTCTGATGGGATTCACTTACAATTCAGTGTGCCATCAGCTTATTAATAGCATTTTACCTAAACAAAGAAAAGTGTAACATTTCCAGAAAGGTAAGTGTTGCTTTAAAAATCAGTGTTTCTACAACACTGTTTGGCACAACAGGGGCTGAAGCTGAGCTGCCACTAATGTTTGCCCGGCTTGTTTCCAAGATAACATAAGATCCACACATCACACATCAGATGACTAAAGTTTTACATCTAGTTAGATTATATAGCAAAAAATGACTAAGATCTAAATAGTGTATTGTAAAAATGTGGCTTAAAACTGAATACAAGGTTAATTTATTACAGCTTCTGGCAGACAGCCCCAACACTGACTGTGCGTTCACACCGGACATGAATGAAGTGAATTATTCGCGTGAACCGCGCCACGCGTAACGCGTGAGTTTGGACTATGGACCATTTTGTTAATTCTCGTTATCGTGTCAGTCACGTGAGTAGCGAGCCCGCCCATTTTCACTAGATAACAACATCTTGTCCGCCATTCTCTCCTCAACCATGGCTGAAATAACCACCATCACTGCTTTGTACCTGCTCTGGAAGTCCCAGATGTGTCGGAGGGCCAAACGCTGTCGTTTTTGGGTTCACCCTATCCTGCAGAAGTGCATCCAGCTCGGCGAGTTTCACCACCTCCTCCAGGAACTCCGTCTGGATGATAGCCACTTTCAGTGGTATTTCGGGCTGACTGGGGCCCAGTTTGAGGACCTGTTGGCAACGGCTGGCACCAGGATCTCCCGGCAGGACATCAACTACAGGTTCTATTCAGCTGCGGAGTGCCTGTCCATCCATCTCCGGTGAGTAGCAGTTGGACGTCAACCAGTGATGTTGGGAGAATCTCAACGCTGATTGGCTTTCCCGGCTCAGCGTCACACGAATTTGCCTCAAAAGTTCAATATTTTCAACTTGAGTGATGAGGCGTTGGACGCGAATTTCGCGTCTATCGCGCCGTGTCCATCGCGTCTATCACGTCTATCGCATCCATCGCGTCGCCCGGCGCAAATTCGCGTCTAATCGCATCTTTGCATTGACTTTGTATGTAATCTCAGCGCGCGAATTTGCAAATTCGCGTTCGGTGTGAACGCCACTTGATGCATGCACAAAGGGGATATCATGCTACTGCCAGGCCACAGCCACTAAATGACATGGACTGTGTTCTGAATTGAAAAAAAAAAAAAAAAATTTCTCTGTTCTAACCTTAGCGTTGAAAATGTAAGTACACAACTTAACAAAGAATACAACATTGTTCCAGTCATTTGTAGACATTTTAATGCAGAAAAGTTACACATCATTCACAGGGTAGGGCTGATAGGTGTTGTATTACTTGTCTTTTTAAAAGCTTGTTTCATTTTGTGCTTTAGCAATCTGAGCCGGAAGTGAGTGGATTATACCCTGCAACATGCTAATGTTGTGAAAACTACATTTACATTTAACTCTATGAACAGGAAGTGTCATGTTGCCGTGGATTCAGGGACTTATGGTGCAAGCTGCAACTTGAACTCAACTTTTTAGCCTGTATTTCTCTACAATTTGGTAAATTGGCACCATTAAAAATACCCTGGATTAGCTGTTAGCAGTTCCTATTTGCAGTGTACTCATGTATGTGCAGACACCTGTCACTGGATTACCTTGCCTGAGAATCATCATTTTTTTTAGTATCAGTGTCTATTTTCTATGATTTCTAAATGGATTTATGGATGTTTATTTGCAATTGACAAATCAGAGGTAATAAGTGTAAGTCAAGCTGAATGTAAAAATCTGTGTATCATGTCTGTGTGTTCACATCTGACTGACTTATGCATGTTTTAAAGTTCCTTATTGCGTCCATGAGCCGTCACAGCCACTGTTCATGTTGAATAGAATAATAATCAAGACGTCTCTGTTTAGGACTTTCTTTTATTTCCTTCTGTCACTTCATTTACACCTCTGTTCTCTCCTTCTCTTTCCTCAGAGGTACAACAGCTTCCATATACAACAGAAATGCCCTTGAATAAAGAGAGTGAAGTGGAGGAGAGGAAAAAAAGCAAAGCAAAGGTGGGTTCAAAGTAAAGTGTAGATGAGGAAAGAGGAGACGGAGGGATGGGCATACTGTACAAAGAAAAGAACTGGGAGAGAAAGGAGGGATGGAGAGAGGAGGAGAAGGAGACAGAGGGGGGAAACACGCGAAGCCCCGAGCCCGCTCTGTGTTGGGAGAGGAGGGGGAGGAGGAGGCCCAGTAAATCAGCCAGCCTCTTGTCAACACCTCCCACCAGCTCCCCCCCAGGGGCTTCTGAAGCCACTGAGCTGAGAATAACAAATGGCCGTCATTGGCCAGGCAAAAAGCTGTGATTATAATTATCACATCCCACACTGACCTTGCATAAACCTTAATCCTTCTCCAATGGAGCATTTAAATAGGCTGCCAACGGCGACAGAGATGAGGAGCGAGGGAGGAAGGGGAGGGAGGGAGGAAGGGAGGGAGGTGATGTGAAGAGGCTGGAGACGGAGGAATGTGGGGAAGAGAGGAAAGGGAGGAGAGACAAATGTAAAGATGAGGAAGTGGAAAACGAAAGGAGCTAGGAGGGTAGAAGAAGAGTGAATCAAGTTCTGGAGAAGAAGAGGAGGTGAAACAGAAAGCAGGAGGAGAAGAAAGAAGGAGGTGAATCAAGAAGGTGTGTGACGAGTGTAGTTATTGTAGTGGTTCGGCTGCACACCTGGAGGTTCAGCAGTTCAACACGAGGAGTAATGAGCAGGTGAGACTGAGAGTCAGTGAGCACAGGGAGAGAAAGGAGCAGAACTAGTCTAAGCAATCACATGCTGGATGTCAGGTGAGTCTATACAACTTTATTAATAACAGACGGGTGACAACTGAAAGGAAAACTGAAGGAAAAGCTTGAAAAATGAGTAAAGTGAAAGTCAGATTAGATCAAAACACCAAATGAGGGAATATGTTCTGGAAAGATGCTGTTCATCCCTTCAGGAGAGCTCCTCACACTGTGAAACACCTAACTAACACATACTAACACACCTTGTTTTTTTACAGTAACCCTGTAAAGTAATGGCTTCGACATTAACTAACAACACCTGTAAACTGCTCGTAACTGAAATAAAATAGCACACAGTTAGTTTGAAAGTGAATTTTCTTGAGAAAAAATAAATAATTACATTCAAAAATGAATGTTATGTAAAAGTAATGTAATATACTGTAAGATAAAAACAAAGTGTACTGACAAAGTGAGGTCAAAGGTTTAGCATGAGTGTCTCAGCTCCAAGTTGGGCCTTTTGATGAAATGGCTTTATTACTATTATTTTGAAGGTATCAGAAGTAATAATTCATCTCTGAATTTTTCAGTATCAATGCAATATTTAATGCTGATTATCCATATAGTTATAAAATAAAATAAAAATGAGATGATAAAAATGCATGGCACCTTTAAGAAGTGATGTTTGGTGTTTAGTTGGTGTTTTGTGCAATATAAAACATTAATTTTTGCAGAAAACTCTGTCACAATTTTTTGTGACTATACACAGAAAAATGAATCCCATTCCCCTTCCCGTGAATTCATTTTTGTTTTCTACAGAAATTCGTTGAATTTCACAAAAGATTTTTCACACGGTGTTTTGGAAGTGAAGGAACACTGTAACTATAAATTAACTGAAATCAAAAAGAGCTTGCTGGTTTTAACAGATAGTATATTTGAAATGATTTTAGACATGGTTAAGACACACATGTCCCCAGATGGACTCTGCATGTCGCCCCCTGTCTCTCTGTGTCTCCCCTCTTCTGTTAAATAAACGCCCCATGCCAAACTAACATATCTTGGAACAAACTGTGTGGCATCTTTTGAAAAAAGAAAATCAAAACATGTTTTGCAAGTAGTACATGTGCCTGACCCTTCCTTTTTTAATATTATTGTTTATATATTTATTTTTTATATATTTTAAACAGAGGCAAACAGGAAACAAGGGTATGACATGAAACACACGTCACTGGCCAGTCAGACTGTGGACGTTGCTGTTTATATGCACCTTAACTATTTAGCTGTGTTGGTGTCCTGAGATTTATTATTCAAAAGACTGTGGGTCCCCGCAGGTGTCCTAGGTGGATCATCATCAGCAGAAACAATAGAAATATCTGAAACAATCTAACCTATAAAGAGAGATGAAATATAATCTCAAACAGCTCTGACAGCAGACAGCAGTGAACAGTGGTGAGGCTTTTTTTAGGGTGAAAACTACAAACAAAATAAAAGTCAAACCTACTTGTTAATTATTGCACAGCTGTCAGTACAATGAGAATAATATTGGATTTTTTTTTCCGTGGGCGAGGAAGAATTAGTCCTCCTCCTTTAGTGCAATAAGCTTATCTACAGGACGTACTGTACCTGAGTGTTACCTCTCCTCAGCACTAGATGGGGTAAAACTGAAGTTCCATCGCTGCAGTCATATTACTGTAACCCAGTGGACACAGCTCAGCAGTGTCACAGCAACACAGGTGTTATAATGTCCAACAGATTTTCAGGATTTACTGCTGAAGTTCAAGTTTAGTGTAGCAGTCAAATATAAAAACAGAAACTTGTGATGAAAACACAATTTCTTCAGGATAAGAACACAAAACAATAAAACAAAAAGTGCACAGGAGCATAACTAACTTGAAAAAAAAGAGAGAAAATAAATAAAAATCAAAATTCTGTGGCTACAAATCAGCAACTTTATTTTGCTGGTGGTTTTTAAATACCTGTATGAAAAGTTTCTGTCCTCCAGTGTCCCCTCACTGTCTGTAACATGCTTCTTTGACCCCCTTTTTATTTAATATTTTTGGCCTAAAAGGCAAATATATTGACTCAAAAAATACCATATAAATACATGTCTATAAATGTCCTTTTCTTTTTTTAGTTTTTGAAATAGTCAGTATTTCACTTAAATTATTAATTTCTTACTTTCTTTGACATGTTTGTTAGATATGCAATGATGGATGCTGGGTAATATGTATGTTGATGTTGTCCTATGTCAGGTCTCTATTTGTGTCAAGACAACACGTGCACAATAGTGTGTACTAGGGCCCATCATAATAGTGTGCAATGGGGCCCGTCACTTCCTTATGCCACCGGTGAAACCCCTAGAAATGAAAGTCATAATGAGTCAGAATTATACTTACGCTACAACACTACACATAGCCTTGTTATTCCTAAAATACTTCTATAGTGCACTGTGTATTTCTAACAATGATCCATGTACCAGGTTATCTATACAATGCTGATATTACATAGACAAAAACTGCCAGACACACACAGGCCTGACAGCACACGTCTGTATTGCAGTCAGTTCATTAATTAACAAGATGTCATTTTAAAAACACACACAGTTCTATAAGGTACTATTGTGTCACTTTTACACCCATTATACACAAACGTGAAAAAATCAGTAATGATGTGATGAATAAAAGACTGAAAGAACAACATCTCCAGCGCAGCCACCCTGCTCCCTCTCTCTCTCTCTATCTCTCTCTCTTTCTCTCTCTCTCTCTCTCTCTCTCTCTCTCTCTCTCTCTCTTCTCTCTCCTTCTGGGTGCATGCAAGAGAGGGCGAGCCTCAGGGAGGTCAGAGGTCAAGTGGTTTGACCCTGAGGTCAATTGAGTGGCGCTGCCCTCACTCCTACAACATTTTACACACACTCACACAAACACACAGACGCACACATCACCTTAATAGGATATGAAGAGCTGAAAATGTGTTGAAAATACTGCTGAGGTCTGATCGCTGTGCTGCTCGCTGTGAGCGTATCTCTATCCTCCACTGACACCTTCTCCTTACCCTTCATCACAGCATTAACCATTACATCATTTAGTAGTGTTTTATATCATCCCCATACAAAAACACTTTATTTCATCCTCATATAAAAGCCACTTAATAAATATTTCACAACACACTATGATGTAGTTGGAATGGTCATTTAAAGTGTTTGTTGTAATTTATTTGTCAGCAGCTATGTAAAGCATAACTCCATTAAAGCCAATACTGAATGACTGACAAAATAATATGACACAGTTGTTATCTATTGCAGTATGTATTGAGTTTATTAGGCCTAATTATATTTATTGATTATATTGTTTATGAAATACTTTGTGCTTTCCATAACAATGGAGCAAACTCCATCTGCTGATGAAGGCAATGAGAAGCATCTGAAAGCTCCGAAGAAATCTTGTGAGATTTGTTTGTTTGCTTGCTTGTTTTGATATTATATTTATCAGAAATGACTCTTCAAGCTCAAAATGTGTTTAAAGAGTTTATATATGCTTTACAACACACCATAATCATATATTAATAAACAGGATTACAGCTGTACTGTGTTCATCAAACGGTAGTGTCATACAGGGCGTGTCTGAAAGGTTGGCACAGGGTGGCACTGCCCCTTACACCAATATTAGGGACTAAAAGTCATGAGATGTCAGCATCTGCAGCTTTTATTGTGAACATTCTAATTTTAAGGAGTCTCTTGTGACACATGGATCCTCATGGAAGTGATACACAAAATGTGTGGAATATCCATGTTACTGTTTATAGGCCTACACCAGATATCAGAGCCAAGCCATTGTTTTACAAGTCACAAGTAAAGCCGAATTTACAGTTGGGCGCAGACTCTATGCACATAGCCTACGCTGTTGTGTGCATTTTTACTTGTGCGGTGGTGTGTTTGTGTCACTCTGCAGTTACACCTCCAAAATGTTAGTGGCAGAGGTTTCTGTCAAGTGCTGTTAAGTTTAGTTAATTCAAAACACACATTAAACACACATTAAACATGTCTTAATAGAGACATTTTCCAACAAGTACACAAATTGGCTTCACTATAACTCGCAGCATTCACAGACAAACACTTGTCTTTATCTGGACACATTTCCCCCACCAATACAACATGCTAACATTATTAGCAGAGGCCTATGGCATTTTACATTGTATAAATTAGCCTAGCAATTAGCAATCTTTTCCTCTTCTTACATAAAACCAGGGACAACAGCAACATTTAACAAAGGTAACGGCACACAATTTGGCTCCATTACAACTCACAGGATTCACCGACAAAACAACTGTCTTATACTAAACACATTTTCCAAGCAGCCTATGGCATTTTACATTGTATAAATTAGCCTATTTAATAATTTGTCTTAATTTGCTGAACAAGTTAGTTTGAACAAGTGTAACTGAGCTTTAAAAAAAAAAACTGCACGTTCATGGTAGCACTATTAACCAGTTCCACAACATACTTCATTTTGTATCCTGTCTTGTTGTATAACATAAATGTAAATACAAATGTTGTGAAATAGTAAGTAAGTACTTTTAGGTCGTTAGGGTTAAAGTTATGTCAACATCACCAACATACTTTTAAATCTTTGGGTTTGGGGAAAGTTATCAAGTATTTTCAAATCAAAAGGCTCAAGTCCAAGTGAGGTCACGAGTCCTTGGTGTTGAAATCCAAGTCGAATCTTAAGCCTTTTTCATTTTATCAAGTCAAGTTTAAAGTCATCAAATTTGTGAATGGAGTCGACACCTCTGCCAGAGACAGATGTTTCAAAGGTGGATTTAAAATTGTTGACAAATTATCTAATACACTTTACAATGTCCTTATATCTGCTCACAACTTAATTATAGTCCGTCATAAACATTTTATTACCCTTTAATAGGCAGCACCAAGTTCAATTCCCACTCTAGTTTACGATCTATATATTACACAATACAATATTTTATTGTGTTTATACCTCTGTACATTTTGGTTCAGTGTCACTTTGCAGGTTGTTCTTACAAATGTTTCAGATGTTTTCCTACTAACACCAATGCACCCAAATTCGTGCATATCTCAAATATTTTGAAAGGCTGTGATCATGTGACCAATGTGCTGATGGCAGTAAACAAGGAAAAAAGTTGTGAACGCTTGTAAGAAGGAAAGTTGGGGTGGTGGAAGGGTCACAAAAAAATGGACTTTCGCCCAGGAGTTATGTGTATGGATCTGTGTGGACTTTGAGTCACTTTAAGGAACATCCTCACCATGTGTCTTTCCCTATACTTAACCACAGAGACTTTAATTGCATTAACATCAAACTCGACAGTAATTACGTAAGTGTATGTTAAGGATGTGACGTTATTTGTGGAGCACAGGATATCATATGAACTGTTGTGCATGGATTTTTCGTAGGATATCATATTTTTAATTTTTTTTTATTGTAGACTCCAGAACGAGGGTAATTGCCGTAGCCAAAATGAGTCAATAACAGGAAGCCTTTCACTTTTTATGCAATCCGGGCTTATGCACAAAAAGCATGGGTTTTTGTGAAGTGTTAAGTGTGTCTTATTAATGCTAAATAGGGAGGGTTAAAGTTAAGTTTTACTGAATATTATGATAATAAATGCTTATTTATTAGTTCTATTATTATTATTATTATTGTAATTATAATAATAACATTATTATTATTATTGATAGTAGCAGTGTGTTGTAAAGAGATTAGTCATCTGACCTTCGAATGAATGTGTATGTTTATTGAAGTGATTCAATGGAATAAACTATAAAGTGGATTTATTATTGTGTTTCAATAGAAGAAGGGAATTACAATCACAGTCTGATAGTATAAGGAGACCTGGGTTGAATTAACTAACTGCTTGCACTGCTTTACATTACTCTCACACACACACATGTACACAGTGGACACCCTGCACTCTGTGAGCACATACACACATGCACACAGTAATTACACATAAAGATGCACACATTATTCTCTCCACACAGGGACACACACACTTACACACACAGATATGAGTGCTCGTGGACACAGTGCAGGCCACCAGTGCTGTGCTCCCAATCCATAAATCATAATGTTTCAGCAAAAGCAGAATTTCATTTCCCTGCCGGCGTCTTATCAGGCTGAGGAGGGATATACAGCCCATCACCGTGCTCGTTTATTATCTCTGTGAATAGGCTGTGGCAGGGATAGGGCTATAACCTGGCGAGAGCAGGCATGGGACTGGATTAGACTATTAACTGGAATAGCATATCAGGGCTAAGTCTATTACCTAAAGCACCAGTATCATGCTCCCCTCCAGATATTCACTATCCAGATGCAGCCATGGCCACGCTGGGAAGTCCCTTTCATTTGTTCCATTATTATCTATTCTCTCTCTCTCTCTCTCTCTCTGTCTATTGATTTGCACAGTTGAGTGAATTGTCCCTGCAAAGCCACGCTGGCCCTGACCTGAAGCTTCGCCTTGTTAAAAGGCTACAGTATCGGCTTGTCAGGCTTCGCCACACTGGCTCATACCAATACCTGCTGTAAACAGCCACATATTCCTTGCAGGGGGGTTTCCTGTTCCCCTGCAAAAACACAAGGGACTAGGAAGGGAACAGTCATTGCCTGCCTTTTTAATGCAAATTATGATGAGTTTAACGGAAGGAAAAGTATGGATTTATCATTTCCTGCCCTCCATCTGAATTTTAGCATCATTATAGTCACGTCAATGCAAACAAGTACTACAATATGTATTTAGCAGTACAACACAATGGTTTTAGCAAGTGCAAGACACCATCGTCTCGCCCTGAAATACAAAGTCAGAACACAAGAAGATAATGGTTTAACAACATGGAGGTAAATATGAGATACGATGGGGTTTGAGAAGAGACTGAAAGTGTGCAATAATTTTCCCATTTGTATGACTCATTACACTGAAACAGACATCAGATACAGCGACATAGAGGTAAAAACAGCAGGCCTTTAGCCCCAACTTACAGACCCTGGAAACACTTGTGCTCTTAGACAGAACAACCGGTTCTCATTGCCAGGATGTCAAATACAAATGCTTTTTCACACCTCTTGGCATCTGGTATTGAGATGCACAAGGCTTTGAATTAACTTCAATGCCAACCCAACCATTTGCAACAATGTTAGATGCTCAGAGCAACTGATGTGTAAAGAGCAAGAAAGTCTGCCTCGGAAGGAGGTCGAAGAATAGCAGGACTTTAACCCTGGAGGCCACTGTTTGTGTTCTGTGTGAAACCAAAAGTAAACTTTGAGTTATTTTAACTACATAAATCACCTGACTACGTAGTCACAAAATGTAGTTAAGTTATATACATTAGTTAGGTTAAATAGCAAGTCCTTTTTTTACACCCATTGCTCAACCTAACAAAGTAGTTTTGGTTCCTAAACCTAACCAGAAGTAAATCTTGAAAAGACACTTTTCATGTAATGAGCAGAAACTATACATTTAGGAAGTTTATTTTTGAAAAGACACTGTATGCATGTAGAAACTGACACTTATGAAACCAACTCAAGGGGTAGTGAGAGCATCACAGTTTGAAGTGTAGGGAAACTGGCAAGCTGCCATATTTTTTGAGGTGGGAGTAAGAATGTGTTGGATGTACTGAGACCTTAAGCTGCAGTGGTTGCCACTTTTTTGGCCTAGCTAGCTCCACTCAGGTCTGCTAGATGAGCAGTAACTCAAAATCTCAACGATCCAAACATCCCCTTTTTTGCCACTCTTCATGGGTACTGGCATGTTTTGTATTTCAACAGAGTAATAAATAAATAAATGATAGAATAAGAATGATTCATTGTGTTGAACTAAATAAATCATTGTGATCAATTTTCCAAGGGACTGCATTGCATTTAAACTCTTAAAATCCACTGCAGCTAAACAAAATCAATAAAGTAGCAGCCTGTAAATAATTATTATTGTTATCCAGTTTGACCAGATTCTAGCCAAATGTGTGTCATCATCTGTCTGCTCAACAAAATAAAACGTTCAGCAGGTAAAATCTACAAATCGATTCTTTAAATGGTTTCAAGATGTGCAGCCCACCAGCAGTACACTCTCTGAGATGATATTATACGCTAAAAATGAATTGATTACAACAATTTGTTAATCTTTTCCAGATTTCACCACCCGCTGAGTTTGACATTAGTTAGACATCAGTGTGCTGAGATGGAAGTCAGCAGGCAGCTAATGGGACATTTTCACAGAGCAGGTCACACTTTCCTTCTAATAATTTGATTCTTGTTATTTTCACAATTTTTATTACAATTAAATCCGAAACCTAAGAAAATATGTATCTAACTGCGCATCTCTATCTCTCTCTCTCTACAACACATGTGTAAGGTACATTTTTAATACTTTTGATTTCTTCTCTGTCCACCTTATGACTATCCTTTGATGTGAAATCCATATCATGCTGTAGGAGATTCAGCAGTAAAAAGATACAACTTCAGCTTATTGTGACACTACCTTTTGTCTTGTGGATTTAACACTAAAAAAGCAGGTGGGTTTTATGTGTGAGAGTAAATCATAATCTGCTGTTTCCTGAAAGTAGCAATATCATACTGGAAAAGCAGCTGGTTTAAGAAAAAAAGTGAGGAGTGCCCAGAAGCTGAGATGTTTTATAGATAAAAAAGATCTTTTTTTTCACCACTAAAAACGTATTTCCATTGGGGAACAACAGCCGTGTACTGCTGGTGTGTTGTTGTTGCTGCCAAGTTTGGTACCAGTCCTCCCCATCTATACCGAGCATTATATTGGAGTTCACCAGTGGACTAATTGGTAGCAACTGACAATGTTGTTACTGTAATTTAATTTGTACAATAAGTGTGTGGGCGGGCACAAGAAATAACAGGTAGTATTTGAACCAAGCCCCTTGTAACAGCGTTGAGCTGTGAGGCTAAATTGGTGTCGTGGCCACATTCTGTATTGCAGTGTTACGTCACCAGCCCACTCCCCTGTGGACCAAAAAGCATTTTCCCCATAGACCAAGGAGACAGTTGTTAAATTGTTGACAGGACAGGACATTGTTGACAGGTTTGTAAATTTCTTTAAGCAGAGAAAGCGGTCACAATATAAAGTCTAGTAGTGGGGACTCAGAGGCGGGGCCAGCGGGAGAGACATAACTAGGTGGTATTTGATGATTTGGGTCGTTGCCCACTGCCTCTAAAAGTGAGAAAAGGTGCAAAAGTTGCCACTATGCATCGCACTCTGACAACAACATCGCTAACAAGTGGAGTGAGAATGGGCTGTATTATTATACATGTATAGTGCAGGGAGTAGTGTCGGGCTCATTACTCAAAAAATGTAATAAATTACTTGTTACTCGTCACTCTTTTCAAAAGTAATGTTATTACTTCACTTATTACTCTCTGCCAACAGTAATTCATTACTCTACTTGTCATATTATTTTTCCGTTACACCCCATAAAATTGGTAATTACGTATCTCCCAAAATTCAGATGTATGCCTCTGTGTGAATATCAGGGTAATTGCTGTTAAGTAGCTAAGGCTAGATAGCTTCTTTTTTTTTTTTTTAACCTTAGGAAGACAGAGAATTACTTGTGGAGAAACATTTCATCTACCACATATCCATGGTGTGTATTTCCCGGAGCTTCACGTTGTTGTGCTGTCATTCGTAGTAGTCAAGGTGTTTCAGACCAGAGGTTTGAGGCTGGTTAGTTGCAGTGGAAAGAGTTTTAGCCCGACTACCTGTAGCAGCAGTGTTCTTGCAATCTTTCCTCCCAACAACATCAAAGTAAGGGGAATATTTCCAGCCGCTAAGGTAAGTGTTTCCAACCAGTTTGCTGCTTTGTGACGTGCCTGTGTAGCGTGACGATTTACAAATATGAGTCTGCTGATGTGACTGTTGTCAAGTTGTTCAAATCAGTAGCGATGTGATAACAAAAGTAATGTAAGGAGTTGTTTGGTTTTTAAGTAACAACAATATTAATACTGAAATTTTACTAGTAATTAGTTACACTACACGTTACTGGAAAAAGTAATATTAATACTGCAACACGTTACTAGCAACGCATTACTGCCCAACACTGGCAGGGAGCTAGCAGGAAATCAGCTGGCTCAGCCAGAAGATGTTACTGTGCATAACTTCAGTCCGCTTGGTCAGAGGACACTGAATTCATTTCTTTGATGCAGGACCAACTGCACACGCTAAGGCCTCTAGTTTCGCAGACCAGGCGCGGCGGAGGCGCAGCGCACCTGCGCTTCGCCAACTGGTTGTGGCCAGGCGGATTTTGCATGTTTGGCACACTGTACACGCTGGCGCAGCTACTCCTCTTTCCCACCTCCGTCCCTCTCTACATGCGCAAGTCGGAAAGAGGGAGGAGAGAAGGTGTGGAGTGGGTTTTACGCACATCACACCAATCAAATGAGCCCCTCTCCTCGCCCTTAAATGCGCCGCGCGAAGGCGTAATGAGAGTTTACTCAATTCGCCATGGCAGAAGAGAGCAGCAGCATCAGATGGCCAAACTTCTCCCAGGAGGAAACTGATGTTTTGGTCTGGGAGGTCCAAGCTTGCAGTGTCTGAATATACGGAACTGCGAGCAGACCTCCACAGGCTGATGATGCAAAGGTAGCCTGGGAGGAGGTCACCACAATTGTAAATCAATGTTGCGTTTCTCTCATGCGCATGCGCGCTCTCTCTTTCTCTCTCGCAGTCTCACTCTGTTTCTTTTCTTTTGACTTTTCTAAGATGACAGATGCTGAATATATACTCCCTATCTGATGCTGTGGCTGTTAGTGGTTGGCTGAGAGGGATGTGTTAGTTTGCAGCTGTGTTAATCAAACCAGGTTAGGTTTCCATTACGTGTACCAAACGGTGTTATCCCATCTGACATTAGATGTGACTGATATTCTGGAAAACTGCCTGTGAAGTTTTGGTGACGTGTGCGCACTGTCCGCCGGTCAGCCAAACTTCGGCTTACACCAGCTGCGCTCCATCTGTGCTGACAGTAGACCTGGTTTCAGCTACCAAGCTTTTAGCGCACCTTCGGTGAAGCCTTTTGGCACGAAACTGTCACTGCGCCAAGCTGGATCTGTCAGCCCCTCCCCCTGCGCCTCAGGTTGCGCTGCTTGAAACTAGCTCTGTGCGGGGTTCGCCACTCAGCGCCACCCTGTGCCGCGCCAGGAAACTAGAGCCCTAAGTGTGCAGGAACTGTAAATGACTCAGCAGATGTTGAATATTAATAAAAATGTGGGAATCAGTGCTAGTTAGTTAGCAAGCTAGGCTAACTAGCTTGCTAACTAACTAGGAATTTTGTACAGAAAAAGACATGAACTTTGGAAATTAGGCCTACATTTTTTTCAGTTTAACTTCGACTGCTGAACTGAAGTTTTGTGTTTACTTCAGATAAACTTTGGAAAATGCTTTTTCATTGAGCAAGGACTACATTTTGACCCCCATCATTAGAGCCCTGTCTGGATCAGATCTCTTGGTGAACCGGTATTAATTGGAAAAATGATTATTGTTTCAGTGTTCATGTGTTTTACACAGACCTGAAAACAAGTGAACCTATCCTTATAGTGACTGACATTAGGAAATATTACATATGAACATAAGCAGGCAGTTTGATGGAAATGAGATGTCTTATCGGCCTGTGTTGAGCAAACTCGTGTTCAGGTTCTGACTGGCTGCTCATCACCCTAAGAGGAGGAGACATCTGTGGCTCTGACAGCTGATTGGCTGTCTGAAGCGCCTCAGGATGCAGCCATGCGTTGGATTGGCTGCACGCCTCTCAGTCAAACTGACATGCTAATGTCATTGAAGTAGACAGTGATAATGTCATTCCAGGTGGATAATGTGTTTTGACTAGGCTGAGATAGTGGGATGATTGCAGTGATAATGAATCAGGACAATAAAACTGCAGTTAAAGGAGATGATCAACACTGACAACTCACCGATGAATAACTTTATTATTTTCTACTTTAATTTAACATTTTCCTTTAATTTGTCTCCTTTAATCTAACCTTTATTTAAGCAGGCAGGCATTTAAGAATAAATTCTGATTCACAATGACAGCCAGGCCGTTAAATTACAGCTGCACAACTGGCAGCTAGAATTATATTGTTACACTATGTAAAGGAGATCTGAATGGAAATATGGTGCAGTGGTCCAGAGTGTGGTGGTTCATTCTGTTATTTCAGTTTTATCTTCCTGTGAGCTGCACTCTACAGAAAACACATTTTACATTATGAAAAGAAATGCATAAAACTCAAGACAATGAATTCATTAGATTTTGGACAACTTGAGTCTTTTCAACAAGAGTCTTATAGATTCACAAAAGAAGTTGCAATGTTTTGGTGCAAAAAGTTTCATCAGACAAATAGTGTTTCCATGTGACAGCATTTAAACCCCTTTTAGACATGCATCACAGAGCGTAATGTGAGCACCTGAGTCACCGTTCTAAAAAGTGACAACAGCAATCTCACTCACTCTGACCCTTTAACTTTTCTAGCAACACTTCAAACATGGCCCAAGCCTGAACTAAATGCAGTTACAACAAAACGCCATGTCAATTTGTTACTGGGCTTACTTTGTTGAACCGTTCCAAATAGGCATCAGAATTCTATATTCACTCTAAATGATTACATTTGTGAGAACATTCCCCAGATGGGTTTTACATAAAGTTTTAAAATCCATCAGTGATGCAGACTGTGAGAGAACAGAAGATATTGTTTTTCCTTAATACCTTTACTTTTCAACTCCCTGCCGTTCTCCAGCCGTGACTCTGCCTACTTTCATGCAATTGGTGCCAAATCTGGTAAGAACTTTGTGTTTTTTTCCGTAACAGTCCTGTCATGGCCACAAAGGAACATTTACATTATGGAGAGTTAAGTTTAAAGGCCTATAAATCACAACTTTTACAGATACATGAAGCCAACAATGTCACAGACCCCATGACTTAAAAAAAAAAGCTTTATATAAGGTGGGGTTGCCACCAGGTGATAGTCAGAGCGGATCATCAATGGTGGTTGCCAGTGCTGCGTTGGCTCATGTGTTTGATTAATCAACGAACATTAACATAATCAAGGTTCCTCCTGTGCTGGGAAAATAAAAAGGGGGTTCTTAGGATCATGTTCTCAGTATGATTAAAAAAAGTCCCCCTGGTGCAAAAACACCTAGTCACACAGTTTGCTGGACTGACAGGATGGCTGTCTGGCTTATGTTATCTTGTAGTGAATCTGACAATCTACTATATGAAAGAAAATCAAGAAGAATCAACTGCTTTTTCATATACACCTGACAAAGTTGGCTCATCTGAGTTGAAGCCATCAGAGTCAACTCTTTTTCCAGTCTGTCTCTGTAGTTACACCTCAAAAACACAGGTTAGCAGTGGGGTTTCTGTAAAGTACTGTAAAGTTTAGCTGATTGAAAACACATTCAAAACACACATTAAACATGCCTTAATAGTGTCAATTTCAAACACAAGTACACAATTCGGCTTAATTATAACTCACAGGATTCACAGACAAAGTGCTTGTCTTTTGCTTGACACATTTGAGTTTGAACGATGCTGCGCTTTAGCCAATCACAACAGAGGGGGCGTGGCCGAGACGTGCAGGTGTCCCCAGGAAATGTGTACCTACAGAAACAGCAAGCTCCGCGTCCATAGCGACCACTCCACCCAAAATGCCGCCTCATTAATGTGAAAAAAATTTTTTTTCCAGCAAATGTCTTAGTTACGACATGATTGAGCTAACTGGAGTAGTTTCATGTCGTATCCAATAACGGGTGGCTTTTAACAGATGACGTCCTGATGTCAGCTTGGCTAACTGTCCCTGTCAGCTGCAGCCACTGATGCTTTCTAGACATCGTGATTTCCCATAATTGAATAAATACCACACATAGCAACACAAAATTGCTTTGCTAGCTCAATCATGTTGTAACTAAGATATCCACTGGAAAAAATATTTTATTCATGGACCGTTTATTGAGTTATTAAATTATATTTATACAGTCTATGGTTATTACAGACACAGCTAATGGCTAACGTTAACAGCTAACGGTTAGCACAGCTAATCTACAATAACCACGTTATGCATTACAAAACGTGCACACAGAAATAGTAACGTTTGTTCAATCATTGTGTTTATAGACTTAACAAAATCAGATTAGTCTACACAGTGATATAGTGACGTGAAAAATGTGATATATAGCTAAACTGGTTTTCTACCCGAAGTATTTGTAAACAACACGGCGATTCCCTGGGGGCACCGCCGGAAGTGAAGGGCGTGAGCAAACCCCGAGGCCCCTGCACTTCCAAACTCTGGGTTGTGCCTCCAGAGGTAAAGGTAAAAGGTAAAAAAGTTGTTGTTGTTTTTTTTTTCTTAACCGATGGATTTCCAGATTGTCTATAATACATCACTGATATTTCAATGGAATAAATCACTGCCGACAAGTAAAAAGAAATAAATAATAACTTTAACTGCTCAAAGATACTCACATGTCTGGAAAACAAACCACTACAGCAGCATATTGAGTGCCAGGTGGCCAGCGCGCGCCGTTATTGGACGGCACATGGACACTCGCCCTCTTGCGACTGGACTTTTATCCCACAGTAGTGTTACGTGAGGCCCCGTAGTACTACGGTACCCCACCCTGCAACACTACTGACATCAGCCAATACTGTATGCAGTTTTTAGATGTGAAAAGTTGTAGACCCATGCAAATTAGTTCTGGAACGCGCCAGGGCCTGGTATGCGTTCCAGTATGTTCCGGCTCAAATTAAGCACTGTCTAAAACCAAAAGTATTCATATTGAAAAATGAAAAGAGACTTAAAGGCTAAGTTCGGTTTTTTGACACCTGGGCCTTATTTTTAGGAATAAATACGCTCGTAGACTCACCCAGATGATTTTGGTGGAGCTCGGAGCCGTTTTCGAGCAATTTAGGTCCATCCGACGGCGTCTTCTCTCATGCCATAGAAGCGGACGGGGCCAGACATCGAAGCCCCTAAATTAGACATTATCTGCTGCGAAACTCGCTCATTTCACCTACATTTTATAAATGAATGGCCAGTGTTATCACCATGTCCGCTCAACTTCCTTGTTATGGTCATCCGGGGCTTTACAAGGATGGGTCACTTTTGGTGACGTCATAGACGTGCGCCGCAGGAGCGCAGCTGAGTTCCGCCGGCGCTAGGCTAGGCTATACAGCTACACAGCTATTCTTGTGCAACATGACGGAATATTTATCCGATGTAGACGTGTCTGATGACGACTCTGAGTATGATGGATGCCCGTATCGTTTTGAGCCAGAATACACCGACAAGGAGCTATTTGAAAGGAGGATGCAGAGGGAAAGAGCCGAACAGCTGGCCAGAGAACAAGCGACCACTGCACGTCCACGAATGGGGGCTAACTGGTGTTGTTGTTGTTGTGGATGCTGCACGCCACAGACAACAGAAGAGGGAGCCTTTGCTGCTCAGAGTGGGACTTGAGACCAGAGGAAACACGTATTGATGCCCCCCAAAATACGTGTCTCACTGCACTGGAAGATTTTTCTGCCATGACAAACCGGGCTGTGGTAGAGACTTTTTTTATGTCCCGAGAGTCAACTGGCAGACGCAGCCGAAGCCAGCAGGACCGAACGGACAACTTTCGATAGAGTAAGTAGCCCATACAAATGCAAAAAGGGTATATTTCTATGAGTGTTTGCTTTATAAATAAATAACAGTCGAAACAACTGACAATTAGTTTTGGAGAAAGCATATGACTACTTGTAAGTGTGCGCTAACAATGCAGACCCGCGGTGATTGCAGCTCGAGTCACAATTTATTGCCTGCAGAGAATAACCATATCATGCATTGCGAGTTAGTTTTTCAAAAACTAGCATGGACTAGAGTAAATTATATTGCGTTACAGTGCAGTATTCTTTTGCAGGAATGTATTTTTAGAAGGCTACTCCTGCTCAGACATAGGTCGTGAAGATAGCTATTCATTTTATACAAGGAGCTTTATACGCTGGCCGACGTGCATTGGCTATCGACCAATATTATTACATCTTCAAAAGAAATGCATTACCTCCGCTGCGTCTGTTTTGCCCTCTGAAACAATCGGGATGGCATTCCTCCTGAGGTACTGACGCTGAGCTTCCTGGCCTTTTATCTTTGTCGTCTTCGTAATGAAGTCTTCTGGAGCGAAGTGAGCGCTGCATGTGCAGACCCGGTGACTGACCCTCCTCAGTTCTTCCATAGGAATATTCGGGTCCATTTTCAGGACAACAAGCAGAGCTTTAGTAACTCCGGGTTTTCCAAAGGAAGCATGTGGAATGTGAACTTTGTCCACCTAGTCATTTTGTTTGGACAAAGTGGAAAAACGCAATGACAAACCATGTTTGTACCCGTGTAGCTGTATAGCCTAGCCTAGCGCCGGCGGAACTCAGCTGCGCTCCTGCGGCGCACGTCTATGACGTCACCAAAAGTGACCCATCCTTGTAAAGCCCCGGATGACCATAACAAGGAAGTTGAGCGGACATGGTGATAACACTGGCCATTCATTTATAAAATGTAGGTGAAATGAGCGAGTTTCGCAGCAGATAATGTCTAATTTAGGGGCTTCGATGTCTGGCCCCGTCCGCTTCTATGGCATGAGAGAAGACGCCGTCGGATGGATCTAAATTGCTCGAAAACGGCTCCGCGCTCCACCAAAATCGTCTGGGTGAGTCTACGAGCGTATTTATTCCTAAAAATAAGGCCCAGGTGTCAAAAAACCGAACTTAGCCTTTAAATGATTGGTTATCAGAAGAGTAGCTGACCTTGTAGTAGCTTATTTCAGCTCTATACCCTACACTAAAAGACTGTCCTAATAAACTGCTGAGTAAGCTACACAATTTCAGTTACCAAAGCTATACTACTTTATAGGGACTACTGCCCTACTGTTTAAATGTATCTAGTTTGCTCAATGGCACACACCCACACTACTATAGTGCTAAAGCCAAGCACATCATGGCCTCAGAGCTGATATGGACAGTGTTTGAGATTAAAGCAAAGCTATTTCCACAGAGTTAGAGGCTGCTTCCATAATAGCTCCTACTGCTGTTTTATACAACTGTCCCGTGGAAACCTCACAGCTTCACTGCCACTTCTCCGACTGTTTTCTGCTCTGAACTGGAGCTCTCTGCCGTCTTTTATGTGCTGATTCAGTTCAACAGCAGTACAAGCGGCTGGCTTCTCCTCACATCCGTAGCAGTTACAGCACCGTGATGTGACGGCTGTGTTTGTGATAGACCAGAGAGGCTGTAATGATAGGCCACAGCATGCAGCCGCTCCTATTGAGATGCAGATCTGCACTAATTAATTCTCATGTTTAAGGGAATTAAACATTATTCTGGAGAAAAGAGCACGCTAGTGGGAGCCGCTTTAATATGTAGCCTAGATAAAAGGAGGAGTGTATTTCTCTGTGACGGACATACATTTATTCACATTTCCCCAGCCAATTTCATTTCAATGTAAAATGAGGAGACGAGGTTAGGGAACGCAGAGAGGAGAGTTAGCTAATAGAAAACAATGACCGGTGTTTTATTCTCTAGAGGCTATTCTGCCGCTGT
This sequence comes from Epinephelus cyanopodus, assembly GCA_026686955.1. Lineage (NCBI taxonomy): Eukaryota > Metazoa > Chordata > Actinopteri > Perciformes > Serranidae > Epinephelus > Epinephelus cyanopodus. The sequence continues at coordinate 36,201,014 of CM048923.1, read as the reverse complement.
CAGCGCTCTCTCTCCCCGGCCGCACAATGCACAGAGACAAAGAGGGAGAGCAGCGGGGCCAAGTGCCTCTTCTAAAACACACAGCAGCTTATTAACCCCAACATGCACACACACGCACACACACAGAGCGCAGCGGCGGGCTGCAAAGCGATATCAGGCAGTAATATATTGAGGTTATATTCAGGTTGTAATGGTGTTATTAAAGCAACAAGCTCAGGCTGAATAGAGAGAAAATCCTATTAAAATAATTATAGAGGCCCAGGATATCAGTGTGTGTGTGTGTGTGTGTGTGTGTGTGTGTGTGTGCGTTAAGAGAGGGAAAAAGAGAGACAGAGTGCCTGCATCCTACAATATAAGTCTGCGAGTGTGTAAGTGTGTGTGTGTGTCCTTGGCTTACTAATGTGTAGTAATTGACTCTGCTAATAGTGATTGCCAGCTAATTTTATTGCTGCTTTTCGCCAGCCTCTGGCTTAATTAGAATGTATTGCTGCTACATTCGCTCCTACTAGACCTCTTAAGAAATAATTATTCCTACATGTAATTATGCAGTTACATCGTTACAAAAATAATCGTCCTACTGAAGAGCACTTCAAATGGTATTATTAAAATCAGATTTTAATACCTTTTCAGGAAAGAAATATGTTATTATTTCATCTTTGTCACTGCTGTAATTATTTCTTTCAAATTAGATGAAATATAATAGAGCAATAATTGAAGCTCAGTACAACACATCCTGTGTGGACACAGTATTGTTTTGTTAAAGTATGCAGGGAAGGTAGGTCATATGGGAAATAGAGAAAGCAGATGATTTTAATATCCCTTTAAACCTGCAGCCAACATATAGAGGATAAGGCTGACATTAATCTATGTTTTTCCCACAGTCAACTGTCCATCTCTCAGCACTGTTTGCCACTGTCAGCTTAAAGCCCATTGTTTTCCTACCAACCTAATCATCAGAAAAATAGTTTGCACTGTACATTTCTACAAACGGACACATTTTGTAGTGGATGCGTTGAATTGCTTTTCATGGCAATTTCCCGCCAGCAGGTCGCTACAAAACATCCATATTTACTGCCTAGAAAGCTGCTGGAAAAACACTGATGGGGCGCTATAAAACATCCTCCTTTGGTGCCCCAAAAGCCACTGGCAGACAGGTCACTTCAGGTTTGGTGGGTAAAAAGCTGCTGGAAACACACTGACAGGTCTCTACAAAGCAATGACTTGCTAAATCACAACTGGTTTTGTTGTATGTTGGTCTCCAACAATGTGCTGGAGTTTCGGAACCATCTCTTGGTGACGCCCCATCCACCATCTCTACTACCCCCAGATTACAAAGACATCTCATATATTTCATCACTTATTAAATTTTAATATGATACAGATGAAACATGCAAATGAAACACATTTGTGGTGTGCAGAAACGTACAATTCCAACATTTTCTTCTGGCCAGTGGAATGTTTAACTGAGGATGTAAACCTTCACTTCAGAAATATATAGTTACATAAAAAAAAAAGAAAAACTTTTGTCATGAAACTTTGCCGTAGTTTTAGAAATAGTGCATTTGTTGGGGACTATTTTCAGAGGAGGATTAATCCACATTTGGTGCTCTATTGAGTGATTGTGGCGGCAGGACGGTGTATGTGGGATTGAGCCAAAATAAACTATGGTGCATGGAGTGCTTTTGTGTGTGTGTGTGTGTGTGTGTGTGTGTGTGTGTGTGTGTGTGTGTGTGTGTGTGTGTGAGTGTGTGTTCATGGTAATGAAGGAACATGTCACCCAGTGACACAGTGTGGCTCATTAATTTTTTTGAATAGTCACATCACAATGTACAGAAGAAGAAGGTACATCAGACTGTTATACACATATACACATTACCGTTATCTATTGTTGGTTTTGGTATTTTCATGGGTTTTGATGACAGACAAAAATAGAATATAGAATAGCTGTTGTTATGGTATTAGCAACACCTGTGCTTTCTAACACATCGATGAAATCATCATATGTTGGTAATGTATTAGGCCTTCTATGGAAAAGTTAGGTCTTTTCGCTTCACAGCTGTAATCACTTTGTCTTTCCTCACCTTCCTAGCCAACCCCACAGTTCATCTTCTATTTATTTTAAATACACTGAAACAAAAATTTTGTGAGGAAAGACATTTAATTAAAAGAATGAAATACTGTGTTATCTTAATGTAGTAGAGTGAAGCAAATCAAGTGTTTATTCACATTACAACATCACATTGTAATTTCTTCTTTCCACAGGTCTCTGTACTGCTGACTCCACCATCAGATGTAATTTTTACAATTTAATCTATGAATAAAATAATTCTGTTCTCAGTTAGAACCACATTCCTTTATTTATTTTTTATTTTAGTTGGCTGAGAAATTTACACAACCTCACTGTTTGGTATTTATTAACACATTTTATTACAAGTAGATATTTCTTTTCTGTAAAAAAAATCTTAAATGGCAACTACACCTCAGATTAATGAATTAATTTAATTCAATTACTGCAACATAATTGAATTTAATTAACGTAGCATAATTAAATGTTATTAATGTAGTGTGACCTCTTGAATATAGAGGGGGGTCCCCAAGCGCTGCCTACACTGTCTGACTGACTACTGCTGAAACAGAAAATCTTGAAAGCTTCATTATGACTTTTATTTATTTCGGTTTTGAGTTAACTGGATTCCAGCAGTTACCCAAGTGCCATTTGTGGCCTTTGTATGTATTCTCAATCTGAGAGGACAATGTTGCTGGTTTGTCATCATCAGTATAATGACAAGAGAGAGATGTTACCACCACCACCACCACTATCACCATCACCATCATCATCATCATCATCATCATCATCATCCAGCCTGGTCTCACAGAAATAGGTGACCTGTTTACACAGCATTACTTGGCAGTGACACATAATGTGTTAAAATGATGTGTTGGCATTACAGAAACAGCGCCAATGGAAAGTCAATTAGGATCCTTTGTCACAAATTCCCTGGTCCATTCACGTCATGCAGTGGGTGGTGGTAAATGTTACAACCCCATAGGTAGCATAAAGAGCAAGTCCACGTAGAGAGGAGGTTGAGGTGGTGGATGGGTCAAACAAACACAGGACCTGCACCCAGGAGACCGTTTGTGTCCCCTATCAAACCAAAAGTTAATGTTGATTTATTTTTAACTTTACCTACTTTGTCCTTTACATCCTTAGGTGATGTCATGTGATGCACTTACATCACATTAAGATGTATTTATGTCCTGTACGTAGCATAGTTAATTTAACTGAACCACAATCTTTTTCAAAACCTTATTCAGTACCGTGCCAACACCCTGTTATTTAGCACTTTACATGAAACAGGCTGTTCTCATGTTCCTGTGTTGTCCTACAAAAAGTAATAGACAAAAATGTGTACATATCCCACATAGTCACAAGCCAGTGCATAACCCATGTATTTGTGAAGGCCACAATCACATGACCAAAGCCATGATGGAAGTAGACAGAAGTGATCCTGAGCAGTCCATGAGGAGGCAGGCTTGGGCAGTGGAGGGGTCACAAAACACAGGACTTTTCCTAGGAGACTGTTTGAACTGAGTCATTTTAAGGTACGTCATCAGCACATTTCTTTTCCTAAATCTAATTAGAGTAACTTAATGTAACAAACCAATGTAATGTAACATCATTAATAGGGCACTAAGTCGTAGGATATCATATGAACTGCTGTGCGAGTATACACGCCATGTATAGTGTCGTTAACAGGTTGTTATCATTTCACGTGTTTCTGTGAGATCGGGTTGTCACTGCACTTTTTTTAGGATGAGAAGAAAAACTGTTCAGCAGTTTGCATCAGTCCTTTTCTCAGCCACACTCAGGTCAACGAATTTCATTTTTGTTGTGTAAACTGTGACATTAAGTGTCCCAACTATACACTGATAGAATAAAGGAATCACTTGGCAATTTTGGGTATGAGATTAAGGATGATTTTACACAGGGCCCCGTTTGGGGCTGTCTGCTGCTGATGGTCCTGCAGGCTTGAACCTATATTAGAATCTTCCTCTGGTCTTATTTGATCTGGTCTGTTTTGTTTCATCTGCTCTGCTCTGGTTTGTTGTGTTCACTTGGCTCTGTTGTAATGAAAAGATTTCTGGGGTGGGTTTCTTTTTTTTTTTTTTCGTTTTCGCTTTAGCAGAGCATTCCGAGACTTTCTAATTTACAGGAAATTTGAGAAAATTGTTCCATTCCATTTTCCCAGCCTGCTGGTTGTAACAGTGTGTGTGTGTGTGTGTGTGTGTGTGTGTGCGCGCGCACGCGTTTGGTCTCTGTGTGCAGATGGTGTAGCAAAGAAGAGACAAATGTGTGTATTTAAGCAGCTGAAATTCTGTGTATGCGCGTGCACACATCACAATTCGAGTGTGTGTGTGTGTGTGTGTGTGTGTGTGTGTGTGTGTGTGTGTGTGTGTGTGTGTGTGTGTGTGTGCACGCTGATAGACATCAGGAAGCTAGATAGCTGAAGGCTGAAGGCATTAAGAGAGGAGAGGAGGACATTAATCTAAAGAAAATTAAAATCTGGAGCGGTGCATTTAGGATGGAGAGCGACCGCCACTTCTGATAAGAAGTGGTTAAGGAGAGCGCAGATTTAGATAAATGGGCAGGAGAGACAGAGGAGAGGAGGAAGAGAGGAGGAACAGAGAGGAGGAAAGCCAGAGGGAAGGAGAAGACGAGGAAAGAGTGGTAAGGAAAAGCAGATTACGAGGATAGTTCGGAGCGGAATGAAGGGAGACTAGTGAGAAAGAGGAGAAATGAAAGTGGGAAGAATGACGGGAGGAGGAGGAAGGTGTTTGTGGGGACAATCCAGAGATGAGTGGAGGGCAGAGGGAAGGGAATAAAAGGAATAAGGGGAGAAGTGAGAAGGAAAGAATGGACTGAAAAGAACAATAAAAAAGGGAACAAAGAAGGAAGGAAGGAAGGAAGGAAGAAGAAAAGAAAGCACTGTAGAGAGGAGAGAAGGAGAAAGGAAAGGAGGCTGTCCAACAAAATGTCTCAAACCTGAGCGGGCTGCTAATATGGCCTCACTGTGTGTGTGTGTGTGTGTGTGTGTGTGTGTGTGTGTGTGTGTGTGTGTGTGTGTGTGCCTGTGTTATGCAGCACATGTAGATAGCAGTGGCTCTGTGGTCTTGAGCATCAATAACATCAGGTTATCGGGAGTATGGTCTGGTCACACACACACACACACACACACACACACACACACACACACCTACACACACCTACACACACACACCTGCACGCACACACACACACACACACACATACGGTGAGTGATAGCGGTGCCACAGAGGTGGCTGTCTGAGGTTAGCAAAGCTGTGCTCAACAGAATGTTGTAGATTTAAGACTGTGGCCAGTAGACAAGATGTGGAGAAGATTTAGCTGCAGCCTGCAGCCTCTGCTGCCCACTGACACACCAGGCTGTGGACACTGTGTCTTATATCTATTTTATTTTTTTTTTTTTTATTATTTCATGTTATTAATTGCACTGATTTTATTTGCAACAAAATAAAAGCAGAGAGCACAACTAAAAAACATGAGCAGTCCCATATTAAACAAAGATTTCTTTTTTTATATTTGGTAGTAATTGTGAGGGTGTAGTGTGGTTTCAAATTCTCATATAAACATGAATCTGAATATTGCATGTGCAAATTATTTGCATTAAAATGGTGTTTCATATGATCCAAATTTGCTTCTCTGTAAGGTGTCACATTAAAATCAACTGACAGTGAGACTACACTGCTATGTAACGTTAGATAGATAAAATAAGACATTCTTCCTCTTATAAATAAAACACAAAAATTAATATGCAATGACAGGCAACCCTTCCTGATTTAATACACACATGGGTTTGTTTCTACAGCCCTTCTTGGTGTGGACAGCCTGTTCCACTACCAGGGCGTCAAAATTACGTGTTGGCATCTGATTCAGATGTACAAACACCCTTTAGCATCTGCAAGAGACACACGGAGCTATCAGGTAACTCTAGTATAAACCATGGTCATAACATAGTATAAAGAGCAAGATAGTGAGCATATTTGGGCGAGAGGCTGGCACCATGGATTAGTGAGAAGTGGATCTGTCTTAGATTGAGAACATTATTGACAGACAGCCTGTCACTCAAAAAGACCTGCTCTTAATTATGCATAATGTTGTTGAAACATCCAACTCCTATCTGTGCAGGAGACCAGAGAGAAAGACATTTCAAAAGTCTCTGTGTGTTCAGCTCTCAGTAATTTTGTAGCTTCTAACTGAATCTCTGTGGTTTGGAGTTTAGTTTCTCTCCTGCGTCCTGTTTGTACTTCAGATATCTGCTTTATTTATCAGCTGTATAGGAAAGTATAGGAAATTAAATGTGTTTATCACTGAATTAGCAGAACTTTATTAGCCAGTTTCTTTCAATAAAACAAGTCTACCAATGCCACAGGAGGCAGAGTAAAAGCAGAAACAGCCAGAGTGAGATGTTAGATGGAGAGCTGCAGACAACAGGCTCTTACTGCACCTCTACAGACTGCTCATCTCCAACAGGAAAACTTTGTGTACCTGCCCTGCTGTGTGATGGACAAACACTAGCAGCAAAAAAGTGAGGGACTTTAGCCATGGATCAGCCCACTACTTTAAAACATCATCACTCGAGACAAGCCATCATCAGTTTAAGACATACCTTCAAGCGGGTAGCTCTAATGTATTGGAGACACGGATCCCTGCTGTGCTGAGCTAAGTCAAACCAAACCAAGCCAACCCAGCAAATGAGGGTGGAAAATCAGTACTAGAGCATCATATTTTGAAGCTTAGGACCACCGACCAAGCTGCTGTATTTGACAAGCTGCGACTGAGAACTGAGTATGACCAGTATCTTATGGTAAGCTTTACACACATATTGCTGTCGAAGTGATGTTATGAGTCAGTCAACCTGTGCTGCTGTTATCCTATTTTACTATTTATCATTAAACCATAATCTGTTAGGGGAGAGATTTGAGTATTTAGCGAATACTGAAAACTGTTTCTTCCAGATTGCAGGATTCAATTAGTCTTCATTTTTACAGTACCTAACTGTATTTTTCTGTATGATAATATCACAAAAATATTTTTGTTTACTGCAATCTGTGTGTGTATTTGTGGTCACCTAACCTAACCTACAGTATTCAATCTGTCTCATAGCAGCATTGAAATCCCAGTATTATGTATCTTGTGTATTTACAGTGTGTTGAATGGCCTCCAGCAGGAGCCCTGAGCATCCACTCTCCAGCTGTCTGACACCTTTTTAACACCACAGTCAATGTTCTGACCACTTTATTCAGCACGGAAAGCTCCCATAATGGATTGTGGGATCAGTCAGGTACTCTAAATGTGTGTTTGTCAGGTGGACTGACAGCGCTAGACCACACACGCACAGCACAGCACACACACACACACACACACACACACACACACACACACTGTCAGGCAGTCAGTGGCCAGTCAATCACTCAGAACAAAGCTTTGAAGCCCAGAGTCAAGCCTGGTAGACCATGTGAAAGAGTGATTGTGTGTGTGTGTGTGTGTGTGTGTGTGTGTGTGTGCGTGTGTGTGTGTGCATTCGAGTGTGTGTCAGAGTGATGACTGCAGTTGTAGCAAAAGAATGATCAGTGGGCCTGCTCTAAGCCAACCAGCCACTACTGGGCTGACAGTTGTGTTCTATTATGTGGAGTATCCGGAGTAAACACGACAGGAAATCAAGCTTTCAGCTGAATTTTTTTAAAGAAATATATGTTGGTATAAACCACTCGGGTAGGTTGGTTTTATGACAAAAACTTATTTGACTGTTCTAGAAATATTTCATATGAGTGATTTCTCATCTGCCACCTCTATGGTTAATGTTTTCCAGCGGTCAACATTGGATGAGACTGTGTGACAATGATGTAATTATTTCCACAATATCCATGCAAGGGAACAGTGTGGCAAAGGACAGGCAACAAAAAAAATTGTAAGGTTAGAGATAAATCAGGGAAAAAATAAAAAAATAAAAACTGATGCTATGATGGAACAACTTGGGTCTTTGCTCTTGGGTCCCTGGCATGAAAGCTGGTTGGTTTCCTGCAGGATAGTCGGATTCAGCAACATATTCTCAGTCCCATTTTGTCAAATACCAACACTTGGTCAGTGTCCCTACATGTCAGACTATAACACTCCTTTCTGTCATACCTCTAGTATCAGTTTTAGACCCTCAGGGACAGCATGTCAATTTCCACTTGTTATATTTAGAAAATAACATTATAGTTTGGCCTCAAATCAATACGCTTTCCATTAACATAATGTAATGTATGCTACACATGCTAGCACACTATGTTTTCATTAAATAACTCAATTGACTTCTAAATTCACACAGGACATGGACAGCGGCCTCCTTGGTAAAGTTCAAGGTGACCGCTTGTCCTTGGTGAAGTTTAGAGTTCATTTGATCTATCGACCTCATGGACCTTCTAACTCTTCATATTAGTATTATTATCATTGCTCAGAGCTTCAAAAAAATGCAGCTAGCCGGTGTGTCTCATGCCACCACTAAAGGGTGCCTTAGTGCATCAGTATCTGTCGCAGAGGGCCATTGAATAAGTGTCGGTATTTGATGAGTTGGGAGTGAGCAGCGGTTGGATTCAGAAGTGGTTTAGTCATCACTTCCTGTTGACCATTGCACAATAACTGGATATTGCTTATGTCCCATCTCAGACTTGTCTCCATCTCCATGCACAGTGTGACCATGGTGACATCAAACAAAGTCAAACCGTTGGAGCATCTGGGAGAGCTCATGATGTAGCCATAGTGCATCTCAGAACCTCTCATAATAGAGCATCTGTTGTACTGGGCATGATGCAGTGCCCAGTACAACAGACTGGATCAAGCAAATCACGTCAAAAGCCATGAAGTCCTCAATAGGCTTCACTTTCCATTGGCTACATAAGAGTCACACTGCTTTCTGCTGATCTCACTGGTCTGGTCTCACTTCCAAATGGTCATTTACCTACACTTTATCCTACCCTAGGCCTCTGATACTGACACAAAAGGCACCCTTTAGTGTCTCTATGCGATGCACTGGGCTTTCAGCTAACTCCAGTGTAAACTCAATGAAAAAATCTGCATAGGGAGGCGGTCAGGGTTAATGGATGGGTCAGATAAGCACAGGACTTTGACCGAGGAGATCGCTGTTTGTGTCAAGAGTGACAAAAGTTGATGTTGACTTGTTTAAATGGACTGTTCCATAGAATGTTATGTGTCTTATTCAGTAACCTCTTAAAGGTCCACTTTCATCCACTTATCTGGTGTCGGGGCAGCTGGCCAAGCAAAGCAACCCAGATGACCCTCTCCCCAGCGACACGTTCCAGCACCTCCTGGGGGACCCCAAGGTGCTCCCAGGCCAGATGAGATGGGTCTGCAGTGGGGCTACCTACCAGTGGGACATATCCGGAACACCTCTAACGGGAGGTGTCTGGGAAGCATCCTAAACTGACGACTTTCAACACAAAGAAGCAGCAGCTCTACTCTGAGCTCCCTCCAGATGTCTGTGCCCCTCACCCTATCTCTAAGGCTAAGCCTAACCACCCTACTACTCATGATCTCATTCTTTCGGTCACTACCCAAAGCTCATGACCATAGGTGAGGGTTGGCATAGATGGACCAGTAAAGTGAAAGCTGGTGAAGAGGTAAGTAGACTTTAATGAGGGACACCTGAAATTGCATCCCATTCTTTTTGAAAGAATTTAAATAACAACAATTTTAAGCAAGTTTAAAATTGTTGGCATTGAACGTAAACATTGTTGACACCAAACATAATCAAGGGTTTACAGTATTGTCCAGTATCTACATTCTAGTCTGATGCTAGAGGTGATGCAAAACCCCATAGGTTCATAGCCATGACAATATGCTGCCCCTGAGAGTTTATTCCAGGTCACTGAGCTGGTCTGAAAGCTGAAGCCTGTTATTAGTTGTCAGAGGGAGTGAATCAACAGGAAGCTAAATGTGGAGATGCTCCAGGACAGGCTAACAGCTGTACGCCTGGGCAGGTCATATGGGATGTGAATTACAGTATGGAGGTGTGTATGATGAGGTGTGTTTAGCGGCTATTTTGTGGTGTGCAGGTGATTTTCAGTGATAGGGTTAAGGTTGGCTAGCTTTCCATTAGCCTGGACAGCATTCAGTCACCTTCACTTTCACCCTTCCTCAGGCCATACATTAACATTCACTCCATCTCTGCTCTGTGTGCGCGTGTGTGTGTGTGTTTGTGTGTGTTTGTGTGTGTGCGTGCGTGCGCATGTGTGTTTATTGCTGTTTGTCTTTCTGTTATTTTGCCTGTCTGTGTGTTTCTGTGTCCGTGTATGTGTGTGAAAGTGTGAGTGAGTGTTAATCTCCTCAATATTGCCTCCATGAAATTGACATTTGACAGTAATTGTGTAGCGACAGCGATCCGGTCTGTCCCGTGCTCTGATTGGGCGAGGATATTACACACACATACACGCTATGACCGGTCACACTTCCTGCCGGTTAACGGCACAAATATAACGTCAAAACAAATCCCCACAGTTTTACCCTGCATGGAAGGATGGAAAGAGGAAGCGATGGACGGAGTTGGATTTTCTGAACACTGTAAAACAAATAAAGAAATGATGGAAGGAAGAGTGGACACTGGAGGGAAGGAATAAGACTCAAGACACAACATTTACTATTTTGTTCATAGACCTTATAATATATTAATGAGAACATATCTGCTGTTATTGCTGTGGTCTTCTGTGCAATGTAAATTTCCACAGCGTTAATTCCATCCGTTCAATTACAGTCATGTCAAAGTCACCACTCTGCTGCTCTGAGTTGCTCTTTTTAACAGAAATACCATTTTACCAATAGAATAGTTTGACATTTAAGAAAATATGTATATGTGCTATCTTGCTGAGAGTTAAATGATGAAGATGCTTTCACACCGTAGGGCCCTGACAACCATCTACCTGTAACAGCATTCCCCCAAAAAGCAAAGAGATTTTAAAAGCGCCTGCTGCTGCTACAGACCACAGCTGTGTCGACAGGCAGGTGCTTCAGTGAACCCAAGCAGAACCCCTAGCTTGTCGCTGCATGTTGTAGCAAAACAAGGGAAATCAATTGGATAAGAGGTGAAACGTCTTCTAAAACAAAACTAAGTCCAGTTGCGTTCGATTCAATTGCCTTGAGATAACTATGACCTGGATAAATGATAATATCCACAGGCATGTTTACCAGTCATCTGAAGTTTGGTGAAAATGTTATCTCAGGCCCAGTTTCCTTCTGGTTGTCCTTAAGCCCGGTATACACTGTGCATTTTTGGGCTGTCACAAAGATAATCAACGTGAAAGAAACGTGGCTCACACTAAACTTAACATTGGTTAAATCTCACAGTTTGTAGGAGGCTTTATAAGTTGCTAGCACAATAACTTCATGTATTCAGACACACACATACACCATTATCAGCTCCTCCATCTCCTTCTCTCTGCTTCCCTGATGCCCACTATTTGATCAACCAAAGCCAGGCAGACTGGCAGAAGTTCAACACGGTTAATTCTGTACGGCAGAGCAAACTCTGTGCATGTTCATGTAAATGGCAACCACTTTATACCCCTACCACAGTGTTTGAAACCCCTTCCCCTCTGCTGCCTTCCCCTCATTAAAATAAGTGGAGGAGGTAAGTTACCATGTGGCCCATAAAAAAGCGCCATAGCATCAAAACCAGTCTCATGTCTGCACACTACATGTGAAGCTAGGGCAGGTAGGTGGTTAGCTTAGCATAAAGGCTGGACGCATGGAGAAACAGCTTGCCTGTCTCGGTCTGAGGTAAAAAAAAAAATATTGTTGAACATATTTTTGTATCTGCCCATGAACTGTTACTTTTGAGACTGGGACTGAGGATACGAGGGAGCATAAGTTAGCATAAAGAAAAGCACCCCTGCTCTCTCCTCCCCCAGCAACTCCTTACCATGAACCAGTTTAAATTTGATGATCCTTAAGTTTGTCTTTTTGGCATTGTAATTCTAATGTTATGAGGATTTACAGTATGTGCTTAAATAAAATGTACATTGGGCTGAGATTGGATTATAAATAACCAGCAAAACGGCAAAATGAATTTAAGAGGTGTACACCTGACAATTAGTGTGTCTGCTCTCTCTTTCTGTCTCTCGTTCTCTGTGTTTCCTTCCACCTCTAAGCACCTTGGACAGGACCTACAGCCATTCCACCACTGATTAAACCTAATAATTAGCTGTGCGTGTGTGTGTGTGTGTGTGTGTGTGTGTGTGTGTGTGATTTTTATCATAGTTTTGAGGACATCCTATTCTTCTCCAATCATCAGCCAGCTCCCTGTGGGCAGACGCTAATTAAAATCAATAGTCTCCTCAGACTGACACTGAAGGTTCGGCTACAACGAAGCAAGACGACCGACAGACAATATTCACTATCTTCAGATTTCACTGCTTTCACTGTGAAATGCTCGTCTGACAGAAAACTGGGAAACACATGGTCAAATGCATCCGGTTCTGATACATAAAAGCAGCAATGTGCAGTGTAGACATGAACCTGTTAGTGTGTGTGGTAATAAGCTGGTGCTGACAGTGAAGACTCTGTTAGTTTGACAGGGAGAGGGGATGAGGGGGGAGGACAGGGGAGAAGGTCACAGGGACCTTGTTGACCTGGAGATGTGCTCCAAGATAAACACAAAAACCTTTTGTATATACACAACAGGCAACAGTACTGAGCTACACCTCTCTACAGTGCCGCTATCAATGCACAGTGCACTCTATAAAGACTGAATGTACCTGTGGTAGTCTTTTGGGAGACTATTAGTATTGTGACCTTGTCTTGTAAAGGGGCCCAGTGTCACAACTTAGTTTGAACACTGGTTTTATCATTTCAGTTCATCTTGTAGTCACGCAGTAGATATTTTTCAATAATGCTGTGTTCAGTCATATTCCCGCATCCAAAGATTACTACACAGAACTGGGGCTGTCCTGATTACCAGCTACATTGAGAAATATTTGCGATTGATCAGTTCTGAGTTAATGCACCTAACATGACCATTAGCCACTTTGTTAGCTTGCAGGCCATAGTAACATTTGCTAGCAAAAAAAAAAAACCAACTGTCTGCTAAGCTGCAGCACTTACAGATTTAGAATGTCAGTTTCCTTTGCCATATCTGGCATTCAGCTTTTTGGGTGTCAATTTTGAATCTTTTCCAGATGCTTTACTTTTTCCAGCGTCATGCTAGCATAGCTGTAAGCATGTAATGGGTGGTCAAACTGTCACAGTCACAAAACTCGATCTATCACTAATGCATAAACACAAAACACGACATGTTTGAACGCTAAAATATTTTGTGTTGACTTGCTTCAAACACATAAATAAATGGCATCAGTGACTAAAAGAATGAAACTACCCCCGGTATGTCCCCAGGGGACCTCAATGCTGGTTGGCTATCATGGCATGAATTGGTCCCAGCTCTTGGGAATAACTGTATGATGCGAAATCGCAGTACTTGCTTCATTCATGCCGCTTAATTTGGATATTTCACATCATTCGTGTGGTATTCATCACGTCTCTCGCACCCCCCAGTGCATCTGAACGCGTCTTTACATTGACTTCCCATGTAATCCACTCGTGCAAATTGTTTTATTCACATCTGGAGTGAACACGACATAAGTTTAAATGTCCTCCACTGAGCATAACTACTAATCAATGTTGATGCATAATGAAATATGATGATTACTATTTCTTGATTTACGGGCTATTTGCCATTTTTGGGGAGTAATGGTACAGAAAAATGGAATTCAAGTACAGATTTGGACATCAGTTACAATGATGGCAATGATTAAAGCTTCAAAGCAATCAGGTAAGCCCTTCCCCGGATTTTGATACAAGATGTAATTTACAGAGAGGGTGGAGGTACAGTGGCTGATAAGGGCAAATGTGCTACAAAGGTCCAAAACATTTTCATTAGGAGAAATGTGCTTCAGCTGCAGAAAATAAATTCAAAAACTCATGAATTTTTTTCTAAAATGGCAACAACAAAAAAGTGACACAAATGAAAAAAAGTGCTGCAGAAACCTTATACAAATACATTACTGGCAAAAATGCTGCAAATACAGAATCTGAGAGGCACACAAACAAATGAAAACAAATACAACAGAAAAACACTGCATATCCAGTCAGACCAATGGGAATTTTAAAGAGAGAGTGCTAAGTAAGTAAGTAATTGAGGCCAAATGAAGAAAAAAAAAAGAATACATACCTTTTTATGTCACCTCTTTACTTCAGCTGTCTTCTTGTCTGGTTGTCTTTTACAAAAACAAACACTCAACTGTTTATTAGAAATGAACACATATCATATATCCAAACCTTGAACAGATACCTCCTTTTTTCCCAACAGAACCTTTTTGGAACAACGTCACAATGACTTCTCAGTATTGGCTGCAAGCAAAACGCGACTCACCACCGCAGGGTTATAGGCTATTTTATGACATCTCAGCCACCACTGCCTGTCAACAAAAAACAAGACAACTATAGTTAAATGCGGTAAGACGAAAGAACTGGACGGAGGCGATCATCCAAAATGCTCATGTGTGCAATGCACACATCATATCAGGTTAGGGAAAAGATATTTACTGTTGTAACACCAGCTAACGTTAGCCTCGATGGCAAAACAAAGCAGGACATTGTTCAAGTGTCGTCTTCCTTTGTAAGAGTGGCATAGTAATCAATTACAAAGTTGGCCATCCTCCCTTCAGCAATCCTGTCAAATCATCCATCCACTGAGTGAGAGCATTCGGGTTGCCAGTCTGGTCCTGCTGTCAGTCTCGTGGTCCCTGAGAGTGAGTGACCTGACATGGTGTGTTTGTAAATTCAGTCTGATGCTCTACACTAAAATCAGATTTCTATATGAATTAATGAACAGTTAAGCTAATCACACATTCACCACGCTTGGCGCTCTGCTGCTCCATCGCGCTATGGTACGCTCTGCCGCTCCAAAAGTGCAGTGCTCTGTATGACTGAATGGTAGGTTCTGACAGTGCTCCGGATTTATGAACAGCCCAGTTTGTGCCAGTGCTTCGGTACTTCCGTCATTGTTGAAAACAAGTCAACAAAACTTGCTAGCTAATGTCAGTGGAGAATTGTTTTGCATCTAGCTAAGCCCCGCCCACCAAAAAACATCATACTTTACTAACAATAAAAGAGTCGGTAAGTGCTGATTCAACATTAACCAAGGTACCTTGGTGCTTGTAATTCCCTCTGTTCATCTGCAGGGAACTTGCATGTTATTACATGTTATATGTCAATGTTTCCCCTCTGGTCAGAGATTCTTCTTTTCACCTGGCAGCAAGGAGATTCTCCAGGAGAACATGATGCACTGAGGTTCATGCTATACCTCCCCAAACCCTATTCCTCCTTACAGGAGCCCTAGTAAACAACACATTCTCATCGTAACTTGTCAAATACTGCCGCTTTGTCAGTGGACAGACAAGTCAAAATTAGACACACTAGGAGCCCTCCTGCATATGTTTTGGACGTTCGCAGAAAGCTTGTCAATTTACACTTGTTACATGCATTGTGTCTTTTCAAAATACACTTCCATTTTCACAGGAAATGTACAGTTTCTGCCTGTTACATGTATATAGTCTTTGTCAAAATAAACATACATACAAAACATAGCAAAAAACATCATGGTTTGGCTTTAAATTCATAAAACGAATAGTGGGCTCCTGGGTGAAAGTCCAGAGATTGTCTGACCTATCCACCATTCCTCCCAACCCCCCTATTTAAACTTTCTTGCTTATCTTGCAGCGTCACAAACTGCCTCTGGCCAGTGCGTATCATACCAGTGCAAAGCGTATCCCTCTGCATCAGTGTCTGATGCCAGCATCCACTTACAAAGAGGCGGTAATTGACGAGTTGGGAATAGAGAACAGGGTGCAATAATCTAGGTAACGTTGCTATTGCAGAAACAGAAACGTAATCCCTCACCAGCTTCCCACCCACAAACACTGACAATAGTGTTTGAATGTTTTCAGCTAAGCCAGATGCACCAGGTTCAATCCCTGGATCCTTGACCTATGCCTCAAAGTTCACGTCATGATCAAATTGGACAGATTTGAAGATGTGAAGTAGATGTAAGAGTGTAGCACATTCCAGCTCTGATACAAATGTATTGTTTTGATGGAAAGAATCAATACATGGAGCTTTCTGTTTCTCATAAACAACGTTCAATTTGAAGATAATGAATAGAGGATAATAACCATCAGCACTGTCAGTCTAACTATACTGATATCACTATCAGCATTTAGGTCTTTATGTAAAAAGTGAGGAACTAGAGGGAATAGCAGGAATACAAATATTGCCTGTTAAGCATAAACAGCAGTGTGTGGTGGCCTCTTGCACTGTGTATGTATAGCTGATGTGTTAATAGCAGGATGGGTGTAGGTGATAGCAGTGTAGCAGTGTTTAGTCCCATCCCACATATTAGCAGCTGCTTTCTATCCATCCATCACACACAGCCAGTCTGCCTGAAACACACCACCAAATAGACACATTTATCAAAGGCTCTGAAGATGGCAATACACACACACACACACACACACACACACACACACACACACACACTGAGATCCTCAGCCAAACCTACAGTAAGTGCTTCTGCGGAATAGCTGTCAGTGCAACACACACACACACACACACACACACACACACTTGCCCCCTCTCTCTAATAGTGTTGTGGTTGACAGAGTTGTATGTGATGAATTGTATGTCTCTTCCAGACTTCTCAAAGTTAATTTTCTAAAGACTGCTGCCCATTGGAGAGGAGAGGAGATGATAGGAGACTGGTCAGTGTGTGTGTGTGTTGGGGGGGGTAGAGATGTCAGTATCACTCAGCTGCTTTTCTGTCTGAAGGCCATAGCCAGTGCTGGCGGCTGTTTAGACGAAGGCTTTACTTTCATTCGAACCATTTTGTGTCACCAAATGAATTCAAGTGAATTATTTCACTGGAGGTGTGGCAGCTGTGGAATCACACGCAAAAGGCTTTTTGTGTGGTGTACAGGAAATGATGCATTTTACACTAAAAAAGACACTAATAACTGTAAATCTCAGGCTACATTCAGACTGCAGGCAAACCAGATTAGTTTCTTAAATCAGAGCTTTATGACAAACTTGTTCTTATTCCAAAAGAAGTCAGCGATTTCGGCATCAGACTCAGATGCAAAAAGGCATCCTTTCACGGCAATATGATGCACTGCTGGGCAGCATCACTGCGTGATGCAACCAGACAGCATCAGTTTGAAACACCAATGGATAACAACATGATTGAAGGAGCTGGAACATCCCTATAGGACCCCAACATTCACCTGGGAACCCACTGTTCCCTTCCGGTATGAATGTTTAGCCAAACCATGACCATGAACTTTTTTTTTTTCTTTCTTTTTCTTTTTTTTTTTTTTGAAAACTAAAACCTAAAACTTTTACCAACATTGTAAGTTTATTTTGAAAAAGACTTTATCCATTTAACTAGCAGAAACTGTACAGTTCCTGTGAAAACTGAAGTGTATTTTGAAGAGACACAAGGCATGTAACAGGCGTAAATCGACATGGCATCCCAGAACATCATCAGCAGACGCAGGAGGATACCTAATACATCATATGAAGATGTCTCCGCTGAAAGAACGGTGATATTTGACAAGTTGGGAGTGACAACTTGTTGAGAAAGATTGTTATTCGCAAGTGATCAGCGCAGATTTGTATGTCCAGACATCACCATACATTTGTGCTGAGAAGTCCTGATACAGAACTCCTCCATCCCACCAGACGAACACAGTGACGGAGGAGGCTGGTACACATTGTGATGCTCCATGCTGCAGTCATGATGAGCTTTACTGTGCAATAAGAGGGGTGGTGTCTCTCACAAAGTTACTGGTTGGAACATGTAGTCTTTAGGACCTCCAAAGACAATGATGATAGGTGGCTTTCCAATCTTAGAATGCGCCAGGGGACGTTTGGTGAGCTCTGTGGCCGTCTCAGACCAGGACTGGCCCATCATAAAACTAACTTAAATATTCAATCTACCCAGATGGACAAACCATTTACCTTGGTCTTTCACAACAACCAAAGATATAATGGAGCACTGCAAAGTACAAATTGGAGGACAAAAAGGATTTCGAGGTTTTTTTTGTAAGTGTTGATTTCATTATATTATTATATTATGAGCTGATGAATGGAAGAAGAAATAGGAGGGGACTCCTTCACATTTCAGGCAGCTCAGCTTGCTCACTGTTAGTTACCTGTCATCCTCCAACATGTCCCTCTTTCTTTCTCCCTCTCTCTGTCTCTCTGTCTCTCTGTCTCTCTCTCTCTCTCTCTCTCTCTCTCTCACATACACACACACACACACACACACACACACACACACACACACACACACACACGACAATTACCTAGCTAGTTTGCAGTGTGTGCATGTGTGTGTGTGTGTGTTGTGTGGTTGTGCGTGTGACAAAGTGCTGCCATTATCCCCCCCTGACAAAAACCTCTCTGAGGGCAATTTCTAGAAATTATTTCAACAATGGAGCACGCCAAATGTCAGCATTCACTAATTATGTTTATGCTAATTGTTAATTAGTGTCTTAATGGGATGATCTTAATTAACAAAAGGTTTGCGGCTGCTGCTGGCAACAGGGATGCCATAAAGGAGATGTAATTGCTGCACAGTGCTTGATGAACATGGATTTATTGGGCATTTTAACTACAGTGCTTGTCGTTTAATTCTATGATGGATAGAATGGACTAATAGAGAAGATAGAATATAGAGTGAAGAGAGTAGGCCGGGTAACTGTGTGTGTATGTGTAAAACAAGCCAATACATGGGATGTCCCAGTAGCAGGTAGCGTGTGTACCATTAAGCACAGTCCTTACTGCAGCAGCCTGGGAAGTGCCAAAAAACAAAACCTACAGAAAAAAACTCACAAAAGAAGAGCTGGTTTCTGCTGAGCTGTGGAGGCTGAGAAGTGTGAATGTGACTCACTGTGTTTGCTTGTGTTGCTCCCTTGTGGTAGTTAAAAAGTTACATTACTTTTAGTTACTCAGCCCAGTTTCATCAACTCCAAAGCCTTCACACCCCCACATTAAGACTACAGCCTCTGAATTTAATGCCTGTTTTCATTTCTACGTCATCAAATACCCATGCACTGTGGCAATATGTAATGATACAAACAACAGACTTTGACCCAGGACACTGCTGTTCACGAAACCAAAAGTCACATAAGTTATATATCTTGCGAATGGGTATGACAAAATTACATCATGAGGTTACGTCATGGAGTTATGTCTCACAGTGTGACATATTTACATCACACTAAGACACATCTACCTGTAACCCCCTAACAAAGTACTTATTTTAACCCAAACATTTATCGTTTTTCAAATCCTAACCAAGTCGTTTTTTGCCTATGCCTTACTGTAACTGTTTTGTTTATGCACCTTATTTATCCCTACACTTTTCCCACTTTATCCCAAACTTTTTTTTAGTTTAACATTTATTTTTTTTGTTCGTTTAATGTCAGTATTTATGTTAACAGTGGTGGAATGTAAATAAGTCTATTATTCAAGTAAGTGCAAACAGGATAACAATAATTAGGCAGGTTTCCTTTTTTTTCAATTATTATTAGGTCCACTCTTATTTTTTAAATCATATATAGCCTTCATATCTAGATTTGTGGCATTTTTTTTATTATTATAAGGCCTCTTCATATTTTCTTTAAACATATACATATAGCCTATATTTTTAGATCCAGGGCTACTTATAAAACATTCAGGGCTGTAGCCTCAGATGTCCAGGCCTGATACACATACATTACATTTTAAAAAAATCCAGCCAATTATTTTTAATTATAAAAGAGACACTGTCACTTACAGCTCAGGGCCATAAACAACCTTATTCTTGTTACATTGCTCTTTGGAGTGTGTTCATATTTGTGTGTGTGTGTGTGTGTGTGTGTGTGTGTGTGTGTGTGTGTGTGTGTGTGTGTGTGTGTGTTTGTGTGTGTGTTTATATTGTGGTCAGTGTGCCTCTGCAGTGTGTGTTCTCAAGATGCATGGCTTGTGTTTTACTATGAGTGTGTGATGGTGGTGGTGGTGGGGTCATAAAGCGCAGAGTGGATACATTGTGTTGTGGAGATAAAAGATTCCAGTGGACAGATCAATAGGCCATATCAGCCTGCTGTTAAATTACTGATAACACTATTTGCTTTATTTGCTTTTTTTCTGCTGCTGCACACATGCCACATTTCTCTGCCTGGAGCTCTGATGTTATACTTGACAGCTGTGTGTGTGTGTGTGTGTGTGTGTGTGTGTGTGTGTGTGTGTGTGTGTGTGTGTGTGTGTGTGTGTGTGTGTGTGTGTGTGTGTGTGTGTGTGTGTGCGCGCACCTATATGTTCTTGTAATGTCCTTACAATGATAATAAAATGGGGCAAAGCCAGAAAAGTTCTGGTCCTGAAGAGTAAATATGAGAGCTTCGATTGCATTTTATATCATTGATGTATTATTGTGTGATGCAGAAATATTTTCTCATTTAATCTTAATGTTCCTACCACCAGTCTTTTCATTGTTTGGTATCTGCATCTTTTAGTCTGTGTAAAGTGCTCATTCTGCATGAGTGATACTGAAAGACATACCTTGAAAGACATTTACGCCAGGTAAATACAGTTATATTTGTGTAGATATGTATGACTATTTGTATGATTATGATTGATGAATGATTCAGTTTACTGCAGCTGAAAAAAGATGCAGAATGTAGGTTAGAACTGGGAGAAAGACAGAAAGAGTTTCAGTGTGTGTGTGTGTGTGTGTGTGTGTGTGTGTGTGTGTGTGTGTGTGTGTGTGTGTGTGTGTGTCTGTGTGCATTGGGGAGTTATTTAGTTCCTTGTTCAGTCTGTAACAATAGCGATGGCTATCAGTTTAATTCAATGGCTTAAGAGAAAGTGATACGTCTAGTTTCCATCTGTTCTTAAACAGAATTCTCTGTTTTATTTGGTTTCAGCAGGTTTACACTTTCATTCACCTCAAATGGCCGCCAGCAACAAAACTGATTCCTGCTTTTACAGGTATGAACTGTGTGTTTCTTCTCAAACCTCCATTCTTTAGAGATAACTTCTAAACAACTGAGAATAACAGCTTCATTTTCCTATTATCTGTGCTGACTATACTAACCATTACACATTCTTTGACAATAAAAAGTCACTTTTTGTCATGTTCAATCTCTACTTCCTTGGATTTTCTATTTTTTAATAGATACATGATAACATACACTCTGAATATGTATATCAGCCCCTACAGGATGTTGCAATGTTGCAACCCATGCTCATGAATTCTGCACCGCGTTGCAACAGCCAAGGTCTTACCATGGCCTTTTGTCCAATCCCTGCAACTTTTCCAGCACCATGGACAGCACCCTCTCCACTGTGGCAGTGCTGAAACCTTGCACTGTCTGCTCTGGTACTGTTTGCTGATTATTACTGGTCTAGGTAGAATAATGATTTATGCATATGCAGTACACCTCAGAGTGTACTGTACCCCACATAGTATTTCTTTTACTAGTAATGTAAGATTTTAGGGGAGGAATTCAACTAAATTGCTGTACACACACACAAACAAACACACACACAACACAAAACTCAGTTCTGTTCATTTTGTTTTTCCAGCTACCATAATGTTCTAATTTAATCCTGCGGGTTACGGTTACGGGTTATTGAAGGGATATTTTCTATGGGCGGCACGGTGGTGTGGTGGTTAGCACTGTCGCCTCACAAGAGAGTTCCTGGTTCAATCCCAGGAGGGGATGACTGGAGAGTGCTTTGTCAGTTACTAAAAATACTGTCTTGTATGAGTCAGTGTTTGGTTGAATAATTAGTCATTTATGTTTGTTGGCATCACACCACTTTAAGGTTGCAGGTAAAAAAATATCCAAGGAAGAATCTTGTTTTTATCCCCTCTTTGCTATTCGGCACATTACACTGTAATTTATTCAGGATTACTTGTATTATTACAAACTTCAGAAATTTGTATTTCCTACTTTAATCCCATGAGTTGTTTGATTATAATAAAGTAATGACTCTGTAAACTGGGGCAATGACAGCACCGTTCTGTGTATGCGTCTGATGTAGCTTGATGTTATAATTGTCAGAGAATCTGACTTAATTATCTGAGCTTGAGCTCTTCAGATTGGAACATCTTGTCCTAATTATGAGCGGTGGAAGTCTCTCTTCCACTGTGATTGGATGTGACAGGAACAAGATAGCTGATGACAACAGGGACATGACATGGGCAGACAAGAAATGGAAGTGTGATGTTTTCTGTGAAAACTACACATGATTATATTTTTTAAAGTACTAATTACCATATTAGTTAAAATCTGCTGCGTTCTTGAGGAGGAAGCCTTCTGCAGATGAAGCAACTTTTAATTTCATTTATCCCATCTAAATGGTGAATTGATCATGGTAGTGATTTTCATAAAGGCAAAGATTATTATTCAAGGTCCAGTAAAGTAGTCTCAGTTGAATCATGTTTCAGCAGACATCTTTTGTAAACATAGGCTTTCTCCTTGATGTCCATAGACTGAGAGGCACTAGTAAGTAAGCGTTTGTTTCTGAACAGTTCAGCAAATTTTAAGCTTGTGACAATGAATGCTGTAGCTGTATGAGCACATTTACAAGCTGGACCACCCCTCACTGTCGAACTAATCATCAGAACTTCCACGTACCTGATCAGGCAGTCAGGATGATGCTAGACCCTCCCAAAGGTTGACCCCACTCAGCATATACAAAGCTGGAAAAATTCTGACATCATTACAGTCTCGGAAGTCTCCACCTGTGCTCATAGAACTACAAATACAGTGTGTAGTCATCCCCTTCACTGTTCTAGCACAACCTGTCTAAAAAAGAATTCTCAATTCTGTGTAAATAAGCACCCCTCAGATAACTGTATAAGACCTATAAGAGGTAACAAGTGTTAACCTGGATCAGCCCTCAACATGGCCAAATAAACCTCCCAGTGGGCCTCATGGCAGGAACAAGCTTGTAATAACCCCTGTCCCTGACACTCTCTGGGTATCCTTCTAAAGACTAAAAAGGAAATTTAGGTAACAATGTAGGACCCTCCTTCAGATTCTTATAATGATAATTGATATTATGTTTTGGTGGTGCATACTCTCAAAAGGACTATACAAAGCAGCTGAAGAAAAGCTTTGAGTCTTAAGGGCCTCTTGATTTCTTGGGCCGCGGGGCAGTTGCTTGCTTTGCCCATTTGGTGATCTATCCTTAGTTCCACATGAATTAATTGAAAGAATCCCTTTGGAATAATTGTGTTGCTCAGAAAAATGTAGTCAGTTTTACAGCCACTAAAGTCTTTTTGGGCCAGTGGGAATCACATGACCTGCAGTTCTGTCTGTGGCCACTAAGCCAAAGGTCTACTCATAGCCCAGGGGGTTTGAGTTGAATTTTAATTTTTTTGGAACATAGGTTATAAATAAGGGATACACCTAAAAAACAATAAAATGTATCTGTGAGTTACATGTAGGTAGAACTACAAACTTTTAGGATTGGACAGTATAAACATACTGTATGTGACATTGTATACTGTGTATACTTTTTAACCCCCAGAGCTGAAAATTAAAGCTCATGTGGAAGTGCCAAAAACTGCAGTTGCTCTGATGGCCATTTTCGGCTGGCTGGAAAAGTCAATCCTGACAGACCCCTTGTATCCCTGTTTTGATCAGTATAGCTAATTTCCTGGTTCATGACGACTGTATAGGGGATGGATTTTTATATAACTCACTTTATTAAGGCTTAAAGTTGTGCAGGATTAAGGGCTGGGCCGCTTGAGAGACAGGTTGTCTGTAAGGTGTCACCACAGTCTATGAGTCAGATCTACCCGTCGCTCCTCCACAGCTCCACCCTCTCATCCACATATGGTCACCCCTGGCTCCAAAAAGCAAAGATGGTGACGGCAGAGAGTAGAGAGTCCATACACCCAGTGGGTGATGTCACAGTGGTTACATCCATCAATATATAATTTAGGTCTCCCTGAATCAACCAAGACTGAAGGGAATACAGCCCAATATATAACCCTGGTAATATTCAGAGGTGATTGAGTAGGAAAATGAAGTTATAAAACCACTTAATCACAGACTAAACTATTTGCTACAGTAATTGGAATACATGCAGAAATATGTCACAAAGAAAAGGTGGTGGACTCTTAAAGGGTGCATAAAGTGTGTGCACTTACCTTCCCCAGTGTTTCTATCTTTAACGTGTGGCCACAGAACAACGACTCGCAGTTTCATTAGTTGAAGGAATGTGAGTGGACTCTGGTGGAGAGAAGGTTTCCCTCTCTGTGTCCTTATAAATGTTGAAATGTTGTCAAGTGGCCAGCTATGACCTGATAGCTGGCCACGGTGTGTGTGTGTGTGTGTGTGTGTGTGTGTGTGTGTGTGTGTGTGTGTGTGTGTGTGTGTGTGTGTGTCCTCCCAGCAGTAAAGCGTATTTTATTGGAGTTAACACTAAGGTCAAATAAAGCAGATTTATTTCTACGGATTACTAGCACTCTGCTAGCCAGTCCATAAAACAGAAACCAATCACTGACACACACACACACATACACACACACACACACACACACACACACACACACACACACACACACACACACACATTCACACTGAAGGACTGTGCAGCGGAGATATCATTGCTACTGTGTGAAAGAGCCACTCTGAGAATAAGGTGTTATGTTTAACCATTTTAGCCCTGAAGACCCACAAAGACCTGAAAGTGATTTCAGGTTTTTAAAGCTGGACTGCTGCTCCCATCACCTCACACTGTCTCATCTGGAGATTTTCTCTTGTACTGGTGCACAGTATTAACATTTTTGTCAAATCCATTTGCCAGTTTTCATTATCATTTTATGGCGTATTTCATTGCGGTACTACTGTGTGTACAGTTGAGTTTACTGTTTCCTCTGATGCTTGCTGCAGATGCAGACATCTAATAAATACATTGTTACTACTGCTCCCATTTTATGACTAAACACTACACTGTCTCCAGGTGTCTGGAGGAGATGAGCACTGATTGCTTTAAATCACATGCAAAAATGCAACATGTATTTGAATGAAACGTCTTTGTTGTTGCTTGTTTCCTCCAGCAGGTGGATCCTTGACAGCTTCCCTGGAAGACACTGACCATTGAATATTGCCTCTATCCATTCAAACTGAGCTTGCAGTTGTAATCAAATGCAGACAGTCAGTAACAGTAATAAGTTATATATACAGTTACTTACTTAACACACGAATAACTGACATATCAAATCAGCGTGACACAAAGCATAAATATGCGTGGGTTGAAATGATACTATATGTGATATTATACTATAGCTATGTTATAGGTGCAGCCGCTTCCTTTGCTAAATTTGTGCTAAATTTAGGCTCTTGTGTCTTATTTTGCAAGGCTTCATGTTGCTTATTGTGGTTAGCGTTAGACGATGGTGGCGTGTGGCTGCAAGTCACTCATCGGAAAGTGGAAATTAACTCACCAGCCTGTAAACTCTCCTCCTGCTGACTTCTAACTAGCTAGCAGCTAGCAAGCCAGGTCGAGGTTTTCAAATGTAAACAAAAGTAAACACTGAGGAAAACTGGAGAAGATGGCACCAGCAGAAAAGTCATCCTGCCAGCTATTGTACAGGCACTAGAAAACAAACTAAAATAGAGTGGTCACTTTGTTCATCATTTCAGTTGATACTCTGCTTTAGTGATTCATATCCACACAAGTTTACTGTGAATCAAATTCTCACAAAGCAACTGTCACCAACTGAATATCAGGCATTCAGGGCCCTAAAAGTCTGGAGTCCAGAGACAGTTGTCTTGAGTCCATGTTAGATTTCCTTTCATAATTCTGTCTTTTATCTACAATACACTACAGGATATGTTTGTCAGGTACCAATAAGCTACAGCTCCTCAGGCTGTGACATATTTAAGACTGTAACTAATTCAAGCCTGGATTCAAGCTGCTCTATCGGTCTTAGCGTCAAGTTAGTGAAGTTCCATGCTTGAATGATAAAGACACTCACTAACATGCAACTGCAACCTTACTTTTTTGCCACCTGTGTTTTACTTTATGCAGACAGAATTCTGCCGGTATTATTTAGTATAACAACACAGAGAAGCTGATGAATGATCAATTGATTAAGCAATTAGCAGACAATATAATGGCATTTCTGAGCTTTAGACTGTACTGATTGGCTGCCATAATTTCCTGCTTTGTCAGGAACATGATTGCTCATAAATATTGATCTGCTGGTCATCTGTGTGTGTGTGTTTGTGTGTGTGTGTGTGTGTGTGTGTGTGTGTGTGTGTGTGTGTGTGTGTGTGTGTGTGTGTGTGTGCGTGTGTGTGTGTGTGCATGCGTAAGCACGGTGCCTGGTCAGCATTTTGCGTGTCATTGTTTGTTAGATCAACCAGAACCACACTGAGGCCTTGTACTGAAATATTAAAAACATTAATGATGTTGCCAACCAGTTTAAGAGATTTGACCGTGAGCCAAAGAATACACTGAGGGAAATCACGCTGTGCTGCTGTCTGCCCATAGACTATATAAAACAAGTGGACATTTCCACAGTGACGTCACCCATTGCTTTGTGAATTATTGTTTTGAAGCCTCCGATTTGGCATTTTGGCCTTTCCCATCTTCGAGATCCGACTAGACCCATTATTTTAAAATATGTCTAACCCAACCCTCTTGTGCCCAAGATATAACAGATCTAACCTGGTGCATGTCCAAAGCAAGGGAATCTCAGGACATGCAAAGGCCTCGGCTCTACTTTATGGACCGGACAAATTGGGAAATTAAAATTGGTACTTAAAATACCTCTCTCTTTGTCGTTGTTGTTGTTGTTGTTGTTGTTGTTAAGCTGTAGCTGCCCTCTTGCTACCAGTTTACTAAAATTCTAAGTGGCTTGGATCGCACATAAAAAATATAAATGTTTAAACTTTTGTAAATATGGACATGCTACAGATTGTTAGAATGATTATAGTCTCGACAAGTTTATGCCAAAGCATAAACTCTATTTTTGATGACCTTTCTTTTACCACTCCTAAATCAAATTTTCCACATTATGTTGACACATTACATTGTCCACACTAATTATTTTCCAAATGGTATTCAAACCAAGTGGAGTGTAATCCATGCTGCAGGTACAGGTATGAAAAAAAATTGACATGTCTGTGGATTGACTGAGATGATTACTGTCTACTGCTGTCTCATTCACTGCAGTGAGTATGTTTCAGCAAAGGACTGTGTCTATAGCTTAACTAACTGCCTGAGTGTGTGCACGCACGCACGCACACACACACACACACACACACACACACACACACACACACACACACACGCTGATCACTGAGCTGTGACTTCCACCAATAAAAACTCATCTGGCCCCACTGTCTCAGCCTAACCTCAGGGTTACCACAGAGTCCACCACAATGACCTCCAGTCAGGTGGGGAGGCAGAGGTGAAGTCACTTGTCTGTCATCCCAAATCCATCCATCCATCCATCCATCCATCCATCCATCCATTTTACTCCAACCTTCCCCTCCGAGTAAAACTTAATGCATTAACTGAGCAAAACCTAATAAAGTAACATAGATATAAGGGAGATCAGTGTTGCCACAATGGAGAGTTCTTTGAGTTGGTAATTATTTGGTATCCACATTGATTTGTATATCATGCCTGCTGGAGTCACTTGGCCCATCAACATTTCCTGAATAATGCAAAGTGTCGCGTTTAGCTCAGGACCAAGAACGCAACATCCAGTGTGTAATTCTTCATCTACTGTGACCTAAAAGGCCTTTGATTGAATACCCCGGTCAGAGGAGTCAGGGCTCTCACTGGGAATAAAGCAGACATCCACATGTCTCCCCATAAGGCCTCTGACTGAATACATAGATCACCAGAGCACTAACAGCGGGGGAGGGGGCTTTTATTGTGAAGGGGGGGAAAACAAAATCGTCTCTCTGTGTTGATTTCTTCAGGCTTACAACTAGATTTTAATTGTAAGGGATGAAGAGAGAGGAAAATCAAGAGTGAAATGTTACTGGACATGGATTTTATGATTATAGCACTAATTCCATGTGCAGACTCAAAGTACCAATGAATGTATCTATTAACAAGTATTGTGTGTGTCTCCAAAGCCTGGTGTATCTTTTCCCTCTATGCTAAATAACTATTGAACAATGAGCTATTAAAAAATCAACAAGCCTCATCATCGTCAGTGGGAACCAATGGGCTGCGGGCTAAGAGCTACAGACAGTGAAGGGCAGTCCAAAGGTATTGTGAGACGGACTATACATACCTGTTTTTTTTTTCACTGGATTTGTTCATTTTGATTTTGAATTTGATTTTAAAACGTAAAATGAATTAACTCCCTAAACTGCTGGTCATTGTAGTTTAACACTATCGTACTAATTGCATTGTACCAGTGGGTATTTGGGACAGCAGGACAGTCTAAATGTGTGTGTGTTTGTGTTAATGAAGGAACATGTCACCCAGTGCAACAGTGTGGCTCAGTGATGTGTTTTTAACAACAATGGAGCTCTGTGGCACAGAAGAAGAAGATATCCTCATCCTGCTAATACTACTGATAGTCAATTAGAGATTGTTATATTGCCTGGATTCAATGCTGCTGCACAGTTTCAGTCCAGTTTTAAAATGTGCTGGATTCAAATATGGATAGGAGAATCAGGGAAGAAAAAGACACACACAGAGAGACAGGCAGAGAGACATAGAGAGAGACAGAGACAGTCAGAGACAGGCAGACAGTAGAGTTTAATGATTCCAGATGAGCTGAGTGGTCCGCCTGACAACTGAAATGAACAGGAATCAATAGTGAGAGCGTCTGTCTGCAGCAGATAAGACACACACACACAATGTTGACTATTAAAGACGACAGCTTGAGATATTACACTATTAGTTATGCTATTTTTAATCAGCTATCATATTTAATTAATTCTTCAGGTCAGATGTTATCTGAGTGTCTAACTGTGGGTATGTGTGTGTGTGCGTACGGTGGGGGGCGGTTAGTGTGTGTGTGGGTCAAGTGTGTGTGAGTGGAGGATGGGGGGCTATTACTCCTGTAATGGGGAAGAGGAGGAGGGCTAATCTAAAATATAGAAACCTTGAAAAGACACCAAATAGAAAAACAGGAGGGATGGAGGAAGCACAGAGACAGATGGAAAAAGGAGGGAGACAGGGATGGAGTCAGAGACGGGAAATAATTTGAACTATATGTTAAATAATAAAAAATAGGTTATACTGATGTAGGTTTTTGAAAGCCAGTGGTTTTGGACAGAT